>CM061042.1:47249497-48449497 GCA_030762985.1 Adelphocoris suturalis | reverse complement strand
GAAACGTTATCTGCCCAGTTTGCTGATGATTGCGCTTACCTAACCCAACATACGTCGGGGGAAGCAGCAAGTGACACCATGCAAGCTATTGCTAGTGACGTGAATAGATGGGCAAAAAAATGGAGGATAAAGCTGAACACATCCAAATCACACCTCTCTGTATTCACGTATAAACGAAAATTTACAATACCTCCAGTAGAAATGGATGGATCTACGCTCGAGCTTAAAACCAACGTGAAATACTTGGGTCTGAGTATGGATCAAAGACTTACTTGGAAGAATCATATCAGTGATATAGTATCGAGAATACGTCATAGAGTTAATCAACTCAAATCGCTCCTGTCAAACAAAAAACTCAGTATAAAGAACAAGCTTCTAATCTACAATACTGTTATTAAACCTATTTGGAGCTACGGAGCAGGACTTTGGGCATCAGCTTCGGACTCCCAAATTGCCAAAATTCAGGTTCAGCAAAACCGTGTCCTCAGATTGATCACAGGAGCGGATTGGTATGTTAGAAATGAGGAGCTTCATAAAGACCTCGAAGTGCCAACAGTGAAAGACTGTCTCATTGCAGCCTATAATACATCGTATCGTAAAGCATCCTCCCACCCTAATCAACTTATATGCAACATACCGCAAGATCGACCTCTTCCTCTACAACTCAGACGACTTAAACGTAAACATCATTCCGACTTCGCTGATGGGTTCAACTAACTGAAATTAAAATATACCTAAAATGAAAACCAAAATTATGATTAATAAATGTAAATAAAATATAACTCTGTGATAGTTAAGTTTTTGCAATCCGTATACTAATAATAGTCGTATTTGTATGTGTTAAATTATATATAATCGTTGTAAAGTGTAAGATAGTACTGTTGAGTTTGTACACGTGAATTAGCTTTACTAGGGGGTCGATGGACTAAACCTAGTACATAGATATAAAAGCATGTTGTTGAATACTTCACTTAATCACACTATATAGTGCTTTGCACAAAAATGTTACTATAATAAAAAATAAAAAAAAATAAAAAAAAAAAAAAAACATTTATGTCGTAGTTTTAAATTTATTTACATTTACGAATTAGAGGGAACAAAGCATGTTCCATGTTTTAGCATTTTAGCCAAAGGCTCAAAGCGGAAAGCAACTGGTCAAGGGGCCGAGTTATTTTAATGAAAGGTATTTTATTTTTTATGAAAGGTATTTATTCATCCATAGATTTGTCATCAAGCATTGACAATTTTTTTTTTTTTTCTCCCTTTTTCAGATTTATGTTTTACTCCAACGACTCAACACAACTGGTGACAAGGATGACTTCTTATCCGAAACCCAAAAAATTCAACGTGATGCTGTTGACAAAATGGATGAGATGAGGCAGAGAATAATCGATCTGGAAGAAGAACTGAACAGTTATAAAGCAAACCCAAAGAAACCTGTACGTTCACTAGTTTACATTCGCTGCAACATTTGATTTTCACTTAATTGCCCGAAATTAAGAAATATGTCAGATTAGAGCTTCGCTAGTATGGTAGTCCTATTTGCCACTCTCTCTAATATTCGTTTTAGACGCTTTTTGGTTCAGGTTTCAATATTTTTGGTCCGGCGAAGTTCTTCATTTTACTCATGTTACGTTGATTACCGTTAGCCTCTCTATCCCCACTTCACAACCAAAATATTTAGAACTTATCATCTATTATATAAAAGTAAATGCCTAGTCAGTACACGTTCTCTGAAAGCGAAATCTTGGAGTGTCATGAGGTTCTAAAATAATATCTCCAACTAACAACTCTTAACATTGTGCTCTATCAAATCCCTCGGATATTACTTTAAAGTTTTATGCTTAACAAGTCAGTACAACTTTCAAAATTCAAAGTTTAAAACAATATCATTCAACTTGTTTGTTGTTGATGTTCCAATAACATGTAAATGCTCATAGTTGGTTCCTTTTTCAGGTGAAGAGCTTCCAAGAAGCATTCATGAACTTTGTTACAGGCGATACTGGTGGCATGGTAAGGATATAGTCGCTGTTCTTATTTTATTTTCTTCAAGTTATCCACAAACCTCCAATATCCGAAAACCGTCAAAATTAGGAAAGGCACATCTTGAAAAACTTTCGTGGTACATTAGGGAGATGGAAAATTTAACACTCTTTCCAACGGTTTAATCAAATTTGAATTTTCTCTGGTAATTAAGGGAGTTATGGCTGTTTTAGTGAGTTAAGGTCGAAATCACGAAAATAATCTTACAAGTGAAATCCTTCGGAAACGAAGCCTCTTAAGAAAAAAGTCTACGAGGCACTTTTTGCTGCAAATTAGTTGTACAATCGATCCCCGGCCTGTGGCAGGTACCAAAGGTCAACACCCTGTATAAGCTGATTCCTTACTAGTGTTTGTTCAGTTATTGTTTCCTGACCTGTCGAAATTGATTCAATATTGTCACTTTTTATTTTTCGGGGAAATATTCAACTTTTTTTCATTAACTTGCATTTTGAAATGGGTCTCCACAACTTTTTTGTGATTGATTTAGTTCGTAACGCAATTTATGGTACAGAAGTGACATCCGGAATCTAGGATGTTTTTAACTATATCCTTACACCAATAACACGATGTAATCTCCAGATAAGCATGCACTAAATGTATCATGGTCCTTCTTTGAATCTAGATCCTTTTGATCCCGGACATAGAAGTTATACCTAATGGATACACTTTATTGACTTGGAAAAGGTCTAAAGATTCTGATACTTTTGCCTTTTCCATCCTAATTGTAACATTATCGTTGTTTTCCTCGTTTTAGCAACCTCCCCGTGCCAAGAAAGCTTCTGTAAAGAGATCCCGTCCCACTTACCAGCTGGATGATGAGGACGATATGAAGCCCTTCGACGTTTCGTTTGAGGTTGACAACGATGACAACAACGACCCTGACTGGAGGGGCACGCCTTTATATAAAAGAATACAATCATTGAAGGTACTTGCAGGCCTCTAAGTACTACTTGTAGTTTGTAATACCTATTGTATTTCATGATTTCCCTTCATACATAGTGGGTGATTTGAGTAAAACCTGAGCATTTGCTTATCAGTTGCTAGCTAGTAAAAGCATAAGGTGTCAAGCAAAAGGTCCAGGCTCTAGCAGATGCTCATTTTCAGGTGAA
Source organism: Adelphocoris suturalis (assembly GCA_030762985.1). Classification (NCBI taxonomy): domain Eukaryota; kingdom Metazoa; phylum Arthropoda; class Insecta; order Hemiptera; family Miridae; genus Adelphocoris; species Adelphocoris suturalis. Next base: position 48,446,345 of record CM061042.1, on the reverse strand, counting down.
TAAGCTTTTGCTGTTACGAGGTAGCAAATGCTTAAAAGATGTTAGCTTCTGCTTGGAATTACCCATGCGTGAAAAGTTCTCAAATTGCGTCGCTCACCCGCATCCAGCTTTTTATTTATAAACAAAGGATGCTGTTAATTTTTCAGTAAATTTCGTTGAGTTTTAGAGGTCGCCCCAGCAAACTTTTCCTTTTTATTTAGATTTATGTGTTTTCCTCCCGAAGAATTGAATTGCAAAATTGACGAGGTATGGCTATACCAAATCATTTTCACTTGGAAAATATGTGCACACTTGAGAGTTTCAGGGAAAATTCAAATAGTCGTAGACGTTGGGTTGAAAATGATTTAGGAAGCAATTTAAAGCCCTTTTGAATCTGAGCGTTTATATTCACAATTCACTTCAACAAAAGTGTAACCGCACAGTAGAGCTATAAAAAGCAAGTAAAACAGATCGGTAGAATTTTTAAATTCAGGTTTCTATCCATCCTTTGCATAATGTACGTTGTGGTGGTGGCCGCTGTCATTACACTTATTTCCTCCCTTTAACGAGTCTGTTACCTTCTCCTCGCCCAGACGCCCGTGGCTGAAGAAACTAACCCTAAATTCATCTAGGCACTGGGCGATCCTCGAGAAAATGCGTATCAGTCTCTGGAACCCCTATTTCGCACATCACACACCTGGAACGAGGATCATTAGGGGAGAAGTATGGCTTACAGTTAAAAGCAACAAAGAGCCTTTTAACCTCAACACCCACCTTAAGAGCCAAAGAGGGCACTATGGTTGCTCCAAGAATAGGTCACCAGGCCTCATCTTGTAATCCAACTGTTTACAGATCCGATGCTTGATTGCTGCGCTATCATGTTGTGATTGCAAATCTCTTATGTCGTTTAACCTTTTCGCTCCCGCATTCACGAGAGCTGCGCACTGCCTCTAGTCCATGTTACTGAAGAATAAAGATGGATATGTTTGATACACAACAGTTCAAATCAAAACAGTTTCATTTGGGTAAAAATATCACCATCATCCACTTCATCCTCTCTAAAATTGCTCAATTTCATTGAATAAGTCCACCAGGCGCTACAGAAAACAATCTGGGGAGTACTTATAAAGCTGCGTCCACCCCAGTGCTCCACACACGCTCCGCGCCAAGCGCAGTTCCAGGGAACGGCAAGGGCGAGCGCCACTGTAGACTTCTCCGCGTATGCGCTCTGCTCCGTGCGTGCTCGGAGCAGAGCGTGTACGTGATGATCCAGGTTTTGTCATTTTTTCGGCGTACCATCTAAGGGGAGCGGGTGCAGAGTAGCCCTGCCAGTTGGAACAGCAGGCAGTTCCAGATGAGATTTCATGCGCTCCGCTTTTGTCCTCAACTCGTGTTTCCTTGTTGTGTTTCCTATTTTTATAAGTTCTCAAATTGTTAGTGTGCCTATTTTTATCTATTTATTTTTTTAAAATATTTATTTATCAAAATAATTAAATGGTCAGAAGAAGATATACTCCACCTTATTGATATTTACAAACAGTTTGACGTGCTGTGGAATCCGTCCCATTCACCCCACTACAATACAGAATAGAAAGCATGACGTCTGAAATGTATTTTTAAAAAAATTTTAGTAGGTAATTGACTAAATAGTAGTAAGAATATATGCTTAAAATAAGAGAACCCCCCTTCCCTGTTATGGATTACAATAAATTGTTGAATATAAATATGAGCAGCTCATTACAACGAATTCGATTATGACAGAAATTACATTAAAATTCTTTAAACAAACAAATGACTTATATCTTGAATTGAAATTGGTTTGTAGAATCTCGTTGCCTCCTTCCCCCTCCGAAACCCAACGGTTTTTTTAAACAGATCTTCAAAATTTGAGGAGGCCATCCGAGTAACATTTTGGTACTGACCACTGATTTCCTGGTGTTTCAGAATGGACACCATTTCGCCACTCTTGTCTTTTGGTATGTTTGTCATCCACCACGCCGTAGTTTCCGTTATCTGATTTTCCTCTTCCTCAGTAGAAACGCAATTATAACTGCAGCACCGGAGCAGCAACAAGAGCTGGTTCCTGCTCCGTCGCCGGCCGAAGGGGAACGGAGTGCGGAAGGATCGTCAAAAATATGGAACTTCCTCGGAGCGTCTTGATAGCAAATGTTGACGTACCTACACACTACACTCTGAGCGTGCTCTGTGGATGTGGCTTTAAATTCGTAGCAAACTCTGTCATGTCCAGGAGCCCTTCCCTCCTTGGAACGAGCTAAGACGAACTTCATATCACCCAAGGAAAACAGGCGGTCCATTTCTTCAGCAACATGTGACGGGTTTTGTAGTGGAATGGTGTGATATCAATAATCTCAGGCAATGACCAATGTGATGCATTGTGGAATGAATGTGTATTGATTGCCTACCCATTGCTATTTTCAGTAGCGTAGCATGGTCTCCCAACCTGGGTATTTGCAAAAAGCTGGACATGTAGAAATCCATCGAGCACTGAGCAAAACTATGTTTCGTATTTTTAAATGAAATCAGATAACATTCTATAAATACAGACATCAACCGCACTGTTCTAGGATTAGTAGTTTTCTGCCTAGGTAAGATTTTTCAAAGATTTGACCAAAACTGACACCCCCCCCCCCCCCCCCCCCTCACTAATGCCTAGCGTGAGGTTAAGTTTTTCTGAAACTTTGAAAAATCATATAAAGCGAAAACTTACTCATCCTAGAAAAGTGTAGATGGCGAGGAAACTCTCAGAATGTAAAATTTAAAAATAATAAAGAACATTTTCAGACCAATGGGTAACCCTCATTATTAGTCTAAAAATAGATGAACTCGTGCAGACCTTCCTAATGTCATAGAAGTTGCGGTCATATGTGCTTGGCTCCCTTAGTACCATTTACCGCATTCAAGAAACCTATTAGGTTATAACCAACGGTGGTCCAATTTTTTCTCACGGCTGAATTAAATATGAATAAGTACATGGAAAAAAAAAAAAAAAATTCCTCGTCTTGGACACCCTTACAACCACTGGATCTCGTGTAGTTTTCATTACGAAAATAACCAATAAATTTCGTGCCTGTTAACGACGAGAGCTCTACAGAACATTAGCCGATGATAACGTTGGTTTTTTCCCCCGTAAGATTGCGAACCTTAATGATTTTCATCACAACTCGCAATAATTCATACTCTTGCACTGGTCTTCACAACATTAAATTGAACACTGAAAGGGAACCAAGACAAACACACACACTGAAGGGAACAAATACAATTTTGGTTGCAGATGCAGTACAAAAACGACTACCCAAAACAATCGAAGCAGATATTGAGAGATCAAAAAATAGATACCTCTATTGATTCGCTAGGTGTTAACTTCAAAAATATCTCAAGGTGATTGGAGGACCGCAAAAAAAGACGCTCTTACCCTTGTAACCTACTAGGACACCAAAAACTTGCCTTCCGAACACCAAATCGATCTATGGTCATTTACGTTTCCTTATAAATAATAGAGATCTTTGTTTGTGATCAGGTTCAATAGAGAGAAGCCGGCATGATTTCAACTGGGCACTTTTTTAAGGGTGCGAATTCCCGCGCTTTTTAAAAATAGTATTAGGAAAATTTCCTTGTTGTGTTATCTGGCATTCGGAATCAAAGAGCCATGTTCACTAGCCTACCCTAGTGCTACGTCTCTGGTTTTTGGTACACAAATTTCACCTTTTGTTCCCTCAAAATTTTTTTGACTGCTTACCATTGTAAACTCTTCACTGCTACTATACAATTGTTTTAGAACCAAAAAAAATGCGCTTGTAGAGGAAACTGTAGCCGCAGACAATGCTCCTGCAAGAAACAGGAAGTATTGTGTGACAGTTCGTGTGAATGCTCTGCAGATACGTGTATGAATAAGGTGAGTCGACATTTAATACAAGCGCCAGATAGTTTGAGCTTTAAAGTATTTTGAAGTTGATGAAATGTCTACAGGTCACTCAGGGGTCTTTAGGGGTGCTGAGTTTTCGACCTTGTAGCTCTTGTGCTAACTAGGGAGGAGGAAAAAGTCACAACTTTTTCCAGTTTCCTAAGGTTTCCCGCCGATAACTTGAAAACCACGCATTATAGGTACTAAACTTATAACTTATAAAACAGGTAGGATTGGGTGATTACGCCATGAATTCGGCCATACTACCTGTGTAATAATAAAATTAATTAAACATGAAAAACCGTTCATAAAGAGGAAAGAAAAACCTAATTAATTTTAATAAATTCAATTTACTTTAAATGAATTGAACCAATTTTCATCTATCAATAACTAATCGTTCATAAGTCCGATTTTGCGGAGGGGGAAAAAAAAAAAAATATATATACATATATCGATTTTTATTTTATTATTCCATACAATTCTGAATCGATTGATATGAATATGTTGAGGGTTCGGACCATAGAAAGTATGAAAAAAATAGTATTGTAAAGAGAGCACAGATTGCAATAAAGTTATTATTATCGCAAATAGTTAGAGAGTACATAGCGTGACAGTCACCGTAACCAAGATGTAAAACAATATAACCATGAATAAAGGTTACAATCACATGGAAGCATAAGAAAGTTAGAATAGATCACAATGTAACAAACCCTACGAATGGAGTAGATAGATAATAAAACGTGAAGAAGGGTGAGGCAAGTTGCAGCGCTGCCGCCGCTAGGGATTTTTGTTGTGTGTTTTTCTCGAAACTATGTTTTCGCGTATAAGTGACCCACTTTCTTCAGATCTGCTGGGCCGGTTTTTTCTTTAATTAAAGGTTACTCTTGAGTCAGCTGTGTTTTTTTGGTATAATTTCACAAAATAAAAATAAAAGAGAGATGCCCATTATACTGTGGGGAGGCTGCTTGAGTTAGATCGTGAAGTTCGCTCTGCTGTGCGTTCTTGGCTAGGCTTTCCACCTGGTGTCCCAAGTGCTTACATCCACGCACCGGTCAGGGCCGGTGGGCTCGGTATTGTCTCTCTTTCTTCCAGCATCCCATCTTTACGCCGCCAGCGCCTGCTTGCCCTTAGGGGCTGGAGCTGGGAGGTTGCCCGCACTGCTGCTGACATGGACTTTGTCAGGCAGCAGTTGTTGTGGTGCGATCGAGCAACACCAACTGCTCCAAAACCCAGCTCATCTGCTGAGTTTGCTACTGCACTGCTTGAGTCAGTAGATGGTGAAGAACTCCGACAGTGCTCTGAATCCCCCATTTCTACCCAGTGGGTGGAATGGGCTTCAGAGGGCATCGGGGCCCGTGACTATCGCCATTTTCACGCTGTCTGGCTGGCTATGTTAGTCACCTCGGTGAGGTGTTCGAGAAGTAGTCGCGGGACAGTAGACACCCTTTGCCATGCCTGTCAGGGTAAAAATGAGAATCTTTATCATGTGGTGCTGCAGTGTCCTCGTACTCACGGTGGCCGCATTTTACGTCACGATGCGGTTGCCAAGCAGATTGCCAAAGCAGTTGCTTTGTCATCTTGCGATTGGGATGTCGAAGGGGAGAGACTATACCACATGCCGAGTGACCGGGGCAAGAAGCCAGATATCGTTGCGATCAAGCCCGATGGGTCTGCCATATTCCTGGATGTCCAGGTTGTCAGTGGCAGAGTGGACATGGAGCAGACCTGGCGGGCTAAGAAAAGTAAATTTGATAGAAATGATCTGCGACAAGCGATATCTGAGCTAAAAGGAGTGGCACCTAATAACATCAAGGTCATTGCCGCGACCGTGTCATGGCGCGGGGTGTGGTGTGGGGAAGGCGCCAGAGAGTTACTCGAGTTGCGCATCTCAGCGGGAGCGCTCTGTGGTATCACCACCCGCGTCCTGAGGGGTTCTTACTTGAATTGGTGGTCATTTTATAGGGGCACTTCCTTTCATCTCATTCTTCCTCCTTGTCCTGCAACTTCCCTTATCCCCAGAAACCAAACCCAGGTAAACCTGGGCGTCCTCCCCACTGTTTTATTTTATTTTTCAATTTAATGGTGTGCCCCCTCCGCCTTTGAGGGGAGGTTTGTAAAAAAAAAAAAAGTGTGTATGTGTGTGTGTAGGGGGTAGGGTAACGGTTGATGTTTTTATCTCTTCGGAGCTCCTTCATATCCCTACCCAAGTCTTGGTCATGGTCATACGTCCCCGCTGTGCAACCCGGGCACTCTCTGGGTGAACAGTGGGTGGCAGAATGACCCACTAGCGAGTGCCCACTGTGAGAGAGCCTTCAGTTCCAAGCGTAGCCTCAGTCCAAAACGGAAGTTAGTCAAAAACGTTGTCTATTTCCACGAAAAATAAAGAGTTAATTTTCTACCAGTGTACGTGAAAAGACTAAAATACCAACTGCGCATGCGCGAATCTTCACGTCAACGTGTAGAACTACGCGTGTACGGGAAAAAGGCCTATCTACACGTGCGCGGGAAAATGCATTTGTTGGAATCTCGGACTACGGGTAGTCACCATAGCCTGATGCAAAGGTAACAACAGTTGCCGGTAACCACAGTGTGACCAAGGTAACCACAGTGTGATTCGGTCAACAAGTCGAGAGGTTATAGTGAAGTGCTCCACTACAAAATTCAAAGCAATAAATTTATATATAATTCATGTATTTATAAATAATTATAAAGCAATTAATTATTTAAATGAAATGTAGTTTAAGTGAACGACCTTCGCTATCACGTTAGCGTTTGGTTTTTCGCGTATAAGTGTAGAAATACGCGTAAAATCTCGTGAAGAGCTAGCATCTCCAGCTGCCTGTTCCTGACGCTGCTCTTCGAGTCAACGGGAGAAAATCTTACGGGAATAACAAAAACTCTCAATTGTTGAATCGATTTCGACGGTTAGGCCATCATCAGTAACAAACAATAAGTTATTGTTTGTTACTGATGATGGCCTAACCGTCGAAATCGATTTAACATTGTAACTCTTTATTTTTCGTGGAAATAGACAACGTTTTCCACTAACTTCCGTTTTGAAATGGGTTTCCACAACTTCTCGCGAGTGATTTAGTTCGTAGCCTCAGTGCCCACGTCTGGCAGAAGCATCCTGTACAGGCCAACGCTGCAATTGATGCAGAGTGAGAGCGGCCCAGGTATGCTTCTGAGGATTCGTGGCGAATGGCAGCAGAAGAGGGAGAGGCTGTGCTTAATGGGGTACGCAATATTAATGTATTCTTGCAAGCACGTTTTCCCATGTGCACGCTTTCTGCCATCCAATATCTTCGCCTGAGGCCCCACTATATAAGCTGCTTGTCCAAGGATGCAATCCTGGCAAATAGCAGTGGGGCATCTCCGACAGGCGTGGGTCAACAGCCCGCCGTCCTGAGGGGTTCTTACTTGAACTGGTGGTCATTTTATAGTGGAACTTCCTTTCATCCCACTCTCCCTTCTCTTCCTTCAGCTTCCTTGATCCCAAGGGCCGGCGTCGGGTAAACCTGGGCGTCCTCCCCATTTCTTTCATTTATTTTTTCATTTTGAACTAAAGTTTGTGTATGTTATGTGTCTGCAAATCCTTGTAATGAGCTTATTTTCCACAGTTTTCATCCAATTAAGATGCAATTTGCAATAGGCCTTAAAACGTAAGGCTTTATTTAACTAAGATTCTTGGCATGTATAAAAATGGAATAATTAATGGGTTAACTTAAAAATCGTTTAAAGACTCGTAACTTAGTAATCACTTGAATGTCAATAATAATAAATTGAGTTCATCTCAGTGCAGACTAGGGGTGGACGATCCCCTATCAGTTTCCTCGTTTTTGATTCAATACTTCACTCTGCACACGCATGCGCAAACGTAAATTGTACGGAGCATCATTTTCACACGCTCTAAATGTTCGATTTTGCTCAAATTTGGATGATAGTTGGGTTATGACAATTTGATCATCTTATATCAATTTCAACATTGTTGTATCAGTAATAGCTACTTCACATGCGCCAATATGAAATCGTTGTAACAAGCTTAATTTCCACTGTTTTCATCCGATTTCGATGAAATTGTCAGGGAATGAGCTGCCTAGGGAGTAGACAGTCTCCTACCAGTTTCATTGTTGCCAAAATAATACTTCACTCTGCGCATGCGCAAACGTAAATTCCATTATGCTCCATTTTTTCACGCCCTAGTCGTCCGATCTCGCTCAAATTTGGATGATAGTAGGGGGATGACGATTTGATCATCCCATGTCAATTTCAACATGATTGTATAATTAATAGCTACTGCGCATTTGCCAATGTGAAATCCTTGTAATGACCTTAATTTCCACAGTTTTCATCCGATATTGATGAAATTGTCAGCGAATGTGCGGTTTAGGTTGTAGATGGCCCCTTTACCTATCTCATTGTTTTCAACTCATCAGTTCATTCTGCGCTTGCACAAACGTAAATTACATTAAGTATCATTTTTTCGTTTCTTAATTGACCAATTATGACATTTCACGCTACTCCTTGATTTACTCTTTTCCGGTATGGAATTTTTCAAGATCATTTAAACTTTTGAATGGTCTATACATTCATGATAGGTAAACGAGGAAGCTATGTGCCACACCCTACTTGGCAGACTTTTTTTCTCAGACTCACCAAAAAAAATTTTTTTTTGGCACTAGGTGTCTGAAGGAAAAAAAACAGCTTGTAGAACAATTGTTAATCTATAAGAGGAAAAAAGAATGACCTCGATGATATCTCTTTACCTGAGAAAACGGGTCTTTCCCGATATACAAGTTAACACAAACTTACGAACGCCCTTAATTTAATCTCATCTTAACCACACAAAGTTAATTACGAAAACGCATTTTGCAAAGGAAATGGAAAATGTATGTGTTTGACGTGTGTTGTATACTGAACGTCAGCACACATTATCATTTTTGACATTGATAATGTATTAGTCAGCGGAAAATTTTGTTAAGGCCGTTCACACTTGCATTTTTTCCGCATTTTTATCGCATTTTAAACACTGAAACGCGAAGAAGGCAAAGTGCTTTTTTTTTCAAGGTCAGCTGTGGATGTTGAGGAGGAATAAGTGCAAAAACAGCGCATTCTGGCGGAATGCATTTTTATTAATCTGTCAGGTTAGAGCTCCTAGGGGTTTTTCATTGAATTGTAACCTCCCCAAGGGTTATGTTTAGCATTTTTCTTGCGTCAAGGTACAAATTAGAACGTGTTCTAATTTTCCCAAGTGAGTTTAAAAACGCTCCACCAGGATGCACAATGGTCGAAAAAGCTGACCTTGGAAAAAAGCACTTCTTCTTCTTCACGTTTAGGCATTAAAAATGCGGAAAAAGTGCTACTTTGATACGGCCTTTACGCAAAGAATAAAACGTCACGCAACCTATAAAGTTAGGTGTTGTTATGAATGTGTATACTAGCAATGAAAAAAACATATGATGTTCGGTTGGAGAAATCAGTACGAGTTGTCACTAATATGTTTCATGTGAAGCACTGTTCGGGCAAAATATTTTCTAATTGTTATTTTATTTAAAACAATAGAAAACATTGAAATTACTGAGACATTTTCAATGCTCCTAGCTTTTCTCTCATAAGAGAGAAAGTACGAGCGGCCTGCCACGTTTTTCTGATGAAATTTTAGCATCAGACAAAGGGGGAAAAAATAAGCATTTTAATACATAACATCAAGTAGCCAATCCCTTAGTAAACTGTTGGTCTGTCGTTTTCTTTAATTCAAGCATTTTAATTTCTCCCTTGATGGGGGAAAAAAAAGATCATGAATATGTTTACCTGCTTACCAGTAGGTACCTACTACTAAATTGTATACCAACCATTTAGTGCCTTCTTTTCACAAGATTATTCCATTATGGTTACAAAACAATATTAAATTATAACTTAGAGTACTAAATCAGACTTCCTTGACACTACAATGGCTTAGAGGTCATGAGATGTTGTAATAAAATGAGAGCATTCCAAAAAGTGGCGAACGATTTTCCTACTATGAAAACTATGGGAGTTACTCTTCCCTAGTAACTCATTGGTTGTACTTGAAAAACCAATAGAAATTCTACCTAGCCTTCACTTTTCGTGTTAATAATAATCTTAAGTGCCGGGTCGTCTCAAATTTTGGTGTCGTTACGCAAATTTTAGAATGACCCCCAGCACAAAAACATATCCATATTAAAACCATCTGCACCTTAGTAGCACCTACGTGTATTATATAAGCATTGTTTAGTGCGCGATTCAGCCTCCAGAAACCTTTTCCTTTCCCACTCATAATTATCTCAACCTGTCCCAAACACACTCATCCGCTCAAAGCTTCATGTATATAACCTAAATATAGTACAAAGATGAAGGGGAAAACAACCGTGCCTGAACCCCATTGTACAAAAAACCCTGTTATTTGACCAAATAGCAGCCTCCATTTTTGTATAAATTCTTTCTAGCATGGTCACAAATTTTTTTGAGACTCCCAATTCAAATAGATAATCGATAAATTAGAGTAGACATTCAACGTTATCGAAAGCTGAACAAAAATCAATGAAAAATGTATACAATTTCCCCCTTTTCCTGTTAAGTTTGATACTTCCGAGGCTAGCCAAAGTCTGGCACTAGACAATTTTCAAAATATAACATGTAAGAAACAACGACCTCTACGTCATACATGAAAGATTCAGCCATGGAGAACACAACTTAAAAACGTGTTAAATAAATCTTTAAAGCCAACCTGAAACGAAGTCTTGAGAATGAAAAACCAGAAATCTTCGCGTTAAAACATCGAAAGCTCGAACAAAATGCCGCTAATGACCCTTCATGAGAAAAAAACACGAACAAAAGACAAATATAAAGGTTAAACCAACAATAAAAGACAGAACAGGGAAAAGTCAGGCAATTTTTTCGGGTGTGTGTGTGTGTCCATTCCAACTGCATGAGGAAGGTCAAGTTGTCGTTTCGTAACTACCTTTCCGAAAATGCTGAGCACAAGTGAAGCTGACTCTTCCCGTTCCAAAAAGCGTTTCCACGTAACGAAAAATTATTCTCATTCCGGAAAGGCTGTTTTCGTATACGAGAAAATGAATTCGAGAAGTAGGTACAAAAACTCTATTGTCACTTTTAGGTCCAGGTAAAAGCGTCAACGGATTACCAAGAAACTGCAATGATTTTTAAGACCGACTGCTCTCTTTTCGTGGCGAGTAGTAAGGCGTTCAAATATCAATTTTTGAAGATCTGGCTTTGTCAACTCGAACTGAGTGGCTCAACCCACAAAAATCGTTTTGGTATCTTTGGATTTGTAATAGTAGGTTCTATTCGCCTGATCCATTCCCAACCTCATTTGCGAGTAAAGTAGTCCCGTCCCGCATGTCAGGGAGCAGGGTACGCATACCCTTGAGCCGGTTTCACATGGAGCGGAACTAGCGGAAAGCGGAAGGACAGAACGCAATCTGATTGGCTGTTGAGACAACAGTTGAGGATGGTGGCTGCCATGTTGTCGGAATGGGCGGACAGCCGATGGTGGTAGAAATTGTTAAGCCGGTTTCACATGGAGCGTAACGAGTGGAAAGATGGAATGACGGAAAACCAGTGGAGTCGGAAAGATTGTTCACATGAAGCGGTCACCTTGGTGAACGGAATCATAACCTTCCTACTGAAACCCTCTCTGATCTGAAACCTCTACTTGCGGTTATCAACATTCCTATCCAAATGAGCTTGCGCTCCGCTCGACTGAACGCGGCAACGGTATAAAAATTTCTACCATAGACAACATGGCAGCCACCATCCTCAACTGTTGTCCCAACAGCCGATCAGATTGCGTTCCGTCCTTCCACGTTCCGCTCCATGTGAAACCAGCTTCATACCGTTTCCGTGTTGCGAAGCCCAAGCTCATTGGACAGGAATGTTGATAACCGCAAGTAGAGGTTTCAGATCAGAGAGGCTTTCAGTAGGAAGATTATGATTTCGTTCACCAAGTTGACTGCTTCATTTGAACAATCTTTCCGACTCCGCCGCCCCTCCACTGGTTTTTCTGTCCTTCCGCTTTCCGGTCGTTCCGCTCCATGTGAAATAGGCTTTACAAATTTGTTTACGTCGTTAGGGAAGTCCGAACTGATAACGAAGGAGGAGGTTCGGAGGAGTTTACTATAGCTTAAATATTTATCCGGAACTTTGTGATCATTTTGCGAAAACCCACATCAAAATCGGTCTAGCCGTTTGGACGTGAATCGACCTTACACAGACGTATAGGAAGGTAAGTTTAATTAATGGGATTCAATGCTCCTTAGTTTTCGACTTGGACGTTTTTCCGTTTGACGGGTTGTTATCGAAATATTGGCGAAAACCCGTAAACAAATCGGGAAAATTGGGGCAGTTTCCTCCTCCATAAGTTAACACAAGAGCTACAAGGTCAAAAACTCAGCACTCCAAAAGACTCCTGAGTGACCTGTAGAAATCAACTTCAAAATACTTTTAAGCTGAAGATTTTTTGACCCAGCCCCTGGACTAAACATAGTTCTCGAATTGAAGGGGTGTTTGCTCTCAAGGGGAGCGCGCGGGTCTGTCGACGATCTCAATGAAATATTTACAGGAGTTTCTACTTCTACATCGAAAAATGAGTTAACACGTAATTTGCCGTTTGACAGAATGGGCCCTTGGAGCTTCGAGAAAAATAAAAAAGTTCTAAAAAATGACTAATTTTGGCGTTCACGAAACTAATGCTGCTCCCACGTGTTTATCAATTTCGATTAAACTCACACTAGTATTTCTTTTTCTCAAAACATCAGACTCGTCTATAGGGATTTACCTGATTAAGCCCCAGGAAGGCCAGAATAGAGCGCGTAAAATAGGGCTTACGTCATTACTGGATAAAGCGCCAACAAGCAACCCTAAAAAACCCACATCATAATTTTCAACAAATTTACTACTTGTTAGACTTTCTGAAAAAATAGAGACACTTTGGTTTTGAATATCCCGTATTGGAAATTCTATAGCAAATCAAAAGTTACATACAGTGAATTTATTTATACTTGTAAAAGGGCAAAATTTATTGTAATAGGGATAATTACACTGTCAATTCAGGGTTGCATTAGACTAATCTACGCTTGTCAATTTCTTCTGAAGACCTAACGATTCCTAAATTTGTTAAACTTATATTAATTGCTATGCAATTCTTAGGCCGACCCCCAAAAATTTTTTATGTAACGTCCGTGACGAAATTAACGATGATTTTCACGTACAACCGAGTAGTTGCTATAGATTGTGTCACAATTTCAGTGTTTTTCACGTACAACCCAGCCGTTGTTAGGGGAATGAAACTTCCGCAGTTTTCATCGCACAAAAATCGTTCGCCACTCGTTGGAAAGCGCTTGATTTATTTGATAAATGTTCACATTTCAAGCTACCAATTTCCCTCTCCTTACGTACCTGGCTACATTCCAAAACTAAGTTGATTCAGGCTAAGAATTGCATAGCAAATTATCCTCGTTTTCTACGCAGTAGAAAAGATCCGGCGAGGCGCGAAGCGCCGAGTATAGATTAGGGGGGTCCAGGGGGGCGAAGCCCCCCGGCGAGGCGCGAAGCGTTACATGTTGGCGGTTTTATCCAGTAATGGTGTAAGCCCTGTTGCACTCGCTCCATTCTGGCCTTCCTGGGGCTTAATTAGGAAAATCCCTATGCACAAGTCTAATTATTTTAGGGTAAAACACTAGTGTGAGTTTCATCAAAATCGGTTCGAACATATGGGAGCAGCATTAGTTTCGTGGACGCTAAATTTAGCAAATTTTAGACCTTTTTTTTTTTAATTTTTCTCGAAGCTCCAAGGAAGGGCCCATTTTGCCTAACGGAAAAATACGTTTCCAGTAAATGTTTCATTGAGATCGGCGACGGACTTACCGCGCCCTCCCCTTGTCAGTCATTTTTGAGTGATTGGACTGGTGGACGTTTTATACTCGTAATTGTTTGCATACATTACCTGTATGAAAAATGCATGATGAGTCCTGTGCCGTATTTTGAAGGCCACCAACTAACACTGCGACTACTAATTAGAATCCAGAATTCAGTACCTGCATCGCTAATGGGCCATGGAGTTTTATATAAACAAGCATGATTATATAAACAAGCATGAGCATAGTTTATTAAGATCAAAAGTATTCACAGTTACTAGTTCCAAAGTTTACTTTTGTTCTAGTTTACTACCTGTTCATATTGCTGGCACAATGATCTGTATAAAGCTATACCATTCGAATGGAAGACATAGAAGTACTGCTTTTATCCTTACCTACTCGAGAGAAGTATGTACTTACAGGTTAATAATGATTGTTTCCCTCAGTACTTTGAGGCATAACAGTTTTCGGAAGCCCACGTGACCTGAAAACGTTCACCAGAAACTTTGATGATATCCCTCTGGCTCCAAATCACATCCCTGGAACTTCGCCGATCTGCATACCATACTGCGTAGCGAGGGAGGAGGTGCAAGGGTCGTATATGTCTTTCTTTTCAGCATCAATCGTTATATTATCCATTTCATTGATTTCCCACCAGATGGTAGGGTCAAGTACTCATTCCCCTGCCCTATCAATCACCTTCTGTTCTGAGAACGCCCATCTGCTTAGGCTCCACTATGCGCTAATGAATTATTTGGCCAAAAAATGCTTTCCCTAAGCTATGGGTGATTGGCAGGTGGGGTCCTTTCAAAGCCAGGGAAAGGGAGCGTTGACGATGTATTCAATTCAGATTTATAACAGTTATTATTTGACAACGTTCTTCTTCAACTTCAGATTCATAAGTTGTGGGATTATAGATAGTTAGTTGTGGTAGATTCCTTCGGCTTTGAATACGTTGTAAGTATTGGGAGCAAGGCGGAGAGGTGAAACACTTTGATGGAGGGGGGGTCTTCCCAAGTGCGGCCGTTTCCAAGAAATTCGGTACGAATCTTTCTGACTTGATATATTGATCTGACTGATATAGTTAGATACCCTGGGCACCACAGCAAGGTAACCTTATTGTTCCTGGCAAGGGTCTTGAGGTTAGTCAAGCATTCCCACAAGCTTCGACGAAATAGTGAAAGAAGCTAGTGCCTTCAAGGCTGCTTGACTATCTGATAAGATGTAGATTTTTGCTCCATTCACTTGACGACTCACCAGTCTGTCAGCGCAGGAGCTTATGGCATATATTTCTGCCTGGAAAATGGTGGCGACTGTTCCTAGGGATTCTGAAATCTCCGTTCGTGGGCCGAAGATACCCGATCCAGCCCCACCATTCATGACCGAGCCATCTGTATAGAACACTATAGCCCCACGTTCGAATTGGGGCCTCCCTTCTGATTGATCTATCATGAATGTAGACCTTGAAGGGGAGATCAAAGTTCCGTGTCTCCGCCATGTAATCGGAAACACTGAGCGCTGACTCATCCACTGCAACCTCCTTCAAGATGGCATGGTGAGTACGCCCAGATTCCCGCTTTAAAAAGCCATTCCTCCACAGCCTCACTCCCTGCAGGAACAACCCTCCTCACATGGATGTGCAGGGGAGGAAGGTCCAGAAGGACCTCCAGTGCAGCTGTAGGACTCGTGTGCATGGAGCCTGTAACCCCAATATCCTTTGCAGCCTTGCTAGCTGACTCACAGCCGTTGCCTGACTGACCTTTGTCCACCAGACAAGGGCCCCGTAGGTCAGCATCGGTCTGACCACTGTGGTATATAACCACATGGTCATCATGCGTTCTTCCACACCACATGGGTACCACATGGGTTCTTCCCTAACATGCGTCGGCCCGACGCCATAACAAAGATGGCCCTGTCCACGGCCCTCTTAATGTGAGGCGTCCAGGTTAACTTCTGATCAAAGGTGACTCCCAGGTATCTGGCCCTGGTGCAGAAGGGAAGTTGCCTGCCTCCCAGACAGACCACCTGCATGTCAACCTTTCGTCTTCTGGTGAACGGAAGAAGGGTCACTTTATCAGGGTTCAAATATAGCCCCTCCTCCGTGCACCATTGCTGTACGACATCCAACGCCATCTGCATACGTTCGCGGACTGTCTCTTCGAACTTGCCCCTGACGATGACCACAAAACGCCGCCCTGCGGACATCCCCTACTTGGAATGGCGCTGACGATTTCCCCCCAGCTCCGAGGATACAACCCTGCCCTTCAGCATGGTGTGTATCCATTTGGTGATCTGCGGATCGACATCTCGATCCTCTGCTGCCTTAATGATGGAGTCATATGACGTATTGTCAAATGCTCCACCTATATCCATAAAGCAGCAGAGAGCTACTTCTTTGGCCTCCAGACTCCTGTCAATCAACACTGTTAATTCATTTTTACGCGTGTTGTGCCGCCTGGAGTGGTATCTGGGTTAATTGCTCTTCCCTGATCACAAGGTTCACAATCTTCTCCATGGTTTTCAATAGGAAGGACATGAGACTGATGGGGCGGTAGTCTTTTGCATGGCCCTGTCGGCCTGCTTTTTGACCTTCCTCCACATCCTAGGAATGTGGTTCAGTGTATAACTGGCCCTAAAAATCTTAACCAGCACCGGCACGAGAGCCCCCCCTCCATGTTGTAGCATGGCTGGGATGATCCCATCCGGGCCCGGAGATTTATAGGGCTTAAATGTGCCAAGTGCCCATTTAACTCTATGGGGTATAAATATCCTGCCAGCGTAGCTGGGGGGCGCTAGGCGAGCGTGCCGGAGCGGCTAGTAATTATAGAAGTATAGGTTGTGGCAACTCGAAATGCCGAGGAGTCTGGAAGGGCCTTATGATTAGCCAACTTACGATCATACTCAATTGAAAAAATAATAAACCTTTGTGAAATAATTTGCAGCGTTTTAAATTTTCACTAAACTGGTATATAATCCATTCATAGGGCTGGCTGCCCCTGTAATGCATTCATTACTTACCACTATATTTTTTTTACATTGTGTGTGTGTACTCGAATAATTTATGGAAGCAAGAAAAATTATGGCAGCTGTGCTATTTTAAGATCTCTTCTTCGATTGTGCTTGATTTTCCTCTTCCCATGGTAACTTTGATTCCAGCTCAATTTTGATATCTCAATGTTTCAGGCGAAAGCGGAGGAATCGCAGAACAACCCAGACGAGAATTTCGCTCCCAAGCGGTTAAGGTGAGTGTCGAAGAAAGATATTGTTGAATGTTCCTTGTTGAGTTAGGCGGGGCTTGGAAACTCCGATTTACGTCTGCTGAGATACCCATTTCGGGGCTATCATTGCCTATAGAAAATTCATCACGTCATCGTCGGTAAAACATACGTAAGGCAAGCAAGGTCGTAGTGAAGCAAATAGGTCCTTGATAAATTTGATACCATCTACAATACCAAACTGAGAAGTTTTCCAGTCAAGAGTTCTCTTTTGACGATGAACCGGGAAACTATGTAATATGTAGTTTTTTGGTACTTGAGACGAACAGAACATCAGTTCTTGTAACTTGTGAAGAGATTGGGACGAATGAGTAACTTGCACTCACACTTTTTTTTCTTCTTTATTTGCAGAAACGAAAGGGGATGAAATTTATAGATAAGTAAATGGCGAAATAATTTTACTTTATTTTATTTTTTTGTTAGGAGTATCTATGGTAAAAAAAAAAAAAAAAGTTTGAATTTCCCTGAGAGTTCGCCAAAACGCCCACAGCATCTGACTCCGCCCACTTTCTAGCCATGCGTCATTTTGTATCTAATCTCACTTTCAGTGCCGATTTCACATCATTCGGTAGGGCGCTTTTTTGGTAGGTACTTGGTTTGGTATTGTTGACACTTAGTTTTCTTCTATTCATTACTCTTCACTTTGATGGACAGGAGTAATCAGTTGAAGGAGAGGAGGGGTATGAAATGGTGACTCCGTTTAATTTACCTCCTTTAACTACTGTCAATTCAAACTCCCAGTAAAACTAGATACTTTTCGAACAAAAAGAGTGAAGATATCAAAGTAATTAAACTAAACTAAAACTACTTACTTACCTATCTAAGTGCCTAAGTAGTGATAGATCAATAGGCACCTTAAAAGTTTGGTTCGTACTTGGCCAACTAGATTCCGGAATTTGGACGCAAAAGGCCTGCTCATTGTGTATGAGAACAGCTCGTAACTCTACGGGTTAGTATTTCCCAACATTTCAAAATTAATTTCATTGGTTTCGATTCAACTAAACCGAGAATTTCTGCTCTCTAATACAGAACTTGAGATGTCACAATGAGAATTGTGATGACACCTGTGGACGTTTACTACTCCTTAGTTCGTGGTGGTATCATTATATTTATTGTGTACTCGTACTCAAATAAATTACGATATATATTGGTGATATAAATGTATCCTTATTTATGTTTTACATCAAAACAACATATTCCTATACCACTTGTAAGATCGTATGGAAGGAAGCAGAAAAAAACAAAACACAGTTTGTGTAAGCAGAACCAACTTTTCGAATTGAACAGCTGGTGGAGCTCTGGGTGGAGCCTGCCATTTCATTCTTTCCTTGATGTCCAAGAGAGGCTCCCTATCAAATTTCGTTGTAATCAGACAGGCGACATAACTTTTAGCACACTCAGCTGATCAGGATGGAGCCTGTAAGGGCATTCGTCTCTTCTAATCTCAGAGAGGCACCTTATAAATTTTCCACGTCCTACGGTGAACAGGAGAGATTTTAGCTCACTCAGCTGATCAGGATGGCGCTCCTCACTTTTCTCGTCTCTTGTTGTCCCTATCAAATTTCGACGTCCTACGGTAAATAGGAGAGATTTGAGCACAATTTTGCCATCATTATGATTGATAATACGGTTCTTGGTCAGCTGATCTTCACCCAAGTCACCGAGGCACAAGTTCCGACATGGTAATACATATCAAAATTTGGTCCAAATCGCACCAGCGGTTTCGGAAGAGTAGTGAGCACAAAATTTGTCCACACACACACACACACACACACACACACACACACACACACACACACACACACAGATATATATATAAAGAAATCTGAAAATGAATGACTATTGTAATCGTGTTCTACACCCTCTGAAACACAAAGAAAATGCATCCCCTACCTCCAAGTGCCGCCGTGCCGACTGCTGTAATACCCACTTTTCTACGAAAAGTTGGGAAAAAAACTCATGAAGACCTTCGGTTGCCGTGAAATTTACTAAAATAACTTAGCAACAGCTGAAAAACTCTTGATCATAGTGAAGTGGTGGCATGGTCACTCCGTTACTCAAACACCAGTTCCCATCAACGCTTGTTTCCGCTAAACGTAGGTAACTGGTGACGCTACGTCTTGTGAGCGAGTAGATGCTGAAACATCACAGAAACTAACGAAAAGAGCAAGCTTTCTCTATATTATGTATTAGCGTTGTGGGTTCCAGTGTGGAAATGGCCATTCTCGATTGGTATTACAAAATGGTGGCGTCACACACCAGTCTAGTTAGCCAATCACGAAGTGTTCCCCTTCTTTCAATTTAAAATTCTATATTAATTATGAAAATAAATTTTGTTTACATGTTTCATCATATATTTGTGAAACAGAGGTGGTTTAGGGTATAGTAAAAAAGGTCTCAGGCCAGATTTCCGATGGGTGCAAGTTCCTCTCTCTTCAAAAACCTATCCTTTATATAAGCAATCAGTAGATGTCAGTTCAAATACAGGTGACATCAGCTTGGAGGATTGATTGTGTAGGTAGGTAGATAGAAATTGTGAAGGTTTGGGAAAGTCTTCTTCTCAACCCAGTGTAACCTATTGGGAACCAATCACACTGTAGTCGATTATTCGGGGAAACATCATGGAATTACTGTTTTCCCATGGATATACGACAAAATCCATGATAACTTGCAGTCTTGAGGAAATGTTTGGCTACGTCTACGTCCTCCCACTGTACTATTAAGATGAAACCCATAATGAGTTATTTTCCTTGCTCTGCACTGAAAGATAAATTTTAAGCTTTGATATTTTTGGCTGTGGATTCTTTGGTTGTAATGCGCACTATTCTTTTCATGAGAGCTTTAGCTATCAAACAATTGGGATTTGAGAACTATTGTACCTCCAGTCAGCTGAGGCCAATTTTACAAAAATATTGCCTATCCACCAACGCAGTTTCTTCTTCCGTTTTTCTCACAATATATCAATCAAAATGTACGCAGCTGTTGGCACTTGCTCTTGCGATGCCATGGTGAAAACTCTATACAACTAGAAGTATGCTCTATTTCTCCAATCGCTATCCCGAACCCAATTCTCAGTGGAACGTGTTTGGAGAGCTTGTGAGAAAGCGCTTGTGGTCTACTTCGTTGTCTTGAGTTGAAATGTTCGGATCGGTGGTATGATTCGGAGATCTGTACAGACACAATTAACAAGTGCGTACCAGCTGTATGGTGTGGAAACGATTTTTCTCAATTTTATTCGCTTAGTTACGTTAAAATCTCTGGAAAAAAGAACAACGGTTATTGTTGAGGTTATTGTTATTTATTTATTATGACCTAACCATTGAAATCGATCTGACATTGTTGTCTCGTTAATTTTTCGTGGCAATTGAAAACGGTCATCACTAACTACAGTTTTCATGTAGGTAGAGGTTCACTGTAAGGAGCGTTTCTCCAAACCGTTCGGCAATAGTTCGCGCAGCTAGACTGAAGTTTTCACATCCCCTCTCTTACCAACCTATTACCTGGTAGCCCACCCCATCCGAGGTATAAGCTGTTATAAGGGGTTCAGATGGAGTATGACTGGACGTTGGGTGGGGGAAGGGTCCCACTGCGCAGCCCTGCTCTTCAGAGCCCCTCTCGGAGAAACACGCCTCCTTATAGTGAACGACCTCTACCTTGCTGGTACTTTTTTTGCGCCCATAAGAGTTGAAAGAATGACTGCTCTATCAGTGGTAAAATATTGGTACAGGTCGATTAATTCTTTATTTCTCTGTACCTTTGTATGTTTTTCTTTAAACTTCTTTATCTTGAAAGTTCCTTATCATGTCAGCCGCCTGCTACTTATTGTTATTTCATTGTTTTGCTATTCAACAAAGCTGGAGTTTGTTATACGTCTGCCCTTCACACAATGCTTCAACTGATGCGTGAATGTCCGAATTTTCCAATTTGTTAGGGAGCATCAAAACAGAGAGTTTTTGTATTTCTCGTATTGGGATTTCTCGTAAACACGAAAACAAGCTGTTAGAGCGAGCACGATGAATGCTAACCTTTTTGCATCGATTTCTCGTAGAGTTTTTGTAAGAAGAGAACTCTTACAGAGACGTTAACGTGACTCTTGTTCACTGCTAAAACTCAATTGTCACAGTAGACAATTTCCCAAATATAGCATGAATTAAGAAACAACGACCAGTTACCTCTACATTGTATGAAAACGATTCAGCCGTGAAGAACACGAATCTTTGAAACGTGTAAAATGAACCTTGGAACAAAATCTTAAAAATGAAAAAGCTGAAATCTTCGATAAAACGTCGAAAGCAAGAACAAAATGCCACTAATGACCTTTCTGGTTGGGGTGCGGGGAAAAACACGAAAGAAAGACAAATACAAAGGTTAAACCAACAACAAAAGACGGCACGGGGAAAATTCAGCCGATTTTGTCGGGTGTGTATGTGTATCCATGCCTACTGCATGATAGTTGCTAAGTTATTCTAGAGTGTTATCCTAGAGGAAGGTCAAGTTTTCGTCTCGTAATTACAATTCCGAAAAAGCTGAGCACGAGTAAAGCTGACTCTTCCCGTCCCGAAAAGCGTTTCCACGTTACGAAAACCTCTTCTCGTTTCGGAAAGGCCATTTTCGTATACGAGAAAATGAATACGAGAAGTACAAAAACTCTCTAAACATCTAGATGCGTTGCAACGAATAAAGATAACAAACACCATCACATTAAATCGTCTCTATGAGGATTGTTGAATACAAATTAGTTTGGAAAATTTTGCATTTATTGTTTTTAAATGAAAGTAGATATTATCCTGAGGATTTTGACACCATTTCCACTTTTCTGCTAAGAATGGTTTGCTTTTCTTTTGTAAAGTTTGGGCAAAAAGTGATGTCACAGTAGGCGGAGGGCGGGGGTGCAATGGCGTACTTTGCTGCAAGAACGTCGACAAATGATGTCTGTACTCTTGAAATTTTATCTGCTTTCATTAAAAAATATAAATCAAGTTCCTCATTAACTGCTTGGTGTTGAGAAAAAATCAGCACATATTCTTAATACAGTAGATAATTTTTTTACTGGAATACAATAAATTGACATTTTTGATTTGGTTATTGAATTGTCTAATTCAGTTGCAACGGATCGAGGAAGTCTTGCACGCCCATACAACCGATCTTCCTACCGTGAGTCGCCATTACAAGATAATGAGTCGAGAATAATCTAGATTAACTCTTCTTTAGCCCTCTATGGTGGGACGGGCCCTTACATTTTAGATTGAAATAAGTAGATATTTAAACGACTAAATACTGATATTAAGTGAGTAGTAATTCTGCGTATCTGTGCCCAGAACCCAGAATGTCTAATCCTGTACCATCACCCACAACTTATCTCCTTACAACTGAAATCATCCGCCAACTAGTGCAGCATGATCGTATGAGCAAATTGCCTTAAATTACCTATGTTAATAAGATAGGTATGTTAAATTGTATTGAAATTTGAGCAATTTGAGTGCAAAGAATTTTTTAAAAAACATATTTTGAGGAAAAAAATTTTTTCTTAAGATTCAAGAAAGATTTTGTATTTTTAGAATTTTTGCAATTTTTATAGACCTTGATGGAGCATATGATGAATATGACTGATAGGAGTAGTTCCTCCTTCTCGATTCCATCACCTCTCGTTGTTGCAAGCATTAGTTCATATCACCAAGGCTCCATTGAATCTACAGCAGAAGCTGCGAATCTTTCGCACGTATTTACTGCCAAAGCTAACCTATAGGTTAGTCTTTTCAGGCTTACTGCGGGGAGGCTGCTGGAGTTAGATCCTGAAAGATCCTATCCTCTGCTCTCTGCGCTCTTAACTAGGCTTCCCATCCAGTGTCCAAGGTGGACTCTATGTTGTCTCTCTCTCTCTCTCTCAGCTAGCTGGTTTGCCTTCAGGGGCTCACCTGCACTGCTGCTGACCTTGTCTTTGTCTGGCAGCAGTTGTTGTGGTGTGACCGAGCAACACCAAGTGTTCCGAAACCCAGTTCATCTATTGATTTTGCTGCTGTGTTGCATGAATCAGTAGACCAGGGGTGCTCAAACTTGAACTGCTGGCGATCTACCTCACTATTTTTAGACTACTTACGATCGACTCTGAGAGGCTGCAAGTATGTGTGATGCAGGGTTGTCGTACATACACGATACACCCTACCTACCTAGGTAGGGTGTACCGTAGCATATATAGATATTAGCTTTCCGCACAATTTACATTATTTTAGTCAAGGTTTGGGTTAGGTTTACTTAAGTTCTTCTCTACAATATCAATGAGAAAACTCCTAGTTATTCAAAATTGCGAGTTTATTCGTTGTTACAAAACAAAAGAGTTACATATGGTGTTAAACTCAACTAAGGAGTGACTTTGGATGTTGAAGCGTGGCACTGCATGTCCTCAGCATACTTTTCATAAGATGGTGCGTAACCACTGAGTGCCAATCGCAAGCATGATGACATATGATCGTCAGTTAGTCGATTGCGATATTTTGACTCAATTATCTTCATTTCAGAAAATGCAGACTCGCACAAGTAAGTTGACCCAAACATTGCCGTCAGTTGAAGGGCGATTTGCCTTAGATTCGGATATTTATCTTCATATATAAAACACCAGAAATTTGTATCAGATGCTGTAGCTTTGAGATGTATATCTGATATAATCTGCACCAACTCATTTTCAACAGAACATGAGTTCATATTAAACTGACTTGCTACTTCAGTAGCTAATTCCTCAATGTTTTTACATGAAAAAGGATAACTCATAAATGATGCTATATTTGCCAATTTACTGCAATCATAAAAACGCATTTCGAATTGTCCCAAAATATTTGATAATTCAGCCTCATACGTATCATAATTCAACTGAGGAATCCTTGCTTTCAAAGACGGAAAATGTTTCAGATCCTTTCTTTTCAGTTGATCTATCATAAGTTGCAATTTACTTTTGAATGCGTTTACTGCGCTAATCATCTCAATAATAGTTGTTCCTTTACCTTGAAGCTAGTCTAGTACAGTCTAGTCTAGAAACAACGCGGCTTTTCTTTGACAAGTACCGCGCGTTCCTTTGATAAAGCCGCTTTTTGCCGCAAGCAGTGTTATTACGTAATAAATTTTTGTAGTTTAGTTACCTACTTATTAAAAATTTTTTTCTTCTCGAGATCTACTCAAAAAGCACTCGCGATCGACCGTTTGAGCACCCCTGCAGTAGACGGTAAGGAACTCCCACAGTGCTTTGAATCTCCCATTTCTTCCCATTGGGTTGAATGGGCTTGAGAGGGCATTGGTACTCGTGAGTATCGCCATTTTCACGATATCCACGTGGCTACATTAGCCACCTCAGTGAGGTGTTCAAGAGTTAGTCGTGGGACAGTTTGTCTGTTGTTTGTTGTGTGGGACAGCCCTGTCTGGGTAAAAATGAAAACCTGTATCATGTGGTGCAGCAATGTCCACGGACTCAAGGTAGCCACATTCTCTGTCATGATGTGGTTGCCAAGCCAATAGCAGGTGCTTTGTCACCCAGTGGTTGGGATGTTGAGAGAGAGAGACTGCCGAGTGACTGGGGAATGAAGCCGTATATCGTTGCCCTCAACCCCAATTGGTCTGCCATAATCATGAACCTGCCGAGCTAAGATATGTTATGACAGGAATTACCTATGGCAAGCGATTTCTGATCTAAAGGGTATGACGACCAATAACATCACGGTAATGATCACAACCATGTTGTGGTGTTGAGCATCCCGGCGGGAGTGCTCCGTGGTATCACCACCCGCGTCCTGAGGGGTTCTTACTTGAACTGGTGGTCATTTTATAGGAGCACTTCCTTTCATCCCACTCTTCCTCCTCATCCTTCTGCAACTTCCCTCATCCCTAGAGCGGGCATCGGGTAAACCTGGGAGTCCTCCCATCTTCAAAAAAAAAAAAAAAAATATATATATATATATATAAAAATATATATATATATATATATATATATATATATATATATATATTTCCAAGTTAATATGGTGCTTCTCCACCTCCTTTCAGGAGTTTTCTATATTTAAGAAAAGTGTGTTTTAAATATACAGAAATAATAAACCTTTATATAGTAATTTGCAGCGATTTTATCTACAAAAATATGAGAATTAGAATTCAAAACCTTGCTAGCAACTAAAATTCGATTCTCGACCCCCCCCCCCCCCCCATATTGATTTTATCAGGTACTTAGTAATCGGTTTGTGAGGTCAAAAAACCGGAATTGATGGTAGTCTTGAATTGTTCAAAAGCTTATCTATTTCAATAAAAATAAATAAATGATTGATGAATAAAAAAAATCAGGATTGAATCCCATGAAACGCATCCTGTTATATTTATCAAATTAAACCTGGAGACAAAAAAATCTTGGTCATGACGGTGCAAATGTCCACACCAAAACATGGTGAAAATAAC
The DNA here is from genome assembly GCA_030762985.1 of Adelphocoris suturalis. Lineage (NCBI taxonomy): Eukaryota > Metazoa > Arthropoda > Insecta > Hemiptera > Miridae > Adelphocoris > Adelphocoris suturalis. The sequence continues at coordinate 48,420,843 of CM061042.1, read as the reverse complement.
ATTCATAATTGAATTTGTGTTGTGACGAGTAACCGGTGCATCTTAGAGTTACTTCAACCTCCTTCCCACCTTTTATGTTTTCCATTGCATTTCAACTTAGAATGTCTAATATTTGGTTTTCTTTTACGATTATTTGAATTTATAGTATAAAATCAATAATTTATATTGTTGTTTTAGATTTTCTGATGATCAGAAAGGAGACACTGAATTATTTGTCAACCATCGTCGGACTTTCGTTTTCGATCCACATCAAGAAGATTCTAATAAATAATCATTGTACAAATATATTTACACATCTATGTTTTTTTAATTTGACTATTTTCCATAAAAATATTTTCAAGATTTGAATTTTATGGCCCTTGGTGCTGATGTATGTATATACCTAAATACTCACAATAATTTTAATTATTGATATGAAAACAATAATATTTGTCGTCCTTTAATTATGAAAACAATAATATTTGTCGTCCTTTAATTAATGTTTTTTATAGCTGTTTAGTAAATATAGAACTATTTTACGATAACTGTTCCTCTTTTTCACTCCTTTCATATAAATCGGTGGTTTGAAACACTTGGGGGTCAAGTGGCCATAGTAGCCACCCCTACGAAGCCGACTCAACCACCAAATTTACCATGGGTTTTATGGGGGATGGGAGGTTGTCTTAAGACAAAATGCTGACAACCAGAAGGGCCAAAGAGAGATTTTCGATCGAATATATGGGTTTTTACAAATGAAACAAGAATAACCAACTTGAGACCCAATTCGAACTAAAGATTTATTATTTTAGAGTAGTAAGATAAAATTATATTGGAAATAATAAATTTGAAGATATAATGATGTTATCAAGAAATAAGGAGCTTCTTTTCCTTTTGTTATGTTAAAGGAAAATAACAGACATCGAAGAGGTTTGATTAATCGGCCTCATAGCTCAAGCAGTCACAATATTGCAACTAAAGGCGCATTTCGCCTAAGTAGTAAGGATACTTGTTCGAACTCTGTCAGAGGTATCAAATATTTCTGGTTCGAATATTCCAGAATTTGTTCTACTCAGCTTTTCATGCAGTGTTTCAAAGCTATGCAAATTCTTTCATAATTTTTGGCTGCCAAAGAAGAGCCGTCAGATATTGTGATAATTGCAAGCAATCAACAACAAAAGTTCTTACAATCCCAGCAATGTTCACTCTCATCTCCGGAATTACGAGTTCCCTGTACAAATGTAGGTACTCTAGCAGGTCCCCAAGAGGTTTTGAACCACATTTAAGCGCTATACTATTCTATGGACCGGGGAGAGGATACAGCCAAATTTAGAAGATAATGAAGACAGGCAGCGTAGGTACTAAACAAAACCGTTTAACCTAAGCTAGACTGTAGGTAAGTTATTCCCCCAACAATATGAATTACCTGTATTATTTGAGTTCTTTGCTACTGAGGCTACATGCCAAATTACAGCGTAGAAAGTAGCTGGAGCCACTCAGCCGATTCCGGCCCGTGGCATCGTGAAGCAAGTCTTACGGAGGCTGCATGCCAAATAACAGCTTCATAGAATGAAACGCGTGGATTTTAGCTGTAGGAGTTCGCTCAGCTTTTGCGCCCATCCTCATGAAAATCGGTGCAGTCCCTGATGCTCGGACAAACTTACAGATTAACTATGTCAGCACTGCTAGAGAAATACTATCCACAGTTGTTATAGGAAATAGTATCAACCACACTCAGAGGCTCCGACGCAAAGTTCAGCATCTATGGCTAAATTCAACTAAATTAGCTACAGCTTCTGACGTCAAGTTGTAATTATGCTCTACCGTATCCAGTGAGACCCTGTTCAGAAATTTAGTGTAGGTACCCAAATCTGAAAAGCTGAATAGGAACAAAATAAGCTAAAGAGACCACTCAGTTAATTATAGTGGTTTCTCAAGTTGTAATATTTATACTCTACCACACCCAAAGACCTATGTTTAGAATCTTAAGTTTGGGAACCAAATTAGGTACAGAGTTCACTCTGCTGAGTAGGGTGATTCTTCAAGTTGAAATTATACACTAGCGAACCCAGAGCAGGGTGGCCCCGTTCCGAAGTTCAGCATCTTTTATCTAAGTTGAATAGGAACAAAGTCAGTTATTACATACGCATACTCATCCAGAATCGTTTTGGTATCGTTGAATTTGTTATCGAAAGTTCTTTACGCGTGAACCCACCCCATCCACAATTTACGTGAAAAGTTCGACGTATGTCCAGTTTTTTCTTTCCCAATTTGACAGGGAGCTTCGCTAGGGTGATAAGCGATGAACGGAATTACGTGTTCTATCCTAATCAGCTATTTGAGCTAAATTCACTACTGGAAATTTAAATTTGACAGGTAGCTGCTTTCGGAGTAGCTGCTTTCGGAGAGCAAAAGTTGAATAAAATCACTGACTCCATCCTGAGCAGCCCATGCATTCCAACCTTTTCCTCCCCCCAAAAAGACGATCCACATACAAAAGATATATGACGGCCAGAAAATATATGATCCACCATCCAATTTGGGACAAGCCAACAGTCGGATTCTCTTACTCTTTTAGGGCCAATTTCACCATTTGAGTTAACCAAGAATTAGTGTTAACGTGGCATTGTGTTCGAGCTTAATCAGACGTTAGAACGATTTTTCTTTCACCAGTACTCAACAGAGGTTAACTCGTCCGTCAAAACTTTACGATCCAATTACCAAAGCTGATTAGCTAATTACCCGATCCTCAAGGAATTAAGAGGTTAACGGATGATTATAATTAAGTAGTCAATGTACAGACCCTTCAATTTTCACATTTTAATCACCAAAAATATAATAATATTTAATTATTACATTATTTTCAGTTCAAGAACAGCCGCAAGCCACTAGGAGAAGAAAAAAAAAATGTTCACTCATATAACCTTCTCTTCAATTGACGAGGTTGAAGGCGAATCCATTAAGACGCAACATTCCAAAGTTCCCGTACGAAAGATCGTTTCGCATTAATATCAAAGAAGTATGAAACGTCATTTTAAATTTCGGCTAGCTGTACGTTAGTTGAAAAAGTAGACATGAAATCAGAGAGCACTAAGCTCTTACGGGCGGCTCTACAACTTTTGTTTTCTCATTTTGAATGTTATTCAAGTGTTACGCTCCAGGAAAATAACTCTCACAGTCATATCTCAGATTGTTGGAGTGTTGCAACTGCGGGAAATTTCCCGTAGTTTAATGACACGAGTTCGAACTCCTGTCAAGGTATCAAATATTTTTGGGCCGTTACAGTGGTGCAGTCGAAATCATTCGAAACAATAATTAATTAAATCCTTCTCAAGCCAAAAGACTGTAAACATCACTTTTCACCTTTCACTTCCTCACTTACTTGAGTCAAAACACACCTTGACAATGACCTTGCTTGACTGCTGACTTGTTCCAGTGAGCATCTAGGCAGCGGCCTGCAGTTTCACTTCGTCATCCGTCCGACCCCAAACCAGCCGAGATTCCTGGGGAAATCTTACGTTCCAGGAAAATAACTCTCACAGTCGAAGAGGTTTAATCAGCTCCAGATCGTTGGAGTGTTGCAACCACGGGAAATCCCCCCCCCCCTTCCTCTTCCCTCCCCCCTTTTTGGTTTATTATTTCCAATAATAAGCCTATGTGATCGTGTAGCAAACAATTTTTATAACGCCCCCCTTAAACTTTGTCACTTTACGTTTCAAGGTGCGTAGAATCCAAATTTGAAATGTCCGTCCGCCGTTCAGGCCATAAAAGGCCTAAGAATTGACTTAAAAAACCCGTTCTTTCGCACATAGACTCCATTTGGGGTCTAGTTGGTCCTGACGTTTAACCATCCCGATCGCTTTACTCGCATTGATGTTATGGGCCAAAAACGGGCGAAAAAGTGTCTTTTTCGAGGCTTTGAGTGTTAGACGCACGCCTGGCACGCTTGGCAGGGGGTCACGGTGGATGGTGAGGGCGGTGAGCGGGGGGTGGAGTGAGAGGAGGCGCCGCGGCACCTTGTGGTGGCTGGAGTGACCAGGGGCGTAGCAGAGGGGTGTAGGAGAATGGATATTTATTACTTTTACGAGTTATACCCATATAATACACCGCGGCACCATGAGGTGGGTACAGCGTTCCTTCGAGGCATGAATATATGTTTTTTTCTAGGTCATATTTGTGTGTTAATACCAATGCTTTTCGTACGCATATTTAATAACATATCCTCTCGACTTTTCGTACGTACTTAGATAATGATATTATTAAGGCAATAACTATTTGAATAGATAGGAGCTCAAATCGAGAAATATAAACATGCGTATAGAATTATAGGTTGTGGCAACTCGAAATAGGACACGCCGAGGAGTCTGGACGGGCCTTATGACGTACGCAAGCCAACTAAAACTACGATCATACTTGATTGAAAAAATAATAAACCTTTGTGAAATAATTTGCAGCGTTTTTTCTCCCTTTGTTGTCGAGTTATCAAATATTTTTGGGCCTTTACGCAAGTGACAAGGAGCTCGAATGATAACTATTCTCAACAGCTAGATGAAAAACGATGTTGCCAAAGTGCTTTGACTCATCCAGCATAAATTAGCAACTTACTTCCTTCGTAGGTATCTAACCAAGTTCGGTAACCCGATTTTTAGGTTTCCTATTGCGACGTTGAGATTTTTAAGTCGTAGGTACCTACTTATTTACTTCTTACCTGATGAGATTTCCATGGTTTTCTGCCAGAACCCTCCCATCAACTAGGTATGATACCCTCTTGTACCGGAAGTTCTACTGTTCAGGCCACCAAAAGAGTAGAGATATATTTCTGTTGCATTTCAGTTCACTTCACGGGTTCTGAATTGAAATGTACTGTAGAGCCCCGATTATCCGCGGAATCGGGTGGCAAGGGCACCGCGAATAGCGAAAATCGCGGATAACCCGAAAAAAGAATTGAAATGAGGTGAAAACACGATTTCAGCATTAAAACTATGTTATATTGTACAAAATACATGATAAGTAAAACTTTTAAAACATGTACAGTATAGCAGAAATCTTTGCTCTACATCTAAATCACTACAATATTCAAGCAATCGGACTACATGCGGGAAAGAGTATTGTGTGTCATCCTCGCAGGCGCGTCATCTTCTGAGCTTTCACATCGTTTTTAGTTTTCATTAAATCCCATTTCTTTGTTCTTTATCTGTGCGTTCAGTCGATTAAAAAAATTTCTTCGCTCGCGGATTATCGGGGCTCTAATGTATATTCAAAATTAATTTAATTCTTTTAAATCTCAGTGTTTGAATTTGGAAACAATCAATTAATTGCAATCATACTCGTAATTAGATAAGAAACCGCTATTAAATTACTTAGGTTTTGATTCCATGCCCTAGGGAGCAATTTTTCGGTACAATATGGACACATTCATGTTCCATGATTGTTGGACGAAATGAAACGTTTCGGCGTTAGCATAACCAAACCATAACCGGCCCCGGGCTTGATTACTTTGACCTCTGAATTAACGTGGTAAAATATAATTCCTTTAGCTGAGCACCTAATCGCCGGTCTCTCGTTAGCGTTTAATTAAGTTGACAGGGCATTATCTCAGATCGGTGAAAATGGCCCTTAGACTGCGTTTGGGAGGGAGACGCTTCTTCGATGGCTTGGCCGATTTTCGCCAAATACACAATAAACAACGTTACTGTTCTCCAAATGCGGTGGTGAAATACCTATCTCATACAGGACTTACCTGATTTTTATTTCATTTCGTTAAAAGTACCAGAACCCACGACTTCCGCATTGCTTATACCGTAAAACGGGGTTTCTAGGGTCAGTAGGGCTATTAGGGTCAAAACTTCGTTCCCACCGTTTCTAGGTTCTGGAGGGTACCATATTGCTTCTAAATCTATAAGAAAAATCATGGAGCTGCAGGACACTATTACCTATCAGTGGAGTTAGAGACCTCATGTACTTGGATGAACTCTGTGGGGGAATAAGTGAACCACACCCTCTTTTTTCTCTGTTTTGAAGATCACCAAAACTTTGTCTGTTGGCAGCACTGTCTTGGTCATTTTGAGTGGGACCTTTGAACATCTAGGCCAAGACTAATAGCACAAAAAATTAAAAAATTGCAGAAAAAAATCACCCTGGCTAGGAGGGGCCTCCAAAATTGAAAATTGACCCTTATTACCCCATTTTACGGTACTATTGCAAAATTTTTAACATGAGACCAGTACGAAGTGTGTAACACTGTTTCATACTTTTCCAATCTCATTTTGTGAAACTACTTCCATTCCATTGTAAATGTTGTTCCCTTGAAATTATATCACAATGGCATTTGCGTTTCGTATTACTTTTTACAAATGCAAAGCTAAAGTGGGCTAAAGTGCGCTGTGCTAATCAGCAGTAACATTAACAGCGTATAATTAATGAATCCACCAACACACTTATCAGTACGGTTGTGCTTATAGGTAGACGAAAATCGTCCAAGCCATTAAAGAAACGTCTCACTCCCAAACACAGTAAAAAAAACGAGTTCCACTATCTGCTTTACAAGGAGATACCATGTTGTAAACAAATCCTTTAACTTTAAACAAATCCCTGGGCCGCATCCCGACTAATTCCAACAAAACGACGGTTTAAGTACTTATAGAAATGTTGAAAATAACTGTGGGGAGAAGCCACTACAATGGGTTGTTGTTAACAGCGACTGTTGTCAAGAGGATGAAAATGTTTCCTATGGAGTGGAGTAAATGATACTATTGCTTTACGTTAAGAATATTGTAACCGGCTTATTAAAATTGTTTATAGTCCAATCAACTTAGTTTAGGAATATAGCCAGGTAGGTAAGGAGGGGGAAATTGGTAGCTTGAGATGTGGACATTTTTCACATAAATCAAGCGCTTTCCAACGAGTGGCGAACGATTTCTGTGCGATGAAAACTGCGGAAGTTCCATTCCCCTAGCAACGGATTGGTTGTACGTGAACATCATTAGAAATTGTGACATATTTTTTGCGTCACGAAAATTTTTGGTTGACCCCCCAGAGCAAAGACATATCCATGTCAAAACGAATATTGTTTATACTTAGTCCAATCAACTTAGTTTAGAAATGTAGCCAGGTAGGTAAGGAGGGGGAAATTGGTAGCTTGAGATGTGAACATCTATCACATAAATCAAGCGCTTTTCAACGAGTGGCGAACGATTTCTGTGCGGTGAAAACTGCGGAAGTTCCATTCCCCTAGCAACGGCTGGGTTGTACGTGAAAATCATTAGTTTGGAAAAAGTTCCATTCCCCTAGCAACGGCTGGGTTGTACGTGAAAATCTTTAGTTTGGAAAATCGTCACATCAACTTTTGCGTGACGAAAATTTTTGGTTGACCCCCCAGGGCAAAAAAAAAAAAAAAAAAAAAAAAAAAAAAAAAAAAAAAAAAGGACGGTAGACCTACGGTTCTACAGTCAGATCATTTAATAATGATTAATTTTACACATTATTAGTTCATTATGGACTTAGCAATATCAGTTTATTAACTTAGAGTAATAAATCAGCTTTCCTTGACACTACAGAGGCTTAGAGATCATGAGATGTTGCGATAAAATGAGAGCATTCCAAAAAGTGGCGAACGATTTTGCTGCTATGAGAACTAAGGGAGTTACACTTGTAGTAACGCATTGGTTGTACGTGAAAACCAATAGATGACCAACCGGTTGTAAGCGGAAATCATCAGAAAACCAACCGTAACGCTTTTTTCGTTTATGTGCCAAAGTAAAGACATAAAATGTCAAAATCAATATTTTCGCCGTGACGTGACGGTCGGAAAAAAATTGAAACGTCCTGCTAATCATTATTATATAATGATGAAATGTGTGCGTGTCGTCTGTTGGAATCTTTATTGCATGGGCGTACTCCATCGGTATGTTTGAACCAGGTTCGTTCCAAGGAACTTCCAATTATGGCTGGGGTGCCTCAGGGCAGCGTGTTGGGACCGTTCATGTTCTCACTATTTATTAATGATATGCCAAACGTGATCAAGCACAGTTTTTACCTCTCATATGCTGATGACTGCCAAATTTATAAACAAAGTTTGCCTGATATCACTTTATTATCAGCATCCATAGGCGAAATGAACAGAGATCATCACTAACTGGTGTGTCACTAGCTGGCTGTCACTAACTGGTGTGTCTTAACTACGCATTCAGTCTTCTAGTGTTTCTTTCAGATAAGTTCAGTACAAGTTATTTTTGTGTTCCCGAAAGTCTGGGGGGAGGGGGCACGGCCCCTCCCTGCCCCACCCTGTCTACGCCCTTGCTGCCCATCATACATTTGGTCCTTGGATTCTATCAGTGTTAGACGTTTGCAAACCCTCTTCAATGTTTGTGTCAGATGTGTATTTCGTTGGAAATCTCGTGGACATGTTTCTGCTTATGCAGATCGCCCCTTAGGGATGGATATTTTTCCATACCTGAATGTCCAAGGGCTTTCCTTCCTTTTTTAGAGCCACACATGATTGTTTGCCATCCTACATTGCCTCACTATAACCACCAGGTGGTTCCAACAGGTCCCACAAAATAGGAGTTCTACGTCACTTTAGTTTGTCTATGAGTCTGTCGATATCCATTGCGGGTACGAGGGCTTGGAACGCTCTCATTGGGCGTCTTCAGGTCGGCATCAAGCGTCATTTCCTTACCAAGTATTCTTACTGCTACAATCTCTCTCTCTCTCTCTCTCTCTCTCTCTCTCTCTCTCTCTCTCTCTCTCACTCACTCTCTCTCACTCTCCAACATATTTCTCACTCTTGTGTCATTAATTTGTTTTCTTCTTCATTTATTCCACTTATTTTTATTGTATTTCCTATAAATCTTTTTTTTTAACCTTTGTTTTATCTAATGCAAGGAACTTGTGATTATCCGCTAGGTGGGAGTAAACATGTTCCTATGGATAATAAATATTATTATTATTATTATTATTATCCAGCAGGCGCGAGTGAAAAATCAGTCAGACGAATTGTTCCACAGAAGGGGGCATCTTTCAATTTTTCTCGACATTTCTATTCACACGGCGACTGAAAGACTATTGAGGTATGAATGGGACGAAACCTCCAGTTAATGAGGTTGTTGGGAAGTCCTCATTCTCACCCTGTCGCTACTCATTCGTGCAGAACAACATGCAATTAGGTGGACACATTTTAAAGGTTTTCTTCCTCGCTGATCCAGTTAGTAGTTTACAGGCGAGCACGTCGGCGAATTTTTCATTTAGGAAAGAGGTAAAGAATAGTTACCGTTTTTACGATTATTTTTTATATTTTAGTAAGTTTTCCATTAAAAAAATTTGCTTAAAATAAGAAAAAAGCGCTATTTTATTCACTTCGTACTTTTATGTATATTTATTTATCTATTTATTTATTTATTGGCACAATACAAAATTTCACATAAGAATCATGAGAAGAAAAGAAAAAAAAAGAAATTACAAAACATCTGCGAAAATTAATGTTAACATCTTCAATAAATTTATAATGTGCCCACGGAAAGTTAAGTTCTCAATGAACTTGTGTTTTTCCGTGGAGTCTCATTAATTCTAAACTAATAAACTATTCCCGCTGTCAATGGCACTATGAAAGACATACACAGGAGTCCTAATGATGTGAGTTCATCAATAAGTCTGTAACATGCCTTTTTAAGGCCAATACGTTTTTAAATTCACTAAAACTAATATTATTTTCATAGAAAAAATTCAGAGCAACAACATAAGCGCTTCTCCTATATAGTTCAATGTTTATCTTTGGTAGTCTTAAATTAGACCTTTCTGTAGTTCTTGTGACGTATGTGCCTGTACAGGTATCATCCACATCCACTCCCGATTTATATACAAAAGTACAGGCCTCTCGAATAAATAAATCAGAAATACACAATGTGTCGACGTCTCTATACAACCAACTTGTATGGTATCTGGAGGGCTTCCTTAATATAATTTTAATAATAATATTTTGAACTGTCTGAAGGACCCTTAACCGCGTTTTTGTAGCACCCCCCCCCCCCCCCCCCCCCCCCCCCAAACAATAATACCATACTTCAGTAAGGAAGAAACAAGGCCATAATATACCATTTTTAAATAATAAGAGTTCAGGAAGCCACCCAAAGATTTAAAAACATAAAAAAGTTTACGCAGCTTTTTGGCTAATGAAGTAAAATGCAGGTCAAAAGTCAACTTGGAATCAAACATTACACCAAGATACTTAGAACATTGAGAAAATGGAATGGGTGGGCACCCACACAGATCATTCCCATGGCAGTTGTAAGAATGAAGTTTAATTACTTCATCCAATGAAAATTCTTTTCGTGAGTTCCCTGTGAATCTAACAACTGAAGTTTTATCTATATTGAGGCACAAGTAATTATAATCCATCCAAGTTCGAACTATATTCAAAACCCGGCATCCCAACCTTACTAAATCATTATAATTTTTAGAATAACAGATAATTGCTGTGTCGTCAGCAAACCCAAATACTTTACCCTCCAAGTTCAAATTCATCAGTTCATTAATATATAGAACGAAAAGTATTGGCCCGAGAACAGTTCCCTGAGGGACACCACAATTTATTTTAAGAGTAGAACTATAGGTATTACCGATTCGAGTTATCTGTGAACGATCTGTCAAGTACGATTTCATGAGATCGTACGGTAACCCTCTTATGCCACATTGCTGCAATCTATGTAACAGCGTTGGATGGTGCAGTGAGTCAAATAGCCTTACGAACATCAAGAAACAGTCCTAATGTACAAAATCCCTCATTGCATTTTTCAGAAATCAATTTATACATATCAAAAAGTGCGTGCTCCGTACTTAACCCTTTTTGGAAACCGAATTGTCTTTCAGAAATGATTCTGTTTGCCTTTAAAAAAGACACAAGTCTTGTTTTGATGCATTTCTCCAGAATTTTGGATAGTGATAATGTTAGAGCTATAGGTCTGTAATTACTCATCACATCCCTATCACCACTCTTAAATAGTGGAATTACTACGCATTTTTTAAACATGGAAGGATACGTACCAGTAGCAAACACCAAATTGAATATAAAAGTGAGGGGTGGTGCAATATAGGCTGCGATATTTTTTAGCACCGAATTTGTTATATTACCAAAATTATAAGAACTAGGCTTACTTAGCTTTAATAAGTATTTCTCAATTTCTACAGAATCGACTGGTGTCAGAAAGAGTGATTTCTCTGGAGCATGCCATGTTCCTATTTTCTTAGCAAGCAAATTTAAAGACTCGATCGTAAAAGATTCTAAAATTTTTGGAGACTTTGCAATAGTTTTATTTTGAACAAAAATTCGTTAATAAATGAATAAAATAAAACTTGAAATTCCAAATATTTTTTCAATTGTAGAATAATATTTGGAACGAGTTTTTTTGTAAGAAAATTGGCAGTTAAAAATTTATTTGCTCTCAAAGTACTCAAATTTCAAAACAGGGCAACATATATAATACTCAGAAAATTTGCGCATACGATATTGCTGTAAGACCGGTTACTGTTTCTTTGTTCAATTAGGAATTCGGTCGAGTTTCATAACGTATGCAGGGTGTTTCAAATTTCATTATGTAGGCGGTAATACTTGTAATGCTAATTTAAGAGGAAATTATTATTAGCAAAATACAAAAAAACTGTTTTTTGGAAATTCTGCTACCATAGGTACTGTTTATTAAATCTGCGTAACAACTAAACATTTCATATGTAAATAATTTGAAATTAACAAATGTAGGTTTCCCTACATTTACTCCCCCTCCAGGAACGACTCCGGTTAATAAAAATAAACTTTGGTTAAATAATTACAAAGTGGTGACCCCGACGTGATTTTGTCATTACAAAATGTTGCCTCTTTTTGAAAAAAAAAAAAAAAAAACAGATTTCGGGCTTTTCCACCCAGAAAGGAGGAAATTTCAATCGAACAACATTCGCTTCATCATTGTTGTTTGATGATGATGCTTGTAGTTGGTTTTCTTACTTAATTCCGTTAAGTAGTTGGTCCGTCTTACTTAATTTTGATCATTTCCGATGTCATATTTTACTTTAGATTTAAAATGTCGAAATGTCACCACTTTGTAATGCTAATTTAAGAGGAAATTATTATTATTAGCGAAATACAAAAAACTATTTTTTGGTAATTCTGCTACTATACTGTTTATTAACTCTGCGTAACAACTAAACATTTCATATGTAAATGATTTGAAATCTTTTTATCTTAATATTAATAAAGTAAAGTGTCTGGATGTCGGTACCTCCATAACTTTTGAACGGATAGACTGATTCGCGCAATTCTTTTTTTAATATCACCAGCTACTTCCGGCGCAAAATATAGGCCACATCGAAATTTCGACACCTTGCTCAGTAAGGGGTGGGGGTAGAAAAACTGAAAAATCCGTGTGTGGTCTCAATCGAAAGTCCACGACTAGGGGGTTTTAATTTCGTACACAAGCAACATTCCCTACACACGTAAAACATACCCTTAGGGATCTACCATTTGCGAGCGAAGCGTGCAAAATCCCCCACATGTTTCAATTCTAATACATCTTAATGGGGAGGGGAGGGGGGGGGGGAAGACCATCGAATGTACACAGCCACACCTTGCGAGCGAAGGGAGCCGTAGCGGCTAGTTAACAAAATGATTAATAATTAACAAAATTAATAGTAACAAAATTATTAATAATTAATGGGGTTTCCCTACATACTGAAGAATCGTGATGTTAACACTACTCATCTGATTTTCGTAATTTTAGCGAATTTTCTTAGAAAATGAAGCTTTGCGATGGCTATAAGTTTTAAAATAAAATGCATGTCTGGTTTTGCGATTAAGTGGATCGCTGTTAAGCGTTTTCCAACCAGTGTTTTTTAGCTGAGGCCTTCCTTCCCATTTCAATTAGTTCTAGAAGTAGAATCCGGTCATTTACGGCAACAGTTTTTTCGTAAAGTTGAACCTGATACTGAGTTCTATTGAAAAAAAGTGGAGACCCAATTTCTCCGAATGCAGCTCAAAGTTAAACCTTTCCTCAACTAAAAGTAACACCCGAAACTGAGCGCATTTTCTTCAAAATACTTTCGAATCCTTTTCTCCCGCCCGATCGATGTATTTACAAACATTCCTTTTGGTTTAATCCCATCGCACAAAAATATAGATTGAATCATTATTATTTAAAAAAAAGGTGCAATTTTTTATTTTCGTAGGTACTCGATAGCTCTTCTTCGCAAATCACTTATCTATAATAAAGTTCCAGTCATGCAGCATGCTCGCATGAGCGAATTTTCGTAAATTGTCGTACCTATTTTTTTTCTTTTTTTATTAAGGTTTAAGCCGCATCTCAACCAGAAGGGTCATTAGCGGCATTGAACACGGTGTCTTAAGGGACACTGGAAGTGGCAAGATTCTAAGGGGAGCCATGTTGCCATCCTTGACTAAAAAGGAGCGCCATCATGGACTCCACTGGCAACTCGGAGGGGGGAAAAATGAGGGGTACAGTGATGAACATAGTTATGTCAGGAATTTAAAATTTCATTATGGAAGGGGTTGAGTGAAGGGGGTAATACTGATAAATCGAAATGATTACAACTATCTCGTCAGATTTCTGTGATGATTTTTTGGTTCAACTATGAATTTGGTTTAGTTTTGGAACGTATCTCCGGAGTTTCAAATTTCATTATGAAAGAGAATGAATTGAGGGTGTAATAGCAATAAATCGTGATGTTTTGACTATTCTTGTCAGATTTTAGTGATTCCTTTTTTGATCAGTATTATGAATTCGGTCTAGTTTTGGCACACATGTCATGCGTCTCAAAATGAGGGGGAATTAGCGATAACTCGTGTTATTTTTACTGTACTCATCTGATTTCCGCGACAGTTTTTACTATTTGTTAGATTCAGATAAAATAATGATATTTTCGTTTTTTTTTCTATTTTTTATTTATTTATTTTTTTTTTACAAAAACTATATAAGTATCACCTATTCATACAGTTGTCCCTGTAATGCATGGTGCATATGGTGGTGCTTCAAATTGGTGGAGGGTGAAATGGGGGGGGGATTCCAAAAAATAATGATATTTTCGGTTTTTTGGTTTATTATTTCCAATAATAAGCCTATGTGATCGTATAGCAAAGAATTTTTATAACCCCCCCCCTCTCAAACTTTGTCACTTTACGTTTCAAGGTGCGTAGAATCCAAATTTGAAATGTCCGTCCACCGTCTACCGTCCGCCGTCTGTAGTCCGGGCCATAAAAGGCCTAAGAATTGACTTAAAAAACCTGTCCTTTCGCACATAGACTCCATTTGGGGTCTAGTTGGTCCTAACTTTTAACCATCCCGATCGCTTTACTCGCATAGATGCTATGGGCCAAAACGGGCGAAAAAGTGTCTTTTTCGAGGCTTTGAGTGTTAGACTTACGCACGCGCTCACGCCTGGCACGCTTGGCAGGGGGTCACGGTGGGTAGTGAGGGGGTGGAGTGAGAGGAAGAACAGAGGTGGATACTAGAAAAGAGACTGGCGAAAGCCCCAGAGCATGCTGGTTACTATAGCTGGCTATCTGATTCTGAAATGAGACAGTACTAGTTGTCTATTGAGTTCTGGGGCGACAGTTAAAGAAATGAGATAGGTCACTCACAGCTCTCAGTTCCCAGTTATCTTGGAAATACGTGCAAAATGGTTCTTCATTGTGCATTCAAACATAAAAAAGATATTCAAACAAAAAAGTTCCAGTCATGAAGCATGCTCGAATGAGCGAACTTTCGTAAATTATCGATTTCATTATATGACATTGTTCCCGACTTCAAATAAATTCCACCAAACATAATTTTCTCACGCCCTAGTCGTCCGATCTCGCTCAAATATGTATGATAGTTGAGGGATGGCGATTTGAACATCTCATATCACTTTCAACATGATTGTATGATTAATAGCTACTGCGCATGTGCCAATGTGAAATCCTTGTAACGACCTTAATTTCCACAGTTTTCATCCGATTTGGATAAAATTTCCAGGGAATGAGCGGGCTAGGGTGCAAACGGTCTCCTATCAGTTTCATTGTTGCCAAAATAATACTTAACTCTGCGCATGCGCAAACGTGAATTCCATTATGTTTTTTTTTTTTAACGCCCTAGTCGTTCGATCTCGCTCAAGTATGGAACGTAGTTGGGGGATGACGATTTGATCATCCCATATAAATTTCAACATGATTGTATTATTAATAGCTACTGCGCATTTGCTAATGTGAAATCCTTGTAATGACCTTTATTTCCACAGTTTTCATACGATTTTGATGATATTGTCAGCGAATGCGCGGTTTAGGTTGTTGATGGTCCGGTACCTATTTCATTGTTCTCAACAATGCGCACAAATTTTACCCATGCGCAATCGTCAATTACATTGAGTATAATTTTTTCGTTTCTTAATTGACCTATCATGACGTTTTACACTACTTCTTGGTATAATCTTTTCGGCTATGGATTTTTCAAAGATCATTTAGGACTTTTCAATGACCTGTACGTTCATATGATACGTAAACGAGGAAGTTGGAAAAAAAACTTTTTTTTTTTTTAAATTTCAAAAGTTTGATAATGTGCAGGAATGCTCTCCTTACAACTAAATAATCCTTAGTGTCTTGGCTACGGATTCATATAGAAATGGGGGGGGGGGGGGGGGGGGGGAGCTATTGAAATGGCTCGGAAAATTTTAAAATCAAAATTTTTGAAAAATTTCTCCATTGAAATCTGGTTTGAGGCATTCTGAAACGAATCCTAGAGTAATAAAAGAGCCAAGAGACATCACATCTACTCGAGACTTCTTGGAGTTATTATTCCTTTATCTTGCATCCCTCAAGAAGCCAGTCATTACACTGGTGACATGACCAACGCGCCAGCCTTACTTGCTTCTCCGTGGAGCACACATATAGGGATCCCCCACTCTTCTTTTCTGCCATCGAATACTCTCGATGCTATCGATTCAGCCTCCCAACACATCGATGCAGTCAGATCTCAGATGCAGTTAACTCTTATCTGTTATCGTAGTAGTGATGCCGTTTTTACTTCCGTCTGTGGGATGAAGCACTTGGGTCCGGTCGGCTCCTTTCGTGAGCACTCGGGAACGATCGGCATTCGCCTGTAATTGTCTACCAACTTGCGCCTGGTCACATAACCAGCCTCTGGAAAGAGCCGGTTGAAAACACCTCTGCACGGTCCGATCAGTGGTAACGCCCGTGCCTGTTCACCAATTCCGTCCATTATACTCTGAAATCTGCTGGTACCACTCTCCCTGGGCCGCCTCGTCAAAAAATTGTCGAATTGTCGACAACTCTGGCACCAATCTTAACCTTCAAAGACACAACTTCGCTCTCCCACCTTCCAGGCGTCCTCTGTCGACTCTCCGACCTCCTCCTCTCTTCCAAAGCTCTAGGACCTCCAGCTACTTGGCACCGGTCGAACTCCACCGACTTCCAGACTCTCTAAACTACCTAGAGCTCCGGCTATTTCTACATCACTCAACAATTGGCGCAACAAAGCTCCACCAGCCGTCCCCCCTTCCTCTAATTGTGGGGACGTGACCAGAGCTCATCGCCACTGTTAGAGAGGCTCACATCAGCCTCCGGCCGCTTACACTGTTCCCAGTGTCATTGCTTCAAACTCAACACACGAGGACACAACCAGGCATTCTTGCATTCTCTTTTACAGGTGTCTCTTGGCTCATACATCCAAGGGTTCAACCCCTCCTCCTGCAGCATAACGAGTCTGCTTCAGTCTGCTCCTTCTTCTGCAGCACACCTTCTTTGCTGCACACACCCTCTCCACATCACTTCTCTACACATCACGCTGCTACATCCCGTACTAATTGTAAACCGGGCATTGCAAACGATCCATAAACATTTTAACACGGCCATCAAGATTTCAGCAAATTTTTTGCACTCATGTAACTCGCTGCAAAAAATCTTGTGAAGAGGGAGGGGTGTGGTGTACACAAGGACTCGTGGAAACGTGTACTCTTATCTGGCCTGGAGAGGTACACCCTCACCAGGCCAGCATGTATTAAAGAACCCAGATGCCACCTGAAATATATCACATCTACTCGAGACTTCTTGGAGTTATTATTCCTCTTTCCTGCCTCCTAGAAGAAGCAATCCTTATATATATACTATACTACTTATTCTTCAAATTAACAATTTAGTGGCTCAAAATAATGCTACAAAATCGGTGTTTTGACAGTAGGGCTTGAGGGGTGTCACAGACAAAGTATTTTCCAGCGACCACTGTTAGATCTCTGAAATTCAAAAATAAGTAATATCGATTTTTAGGTGAATTATCCCAAAATTGACTGGATTTTCGAGTTTGGATGCGTGTCCTAAAATTTTCTTAACGATCTCGTCATGCGGCTGTCCCCTCAGTTTTATTCAGGGCGTGGATGGCCCCAATGATCAGATTTTAACTGCATAACTTAATTTTATTTACAACTTTTCTTTGAAAATTCGCTTTATCAGCTATGCTGCATGACTATTTGAAAGCTTGGCAATGCGAGACTAGAGTCTCGATAGAATAAGTGGGTAAATATATGTGTTCCTATGGTCATAAATAAATCGTCTGGAAGGACACACACCCACACACACAAAATTCTTAGCGAAATTCCGTCCATTGACATAGTTTGGCTGTAGTCTATCGCATTATCACTGAACTTTGCATGACCCGTCACATGCAACAAATAGTTGATATATGAACTAGGAAAGGGGACAATCACGCATACTTTGAGTTTGTTCCTCTTCGGACAGGGACGTTCGAGACGCGGCTTCACTTTCGATCAACCCTTAACGGTAAGTGAAAAGTTCCAGTCATGCAGCATGTTCGTATGAGCGGGTTTCCGTAAATCAATCGTATTATATTTTAGTCGAATCGTTCGAATTTGAGCTCTTTAGCGCAAAGAATTGGTTGGCTATAAGTTTCAGTGAATTTTGGTAGAAAGTGAAGATAATGCAATGGCTCGGAATATTTTAAAATAAAAATTTTTGAAACAACTCTTCATTGAAATCCGTTTTTAGGCATCCTGAAACTATTGCTGAAGTTTGCGCTTTTTCATATATATTTATAATATATGTCATTCCAGGCGATAACTCTCCTAAGGATTGAGGTAAAAATCCCGTTCTTGCGCCGAAAAATCAAGCTTTCTAAATCAAAGGATGAGTTTTTGAGCACATTAAATTGGTCAAATTTCAATAAATGTACTAAAAAAAGTTTCAGTCATGCAGAACGATGTAAGAGCTGATTTCATAAATTGCCGCACTATATTATGTTAAATAGTTTTGAAAATTCAGGACTTTGAGTGAATAGAAATTGTTAACTACCAACTTTGTGGTGAAAAACTCGTTCTGATTTGAATTTTACCAATTTAATGAACTCAAAAAGTCCTGGCCAGCTTGATTTTTTGGCGTAAGAACGAAATTTGTTTCTCAATTTTAAGGATAGTTATAGCACGGCCTTTGTGGAAGACTGTTTACTGACACAGCTGTGGGCATCCTGTCAGACTCCTCTGGTTGCACCCATCCCGATTCATCCCACAGTGTCGACGATATGGCGGGATAATGTGAAGAAAGGCCTCAAAAAATCGTTATACAGTGAGCTCAAGGCCAAATATGACCCCTCAGTCCATGCGCCGGCACTGCTGCCGCTGCAGTTGGATCCCAATTTGTTCGAATGCTATCCGGCATTCGCCACACAAGCGATGGTTCAGCCCGGAAATCACAAACCCAAACAGTTCAGGCCCTACTTGCAGTAGCGAACGCTCAGAACTTGTAACAACGAGAGGTGATGGATAAGAGTGTAATCACTCCTTCATATGTGAGAGGCGATTAAACTGCTACACCCATCAACTACTACTACTACTACTGTCAGGGATATCTCCAGCTGTAGCGTATTCAAGAAGCGATAAGGAAGAACTACTCCTATTCCTATTTATCACACTCCCGGGGCTTTCATAAACTGGGGGGGGGGGGGGGGGGGAGCAGAGTGGAAGGTGGGCTCCAAATAGGCAGGGCTGGGGTAAAAGTTGTATTTGTTTTTAGTTTTAGGGGTTAATGCCCATTTTTCCTATTGGGGGGATGGAGGGGGGAGTACATTCAATAGTAGAGGAGCTGGGTGGGGTGGGGACGAGGGTGTGGCTCGAAACCGAGCTCTGCTAACATGTAACAACGGGAGGTGATGGATAGAGTGTAATTTACCCCTTCAAAGGTGAGATGGAATTTACCTGCTACACCCGGAGGTTATCCTGAACGCTGAATCAATCCATCACAAACTTGAAAACCTTCTGGTGCCAGCGGGTCAGCAGAGGCTAATATATTCTTTGCTGTGGGAGGCGTCCAATCTAATCACAGCAAACCTATTTAGGGAATAATGGACCTGTAAAAATAGGTTAATTCATCACCTTATGTAGAACTTCGCGTCACTTTGTCCCATAGGTGTTATTGGTGGCTTACCCAGAGCTTCTTGTGATGATAATGCTTTTGGTCTCCCCTATTCTCTTGGTATTCTGCTCTGGAGTCACTGTCGAATGCTTCTTCACAGTTTGCCGTTGGAATTGGAGCAAGATACCTTAGCGAAACGGATGTTTTTCTGCCATCTGGAAATCTGATGTAGAAATAGAAAATCGTTACATCAATAAGATCCAATCTTTCTACCAATGGTTCCGACTTATTGCTTCTATTTTGTCTCCGCATCAAGATAGGGTTTGGCTTTGTCAACCACATTGGGAGTGACGAACCAGATGAACTCCTTCTGAGTTGCTGGAACATTCTTTCGTGTGGAGTTGAGTAGGTCACAGTACACAATAGGGATCGAATGGCATGAAGAGCTTCGCATAGAACATATTCCCATTACTGGATTGGCAGTTACTTCGAATGTAGTGCAAGTTGGATAGTTTCCAATGACCCCATTAAATCCCTCAACTTGACCGTTTCCTTGGGGATCGTAAGCAGTTGTTCGACAGGTAACAATGTCTTTTGAGGTCAAGAAAGACTTCAGTTCAACAGAAAAGAATGAAGAGCCCTGTGCTGAGTGTATGTAGCACGGAGTTCCAAATAGTGAGAACAGATTTTTCAATTTATTGATCATCATAGATCGAGGATGAGTCAGGGCACGGGGATGCAAATGGAAATCTTGAATGTTCATAAACAATAGTGAGAACAGTTTTTTGTTCGTTGCTGATGGGATCGAGCCTTTGAAGTCCATATTCAATCACTCGAAAGGAGACACTGAATGGATCAAATATCCTTCAAATTTAGAGAATTGAAGTTTCAATCCTCTGCAAGTTTGAGAATTTCTCGTGATTTGACTTATGTACTTCCTCAATATTGAATACGGCAGATTTTTGAATTTCACCCAGTGGAAAAAACGAACAATCCCTGGATGATACAGTAATTGATGTAGTTTTTGTAGCGAGTTCTCTCCTGGTAAAGACGAACATGATCTAGAGAGTGCATCAGCTACAATCCTTGCCTGATTGGTAAGCGATGTCGAATTGGAAACAAAATATTTCCAACCGCCAATGCTGAACCTTTTCGTTTTGCTTCCTCAAGGTAGAGTTTCCCTACGGTCCATGGCTGCGGCTGCCACTGCGACTGGAACCGCAAACGCAGGGAAGAGACGGCTGGTATAGCCTTCGTATAGCTCGGTCACCAGTAGTGCATGTCATGATATTGCTTTATGCTTGATTTTGGAAGTGGAAGAAAAGTTTATAATGGTGTTATGGAGAGAGAGGATCATAGTCCCATGTATCGAATGAGAGAGAAGGAAGGGTTTTATGTGCTGTTCATCAGTGGTAATTTTGAATATAACGACGAGGCAAATTCAGAGGTTTTTCGACACAATGCACAGCAGTTCGAGTTTCTAGTTTCTCTAGTGGAAGACGAGTTTTGTGAAGCAGGAACTTTTTGAGCATAATAAATTGGCTAAATTTAAAAAAAAATCACTAAACATTACAACAAACGGCTAAGAATTATTGAATTCATATTTTTCAGCAGAATATTACCCAAAAGAAGTACATAAACTATGAACTAGAACATTAAAAATGTATGCAAAAAAATGTGCTGACAAATGTACTAAAATTGTTTTATTATTATGATGAAAAATTCATAAAAACCATAGAGAAAAGTTCCAATCATTCAGCAATTTTTCGTTAATTATCATATTATATTTATGTTGAATTGTTCTGAAAATTGAGCACTTCGTTTGAAATTAAATTATAACGGAAAATGTTAAACCTATTCAAACAAAGATTTTGAATTTTTAGATTTTTTGCGGTTTTGTCGATATTTCAACACAATGAAATGTTTAATTTTGTTCATACATTGTTGAATGAAGTTCCTAATTGATAGACTTTTGTTGAGTAATATTCTTCCAAAATATATTGATTTAACAATTTTCAGCCGTTTATTGTTTTTTTCAGTGATTTTTCAAGTACATTTCTTGAAATTTAACCAATTTATTGTGTGAAGCTGGGTTCCCGCAGCAGTGTTGTGCGGGTTTTGCATACTTTCGACCGCAAAGGCGTACGGCCCGACTCCTCACCCTAGGAGTCGGGCCGCGCGCCGCAGTCGCAGCCGCTGGACGCGTAGAGCACCTTCACTACCGAAGGTAGGAAAGCTTTGTGTTCGTGGTTAAAATCGAAAAAATGTTTGTCCTCCTAAATCAAAATTTCCACTTGCTTTTTGCGTTTCAGAACGTACTGATCAATTTTGGTTCCGTGTATGTGTCTGTCTGTGGTAAATCGTTGTCACGCCCAAAACTATACCGAATTTTAGTCCGATTCTAATTAAATTTTCAGGGATTGTGCGGGTCACTTCCTAGACTGTCCTCTATAATTTTCAATGCCATCAAATCAACAGTAGTAGCCCGTGCGCATGCGCCAATGTAAATTTCTCATAACGTCGATTTCTCATCATCTGTTGCTCGGATTCCGTTCAAACTTGGTAAGTAGTTGGGTATATGTTCTAGGAAGATGCCCTATAAATTATATTGCAATTATTTGAAGTAATAACCACGACGCATGCGCGAAACTAATGTCGATTGACACTTGCAAAACTCCGAGTCTAATAGATCGATTTTGATGAAATTTTCAGGGATTGTGCAGGTAGCTCCTAGAAGGTCCCCTATAAATTTCATAGCTGTTGGACTAATAGTAGTCTATGCGCATGCGCAAACGTTAATTTCTTATAATGTCAATTTCTTATCATCTGCTGGTCCGATTTCGCTCAAACTCGAGAGGTTACTGGGTCCAGGGTGATGCCCTTTGTATTTTATCCCGTTCCCTTGAATAACAGGTAACTCTATATCGCATGCGAAAAACCAATATTGGATGACACTCCGAAAATAATGAATCGATTTTCATGAAGTTTTCAATTATTGCGAGGGTTAACCTTTAGACAATTTCCGCACATGCAAACATGAATTATATCCCTAATTTGCATTCATATACACATGAATTAGGTACTGCTATATTTTGCATTCAATCATTTCGACTCGGACTTTGTTCTTCAACTAATTCAATATGTCCATGTTACAATGTGCGAGGAAGCTGTACTGTCCACCCAACTTGGCAGATGTTTTTACCTTGTTCCTAATTTGCTGGCCGAACGTGAATGCGACTGATTGTTGGTCAGCGATCAGTTGGAATGGGCGGCCAACTAAACAATTCTCCCATTTCCTAAGGGCTTCTAAGTAAGAGTAGGCTTCATGTTCCACCGCCGAATTATGTTGATCTGTTTTGGACAATGATCTTGAATAAACCTCTCCTGGGCGACTAGCTTACGTGAGAACTACCTACCCCTATTGTCTGTCTGCCCCTGTTGTTGTTTAACTTCTCTTTTTCGTTGATGTAGTGAACGGTCATTCTGGGAACCAAAGATTTTATTTCATTAAATGTTCAAAGAGCTGCTCCAGTTAGTGGCAAAGACACACATTCGATAAGGGACGAAGTTTCATTGAGAAAATGGGGATCCATCGACTGTAGTAGACCATATATCTCATAGCTCGTTTCAGCGCAGCCAAATTTTTTTGACATTTTATGTCTTTACTTTGGTAGATGAACGAAAAAAGCGTTAACAAAAAGCGTTTAAAAAAAGCATTACGGTTGGTTTTCTGATGATTTCCGCTTACAACCGAGTCGTTGCTAGAGAAATGGTACTTCGACGTTTTTCATCCCACAAAATTCGTTCGAAAGCTCTCGATTTATCCAATCATATTATGTTAACTACTGCGAAGTGTGTGGCCAATATGTTGAGTTATGAGCATGGTTATTTGAATAATTGTGTACACTCAATGATTGTATTGTACACTTGTGTATTCTCAATAATTGATATTGTGAACATGATTGCAACCGCTTGTTAATTTCTGATGATTTCATTGAGCTGGTGTTTCGATGATTTGATTCATAGCAGGTGATCCGAGTATTGCGAGAACGGTTTGGTTTGTGAAGCGGTGATTACACCCTTTTAATAGGTAATTTCTATACTTAACACTCTAGGAATCCGTAATTTCGTATGAAGCCTCTTTAGGACATTTACTTGACGATGCCCAGGGTTCGGATCAGATGAGTGGCTCTTATAGCTAATTTCTATGCTTTACACTCTAGGAAGATGTAATTTCGTATGTAGCCTCTTTAGGACATTTATTTGATGATGCCCAGAATCCTGATCAGCTGAGTGGCTCTTAGAGCTTGCATACGAGTCTGCAACACATAGGAGTGTGCAACTAAAGACATATAATTTCCCAATGTATTGCAGACTCGTATGCAAGCGTTTCAAATAGAAACTTTTTTATTTTTTTGGATTCGGTAACTCCAACAGCGGTTTCAAGCGCTCAGGGTCGGGTTTAATTTCGTAATTTGAACTCA
Source organism: Adelphocoris suturalis (assembly GCA_030762985.1). Taxonomy (NCBI): domain Eukaryota; kingdom Metazoa; phylum Arthropoda; class Insecta; order Hemiptera; family Miridae; genus Adelphocoris; species Adelphocoris suturalis. Next base: position 48,396,972 of record CM061042.1, on the reverse strand, counting down.
AATGGCCTAACAGATCGAAATATGTAAGAGAATACTTGGATTTTGATTGGTTGATAGTCAGGAAGTCAGGTCCTTTGGAATTGATAGAGTTTCCCATCAGCTTCAAACGCAGTACATATATGGTCTGTGTTTTTCCTCTATAGGGACCTGGTGATATGCGCTTTTTAGGTGTACTGCACTGAAGACGTTGTACATTGCTACTTTGTTGATTATTTCAATTTCAGATCAGGTATTGTAGAGAATATTGAATGGAAGATGAAACGGAAGTTGTTGCGAGTGAAGTTGAACCGTTTTAATCAAATAAAAGTTAGATATTACGTTGAAGAGCTACCACTATCAAACAACGCTGCTGCTCTTACCCCATTCATGGTTACGATCACAGTTGATTAGATACGCTTTGAGGTGCTACGGCAACTATTGAATTCTCATTATTGGGAAGTGCTGAGAGACTTGTCGCTTTGTTGACTTGCAGACTGCTTCGGAGTGGCGTTGTTTAGAGCTAGCTTTGCAGATGGAGTCTTTTGCTGGGCACTCACTCCGAGGGTGACGATTTCTGCCTTAGAAGTAACATTTATGAAATCTAGGAGTGGCTGCTGAAATATTTTCCAGAGTTTCTGTCGAACTTCCTGATCTAATGGACAGAGAGCCTGATTGTGAATCCCCCCGATGTATGAAGCGGTGTGTCTTTGGGCTGCATCCTGTGCTAGGGATTGTTTATAAACCCCCTTCAAAGACAAGGATTTGTTTTCTAGCAATCTTCGGAGGATTTCCGAGGACACAAGTCCTCTGATGAATGAATCGCGAATGTATTCATCTCTGTACGTATGTACTTGCACTAACGTTTGTAAAATTGCAATCCTTACTGAGTAGTTGCTGAGGAGTTCGAAAATATTGATCAATACTCTCATCGTGTGACTGATTTCTCGTCGCAAGTCGATAACCAGCAATCACCTCATTGGATCGCATCCTAATGGGAATAGGTTTCATTGAACAGGGAATAGACGACTGGAGTTACATGGTTCATCAATAGATCCAATTTACCTTCGTCGTTGGAACCTGCGATTTCACCGACGAAGTTTTGGACTGTCTTGAACCAATGGTTGTGAGTTCGGGTCAATATCGAGTTTATCAGGCCACAGAAGTCGATCCATAGAATAGATTTCGTTGAATAAATTGCAGTAAGAGTTAAATTCCGAACAAGACTTTATTCAACGAAATCTCACATTGCATTGAGGAAATATTATTATAAAGTTTTAGTTGGTAAAATAGTTAAGGAAACATTCAAAACACATAGAAATATATGACAATTAAACCTTTGTTACTATTAAGATAGCAAATTTTATATGCCCCAGTTTTGTGGTGGCCAAACGCTTGCTCAATTTAACTAACTATTATCTATCCCTAATATTCATCATTAAATATTTCAACAGTAATATGGAATTCCTCGTTGGATTGGTTGCGGTTTTAATTTCTGGCTCCAGTGGGTGTTCCAAATGCGTGCAGAATGCTTACCCTCCAGTCTCTCATACCATGTTCCCTAAAGGATTTATATTTGGAGCCTCAACAGCCGCATATCAGATCGAAGGAGGCTGGAATGCAGATGGTGAGTTTCTTTGTATGATTTATTTCTTTTGCATCATATGCGTCCCCTATCTACCGCGAGGGGTTCTTTCCCGGGCACTCTCTGACATCGTACGTTCTTCACCTGTGCCTGAATTTTTGAACTCTAGTTTTCAAATGACTAAGCTCGTTCATTCCCATAGGCTTCAGGGATCTGAAAGGTTTGCCAGTGACCTACTTCTAGGCATTACTAGCCCAAAACTTGAAAAAAAGTTTACTAAAATCAATCTTTCCCTGGAACCGTCATATAGTTTCCGCCTTGTTTTTGTGAACATGGAGCTCCGATAGCCTATGAACTACTCATTACTGAAGGTTTTTATTGGGAGAGGGCGGAATCAGTGAAAGGAGGCGAAGAACGCCGAAAATCTCTTGAAGTTCCACACTGATTAATATGAGCTCCATAGTTTATGATTGTCGATCAAGGAATGGTAGGTACCTTTCGGAAGTAAATTGGGCGACAGTAAATTGGTCAAATTTCTGAAAATTGTGGTGGAAAAAACTACAAATTTGAGTAATTTGAGTGAAAGCAAGTAATAAACTATCGATTCTATGTCGAAAAAGCTTGTTTTAAATATAATTTAAATGTACTTAATAATTAGTGATAAAAAAACGATAAAACTGCAAAAATCCTTCGAGATCCAATGCCAGTATCCATACTGATTACATTTGTCCAAAAGTTAGCATACTTGAATGCTTTTTATCTGTTTTATCAATAGGCACGTTGAAAATTAAATCTCTGTTCAAATCCATGTACAGGTAAAGGACCAAGCATTTGGGATAACATCACTCATAAAAACCCAAATTTCGTTCTGAATCAGGATAATGGAGATGTGGCAGCGGATTCCTATCACAGATACCAAGAGGATCTCGATCTTCTCGAAAATATTGGAGTAAGTTTGGAATTGTGTCCCATGTTTAAAAACAACGGAACTAATCTCATTTATGGTCCGTTTCACCATGGTGATCACTAATTAATCCAGTTAGGTATTTGTTTACTATTTTCAAAAATGAAACTTTGCAATCAACAAAGAAAAAAATTTTTTAAAAATCTTTTAAAATAAAAAAATCTAATTAAAAAAAAAGTCTTTTCGCCCTACGCCGTCCGAAGCTTTTCTCAGAAATACTGGACCAAACTTTATGAAATTCGGCACAAAAATCATTCACCGGCCAGGGATGTGCCAGTAACATCGGCATCAATTTCGATCAACTCTAAAGAGGAGTAATTAAGGGCTGAAATAAGGAAAAATCACAGTCATTGCGTGTAGTTGATTTCGAAAATCTTATTAATAGACCATATCCCGGAGAATCGGAAGAAACCATCTGGTCCGCACATACACGTTGAGAACTTAGGGAAGAAAAAAATCAAAAACATGGGAGCAAATCTTTACTGGAGGAATATAGCAAAAATCGCCTTGAAACTACGACGCTAGTATCAGCTGATATACCTAATTCCAATAGAATTTTCACTTCACTTCACCCCACAACTATGCAGATATATTTAGAGTATCTATAATAGACTTCGCTTAATAATATTATAGACAGGTGTTATACGTAGATGGACTCTTCAATACAGAAATAATAAACCTTTATGTAATAATTTGCAACCTTTTTCTTGGTCGATTACAAAGGTTCACTATTGAAAACAATAAACCAATAAATTAAACTACCTAACTATACTATAGTAGGCAACAAATTACCTAATAAAATACCTACAGTCAATGTCTTCGAATATCATTGGTAGTCTGTAATCATTGGGTAGCTGTAACAATACTTCGATCCTGATGACATGAAATCATACCAAAAGTATGATCGACAGCCAAATAATATCCATTTTTCATACAAATTTTCGTAAAATTGTCATTTTTGTTAAATGTATAACAAAAATTACCCAGTTCTATATTCCTTTTATCATTTTGGGGGCTGTACCATGCGACTGGTAATGGCGAATTTTCTTCAATACCTACTTATAGTTAAGGCACTTGGCTACTGTTTTAAATCTATCAAATGTAAACTCTCTTTGTATGTTTATTGTTATTGCCAATATATTTTTAATATATAGATACACTCAATTATAAAATGTTTGTCGTCTTTGTAGTTCCAGATGTACCGTTTCTCTCTTGCCTGGACTCGGATACTTCCAGATGGCAGAATAAACAATGTGAATCAAGCCGGAATCGATTATTACATGAAGATAATAGATGAACTTTTGGCCAAAGGAATTCAACCTATGGTAGGCTACCAACATAAATATAGGATAGCTGGGGGTAAAGGTGCGTGCAGGGTGGAGGCCGCTTTAACACAGGCCACACTTTAACGACAGGCCAACGACACGACAACGGCACGGCAATGACCTGTGTCGATGGGAAAATACCTAACACTGGTGTTAGAACCGCGTAGTGCACACTAGAACAACCCCAAACATCTGGAGTGCCTTCCGTTCCGAAGTAGAATGGAGAAAGCTGATTGGGGACTGTAAGAGGGAAGGGATCATATTTATAATAACACTAGCCGCTCCGGATCGCTTCGCTCACCTCCACGTCCTGCAATTGAAACATGTAGGGGATTTTGCTCGTTTCGCTCACGAACGGTAGATCCTTGAGGGTAGGTTTAATGTGTGTAGGGGATGATGCTCGCTTCGCTTGCTCGGTATGGCTGTATATTTGTAGGAGGAAAAACCCCGTCTATTATTCTGTTGAAATGTCTTTCAAACGGAAAGGTTCCTTCCTTCAAGAGGTTGCCCTTCAGGTAAAAAGGGCCTGCTCGCAGATTCCTGATACGGCGGGCTCAATTAACTTATCATTTTAATCGCTAAGCCTCCCTTCCCCTCGCATTCTGTCCAACTTCCCGTCACTTTTTTCCATATCCGATTTCGGATTCAGATTCGGCGGAATCAAAACTGTATTTCGCCAGCAAACACCGTCCCGAAAAACGTCTCTTTATGGGGTCAAATTTAATGAAAAAAAACGAAGTTTTTCGTCGGAATTTTCGAGGAAATGGGTCCGTACTCATACATATTTTTGACGCATTTTCCGATACCTACTTTTTTCGCAATCCGATCGCGCCATCGTCTTCCTCGTACAAAACTCTACGAAACCGGTATTTTTCCGAAATTTTCGACGGCTATTTACAGGGTTAAGCGGGGAAGTCGAAAAGAACGGGAAAACCCGCCTGACAAACGTCAAAATTGAGGTAAAACGGAATATTAAGGTAGAAAGAGTGGGGGAAAACGAATAAAACATAGCCTATACATAGTCTGGCCGGAAGATTTCCGGTCACGATTAAAAAAAGCCGTTAGGATCCGTACGGCCGTGAAAGCGACGTAGACTCACTCACTGAGTTTCATTCTTATAATATAATAGAGATTGAAGTTTTGATATAATAATGTCTTTTGTGACATTTTTCAATTTTGCTTCCGAGTCTACCTATAGATAGCGGATGCATTGCTTTCACTTTCAAGAGGAAAACAATTTTAGGTCTCCAAAATCAAAATTTCCACTCGCAGTTTACGTTTTAGACCATTCTGAACAACTTTAGTTCAGTGTCTGTGTGTGTGTCGTGTGTCCACAAATTCTTGTAACAAGCTCATTTTCCACAGTTTTGTCCTATTTGGATGAAATATTCAGGGAATGTGCGGGCTAGGGTGTAGACACTGACCCCTCCCACGGACCCTGAATTAAAATAGTAATAATAATAATAGGGTGTAGACGGTCCCTTATCAGTTTCATCGTACCTGGCTCAATAGAAGAAGAAGAAGAAGAAATCATGTTTATTAACATAGCTTTAATTAGTAACATTAGAGAGATAATTGTGGATAGGTATGTAATTAACAAAATTAACAAACAAAAAATATGTTCCGGCAACGGTCTTGATGACTGCCTGCCGGGATGACATGAGCCTTGACACTGTTACTTTTATTGCTAGGTACCTAATATTGATCATTAACGGTAGGTAAAGATTATCTTTTATTTTACAAAATTAATTAACAAAATATCTATAATTTTAATTTTTGGGAGGGTACTTCTGCTACAAGGTATTTTCTGTATCGCCAGCTATGGGACGCAAATTCAGCCACCCCAGGCGCTGGACGTGCGCCATTTGCCATTTCCATCAATAAGATAGAACAGTCAACAGATTGGTAGTTGCTCTGCGCTTGAAAACCAGGAGATATTTTTGAACCTGGGATTTTGAACCTGGGATATTTTTCAAATCAGGAGTTCTCAGATATGCTGTTGGCTTACGAATTCTCCAGCAGCAATACCCGAGGAGCCGTAAGAGAGTATCACCGGCGATTCCCTCAAAGACGTTTTCCCGATAAAAATGTTTTTTCGAAGGTGTGTAAGGACCTGCCGACTGCGTCATTAACCAGGTAGATGTCTAAACTCGCTGAGGAAACTAATTTCAGTGCAAGTAAAGAATCTTTCAATTTACTCCCTATCGTGTAAGTAACACGATAAGAACACGTTTGGATACACGAGAGCACCTTCTCGTGAGGATTTACCACTGACATGACTATTGTTTTCAAGACAGCGGGCAAAAATTAGGTAGGTATGTAAACAAATTGGGAGGTGTGCGGGACATAAATAACCCAGACCTCCCACTATGGGATCCTCAGATGAATTTAAGAGATTGAGCCCTTCGCCCTAAGGAAAGGAAAAGCCCTCATTTGTTTGTTGAGGAGATCTGAAAGTGTTTCCATTCGATTCAGCGTCAAAAATTACATAAATCTCACGTCAAACTAATTTATTAGGTTAAAAATAATTTCAGGCAAAAAACGCCGATTTTTACCCGAAAATAAACTTTTTTTTAACCGTAAAAATGTAATTTTCTACCCTGATAAGTCATGTTGAAAAACAATTGACTACACCGTTGGAAAGCTGTGATTGTGATGACGCTTATAAGCATGCAGCTTGAAAATTTCCATCGAGGACGTTTCGAGAGACAAACTTAGAAAAAGTGAACATTTTCGGAATGTTACAAAATTTTTACTTACGACTTATTTTTCACCCGTTCCTTCTATTTAAACATTTTTGAAAAGTCATCAGAGAGATAGGAAATCTGAGGTTCTTTCCAACGGTTAAATCAGATTTGAGTTTTGACTGAAAATTGAATTTCTTTCTTTTCAAATTTTATGACAGTTTTAATGACAAAAAAGTCGAAAACATGAAAAAATCTTAAAAGTTGAAAAAGTGGTCTTTAGCGTGAATTAAAAAATATGTTATAGGAAAACTCGGCTCGGAAATAAATGTTTTACTTATCGAAATTAGAATAGAGTACCTAGGTAGGTAATTTTCTGTTATGGTGCGCGCCTACAATTACTACAACCAAGATTAACTTCTCAACCAAGTGACAAAAAAAACAAGCAGCATTGTTCACTAAATCCATTTATAATATAAATAAATTTAAAACTGCGACATGAATAGAAGAACAAGTACGAAAGAAATGCGTGATAAATCAAGAGCTTTCCAACGAGTGGAGAACGATTTTTGTCCGGTGAAAACTAAAGAAGTTTCATTTCCCCAGCGACTTGATTGCACGTGAAAATGAAATGAAAACATTTCGTGACACTTTCGCGTAACATTTTTCGCTAGTTAATCTCCAAGGCTAAGCAATGTTCCATGCTAAAAAAAATGGTGCGCCCGAAAAAGCTAGACCCTGTATACAGGGTGTTCACACTTAAGATTGTTAACCTCCTAAAGATCGATTCTACAACTAATTTCCAACGAAAAGTTTCACATCGCAATTTTTTGTAAACCCTTTAGTTTTGGAGTTTTTTCACGTTTAAGTTTTTTTTTCGTATTTTCATCCTTACATCACTAAAATGGCCATATCTCCCGTAACTTACAATGCAATCTTAAAAATAGATAAACTGTTGGAAAGGACGTTGAATTTCCTATCCCTAAGGTATTTGGATTCTATTTACAGTAGGTCACGTAGGCGAAAAAATGGACTAAAGACGAGAATTTCCCACTTTTTGAAAATTACTGTTTTTTAAGGTGCGTTAGGTATTAAAAGAAAATTGCAAAAAACCGTGAGAGTTGCAGGAAATACTTGCCCAAAATTTCAGCTTTCCAACAGTATAACCAATTTTTATTTTACTTTGTTAATTGGGGGAGAAAAGTAAGTTTGTATGTTGGAAAACGTGGTTTTTTTCTATGAAACCGAGGGTTTTTGTGAAAAATAACCCCCTAAAAAAATACGAGTTTGGGGCCGGTTTCTACTTTCTACGTATTTTTTCATGCTGAATCTAATGGTAACACTAGCAGATATCTCCAACTCCGTGATAACCCAATTTTACACTTCAACTTACAAGTTTTAAGCTTAAAAACACATTTAATTGAGCATAACAAATAAACTAAAAACTCGTTAGTGAAAAACTCGGTTGTAACGGAGTTGGAGAGATCGGCGAGTGTTACCATTCGATGCAGAGTGAAAAAATACGTAGAAACCGACCCCGAACTAGTATTTTCTAAGAGAGTCATTTTTCACAAAACCCTTGATTTCATTAAAAAAATACGTTTTTTAACATACAAACATAGGTACTTTTCTTCTCCAATGAACAAAGCAATATATATATATATATATATATATATATATATATATATATATATATATATATATATATATATATATATATATATATATATATATATATATATATATAGGTACCGTTCAAAAAGTGAGAAATTCTCGTGTTTAGTGCTTTTTTTGGCCTACGTGACCAACTGTAAAAAGAATCCAAATAGGTACCTTATGGAGATAGGAAATTTAACGCTTATTCCAACGATACCTATCTATTTATAATATTACATTGTATGTTGGGGGGAGGGGGGGGGGGATGGCCATTTTAGTTATGTAAGGTCGAAAACACACACAAAACTTAATAGTGAAAAAACTCCAAAAATCAAGGGTTAAAAAAAAGGAACTTTTTGTTGGAAAATGTTTTTAAAAATTAATTTATTTATTTGGCAAAAACATATCTATAAGAAAATTACAGTAGTACTTGACAATACTAGTAATAAACAAGTTAAAACAAGATACTCCTTTACACACACACACATATATATATACGTATGAAAAAATGTTAAACTCGAGGATTCGTTTCAGAATGTCTCAAAACGGATTTTAATGAAGAATATTTTTCGAAATTTTTTATTTTTAAATTTTTGGAGCCATTGCTTTATTAAGCTTTTTTTTTTTTTTTTTTTTTTTTTTTTACGAAAATTCGCTATAAGGCCCTCGACGAATTGGAGTGATTGAAGCGAAGAAATAAAGGAAGAGCGCAGTGCTCACATAGCGCACTTAGGTACCCTCGGTCACCTTATCGCTTTCAGAACTCAGTAAGTCGTGACGGGGACGATTGGACAACGTTATCTTACTGGATGAGTTATAATATAACGACAGAGTTCCTGTAGAACCATCCAATTCCGACGATTGACGTTATCATGCTAATGCACAAGTTATCCTAGCTTTCGCTTCGAAATTTCGGAGCTTCAGAAAAAAGTCACTCGTAAAATCCCCTTCATTTTTGGCGTAGAATAAAAAAGTTCCAGTCATGTATCACGAATGAGGAATTTTCATGCAAAAAAGTTCCAGTCATGTAGCACGATCGTATAAGCGAATTTTCGTAAAATCCTGTTATGGCTAAGTGTTCCAATGTTCCATTCCCAATAGTCCGAATGGGGAATTTTCATGTTCATATTTTTTTTGGTCAATCAAAAGATCAGAGCGAGAGCTTTCCAAAAAGGTGCTATATGATGGGTATCTGACCAGTAAATACGGCTCTTGAAATTTATTTCCACGATGACGTCACAGCCCCCGCCCTCCTGGGTGGAATCCTCAGCTCCATTGCACTTCTACGCCACGCGTGATTTTTCTACCCGTTTATTGTCCAAACTAAACGGTATTTTGAGCTGAAAATTGGTGCTTGAGGGTTTTCAAGTGCGCTGAATCCGAATGTGAGGTCAAAGATGTTAAATTCCCACACATGAAAGTTCCCCATTCTGGTGTATAAACTCCCATAATGTCGTTTCGTACTTATACCCCAGGACTGCGTTCTCTTACCCCACACCATGGGGCAAAAGTGTGATTTCTTAAATTTCGGTAAAATAGATATAGGTACCTTGCTTGTTAATGAATTGAATAGAATATTAATTTATTGACAGAAAGAAAATACAATTTAAAATGGCATACAAGCCGAGGGTATACAAATTAAAAGAGTAAATTTTCTCCTATCCACTAACCAAATAAGTTCACATGAATTCTTGACGGCTGGTGGAGGTGGTTTCAGCCAATAACAACCATGTAATCTATAAAGTTAGTATAGCTACTTGCACTTCACACAAACAACTTCAAAGAAAATACTCTACAGGTGAAATTCATTTTCCTGCTCAAAACCATTCTCCGAAAACGCACAAAACTACTGCAGTTCTCAGGATTAAATCTACAAGTATAAAGGAAAAGTAAAACTTTGTAGTATGCATTCTTTCTTGCACGTTCAGTATTAAATTTCGCCAACTGAATGTTAGATGACTACAGTATGTGTATGCGAAACATTATTTATGCTCCATTTATGCTCTGGTTGAACACCAGTTTCATATATACAATTAAGCACGATTGAAATAAAAATAATTGTGTCACGTTGAGTACATCCAACTCTCGGTAGGATAACGTGGACTCTTCCGATGGGCTATTTTAAGTGTAATATTCTGTGCAACCTGCAAGGATTTTAATACTTTCGTGCTTCCTTGAAAACATAAAATAATTTTCTTAGTTTTGAAACCAAAGCCTCAATATGGAAATTGAATTTCAAGTTATGATCAAATATAACTCCTAGGTATTTATTTACATTTTTCAGCCATAGGTAAGAAATCACAATAACATGATTCTGTATTGTGAAAACACGAAAAGTGATGAAAAGCTACCCGAGAAAGGCCAGAAGAACAATCGCGATTAGCAAAGGAAAATCCAATTAACGAGGTTTTATCTATACTGAGATTCAAACAATTAATATCCATCCAGGTCTTGGCAAGAAACAAATTATAATTATTTGTGCTTAAGTAACCCTGGAAGATATTTTCCATACAATAAAATTGATGTGTCGTCAGCAAAACCCAATATAGTTCCATCTATTTCAAGATTCAATAATTCGTTGAAATATATTAAAATAAAATTGGACCTAACAGAGTCCCCTGCGGTACTCCACAATATTACTTCATTACTGAAAGCACTATTAATTCCAGTTGACTGTGGAAGATCTGATAGGTAAGAACCACTCAACACTAAGGCGGCTTTCACACTGGTTAGACATGCGACACGCTTCTTCCAAATCCAACCCGTTGAAATAGTCCGGTCATTTTAGACAATTGAAATACAGAAAATTCCGACAGAGCCAAATCTTCGTAGAGACCTTAGGTTTACCACAAGGAATAAAGTGTCAAAAGTCCCCATCAGTCCCATGTGAGCTTAGGGACTTATTCGGGGCCAAAGGTCAAAATTTTAGGTTTTTTTGGATTTTTCTCGAAAACGGTAAGTTTTATCGAAAAAGTACTTCAGAGCAAAGTTGTAGATCTTAAAATTCTCTATAAAAATGGTCCCTATGATTTTTTCTCTAAGACCCACTATTTCCCAGATATTGCGCTTGTAAGAATCATGTTCTACATAGTATGCACACATATGCCACGTATATACATATTTAGGTACTCAAGCAAGCAAAAATGCCTACTCGTGTCTCTTTTATGTATACATTATACTATGCTAAGAAAATTTACTCTAAAATGACCGCCGGTCCCTGACCCCGGTACCTGTTCAAAAGAGTGCAGAAGAGTTGAGAAGAGAGAAACTCTACACACAAAACTGTGTTTCATCTCGGAATTCGGTTTCTTCTTGCGGTTTATGGAGCTCCAAAAAAAATTGATTGCATAGATACGTACAGATATTTAACATTTGTAAAAAATACACGAAACAAAAAGCAAGTACAGCTACCTTGTCTTCCTCCAACATCGGCATCTGATAGTCAACATTTGTTTCGAGTATACTATCAAGTTCAGACATGGCAAGGCAATGAACTGAACCCTGAAGACTGGGGTTGGAAATTGATAAATAATACTTTGGAACCGATTCGAACTTTACTGCCCCCTGCTCCAGAAAAACTTCTTAACACTATTTTTTGCAATTGCAAGAAAGGTTGTAGTGCCAAATGTGGCTGTAAAAAAGTAGGGTTGCAGTGTTCTCCAGCGTGTACCAATTGCCAAGGTGTCTCTTGCTCAAATGTTCAATTAAATACAAGAGAGGAAGATTCATGTGATTTTGATGAAGAGACAACTGATTCATCTTCATTTGAACAATTTCTAAGCGTTCATCAACAGGAAGGAGAAGAAGAAGAACAAGAAGAAATTGAAGAAAACATGATTGTTGAAGTTGAATATGAAGAGTATGAGTCAGATTAAAGTAATAAAAAAAAGTTGGAACGACAGTTAAACTCAGTAACCCATATCAATAATCTTCATACTATTAAATAATTATTGTTCCTGAAAATAACGTCATAAAGGTTCGTGGAATAGGCCTACCGGGGATACCACGTTAAAAAAAAACGCTCCGAGTATACTACCTCACAGGTGGTGTGGAAATGTGTGCATATTATGTAGAACGTGATTCTTACAAGCGCAATATCTGGGGAATAGTGGGTCTTAGAGAAAAAATCATAGGGACCATTTTTATAGAGAATTTTAAGATCTACAACTTTGCTCTGAGGTACTTTTTCGATAAAACTTACCGTTTTCGAGAAAAATCCAAAAAACCTAAAATTTTGACCTTTGGCCCCGAATAAGTCCCTAAGCTCACATGGGACTGATGGGGACTTTTGACACTTTATTCCTTGTGGTAAACCTAAGGTCTCTACGAAGATTTGGCTTTGTCGGAATTTTCTTTATTTGATCACTATTTTTATGTCTAAAATGACCGGACTAATATGTATGAGAGCTTTCACACTGAAGAGACACGTGCTTCATGTCTTCTTGATACACGAAACAAGTGTCTGAATTCAGGGTAGGTCTCATGGCATTGTGGGTTAGTATCATCTGCAATGGCAGGCGTCCCTGGGTTCCAGGCTCTCCAAACACGCGTCTCTTGTCGGTTTGTGTGGTTCACATTTTTCATTTTGTGTCCAGCACTTCGCTTCCATAAACAGAATGTTGTTCATCGTACCTCGTTTCCTTCGTTGTCTTTTTTTCGCGGTTCCATTACATTGAACAACTTCTCAAAGTTTTTATCTCCATTTTAAAGTAGGCTTGGAACTTCCGTGGGTGAGATAGAAATTCTTCGGACAACACATACGGGCTGTGTTCCTCCGCATTTTGCCAGTAGGGATGAACCCACAGTCGAGTTCTGCGAAGCATTCTTCTCCTCCTTATAACTACAGCAATTATTAATAACTCGTCATCTGATGATGAATTTGAGTGATAGCACTATCGACAAGATGGCTAACTTGACTAAACACGAAAAGCACATGTCTCGTGTGTATGAAAGGGCTTGTCTTAAGTTTCAAGTCGCGTGTCTACTGGTCTGATTTCGGATGTCTCGTGTCTAACCAGTGTGAAAGCCGCCTAAAGCTAACCCATTTATACCATATTTATACAAATTTTTCAGTAGGATTGCATGATTAACTGAATCGAAAGGTTTCCTAATGCAACTTGGTAGTTGCAGTTTCGACGAAATGTAAGGTTACAAGTCTCGACTGGAAAATGCGGACTCTTACCCCCAGTACCCTATTTGTCTCGTTCAACTTTAACGTTGGTAAATTATATACTTATCAATATATTTTATGCCTGTTGGTAGATTTATACTACAATAAATATTGCTCCTGTCTACAGGTGACCATCTACCACTGGGACTTGCCACAATCACTGGAGGACATAGGGGGATGGACGAACCCTGATATTGTAAATATTTATTTAGAATATGCGGACTTCGTGTTCAAAACTTTTGGAAACAAGGTGTGTTGCCAGATCCTCTAAAATTATGTTTACTATATAAAATCAACCATAAAATGTAATTAATGAATTAATCCAAGCGATTGAACAGGTTAATAATCAAGCATATTTTCTGCACTTTTAAAAGCCTTACCTTGGAAAGCTATTAAATTTTTCATAAATGAGTTGTATTCCTAAAATATGTATTCATTTTCCAGCGAATTTTCGTATAAATTAATTGAAGCGAATAAAACATTGAAAATAAATAATAAAGTAGTATATGTACAAAGGGTGAATACGGGTATGAAAGGGATTATAATTTTGATTCATAATGGAGCAATTCATTTTGTAAACGATGCCTCTTAATCCTCAGCTGTTCCTCTACTTACTTTTCAGTTTCTTCCAATTCCCTTTTAACAGAAGCTATAATGTCACTTATAGGAGGCGTATTTGAATTAGTTTCTGTTGATGTATTGTCCAATCTTTCAGAGACGTTGAAAGGTACGTCGGACGCTGTAAATGATGGTTCATGGAAAGAGCCCATAATTTTAATCGTTTCTCGATGTCCAAGAGATGCTCCCTATAAAATTTCAAATTCCCTGAGTGAATAGAAGAGAATTAATTTAAGTCAGCTGATCTGGTTAGAACCTGACTCTGCATTCGTTTCATAATGACCTGGAGAGGCTCCCTGTCAATCACATTCCTAGGGGGAAAAGGAGAGAATTTAGCTCACTCAGCTAATTAGGAAAGAGCCCATCATTTTATTCGTTTCTCGATGTTCCAGAGAGGCTCCCTATAACATTTAAAATTCCCAGGGTGAATAGAAGAGAATTATGCTGTCAGCTGATCTGGTTGGAACCCGTCATTGCATTCTTCTCTTAATGTCCTAAAGTGTCATCCTGTCAAATTTCGCATTCCTAGGGTGAAAAGGTGAGAATTTAGCTCACTCAGCTGACCAAGAAAGAGCTCATCATTTTATTCGTTTTTCGGAGTCACAAAGAGGCTCCCTATCAAATTCCAAATTCCTAGGGTGAATAGGAGGAATTTAGCTAAGTCAACTGATCTGATTAGAACTTGTAATTGCATCAGTCTCATAATGTCCAGGAGTGGCTTCCTGTCAAATTTCACATTCCTAGGGTGAACAGGAGAGAATGTTTAGCATTCGTTTTTTTCTTTAAAAATTAGTTTTTGACATTTTATGTCTTTACTATGGCACATAACTCAAAAAGTGTGACGTTACAGTGTGACGAAGAAAGCGTTATGAAAAATTTCTGATGATTTCCGCTTACAACCAAGTCGTTGCTAGGGAAATGGTACTTCGTCGTTTTTCATCCCACAAAATTCGTTGACCATTCGTTCGAAAGCTCTCGATTTATCCAACCATATTATGTTAACTACTGCGAAGTGCGTGGCCAACAAGCTGAGTTATGAGCATTGTTATATGAATAATTGTTTCCACACAGGTGATCATTCTCAATAATTGATATTGTGAACATGATTGCAACCGCTTGTTAATTTCTGATGATTTCATTGAGCTGGTGTTTCGATGATTTGATTCATAGCAGGTGATCCGAATATTGCGAGAACAGTTTGATTTGTGAAGCGGTGGTTAAATAATTTTAATAGGTAATTTCTATACTTTACACTCTAGGAAGCTGTAATTTCGTACAATGAAGGGAATGAGGAAAAATTTTGAAAATCCTCACGTAAACTACGACGATTGACGAGTTAATAGATATAGTTTCAATGAAACCAAATTTTAGCAAAATCAAGTTTACAGACGTTTATTAACGGAACCCATACTTTAGCGTCTTTTATACTTCAAGTTCCTCCACTTTATAAAGATAAGGCGGAGAGTTAGGGAGACATAATTATCAATGAAGAATTTGGTCTCCAAAATCAAAATTTCCACTTGTTTATTGCATTTCAGAGCTTACTGATCAATTTTGGTTCCGTATCTGTCTGTCAGTCAGTCTGTCCGTCTGTCTGTATGATGTATGTCTGTCCGTCTATCTGTCTGTGGTAAACCCTAGTCACGCCCAAAACTATACCAAGGATCAGTCGGATTCCGATGAAATTTACAGTGATTAGCGTCAAATCAACAGTAGCCTGTGCGCATGCGCGAACGTGAATTTTTTTAAAGCAATTGGCACTGGTAAAAAGCGTCTAGGTTTCTTGAACATAGATATAACCTTAGCTACGATAAAACTCTTCCCGACCGAGTTGGTGCAGTTATTAGAGAGTTCCTATAGATCCGTCGGTCCCAACCGAATTTTCGTAAGTTATCGAATTGTATAATGTTAAATTTTTGTGAAATCTGAACTTATTGTGTGCAAGGAAATTATTAACTATAACGACTCTCTTAATTTTATGGCATAAAACGTATTCGAAATAATAATCTGCTATTCAAAAAGGGATTTTGGATTTTTAGCTTTTTTTGCAGTTTTAGCGAATTTTCGTAGAAAATGAAGCTATTGCAATGGCTCGGAAAATTTTAAAATAAAACTGTTTGGAATATTTCTTCATTTAAATCCGTTTTGAGGCATTCTTAAACGAATCCTAAGTTCAACAATTTTGCATGTATATATATATATATATATATATATGTGTGTGTGTGTGTGTGTGTGTGTGTGTGTGTGTGTGTGTGTGTGTGTGTGTGTGTGTGTGTGTGTGTGTGTGTGTGTGTGTGTGTGTGTGTGTGTGTGTGTGTATGTATGTGTCATTCTAGACGATAACTCTCCTTAGGACTGAGATAAAAAAATCCGTTCTTGCGCCAAAAAAATCAAGCTTTCCAAACGAAAGGATGAGTTCGATGGCCAAAAATTGAGCGTCAATTTCACTTTCATTTTGCTAATTAGGGGAAAAAATTGTTTTTTTTTTGTTTTTTTTTTTTTTTTTTGTTTTTTTTTTTTTTTTTAATTAAATCAAGGGTTTTCTTGAAAAATGACCTTCTATGAAAATCAGGTACTTGTGATGCACGGTAAACTAGAACAAGTGTTTCACCAAAACAAAGAGTACAAGTGTAGAGAAGTAACACTTGTGGAAGCTAAGTTTACAAGTGTAGCAGAAAAGAAAGATGGCGTGTGGGGACAAATGAAATGAACAACATCAAGCGGGATGCCGAAATTGAAGTTTTGTCACCGAATCATAATATAAAAACGGTGTTAAGTACACGATAGGATGTTTACCGTACATGATAGGGTGTAATGATTGGAAGACAGAGAAATTATAAACTGAAAAGTGGAGAAAGTGTGTATTTGATTTCAACATATTCTGATGGCTGGCATAATTGGATTTTTCTCCTTCATTCAGCGGAAATGATTAATCAGTTCATCAAGTCTTAATGCTGCTATGCTAGGTTAGGAATGTCATATGTAACTTTGAGATGATCTTCGCACTTCACTTGTTCTTCAATGATGGGGAGATCCTCAATACCCGATCAGGAAAAATTGCACAGGGTCACGCATCATTTGAATCTTTCAAGGGTCTCGGAAGACATCCTAAATCTCTCGTTAAACTCAAAAATACCCACGAAATAAGCATTTATTCGAGGCCGAAAAAATCTTTGGCGTCTTCTACGCTGAACGCTTGTTTCTTTTTGTATTCTTCAGCATAAGATGATTCCCTCATATTAAACACCGAAAAATTGTCAACTCACAATGCTGGAAAAAAACAATTTTAAAGATGAACGGACGTAGGTTATAAATCGGCTATTTTTTACAACTGTAAAACAGTGACTTGTTCAAAATGATGGGGAAACACTTGTTACTTGTCCAAAGTCGCCTGTATACTTGTTAATTTTCACAGTGCATTATTACAATTCTACACTTGAATATTTATGAAACGCTTGCACACTCATTTCTTACAACTTGTACATAAAATTAGCTTGTAACTTGTCACTTGTTGCTTTATGAAATAGGTATTACCCATTTACCACAGTACCTAGTGTAAAAAGGATCGTATGGCGACCGGAAGTGACGTCAGGTTGGACGTTCAACCTGTTCGAACGTCAGATTCGACGTCAGAATATCCAATCTGACGTCGAATTTGACGTTCGAACCCAATCTGACGTCGAATCTGACGTTCGAACAGGTTGAACGTCCAACCTGACGTCACTTCCGGTCGCCATACGATCCTTTTTACACTACTTACCACTATGTTAATAATTTCTCATCCAATTCCCTGTTCATCTCCACCATTGACGAAACAGGTGGGTTGGTGGGTCACCATCAACGAAGCCTACATGGTGACGGGTGGATACGGAGCAGATAACTTCGCCCCAGCAGCTTTCCTGGACCAGCATGGGGTCGTCGAGTACCAAGTGGGGCGAAACCTTCTTCTGGCTCACGCTAAGGCTTACCGGCTCTATAAAGAGAAATACGCACATCTAAAAGGTATTATAGTTGATACATTCCTTCATAAATGAAAATTTTATTATTACAGTGGACTATAGAGGATGATTCAAAGTTGTTCTGGGGTGTGCCTTCGGGTCAGTGACGGATTAATAGAATTTCGTGGGCTGGGGTGGAAGTCCGTCTTCTACCTGGGGGGTACCTATGGAACCCCCCACCAAAAGGGGGTCCGGGGGCCCTCACCCGGAAATTCTGTGAAAAACGACCTTAAGAAAGTTCCAGTCATACAGCATGATCTTATGAGCGAATTTTCGTAAATTATCGTATCGTATAATGTGAAATTGTTTTGGAATTTGAGCTTTATGAGTAAAAAGAAATTGTCAACTACCTGTTAATTTTAGAGCAAAAAACGGATTTTAAATAATAATCTACCATTCAAAACCAGATTTTAGGTTTTTAGCTTTTTTGGAGTTTTTATCGATTTTTTAGCGAATTTTAAAGAAAGTTAAGTACATTTTTCAGCATAAAGTTGTACATAAATTTTAACATGGAATCATGTTTTAGCGATGGATCCCCCGCCGAAAAGTGAGACTATAAAGTGAGATGAAAGTAGCGCCAATAATTGTGATGATTTCCGCTTACAACCGAGTCGTTGCTAGGGATATGATACTGTAATAGTTGGGTTTCCTAGGGCTGAGCGGTCGGGTGAGAAACCTACTATTACGCTTGCCCAACGCTTATGCTAGGTAGGTTAAGGTACTTACCAGAACGGGATTGGATCTGCGACGTCACAGCAAGCCGGACGTAGGGGTGTTGACTAGGCGTCTCAAGGGATCGCCGAGAAATAGCTCTACTGTCTGATAAATTATCTAGACGTCGCTGGATGACTCTAAGGTAATTAAAGGTAAGTGTAATTTCTAAAAATTTGGAAGAAGAAGCGATCGGATTCGGAGCGCTTTGGCCTCCGTCCAAAAATGAAATAAAAGGTGAGTAATCTGATTTCAGAAAAATAGTTACTGGAGTTAAGCTCCTGAAATAGTATGATTAAATTCAATTTGCTCTTGTATATCAGAAAAATAGTTACTGGAGTTAAGCTCCTGAAATAGTATGATTAAATTCGATTTGCTCTCGTATATCACCAGGAAGAGGTCCAGATCAAGAAGAAAGGCCGTTTATGGAAAACGCTAATTGTCTAATTTAAAAGAATATATCACAAGGATAAATATATATAGTACAAAATGGAACACAAAAAAAAGGAACAATGTTCAGAACTTCTAACAAAAATATAGAAAAATATAACTCAATGGGGGTTAAACACCCTTGAATGAAACTAGAAAGTGGCGTAACGCCTCAGGAATAATGGCGTCCCAACTGGGACCTCAAACGCTCGTTCAAAAACGACGCCTAGGGGTGAAGCCCAATGCGAAAACGGAAATGAATTAACTATAACTAATTCAACATGAACATTAAACGAAATTAAACTAGGAACCACAAAAAAATACAATGAGAATATTTACAATGATTACCGGGGCGTTATACAGCTTACAGTCCAATTCTCGAAGTCCTTTGGGAGAAGTCCGGGTCGACGCGTAGGCCTGCTTGGCTGGGAGGGCGTACCGGTGCACCAGTCCGAAAGAGGGTTCTACGACGTTGCGGGGTATTCAGGTTTGACTATTGGCTTTACTTTAATACTATACTTGACTATTAACTGTTCAACTTCACTTGACTATCAACTGTTCGACTACTCTTCACTAACTCAAAATATTTGTACCGGGTCACTTCAACGTATATGATCCGGGTCACTTCAAAACTGATTCGGGTCACTTCAAAACTGATTCGGGTCACTAATTGAGGGGGTTCTGCGTCAGGAAGGGGTTGTGATGAGTAGCTCTATCAAGACACGACTGACTTCTCTGGCGGTCGGTGGTCTCGGTACCCCCTTCGTCTCCCACCACTACTCCTGCTCCTTCCCCTCCTGCGCCGTGGCCAACGCGCCTCTTCCCCTCCTTGAGGCTCTTCCAGCGTGGATGGGCCGCCCGGTTGAGCTCGTGCGCTCCATCTGAGAGGTCCGGGGTCATTCCTCCATGGCCGCCCCACTACACCCCTCCTTTCCCCGGAGGCCGATGCCCTCATCGGCTTTGTGCTTCCCCTCCGGTGTGACGGCCGGAAGCGGCAGAGGCAGGTCTGGGCCCCCAGCAAGGCACGTTCGTACCGCCATCTGCGGCAGCCGGGGCATTTTGGTGGTCTGGCCTCTTGATGGTCCCTTTTTCGGCAGGTGCGTGGGTGGCTTGGGTGACCCAGCGGGAATTGTTTGGCCCTCACTACCAGCCGGTTCCAAAACGTTTTACAGGACTGGCACCTGAAGCCAATGATGAGCCGGCCTGGTACGCCGCATACCGGACAGGCGCTCAGAATAGTCCGGGCAGATTCTGTTACTTGGGCAGGATCTTGGTTTGGTGGTCTGGTCGGGGAGCAGGGCGGCGAGTCCTCGCTTGCCCCATCATCTGGATTGCTTGGCGCGGGCAGGCTGGCGGTTGGTTCCGGTGTGGACGTCGCGTCGGGCGACCCTGGTGCACTAGTAAGGTTCAGCCCGCTCTGTTCGGTGATAGTGTCGTTGCGGCACTGTGATAGTTGTTCTTGGAGGGCCTGCACCTGATACTTGAGCATGGCAATTTCTCGGTTCGAGGATGCAGCTGAGGCCATGACTGGCTCTGGCTCGGCGACGATGCTCGCCAATTGGGTGATGCATCGGGTGACTGCTTGTAGCTGCTGCGGCATGCCCCCCAGCGTCTCCGCCACTCGTCCAATCGTTTCAATTGCTCTAATCGTAACTCCTCTCCTCTCTTCCCAACTCCTAACAATCTCGCTGCCGCCCGGCACCCGGGGTGTCGCCATTCCTAAGTGGTTCCGTCTGAAACAAAGAAACATGGCCGTGGTCACCACACTAACTCCCATTCCCATCTCATGCTCACATACACAAAAATGCACATTCATGCGGCGGCCGTGATTGGTCGCCCCAGCCCGGATCCCCATTCCCTCTTACCCCCAGACGGGTCTCGACCCCACGTCGGTGCGTCGAGCGGTAGCAACCGGACACAGAATAAAAAACGACCGGACCCTCGTGGCCGGAAAGCAGATGTGTTTTATTTGTAAGTGTATGGACAATTCGTCATCGATTTTTCGTATTCAAAAAAAAAAAAAAAAAAAAACAGTTCTTCACATTTTATCACATGGTGTTCGTTTTACAAAAAAGAAAAGTTTTTTTCACTTAATATTGAATTAATTAAAACAAAAATTTACATAACATAATTCCCTCCTCTCAGGTTTCTTCTTTCAGGTCTCCTCTCCTTCTTCTTTTTCAGGTTTCGTTTCTCTTTCAGGTTTCGTTTCTCTTTCAGGTTTCGTTTTTCTTTCAGATGCCTTCTGCGGACGACGGCTGCCGCGCCCCGCTGTGCATCCGAGCGTAGTCAACGCGGGGTCGTCGCCGTAGATTGTACCCCGGGGACTCTGTTGACTCGCTCGTCTCTTCGTCCCTGTTGGTGGGAGCGGTCCCATCTGGGGACTGGTCCTGCCGCTTGGGTCCCGGTTCTTGGGTTGAGCGCGGTGGTGGATCCTCGTCCTCCACCTCGAGCCACTCTGATTCGTCGGGCCGTCCTTGCGGCGAGGATGTCTCGTGGGGCGGCACCTGCGGTCCGGTGCCGAGCATGTCAGTGGTCGTGGCCTCGTCCGGCACGCAACCCAGAAAGGCGGGCTTCAGCCTGCTCAGGTGATGACGTGAGACTTGGCCCATCACGTCCACGACTTCGTAGTTAACTTCCGTTAACTTTCTCTTGACGGTGAGCGGGCCGATCCATGTGCTCCAAAATTTCTTGATGGTCCCTTGCGGCGGTACCATTTGTTTGGCGTAGACGCGCTGTCCTTCGCGGAAACTCCGCGCATGCCGCCTCTGGTTGATGGCTTTCTCGCGCGTGTACCATGCACGTCGCAGCTGGCCCTCGGTGAGTCTCCTCACTTTCCGGATCTCTTGTGTCCGTTTGTGGGGTCCTGTGGCGGGAGTGGGTGCGGTCTCAAGTTCCGCTATGTGTGGTAGCCGTAACTCCCTTCCGTACAGCACCTTATTCGGAGAATAGCCGGTACTGTGGTGCGGAAGGCTCCGATAGGCCGCTAGTGCAATAGGTAAGGCGGTTTCCCAGTCCGTGGTCTCGGAGCGGATCTTGGCCACGATGTTTGCCAAGGTACGGTGAAACCGCTCACAAACTCCGTTACTCTGTGGGTGGTACGCAGATGTCTTGACCTGTCTGATGGCCCATACCTCGCACAGCTCCTTGAGAAGCCCGGACACGAATGCGGCTCCTCTGTCCGAAACCAATTGCTCGGGAGCGCCATGTGAGGGAATGTACCGGGTCGTCAGTATCCTGGCGGTAGTGGCTGCTGTGCAATCGGCTGTGATGTAAGCTTCGGCGTATTTGGAAAAGTGGTCGATGACAGTGAGGATGTACCTGGTCCCGGTTCCTCCTGGTATGGGTCCTACAAAGTCGATCCCGACGATCTGTCCGATCCTGGAGGGCAACTCTGGTCTTTGTATTGGGGCCTCTAAACCGGTTGGGGTGTTTCGTCGTTGACAGGCTACACAGCTCCGGACGAACGCCTCCACGTCCCTAATCATCTTGCTCCAGTAGCCGTACCGCTGGGCGATTCTTTTGGTGGTATCGATACCCGGGTGTCCAGCCCATTGATGTTCATGGCAATTCGTCAGGTACCATGTTCGTAGCGTACTTGGTATCAGCGGGACGAAGGCGCTGCCCTCGTTCTGGTTCACCCGGATCTTCCATATACCATCCACTTTCTGGACTTTCCCGTTCCCGTGCGCCTTGATCATCGATTGCACCCAAGGGTCTAGGGCCTGACCGGCGACGAGCAGCTCCTTGGGCATACTCAGGACAGAGACGGCGCCGATGGTCAAACGGCTGAGACCGTCAACATGCGTCATCTGGGCTCCGGGGCGGTATCTGGGTTCGTACTCGTACTCGGTGAGCCTCAGTATCCAGCGTCCAATCCGGGAGGTCGGGTCCCTGATGTTCATGGCGGCAGTTAGGGCCGCGTGATCCGTCTGGAGGATGAACTTCCTTCCCAGGAGGTACTCCTGGAAGTGGCCTGTGGCCCACATCACGGCCAGGAGTTCGCGCTCCGTGGTGGAATACCTCGTCTCGGTGTCTTTGAGGGTCCTGCTGGCAAATGCGATCGGGTGCTCCCCGTCTTCAAATTCCTGGGACAGAACAGCCCCAAGGGCCGTGCCAGAAGCATCGGTGGCCAAAATGAAAACCCGCTCGAAGTCCGGGTAGGCCAACACAGGTCGTGACGTCAACGAGGCCTTCAGTCCATCGAACGCCTCCTGCTGCTCATTTTCCCACAAAAATGGTTGCCCCTTCCGAAGCAACTTCGTAAGGGGGCGACTGATAACGGAGTAGCCTTGCACGAAGCGTCGATAAAACCCCGCGAGACCCAAGAAGGCTCGCAGTTCTCTGACGGTGGTCAGCGCCCGCTGGTCCTGAATGGCGGATATTTTTTCGGGATCCATCTCCACTCCGTCCCTCGATACGACGTGGCCTAGGTAGTTCACCTGAGCCCGCATGAAGGAACACTTGGCCAGGTTCACCCGGAAACCCGCCTCCTCGAACCTCCGGAACACTTCCTGCAAGAGTCGGAGATGTGACTCGACGTCCGGAGTGAACAGGATCACGTCGTCCAGGTAGATCAGACAGCCCTCCCCGATGATGCCGTCCAGGGCGTCGTTCATGGCGGCCTGAAACGTTGCCGGTGCATTTTTGAGCCCAAAAGGCATGCGGGCACATTCGAAGTGCCTGTTCAGGGCGGTGAAGGCAGTCTTCTCCCGGGAGTCCGGGGCCACCGGGATCTGATGGTATCCCATGGTCAGGTCGAGGGTGGAGAACCACTTACTTCCACCCATCAGTGATAGAGTCTCTTGAAGTCGGGGAAGGGGGTATTTGTTACCCTTGGTGACCTGGTTTAGGCCTCTGTAGTCAATGCAGAACCTCCAACGCTGCGGCTCACCGGGTGGAGTCTTTTTCTTGGCCATGACCACGGGCGCATTCCATGGGCTCCGTGAAGGGGTGATGACGCCGTCCGCCAACATGTCCTGCACCTGCGTCTCCACGAATTCTCGTAGGGCATGGGGTACCGGATATGGTCGTCTGGCCACCGGCTCGGCGTCCCCGGTGTCGATGTCGTGCGCCACCGGCAGAGTACACCCCGTCTTGCCCGGTTTACCAAACAGGTGGGTGTTCTGAAGAAGACAGTCCTCCAGCCGGCCGCGTTCCGTTCCGGTCAAGTGCTCCGCATGGGCGAGGATTTGTTGTGAGAGTTCCTCGGGTGAGGTAGCCTCGTCCCATTCCTCGGTAGGAAGCGGCTCAGGCTCATCGTAGTTGGTCATGGTAGGGTTAGGTCGGTGCTCCTCGTGAAAGGCAGCGATGGTGGTTTCCTCGTGGTTCATTATCGAGGTGGTGGTCGGCATTCTCGGGGTTCGAAGTCCCGCAGACAGTCGTTCCAGACGACGCTGAGTTTCTGGGTCCCGCACCACTGCTCCGACGGTGAGACGCTCGCCGGTCCCCGGGTGGTCCATCTCTACTGCGCCCGTGTCCGTCCGGATGCAAATCGGGAACTTCCGCAGGAGGTCCAGCCCCAACAGGTTCAATCCCGAGTCCGGTCTGTCGAAAACAAAGAATTCATGGGTGATCTGAACGGGTCCGATAACCACGGGTGCGGTTTGGACCCCGTGGAGCGGGATGCGTTGGCCGTCCGCTCGCCACAGCTCGGCCGCCGTCGGTCGGAGATCCACCCCCGGTATGGCATCGGACAGAGCGGACACTGCGGCTCCTGTGTCCAAAACCATACGGCGCTCCGCTGCCCCCAGTTTCACGGTGACCGAGATCATTGGTCTAGCGGTGAACGCCACGGTTGTTTGGAATGCCACAACCTCGTCGCCTCGAATCTCTTCATCGGGTTCGCCCGCCGGGTCGGCGGTTATCGCAGCCGCTGGGGCTCCCGCTTGGACGTCCGTCGGGGAGGGACCCATCATCTTTCGCTTCTTGAAGCAGTCGGCTTCGTGATGTCCCCCACCACCGCAGAAGTCGCAATAGTCATCTTCGGCCCGTTTTCGTGGGCAGACTGCCGGGAAGTGTGTCACCTCGCCGCAGAAGCAGCATGGTCGTCGTGGTTTCGGGGCGGCGGTGCCCCACGTTGGCGGTTTCCGCCGATTTTCCCCATAGTACGGTGGTACTGGGGAGGCTGCTTGACCGGTAGCGACGCCTCCTCGACGAGGGCATCAGAGAGCGAAATGGCCGACCTCCCCGCAGTTGTAGCATTTCCGGGGCTCCTGGTTCAAGATTCCCGCCACGTCCCAGCGCAGCTCCGGGTCGTCATCCGCTCGGCCGGCGCCTTCCCAGTCCTCGGCCTTATCCACCGCGTCCTCCAGAGTTTCGAGGGGCCCCCGTCGCAGGAAGAGGCTGGTCTCTCGGTCCACCCCGTGGACGAAGGCTCTCAGGGTCCGTTCTCGAATCCAGCTCGGTCGTCGTGCTAGTGGCACATCCCGTTCGGCCTCCACGGCGCGCGACGCCAGGCCCAGCAATCGTTCGGCGAACTTTCGGACGGGCTCTCCGGGCTGTCGTCGGGTAGACCAAAGTTTGGCGGTGGCCTGCTCTGGATCTTCTCTCCGGTACCATCGGAGGATATGGGTTTTTAGCCGCTCGTACGGCTGGTCACC
Organism: Adelphocoris suturalis; assembly: GCA_030762985.1. Taxonomy (NCBI): domain Eukaryota; kingdom Metazoa; phylum Arthropoda; class Insecta; order Hemiptera; family Miridae; genus Adelphocoris; species Adelphocoris suturalis. The sequence continues at coordinate 48,371,254 of CM061042.1, read as the reverse complement.
GGTGGCTTCCGACAGGAATCGCTTGGCCACCCCTTTAAGCCGGGATCTGAGGAATCGTACCCGCTGCTCCTGTGTGAGGTTGACGGTGGCCTGTTCCACCTCCTGGAAAAACTGTTGGGCAGGGATGCTGCCAGCCTCATCTGGGTTCCAGACATCCACCTCCAGGAACAGGGATCTGGGCAGTCCGGCGCCCGGTTCCTCAGTGTGTCGATTCCCTCCTTGGGTGGCGAAATAGCCTCCCATCTGAGCCATGGCCGTAGTTACGGCCTCCAGAAGTTCTTGGGTTGAGGTTGGTTCACAGTCACTTGTAGACATGTTGTACGGTGGTTATTGGTGACGTCACAGAAAAGAAAAAAAAAATTTACAATGGTTGAAAGAGAATACACAAAAACACAAAACACTGGAAATTGGCACTATTCGGTGGAATGTACCGGGTCACTCTGTTGTACCGGGTCGCCCTGTTGTGCCGGGTTACCCTGCTGTACCGGGTCGCCCTGTTGTGCCGGGTCGCCCTGTTGTACCGGGTCGCCCTGTTGTGCCGGGTCGCCCTACTGTACCGGGTCGCCCTACTGTACCGGGTCGCCCTACTGTACCGGGTCGCCCTACTGTACCGGGTCGCCCTGTTGTGCCGGGTCGCCCCGCTGTACCGGGTCGCCCTGATGTGCCGGGTCGCCCTGCTGTACCGGGTCGCCCTGATGTACCGGTTCACCCTGATGTACCGGTTCACCCTGTTGTGCCGGATCGCCCTGTTGTGCCGGGTCGATTGGCTTGAGGTGTGCCGGGTCTGTCCCGAGTCGTCGCCTCTATGCCCGGTGATCCGCCCACAAGTCGACCCGGAACAGTTTCCTGAACCGGACGCTTGAACACGCGTGAGGTCGCCCCAACCGTCTGAGGCGGCACAGATCCGGATCGCGACGACCAATCCGACCCGTTAGCCACCGAGTGTGTTGTCCCCAGCGCTCGATCTCTCTCTCGCACGCCTCTCTCTGATTGTGTTTTCGTGTCCACGGCCCTATTTCTTGTTTTTACAGAAATAGTGTCCTAGGATCGTGTTATTTAGTCGCAATCGTGTGGTCAATAAACAACAATAATTAAAAAAAAAATATATAAGAACAAAATTCGATACGGCTCTGGCCAACCTCCTGGTGATTTGCTAACACCTAGTCCACGTTGGGCTCCGAACTGAGGGTTCGTGACAATCGAAATTGTCCTGAAATCCCAGACGCTGCCACCAATTGTAATAGTTGGGTTTCCTAGGGCTGAGCGGTCGGGTGAGAAACCTACTATTACGCTTGCCCAACGCTTATGCTAGGTAGGTTAAGGTACTTACCAGAACGGGATTGGATCTGCGACGTCACAGCAAGCCGGACGTAGGGGTGTTGACTAGGCGTCTCAAGGGATCGCCGAGAAATAGCTCTACTGTCTGATAAATTATCTAGACGTCGCTGGATGACTCTAAGGTAATTAAAGGTAAGTGTAATTTCTAAAAATTTGGAAGAAGAAGCGATCGGATTCGGAGCGCTTTGGCCTCCGTCCAAAAATGAAATAAAAGGTGAGTAATCTGATTTCAGAAAAATAGTTACTGGAGTTAAGCTCCTGAAATAGTATGATTAAATTCAATTTGCTCTTGTATATCAGAAAAATAGTTACTGGAGTTAAGCTCCTGAAATAGTATGATTAAATTCGATTTGCTCTCGTATATCACCAGGAAGAGGTCCAGATCAAGAAGAAAGGCCGTTTATGGAAAACGCTAATTGTCTAATTTAAAAGAATATATCACAAGGATAAATATATATAGTACAAAATGGAACACAAAAAAAAGGAACAATGTTCAGAACTTCTAACAAAAATATAGAAAAATATAACTCAATGGGGGTTAAACACCCTTGAATGAAACTAGAAAGTGGCGTAACGCCTCAGGAATAATGGCGTCCCAACTGGGACCTCAAACGCTCGTTCAAAAACGACGCCTAGGGGTGAAGCCCAATGCGAAAACGGAAATGAATTAACTATAACTAATTCAACATGAACATTAAACGAAATTAAACTAGGAACCACAAAAAAATACAATGAGAATATTTACAATGATTACCGGGGCGTTATACAGCTTACAGTCCAATTCTCGAAGTCCTTTGGGAGAAGTCCGGGTCGACGCGTAGGCCTGCTTGGCTGGGAGGGCGTACCGGTGCACCAGTCCGAAAGAGGGTTCTACGACGTTGCGGGGTATTCAGGTTTGACTATTGGCTTTACTTTAATACTATACTTGACTATTAACTGTTCAACTTCACTTGACTATCAACTGTTCGACTACTCTTCACTAACTCAAAATATTTGTACCGGGTCACTTCAACGTATATGATCCGGGTCACTTCAAAACTGATTCGGGTCACTTCAAAACTGATTCGGGTCACTAATTGAGGGGGTCCTGCGTCAGGAAGGGGTTGTGGTGAGTAGCTCTATCAAGACACGACTGACTTCTCTGGCGGTCGGTGGTCTCGGTACCCCCTTCGTCTCAAACCACTACTCCTGCTCCTTCCCCTCCTGCGCCGTGGCCAACGCGCCTCTTCCCCTCCTTGAGGCTCTTCCAGCGTGGATGGGCCGCCCGGGTGGACTCGTGCGCTCCATCTGAGAGGTCCGGGGTCCTTCCTCCATGGCCGCCCCATTACAATACTTCGTCGTTTTTCATCCCACAAAATTCGTTGACCATTCGTTCGAAAGCTCTCGATTTATCCAACCATACTATATTAACTACTGCGAAGTGCGTGGCCAACAAGCTGAGTTATGAGCATGGTGATATGAATAATTGTTTACACACAGGTGATCATTCTCAATTATTGATATTGTGAACATGATTTCAACCGCTTGTTAGTGTCTGATGATTTCATTGAGCTGGTGTTTCGATTATGTGATTCATAGCAGGTGATCCGAATATTGCGAGAACGGTTTGATTTGTGAAGCGGTGGTTAAATCATTTTAATATGTAATTTCTATACTTTACACTATAGGAAGCTGTGATTTCGTATGTAGCCTCTTTCTATAATAAAGTAAATGTTTACTCGCGAGTTTCTATTAGGAGATCATCATCTCACAAGAGCTCAATCGTCGTGATCATTTCTATAATAAATTTTTTAATGTTGTATTTTATAGTTAATAAACTTTATTTGAGCAATATTCTCTAAAAAATATCAATTTAACGGTATTTAGGCTTCTTAGTGATTATTCCAGCACATTTTTTGAAACTTGACTAGTGTGCTCAAGTACTGGCCTACGAACTCATCCTTTCATTTGAAAAGCTTGATTTTTTGGCGCAAGAACGGAATTTTTTTCTCAATCCTTAGGAGAGTTATCGTCTAGAATGACATATATATATATATATATATATATATATATATATATATATATATATATATATATATATATATATATATATATATATATATATATAGTTATGAAAAAGCGCAAACTTCAGGAATCGTTTCAGAATGCCTCAAAACGGATTTCAATGAAGAAAGTTTTAAAAAATTTTGATTTTAAAATTTTTCGAGCCTTTGCAATAGCTTCACTTTGTACGAAAACGTGCTAAAACTAGCATTTTAAGATGTTTTAAACCCACACTTTATATGTAAAAAATTCCAGTCATGCAGCATGATCGTATGAGCGAATTTTCGTAAATTATCGTACTGTATAATGTTAAATTGTTTGAAAATTTGAGCTTTTTAAGTGATAGGAAATTGTTAACTATTAATTTTAGGGCAAAAAACGTATTCTAAATAATGAACTTCTGTTCGAAGAATTTGAATAATTTTTAGTTTTGACATGGATATATCTTTGCTCTGGGGGTCAACCAAACATTTTCGTGACGCAAAAAATATGTCACAATTTCTAATGATGTTGACGTACAACCAATCCGTTGCTAGGGGAATGGCACTTCCGTATTTGATAAGGTTTGGTCCTCTTACTGATGACATCTTCAGATCTTGGTGTGTCCAGGAAAAAATTTATAAACATCCGAATATAACGGATTTGTCAAATAAAACAGTGGCTCACCAAGTCAACTCAATGTCAAGAAAGCAAGATCTGAAGATGTCCTCAGTAAGATAACGAAACGTTATCAAATAAAACAATAAATGATATAATTTCATTTATTAATGAAAAATCAGGCTATCATGAACACAAAAATGATAGGGCCTGTATTGGAGAAATAACTTTTATAGTATCTATAGTATGCTTATTGTGTCTCCAAGAATAATAGAATAAATTCTTTAGCCTACATTTCGTCGCCAACAGTCCAAAGTTAAAGGATTTTTTTACAACTCTCGAGGACAACCGTTATGAAATCCCCAATCAAAGACATATCCATGTAACATGGTATCTGCTTGTAAAGCAGATAGTGGAACTCGTTTACGAGTTTATAAGTAGGTATGTAGTTTATGTCTTTGCAATGGCACATAAACTAAAAAAACGTCACGGAAAATTGCTCACGTTTCTCCACATTATGTTAGTAAATTTTTTTAAATCGATTTTTTAGCAAATATTACCTAATGAAACTTGAGTACATTTTTCTGCGTTTGAACATACATTTTTGAATGTTCTATTTTATAGGTAATTAATAAACTGTATTTGAGCAATATCCTGCCAAAAAATAAAACGCACGGATTACTATTTTATATATTGAGATTAATATTTTATCTAATCATCGTGCATTATTGCACGTCTATTTTTTATCTATTTATATTTTTTTCTTAGTTAATTCTTGTTTTTCTTCTTTTGGTAGGTGACTTCGTCCAGTTATATTGGATAATACACCATAGTATCAGGTTGATAGGTAACTTTTTTAGGACCAGTGTTCTGTGTAGCAGGGCTATCAATACAGAAATAATAAACCTTTGTGCAAAAAATGTGCAGCGTTTTTTTAGTCATAAAAGTACACTAATTTAGTGAAAAGACTTTGAAAGCGAACTACTGATTTCAGGGAAAGTCGGCATGTCCTTCGCTGGATGGTTTTGTATACCCAAGACGAATCATAAGAAAGATATCAAAGCAGCCGAGAGATGCTACCAACAAACGGTATGTACGTAGACATTCAGTAGCCTATCAAGTCTCGCTTTGCCAAGATTTCAATAAACCATCGCCGAGATGAGTAACAAAGTAAAACTTCGGCCCAACTTTGGCCTCCTTCCGACCTCACCCTGTTGACTCAAACCTAATTTTCTTTGAATTTCCTAGGAGTCGCCTGTAGCCAAATATGATTTGATGTAAGCTAAAACAAGGCATCAAAATTCATGTTTCCTGACTTTCTAATTCAGTTTAACATGTATCATGTTTTAGCCCTGGAGTCCTAGCAATTTTTGCGCGTCAATTTTTTTCCGCGCATAGAATTTCATAGTTCATAGAATTTCGAATCAATATCGAGGAGAAAACATGATACATGGTTGAAATTTTTGGTTCTAGAACAGAAATAATCTTGATGACATGCTGTTTTCTTGTCTCACCTCGTTTTTGTGCCCACCCGCCAGTTCCCCTCGGCCAATTTTGATGAAATATGAAAAATGGGCTACATTTGAGCTAAAGACATGTCATTTGTGGTCTCGGACCAAGTCCTGATCAGCTGAATGAATTAAATTCTCTCCCATTCACCCTAGAAAGTATAAATTTGATAGCGAGACGGTCTGGGACGTCAAGATGCGAATAAAAAATAAACTCAGGGGCTCTTTCCTGCTCAGCTGAGTGATTTAAATTGTCTCCTGTTTACGCTAAGAAATTGAAATTTGATTGGGAGACTCTCTGGGACATTAGGAGACAAATGAAATGATGGGCTCTATTTTGATCAGCTGAGTAAGCTAAACTGTCTCCTCTAGAAGTTGAGCTTTGAGAGGGAGACTCCCTGGGATATTAAGAGACGATTGAAATCATTGGCTTTTTCCTAATCAGCTGAGTTAGCTAAATTCTCTCCTATTTACACTAGGAATGTGATATTTTATAGGGAGCTTATCTAGGGCATTAAGGAATGAACAAAATTACGGATTCTATCCTGATCAGCTATGTGAGCTAAATTCTCTCCTATCACCCCAGGAAATTTAAATTTGACAGAGAGCTTCTCTCGGACAACAAAAGTCGAATGAAATTACTGACTCGATCCTGAGCAGCCTTTACATTCCAACCTTTTCCTCCTTGACCACCAAAAATGTGAGATATCCTCCCAAAAGACACTCCGCGTACAAAGATGCCAAGCCACAAAATGTATGATGTCCTCAAATTCGGGTCAAGCCAATTGTCGGATTCTCTCACTCTTTTTGACTACGTTCGGGAGTGAGACGCTTCTTAAACGGTTTGGCCGATTTTTGCCAATTACACAATAAAATGTGGTTGGGGAATATCCCTTTCAAACGGGCTTCCCTGATTTTCATTTCATTTCTGTCCAAGTACCAGAAGCCGAGACCAATACGAAGTATGTACCTATCACTGCTTTATACCTTTCTTATCTCATTTTGTGAAACTGCTTCCATTCCATTGTGAATGTCGTTCTCTTGAAATTATACGATTCAATATCATTTGCGTTACCTACGTACACTTCTGACGAATTCAAAGCTTAAGTGGGCTACCAGCCTCTACATTTTCCCTGTGCAAATAAAAACGTTTTAAAAAAGTTCCAATCATGCAGCATGATCGAATGAGCGAATTTTCTTGAATTGCCAATCGTATTATAATATGTTGAATTGTATTGAAATTTGAGCGATTTAAGTAGAAAGAAATTGTTAGAAAACCAATTCTTTGGCAAAAAACTCATACTAATTAAAATTTGGTGATTCAAAAAAAGTTGTAGGATTTTTTTGCACTTTTTATAGATTTTTCAGCAATTATTAATGACATTTAAGTACGTTTTTCAGCATAATTATGTGCAACATTTTTTTAATGCCCTAATTAATCGTTGATAATTTTGTTTTGACTGAAACTCTGCCAAAAAGTATAAATTTAACGAATATTGGCCGTTTTTAGGCAATTTGACCAATTTAATGTACTCACAAATTTTTGGCCAACGAACCCCACTAACTAATATTTACATATATGTATATGCGTAGGTGTCTATGTCAATCTTCTAGAAATCCCTCCCTTGAAAACTGTTACAGTATGGCTGGTTCTCGCATCCGATATTTGTGGGTGATTACCCTCCAGTAATGAGGAAACAGATTGACATGCTTAGCAAAAAAGAGGGCCGGAAAACTTCCAGACTTCCGTATTTTACTGAAGAAGAAGTCAATTTAATTAAAGGTACGTACCTACCTACGTATAACTAACATTTCAAGAATTTATTTTTGCACGACCCAACATTCATCTAGATTAAATGAACACCCAAATATGTTTGATGTGTAAATGCCATATGCTCCCCAGAAGAGTGTAATGAAATGAGTCGAGTCAAATTAGTAGGAGTAAGTCATGTTTCGACATGGATATGTCTTGTGGCTTGGCGTCATCTCAACCAAATTTTTCCGTTACAAAATGTATTTATTTATTATGTATTAACGGGATCGTATATCCCTTTACATTTGATAAATTTACATTTTCAACCTTGGAGTTTTAAATCAAGTAGGTAGGTACATGAATATGAAAGATAAATGAAATAAGATAGATGGGGGGGGGGGGGGGGGGGGTGGAAGGCAACTGGTTTGCGCCAAAAACCACAACGGGTTTGCGCCGATTAGAGACGGGTTTGCGCCAATTAGAATAACATCTTAAGGGGAGACCGGACAGTGGAGCTCTGAGCAGGGGATGTTGATTGGACGAACGACGGGGAGAGCCATAAGAGAAAGGAGGCGGTGGATGGGGGAAGGAAGACCAAGAGAGCCACTGGGGCTACGAACATAAGAAGCTCGAGATAGAGCGCAGCACGTAAATAGTACCCTTACCTTTTTCTCGTTAATTGTTGCCTATGACCGCAGAAGTGACGGACACAATGAATGTTCCGTATCGAGACTGGAAGTAGGAGAAACGGAATCGTAACCCCAGTTCGTGGCTAAGGTGTGAATACGAGTAGGTAGGTACCTACAGTTGCTTACTATGTAGTAAAAAAAGATTACTTATGCTCTTACCTGTATTATAACTTTCCTGCATGAAATCGTTAAGGCCAAAATGACTCCAGCACACTTTCTTTAGCTTGTTAACCACAAAACTTTTCCCGGTGGTGGTCTTATCCACCGTTTTCTCAAAGTTTCATCCCTTGGGAAAACGTACGTTACCAGGTTTATTACAACCAAACACGCAGTACATACCCATCGTGATGAACTAAAAATGTCCATTATTTTATTATAATCAATAAATAAACGCATTGACGCGATGGAACCAATAATAAACAAACAAGCTGCTTCAGTGATTTGGTTACTGTGTAGTCTGAGGTCCATCCATCTTCCTCAGCGATAAACCCATTAAGTTTTGAAGACAAGTAGGTCATATCCGCTTGGGGGTCGCGTAAAATATTTTTATAATAACTGGAAGGCGCTTACTTCGAATAAGTTATTTTTACAGTGGATACAAGGGTACCAGATTCCATTTTCCGAATTTCCCAGCAGGTCGCGATTCCCCAGCCCACACGATTTTCTGGGATTGAGCAGCTTGAGATGAGAATGGCAATAAATAAACTTGTGTCAATCGGAGCGGTGGAAAAATGTTATCCATTCCTAGATCAGTTCGTGTATCCCATATTTTAAACCAATAAGCCAGGGGGGAAAAGCGATTTGTTCTTAATCTAAAACGGTTGAATAATTATGTAAATTTACCCCATTTCAAAATGGAAGATTATAGTACGGTCTTCGTATAAGACTGTTTACTGACGCAGCTATCGTTTGCTTGCACACGGTGTTGTGGTGGTATTTCAAAGAAATAATTTTGAAAACACCCGCGAAGCCATCATCATTCCCCAAAATACCTACACGGACGATTTCTAACTGGGCCACATCACGCGACTAGGACCGGGATAGGAGTCGCCTTCTGAAGCACCATTTTGAAAAATATCATATGTCTTCTTTAAGACTCCACGAACGATACAAGAGCCATTGCAAGGGTAGACACCAGGACTTCTCCTGTTTGCCATCCCCTTTCGGCATCCTCATCAACCTCGATCTGTTCGGCCTCCCTCTCGTCTAGGAACGCGTCTTCAGCCTCCTCTAAGGCTTTTGCCAGATTTTCATCTGCGCCAGTGTCAGTTGACATACAACCTCCATCAGTACAACCTTCCTCAACAATTAAGATCTGTTATGGGCATAGACGAGGGTCTCCTGGTCACCCCAATTTTATCCACCCTACAGTGGAAGCAAAATGGTGGGACACCATGAGGGAAGGTTTGGAGAAATCAGTCTACACCGAACTCCAAACTAAATATGATACGTCCATCCAAACGTCAGCGATTCTGCCCCCGCAACCGGATCTGAACCTCATCGAGTGTTTTCCAGCCTACGTCACAAGAGCTGATGAGTCAGCCCAACGGTCTCAGCTACTTTCTGTGCAGGCACTACTTGCAGTGGCCGAAGCCATGAATACTGTGTAGGGTCTCCCAGTGTCCGGAGAGGATCAGCGTCCGATTGACGAACTCGGGATGGACTATTTATATCTCATCTCATCTATATATCCCATAGAGAGCAAGCAAAGCGAGAACCATCCCCTACACATTTCAAATCACCCTTAGTGATCCACCGTCTCAAATCATTCTACATGTCCCTATCAACAACAAAGACCCCCAAGTGGCAATGACCTACTTGTCTTCAAAACTTACTCTGTTTATCGCTGAGGAGGATGGATGGAGCAACGAGCCCGGAACTCCCTCTCCCTCTTTGGTTGCAAGCTTGGTTCGTGAGGGCGTAAAGAGTATTTCTTCCCGGATGATCGTCTCCCCCACCTTTGAGATGATCCCTCCCGGTTTAAATGAGGAACTTTATTTTGAGGACGAGAGGTTTGAGGGTCATCCTTTGAAGGGTGAAACGGCTCCCCTTTTCCCTTAAGAAATTGAGTACTTTAATTTCGAAGCTTGAGACCTCGAGCGAGGTTCTCAAGACCTTTAGCCACTTTGATTTTTTCAGCCAAATTCTAACCAAACAAGAACTGTTCCGAAGGTGGGACTCCCTGGGTAAGGTCTCTAAAAGACTTACCCATACAAAGTAGGATATAAGCCCTTCTCGTTATAGAAATGCGGAAGAACAGTGAGGATAAAATTTTACCTGTATCTCATAAATCACCAATGACCCCTTCTCTCACGCTGCTATCGATATGGGATGAATAGTTCTCAATCAAAGGGTTAAACCCACGACCAAGAGCACTAAGCCCCTTCCCAATTTTCCATTGCCAGTCAGCTAGCGAAGCATCTTTAGTAAGAATAGGTTTTGTAATATTCAGGATGCTTTCAGGTATGATTCACAGCAGTCATTAAATTTGAGGGAACATCGAACTTACTGAACAATTCGATGTATTCTTCTTTGGGTAAACCATTTAATAGAAAATGCTTCCAGCGTGAAGTAATAGCCTCACCAATTATATTTAAAATGTGGTGGTGTAGAGCCTAGCCTTGGTGAAGTTCCATCAAATCCTCATCAGTGGGGCCCCCTACCCCTTCTCCCAGGCCCAATGGAGAGCTCCGATGAGACGGAATTAACACCAGAGCAGGTTGGCCAGATTCATCAGGAATCAATTATTGTACATGTATGCAAGGTTTATTATTTCCTTATTTTTCGTTTTATGTAGGTATTGTAAAATATTTTCATTCTCTGTTTCATCACTTCCTTTGATGATCACTAGGAACCAGTGATTTCTATGGACTGAACCACTATACGACGTTTCTAGCAAGTGAAGGAGTTACTGGCACCACCATCCCGTCACAATTTAGCGATACAGGAGCAGTCCTGTCCTTCGACCCTTCTTGGCCTTCATCTTCTGCTGAATGGCTTAAGGTATTTTATCATAGTACTTATCTTCCATATTTGCAATAGTCATCGTTAGTTCTCAGTCACTATTATCGGGTACATGTTGATGACACAAAACAGCAAACAGCAAGGTGGCTTGTAACGTGATGAAAGCGAGAAAGGGAACATCACCCAGCTGCGCGGAAAGAAAGGGTGGGGTGGGGGGAGCAATAGAATAGAGATGGAGGGAACAGTCCTGCGTCACGGAATGTAAAGCCGCGTCCACATCAGCGCTCCTCTCCGAGCGTGTTCCAGGGAGCGGATGCGGAGCGACCTGCTAGTTGGGACGGCAGGGAGTTCCAGTTGAGATTTTCCTGTCTTCAACTCGTGTTTCCTTCATGTGTTTCCTATTTTGTCAGTTCTCAAATTGTTAGTGTTCCTATTTTTACTAGCCTAATGTCAGCAAACAAATAAACATTTTTATTTGAGGTGAAAAACTGAAAAGCTAGATCATTAATAAATAAAATGAAGAGACAAGGGCCAAGAACTGAACCTTGTTTAACGCCACATGTAATGGAGGCAGCTTCTGAACTCTTACCATTGTAAGAAACAATTTGTTGCCATCCCTTCAAGAAGGAATCGAAGAAACTTAAGACAGATAAAGAGAAATCATAGTAGCCAGTTTGCGCACCATAAAGTCGTGAGTAACCAAGTCGAAGGCTTTAGAAACGTCATAAAGCTTCATTGTAACCCAATTTCCGTTTTCCAGAGCACTCAAAACTTGCAATATGAGGGAACAAGCAGCAGCCGTTGTACTCCTGCCCTCCCAAAAACCGTACTGAAGGTCTTGTAGAAGACCCTTGCTTTTGGAGTAAGCCTTAATCCACCTTAAAACAACATGTTCAATGATCTTTGCAAATAAGGGTGACTTTGAAATGAGCCGGAATTCGTCGTATGTCTGGGACTTACCTTTCTTAGGTATGGGGGTGACTGCACACCATTTGAAATAATCAGGAAAAATGCCCTCGGCAGTTGCAGAAGGAGGAGAAGGAAAAGTGGGATGAAAGGAGGTGCCCCTATAAAACAACCATCAGTTCAAGTAAAAACCCCTCAGGACAAGGTTGGTGATACCACAGAGCACTCCCACTGGGATGCCAATCTCGATCAACTCTGTGACACTTTTCCCGGACCACACCCCGCGCCATGACACGACCGCGGCCATTACCCTGATGTTGGTCGCCACTCCTTTTAGCTTGGAAATCGCTTGCCGTGCTTGCGAGCGCGTGTGAGTGTGACATATATATATATATATATATATATATATATATATATATATATATATATATATATATATATATATATATATATATATATATATACAGGGGTATCGACAAGTAGATAGACTTCAGAGATCGATTCTACAAGTAATTTGCAACAAAAAGTGCGTCCTAGACTTTTTCTTTTAGAGGCTTCGTTTCCGAGTTATTTATTTTTCAAGATTTTTTTCGTGTTTTCAACCTTACATCACAAAAACAGCTCTAACTCCCCAGTTTTTTGAGTTTTCTAAAACCTAAGGATACCATTGGAAAGAGCGTTAAATTTTCTATCTTTCTAATGTAAATTCCATTTTTTTCATTAGTTCTAATTAGTGAAAAAAACTGACCATAGTTTAACATTTGAAAAAATGTAAAAATTGTCGATTTTTCTTAGTTTTTCTGCTCCTCAGTATGGAAGTTTTCAGCAAGCGCTCTTCGGTAAAAAGTTCCTCAATCTGTCAGCTTTTCAACGGTTTACTAAAAAAAAATTTTTTTCGGGAAGTTTTGGGAGAAAATAGCGTTTGAATGACAAAAAACGTGATTTTGTCGGTCAAAATCGTTTTATCTGTTTTTTTTTAATATTTCATTATGCACAGCTGTATTCGATGATAATAAACCAAAAAAATAATAGTGTCTCTACCTAACTCGTCTTCCACCTGCCTCATCTACTTGAGCAAAATTAGATCATTATCGGAGGGGTAGGCAGAAAAATACGATAATACGATCGGCTACCTCAGTCAATCGTGCTTCAAAATTATTCCTCGGATACTTATCTTTCATTTGAGTAGGTACCTAATAATACGGGGTGGGTTGGCAATGAAAATGCCGTTGTGTATCAGAGATCCCTCGTGTTATAAAAAAAAAATTACTTCTTTAAAAAAAAAAAAAAAAAAAAAATCAAAGCAGGTTCTCAAAGTGCCTCCCTCCTTCCTGTATGCAGAATGCCTACAGGACCTTACGTAATTTCACACGATCCGCGAGGAAGAGATGCCGCCTATGCATACAGGAAGGAGGGAGGCACTTTGAGAACCTGCTTTGCAGCATTTTCATTGCCAACCCACCCCGTATTATTAGGTACCTACTCAAATGAAAGATACATATCCGAGGAATAATTTTGAAGCACAATTGACAGAGGTAGCCGATCGGATTATCGTATTTTTCCGCCTGCCCCTCCGATAATTATCTAATTTTGCTCAAGTAGATGAGGCAGGTGGAAGATTTTTTTTGATTTATTATCATCGAATACAGCTGCGCATAATGAAACATAAAAAAAAAAAAAAAAGTCGATTTTGACCGATAAAATCACGTTTTTTGTCATTCAAACGCTATTTTCTCCCAAAACTTCCCGAAAAAAATTTTTTTTTTAGTAAACCGTTGGAAAGCTGACAGATTGAGAAATTTTTTCCCGAAGAGCGCTTACTGAAAAACTTCTATACTGAAAAGCAGAAAAACGAAGAAAAATCGACAATTTCTACATTTTTTTTTTTTTTTTTTTTTTAATGTTAAACTTTGGTCAGTTTTTTCACTAATTAGAACTAATAAAAAAAAATGGAATTTACATTAGAAAGATAGAAAATTTAACGCTCTTTCCAACTGTATCCTCATATTTCAGCCGGTTTTTGTGATGTAAGGTTGAAAACACGAAAAAAAATCTTAAAAAATAAATAACTCGGAAACGAAGCCTCTAAAAGAAAAAGTCCAGGAGGCACTTTTTGTTGCGAATTACTTGTAGAATCGATCCCTGAAGTCTTATCTACTCAAAGTCGAGACACCCTGTATATATATATATATATATATATATATATATATATATATATATATACATATATATATATATATATATATATATATATATATATATATACAGGGGTATCGACAAGTAGATAGACTTCAGAGATCGATTCTACAAGTAATTTGCAACAAAAAGTGCGTCCTAGACTTTTTCTTTTAGAGGCTTCGTTTCCGAGTTATTTATTTTTCAAGATTTTTTTCGTGTTTTCAACCTTACATCACAAAAACAGCTCTAACTCCCCAGTTTTTTGAGTTTTCTAAAACCTAAGGATACCATTGGAAAGAGCGTTAAATTTTCTATCTTTCTAATGTAAATTCCATTTTTTTCATTAGTTCTAATTAGTGAAAAAAACTGACCATAGTTTAACATTTGAAAAAATGTAAAAATTGTCGATTTTTCTTAGTTTTTCTGCTCCTCAGTATGGAAGTTTTCAGCAAGCGCTCTTCGGTAAAAAGTTCCTCAATCTGTCAGCTTTTCAACGGTTTACTAAAAAAAAATTTTTTTCGGGAAGTTTTGGGAGAAAATAGCGTTTGAATGACAAAAAACGTGATTTTATCGGTCAAAATCGACTTTTTTTTTTTTTTTTTTTAATATTTCATTATGCACAGCTGTATTCGATGATAATAAACAAAAAAAAATAGTTTAGTGTCTCTTACCTAACTCATCTTCCACCTGCCTCATCTACTTGAGCAAAATTAGATAATTATCGGAGGGGCAGGCGGAAAAATACGATAATACGATCGGCTACCTCAGTCAATTGTGCTTCAAAATTATTCCTCGGATACTTATCTTTCATTTGAGTAGGTACCTAATAATACGGGGTGGGTTGGCAATGAAAATGCTGTTGTGTATCAGAGATCGCTCGTGTTAAAAAAAAAAATTACTTCTTAAAAAAAAAAAAAAAAAATCAAAGCAGGTTCTCAAAGTGCCTCCCTCCTTCCTGTATGCAGAATGCCTACAGGACCTTACGTAATTTCACACGATCCGCGAGGAAGAGATGCCGCCTATGCATACAGGAAGGAGGGAGGCACTTTGAGAACCTGCTTTGCAGCATTTTCATTGCCAACCCACCCCGTATTATTAGGTACCTACTCAAATGAAAGATACATACGAGAAGATATCGTAGAAGATATCCGAGGAATAATTTTGAAGCACAATTGACAGAGGTAGCCGATCGGATTATCGTATTTTTCCGCCTGCCCCTCCGATAATTATCTAATTTTGCTCAAGTAGATGAGGCCGGTGGAAGATTTTTTTGGTTTATTATCATCGAATACAGCTGCGCATAATGAAAATAATAGGTAAAAAAAAAAAGTCGATTTTGACCGATAAAATCACGTTTTTTGTCATTCAAACGCTATTTTCTCCCAAAACTTCCCGAAAAAAATTTTTTTTTTAGTAAACCGTTGGAAAGCTGACAGATTGAGAAATTTTTTCCCGAAGAGCGCTTACTGAAAAACTTCTATACTGAAAAGCAGAAAAACGAAGAAAAATCGACAATTTCTACATTTTTTTTTTTTTTTTTTTTAATGTTAAACTTTGGTCAGTTTTTTCACTAATTAGAACTAATAAAAAAAAATGGAATTTACATTAGAAAGATAGAAAATTTAACGCTCTTTCCAATGGTATCCTTAGATTTGAGAAAACTCGAAAAACTGGGGAGTTAGAGCTGTTTTTGTAATGTAAGGTTGAAAACACGAAAAAAAATCTTAAAAAATAAATAACTCGGAAACGAAGCCTCTAAAAGAAAAAGTCCAGGAGGCACTTTTTGTTGCGAATTACTTGTAGAATCGATCCCTGAAGTCTTATCTACTCAAGTCGAGACACTCTGTATATATATATATATATATATATATATATATATATATATATATATATATATATATATATATATATATATATATGAAAAAGCTTCGAACTCTAGGTTTCGTTTTAGAATGTCTAAA
Source organism: Adelphocoris suturalis (assembly GCA_030762985.1). Lineage (NCBI taxonomy): Eukaryota > Metazoa > Arthropoda > Insecta > Hemiptera > Miridae > Adelphocoris > Adelphocoris suturalis. Next base: position 48,355,317 of record CM061042.1, on the reverse strand, counting down.
AACGGATTTCAATGAAGAACATTTTTCGAAAACTTTGATTTTAAATTTTTCGGAGCCATTGCAATAGATTCTTTTTTTTTTAAACTAAAATTCGCTAAAAACAAAGAACAAAAGAAAGAAAGAACATGAAAAAAATAAAAATAAATAAAAACGTTCATCTGAGATTGATTTCAATCTTAATACCTACGGTGATGAAATTTTAAATGCGGCGCTTCTGAAATACTAGGATAAGTACCTAAGTGTGGATGCGTGATGATCAGCTGGCGGCCTCTGAGGCTAATTTCTATCCTAATCAAGCTACGGTGCTGAAATTTTAAATAAAGTGCCTTTGAAATGTCATGAAAACAATGATACGAGTTATGGGCGACCACTTATCAGCTGAAAATTTTCGAGGCTGATTTATTTTCTAATCGATCTACTGAACTACATAAATTTTTGTAATAGAGGGTTTTATGTGCTATAAACTACCTATTTCTGTAACAGTGAGCTGTAACAGCTTATAATGTAAGTTACTTATTGATTTAATTGCAATTGATTTTGATTTACTTTTAGTTGTTCCCTCAAGGACTCAGATTGCAGGTGAACAAAATAAAAAATGAGTACTGCAACCCTGAAATTATTGTGACTGAAAATGGTTACCCCGATGATGGTTCCAAATTTACTGATGATCCTGAGAGGATAACCTACTTTGAGGTTGGTATATATTGATGATAATTACTCTATATTGATAGCTGAAACACGTGTGTAATTTTTTAATGTGTAATACATTGGATAAATGTCTTTGGTTGGGGCCCCGACTCCAAACTACAAACCCAAAATTTACTTAGAGGGTGGATGACGGGTGGGGGGCTAAAATTTCCCAGCTCCTGGGACAGGAAATTAATTCCCAACTTCTCGTACTTATATATATATATATATATATATATATATATATATATATATATATATACATATATGTATATGAATAGGATATTATTATTTGGAATACGTTATTTGCAAAACAATTAATAGTTCCACAATTTCCTTGCTCTCAAAAAGATCAAATTTCAAAACAATGTAACATTATACAATACGATAATTTACGGAAATTCGCTCATACGAGCACATGCGATTAATTTGTACATTTTCATTATCACTGTTATTATATATAAATTCTGGTCAATTAAATTGGAGTTTATCAAGAACCTAACAGTTGCAATATTGTAATTTTTGTTGTTTAAATTATATTTTTTGTAGAGTTACCTGGGAGAGCTGCGTGAGTCTATTTACACGGATGGTTGCAACGTGAGAGGCCACATCAGTTGGAGTCTTTTGGACAATTTCGAGTGGAGATCCGGCTATACGTGAGTTACCTACTCACATTTTCATTTCTTTTTAGACAGCCCCGCTAAAGTACCTACTTATTTTGGCCTAAATTGGATTTCGAATCGAAATTTTGAATATGGAATTTAGTTCCTCATTACTGGATGAATAATTGTATTTACCTATTAGCTGACCCGGCGGACTTCGTCCCGCCTAACATGTTATTCGTACAGTCATGGCTACAAATAACTATAATTTATTTATTAAAATTTATTATTTGATTGAAGCGAAGAAAACGTTGAAAATAAAGAATAAAGTAGTACGTATAAAGAGTGAATAGTGGTATGCAAGGGATTGTAATTTTGATTCATAATTGTGCAATTCATTTTGTAAATGATACCTCTTAATACTAAGCTGTTCCTCTTGCTTCTCAGTTTCTTCAAATTCCCATTTAACAGCTGATCAAGTAATAAAGGATCAAGTAATAAGTAAGAAAAGACGCTGCAAGAGATGGTTCATGGAAAGAGACCATCACTTTATTCGTTTCTCATTGTCCAAGAGAGGCTCCCTAGCAAATTTCAAATTCCTAGGGTGAATAGGAGACAATTTAGCTCACTCAGCTGATCAGGAAAGAGCCCATCATTTTATTCGTTTCTCGATGTTCCAGAGAGTCTCCCTATCGAATTTCAAATTCACAGTTTGAATAGAAGAGAATTAAGCTGAGTCAGCTGATCTGGTTGGAACCCGTCATTGCATTCGTCTCTTAATGTCCTGGAGAGGCTCCCTGTCAAATTTCAAATTCCTTGGGTGAAAAGGAGAGAATTTAGCTCACTCAGCTGATCAGGAAAGAGCCCATCATTTTATTCGTTTCTCGATGTCCCAGAGTGGCTCCCTATCGAATTTCAAATTCACAGGGTGAATAGAAGAGAATTAAGCTGAGTCAGCTGATCTGGTTGGAACGCGTCATTGCATTCGTCTCTTAATGTCCTGGAGAGGCTCCCTGTCAAATTTCAAATTCCTCGGGTGAAAAGGTGAGAATTTAGCTCACTCAGCTGATCAGGAAAGAGCCCATCTTTTTATTCGTTTCTCGATGTACCAGAGTGTCTCCCTATCGAATTTCAAATTCACAGGGTGAATAGAAGAGAATTAAGCTGAGTCAGCTGATCTGGTTGGAATGCGTCATTGCATTCGTCTCTTAATGTCCTGGAGAGGCTCCCTGTCAAATTTCAAATTCCTAGGGTGAAAAGGTGAGAATTTAGCTCACTCAGCTGATCATGAAAGAGCCCATAATTTAATTCATTTCTCGATGTCCTAGAGAGGCTCCCTATCGAATTTCAAATTCCTAGGGCGGAATACGAAAGAATTTAGCTAAGTCAGCTGATTTGGTTGGAACCCGTCATTTCATTCTCTTAATGTCCTAGAGAGGCTCCCTTTGAAATTTCAGATTCCTACGTCCAACGTGAAGCGCCTGGAGCGTGTTGGCGTTTCGGCGATTTCAGCGTGGCGAGCGTCAACCCGAATCAAACCGTATGATTTGTGTAGACAGTCCTGCGTACGCACGCTCTATTGCATGAAACACTCGCTCGCTGAAACGCTCACGCCACACGCGACTTGAATTCAATCCAGTTTATCGTTGTTTTGTTTAATCAAGTACGTTTTGTTATGTAAGCTTGGGATATGGAACTCTCCGAATTCGCTTCTAAACTTGAACATTCCGTGGGCTGTGTTGCCGATTGTGCATACGTCATAGCAGAGATAAATAATTGACAACAAATGAACTCGTTGAAGTTAGCAAAAACCTTGGGGGAAAATGGACAATTGTGTGCCTGATAATTTATCTTTTGACATTTTATGTCTTTACTTTGGCACATGAACGAAAAAAGTTAAAAAATGCGTTAAAAAAAAAAAAAAAAAAAAAGTAATAGCTTCCCCCAGACTGTGGATTATGACTTTTTCTTCGATGGTCTTCCGCATCCCAAGAGAAGCCTAGACATTTACCTCCATTCGCAGTGAGTGTGTTTTGTGTCAGTGTTAGTAGCTCAGTGAATCAGTCATGAATTGCATTTGATGCATACAAATGATGCATTTATTTTTATTTCTTCCATTTTGTATTTATGACATTTTATGTCTTTGCTATGGCACATAAACTAAAAAAACGTCACGGAAAATTGCTCACGAAAATATTTTGATGATTTCCGCGTACAACCGAGTCGTTGCTAGGGAAATGGTACTTCGTGGTTTTTCATCCCACAAAATTCGTTGACCATTCGTTCGAAAGCTCTCGATTTATCCAACCATATTATGTTAACTACTGCGAAGTGCGTGGCCAACAAGCTGAGTTATGAGCAAGGTTATTTGAATAATTGTGTACACTCAGGTGATCATTCTCAATAATTGATATTGTGAACATAATCACAACCGCTTGTTAATTTCTGATGATTTCATTGAGCTGTTGTTTCAATGATTTGATTCATAGCAGGTGATCCGAATATTGTGTGAACGGTTTGCTTTGTGAAGCGGTGGTTAAATCATTTTAATAGGTAATTTCTATGCTTTACACTCTAGGAAGCTGTAATTTCGTATGTAGCCTCTTTAGGACATTTACTTGACGATGCCCAGGGTCCGTATCAGCTGAGTGGCTCTTAGCGCTTGCATACGAGTCTGCAACACATGCGAGTCTGTAACTAAAGACATAAAATGTCCCAATGTGTTGCAGACTCGTATGCAAGCGTTTCTTATACGGGTTTTATGCAAACGATAACCATTCATTATGAATTAATGAAAGAATGCGGGAAACTGTTGTAGATCGAACAACCAAGCTTGATTAAGCACCTACCTAGGTAGTTTCATGAGCGAACGCGAGCGCGTGAGTGGGAGTGGTGAGAATTGACGCGCATTCCGAAAGCCGGAATCCCTGAACATTGGAATGTGTTAGGTGAATAATAATGAATAGGGTGAATGAAGTGAATAAATGGAAATTTTTAGGGGCCCTCGGATTCTTGCTCCAGGGCCCAGATGTTCTCTCCAAGGCTCTGAAAATAATATGAATATATTCTCATATAGATGGCAATGTCTCAATGTTAATTTGACTACAGGTATGAATAATGGTTTCAGGCAGAAGTTTGGACTAGTCAGTGTAGACTACAACAACCCAAACAGAACACGGACTATGAAAAAATCGGCCTTCTGGATGAAAAATTACTTGAAGATGCACAGAATATATTACGATTAATAATTATAATATAATGAATAATAAATATTTTATAATGACTAAGAATAATGTCTGTTGTTACAAGAACAACAGTTGCATAACCATGGCTGTAACCTATTATTTTTATGTATGATTTAATACAATGTATACTTTCAAACGAGTATGATTTTCAATTATTCAACTCCGTAAACCGATTATAATTTTTGAAGTGACCTCGAGATATGCATCGCAGAGTTATGACATTTCCATTGACTGGTAAATAAAATGACTCTTCGCTTCTAATTGCTAAGCGTACCTACCAACTAAATACGCAGCTTGTTATACGATTTTATTTACTACATCGGTGTAATATAAATTCAATTAATATATTTTCAACACACTGGTAGAAGCAAGAATTGAGAATTGTATAAACGGAAACCAAGGGCGAGGCGTGACTTTTTCCCGCACTCACCGCAAAAATATTCCCATACCTCACTCACCACAAATTGTATAGAAAAATATTGGTAAACAGTAGTAAACGATAAAAATAACGAAGAATATAGTGGTAAGTAACGAAATGACTTTCAGTTCGTTGGATACATTTAAATAAAATTGCGTACCTACAAAAATAAACTTTGAGACCCTTCTTGACTTAGAACAAGGTACCTACGTACTTACTCATTGGTAACGAATTTATTTTTAGTACGTGAAGGAGGTAACAACTATTTATAAATGAATTCCAGCCAGATCATAGCCAGTTTATCGTCATACCTGCGAGCTCCAAATGGCTTACTCTGCACATAAATGATACTGTCATCGGGTGCTGGAGTAGACATCGTGAGTATGAGCAGCACTCTTCGAACATTTTCGCATTCCTGATCTCTATCACACACTCTAGATCATGGCCAAAAAAAAAAAATATATATATATTATGGTACATAGGTACCAACACAAAACTCAGTTGCTGATAATGTTATAAGATCGTTGAGCTTTTGCAAACTCATACCGGCTACTAGGTAGGAAGTGTAGAGGATTGAAAGCTTTTTGAGGTGTCTTTCTTGGATGTTGTTCAAAATATTTACAGCATCTTCTAATATCCTTGTTATAATAGTTACATTTTCTTCATTTATTCGTATCAATATCAGTATGAGTGCGTTTAATTTCTCAAAATGGACTTTATGCAAATCAATATAGCAACGTAACGTTAGTTTAGTGAGTTCCATGGACATTCTAAAACGGAAACAGTCAAGAATAGGGCGCATAGACTAAGGCATTGCAGCGGATGGGATTTTGATCAGTAGGCCGTTGGGTACAATCCCTACAGACGTAAGTACACTTAGTCAAAAACTGTATATGAGACTCATAATGTGCCAACTTTTTCGCATGAAATTCTACTTTCCGTAACCAGAACGGAATAACTACATCCATTTTTTATTCAATAACACAACGACACAGGGAGTGAATAAACAAATTATACGATTGATCGCAGTTAGGTAGGCTTTACAATGAAAAATAAACAACAATTATACATACAAAATATACAAATATACGTGAAAGTATACAATGAATCACAGTCAGGTAGGCTAGGTACGGTTAAAGTGAAAAAGGGTGAGAAAACGTTAATACGATAAGATAAATAGATTGTATGATTAAGGATGTAAAAGAAGAAAGTAACTCGGTATTTTTACTTACATTTACAATGTTCCAATGGTTCTGTAGATTTATACGGGAAAACTAAAAGTTTGTCAAGAAAGATAATCAGTTTGTAGGAAGATAAGTGACAGGAAAGATGAGGAACGTTGCACTGAAGCTAAGGAAGTAGGGATGAAGGCACATCGGTGCAGTTTTCTTGGTTGAAGACTCATTGAGATACTATAAATTTAGATATGATAGAGAAAGTAGAAAGATATAGTGACAAAAACCTCTAAAATGTAAAATTTCCTCATCTCTTCTGAAGGATCTTTATTAGGATCATCAGCACAATTAACTTATTGATTTATTTTTTTGGACAGTACTGTAGCAGCGCTTTGTCGAGAGTGATTTGGTTCGTGCTGAAGCAGTGAAGTGAGCGTTTCCTCTTAGTTGTACTTGTTGGATTTCAAGAGAAATGAATAAAATCTATTATAAACACAAATTTGATCTAGCAATGAACGTAACTTTAAGGATTGCTTACTGAAACCACAAAACTGACAGAAGGTAGACGGGACTGCGCCTTGACCCAATACAAATGGCGCCGTGCATCACTGGAAAGTTATGCAAGATGTATAACCTGTTAATTTCAGGCGACCAGAAAATTAAAACAACTACAACCGCGCATCCATCCAATAAAATATATCTTTTTTGTGAACAGATAGAATCGTGTCTATTTGCCCAGGAGCCAAAGCCGAAAATAGCTAGTAATTTCAGGAGAATGGTTGGAATTGGATTTTGAAAATTTAGTCCTTTCTGAGTTGAAAACGCTGAAAATTGTTACAGAAAGGTTTATTATTTCTGTATTAGATAGCCCTTATACGTGGAACACTGGTCCATAAAAAATTACCTATCAAACTGAGTCTATGGTGCATTAACGAAATATAACTGGAAGATGTCACTTACCAGAATTTAATTAATTAATTAACTAAAAAGAATGAATAAATGGGGGAAAAAACTTCGCGCATCGCGCCTCGCGTGAGTTCTACTTTGAGCCTTCGGCCAAAATTACAAAACATGAATATGCTTTAGCCTAGAACGGCAAGTATCGATCAGTCATCGATCCAGGAACGTTAATTATCGATCAGTGACGTTGAACCATCGATGAGGAAGGTGCTTATGCAACAGTTTATCGAGCGAGTAATCATACGCATCAACGAAGCTACTCCATCAAACGAATTTGCCGCTGCAGCTCGCCGATTTAGCATTAATGATATATCAGAGTCAATTAAACGGTTCAAGCAAAAGCTATTTAGAGATACCAAAACAACATATAATGGACGCACAATTCGAGGTGTATTCGGAGTTAGAATATTCACCTCCATGCATCATGCCTCAAAAATTGATACTGACTTGATGGAAGCAGTTGGTGTAGATGAAGTGCAGGATGGAAACTGGAAAAACCTCCTGAAAGGCACTTACTTGCACACAGCCATCATTATCCAGTTTACCGGATTCAAACTTACCCCTGCGTGGTATCACGATGGACATGAATGTGAGATTATGGTGTACAAACGCATAACTACGTCATCTCCCTCACGGAGGATATCACTACAGTCTTTTTAGGTGGCCGTCCACTAGGTCGACAGCGCGGCGCGGCGCGGGTGAGTCGAAAACTTTTTGCTCTCGACCGCGTTGTTTAATTTGCGCGGTGTTGTTGTAACTTCTTGTAGTTATTTTAGCGAATTTTTGAAGAAAATTAAGCTATTGCTCTCGCCTCAAAATTTGTAGAATGTGAATTTTTGAAAAATTTTTATGCAGAAATCCGTTTCAGGCTATTCTGAATCATATTCTGAAGTTTAACGAATTTTTTTATGTATTTGTGTATGTATGTGTCATTCCAGACGATAACTGTCCATAGAATTGTGCTAGAAACTTCAAACAAATTTAAAATGTTAAGGACACAAAACGAAAGTTCAAGTTTGTTGGCCAGCATGATCGGATTACATCTTTGGGTTGAAATTTTCAAAAATGTCAAATAGCCTGTTTTTCGCGATTTGTTGTGCGAAATAATTTTTTCAGCATACTAACATGTGGTATATTCGGAATCAGCGTAAAATTTCCTATAAGAATATGTATCAAGTTTTCAAAAATTTCAAAGTTGAAAAATCAGTCAAAAATCGAAATAATGCCGTTCGCTAGTTGTGAAAATCGGTAATATTTGTTCGAAACAGAGACTCAACAGTTTGTCTGTCAATTTCTTGCTGTGGGATACTCGATTCGAATGCAACTGACTTTATATCACTGGTAATATGTTTGAAACACTAATAACACCATTCTTGGTGCTTTTGCCAATGGACACCAGGTTGATTGCGTGTATACCGATTTTTCTAAGGTGTTTGACGAGATCCCTCACTCTATTTTGTTAAGTAAATTACATTCGTTTGGGTTTCATGGAGTTTTTCTCCAATGGATCAAGAGCTATTTGTCTGATAGGAAACTGATAGTCAAGACCCAAAATATACTATCAGAACCCTTTCTAGCATCTTCTGGGGTCCCCCAAGGTTCCCATTTGGGGCTTTTGTTTTTCATAATTCTTCTCTCCGACCTACCTGAGATACTCCCGGAACTAATACACTTTTTGTTATTTGCTGATGACCTCAAACTATTCTTGGAAATAACCTCAGTGGATGACTGTATTCACCTCCAGCTAGGCATTGATCGGCTCGTTATTTGGTGTAAATCCAACAATTTATCTCTTAATGTTACCAAATGTAGTATTACTACTTTTTCACGATCTCCTAATACTATTAATTTTGATTACACAATCATGCATAGTAGTCTCTGCCGCAAAATGTCAGTATCTGACTTGGGAGTATTGTGCGATAGCCGTTTATCTTTTAATGAGCATATTGACAATATTTGTAGTCGAGCCATGCGATCATTGGGATGGCTAAAGCGTAATACTCGTGATTTTGATAATATAAAAGCATTAGTTATCCTTTATAATGCTACGGTTCGCCCCCTTCTGGAGTATGGAAGTACGATTTGGTCCCCATACTATCAAGAACATAAAAGGCGTATTGAATCAGTACAACATAAATTTCTCCGCTATATTGCTTTTAAAAAACATATTCGGCAGGATGATGTTGTTTATGATTCACTGATGACCGAGTGTGGTCTTTTATCACTCCAGGATAGACGAGCCGTGGGCGATCTTTTATTTTTGTTCAAATTACATAATTGCAAAATTGACAGCCCCCAGATTTTATCTTATTTTGATTTTCGTACGCCGATCCATCCTACAAGAAGTAATGATTTATTTTCCGTCCCTTTTGTCCCGTATAACTATTTGTTCAATAACCCCCTCTATCGCATGGCTAGACATTATAATTTGATAGCAGCTGAAAATAATTGCCTCGATTTATTTTTCAATAGTTTTTCTGTTTTTAAGAACCACACAATTTCTTATTTTTCTAAATTTTCGACCTAGTAAAAGGTACCTACTATTATTATTCTTTTGTGCATTGATTTAATTTTTAATATAAAGCCTCATCATCGATTGGCTGTGGAAATACGTTTCTTTCATATGACGTCGGTATGTCATTTTATTTTATGTCAAGATTTGATGATGTTATGATAGTATACTGTTAAGATTTCAACTTCCTTCAATACCGACCACATTGGATATCGAAATCTATGAATATTTACCTACATTTGTCTTTAAATCTACAAGATTAGTTTAATAATAATAAAGTATGAGTACCTCCTAATTATTTTTAATAATTTGATTCCATGTTTGTCTATCAAAATCATAAACTAAAATTTCTCTACACGATCAATAGCGACTGAAATGTCGAAGATTTCTTCAAAAATTCGCTCGGGGTCATGCTGCATGACTGTTTTTCTGTTTATTTCTTCGTTTTTTTCTTTCTCTTCATCTGCTTTTCAACTTCACATTTTACTTTATATTCGCTTATTGTAGGGCTCAGCAACACCACTGAAAAGCACAAGTCCTTTTGAACTTATTCTTCTTGTGGGAAAAGTTTCTATTTATTTGTTTTCAAATCATTATTTATTCATAGAAAGATGTGTATTAATTTTTGTAATGTGAATATTTTTGAATTTGCCAAATAAATGAAATGAAATGAAATGAAAAACATTCCTCCGTCCGACCACATTTTTCACAGAGGGCACCTCACTGCACGCGGGACTGGCAAAACGACGGATCGAAAAATGAAATCCGCCCCATAGTGGACGAACCTCAAGATTTTAGCGTCGCGTCGCGCCGCGCCGCTCTGTCGGCCTAGTGGGCGACCACCTTAAGAGGAAACCAGCATCTGAGAACGATGTTCCGACCCCGTCACATCAATTCATAAAGGCACGTCACATCAATTCATAATTTCGTAACTTTCTTCGTTAACTTCCCATTCGCTCTCATTCGTCCGGCATTATTTATTAAAGTTCATAATATTTGCATTATTGAATTTTCTTATCTGATTATCATGAGTGTGTACTATACCAGGTCGCTGGGGGACATCACTCCCTAGCAATGGATGTTTACCGGTATCGCTCTATTTCGGCAGTTAGGTCCCGGCTAAAGCATATTCATGCTTTAAAAAATAATAATAATAATAAAAACTTGAGAGTGATTAGGAAGAAAGAATTGGAAATGTACCTAGTGACTCTGTTAGGATACGAACCTCTGCTGGTTGCATTCACGGCAAATTTTTCGAAGTTCTAGCCCTTAGGGAAAGCGAACGGTTCAACGTAAGGCGTTGCGGATGGTTTTAACCAATTCTTTGGGATTAGGTATATTTACCGCAAAAAATCATAACTGTTGCCTACCTTGAAAGTTTTCAAGATCTTGATTTTTGCATGAGTTAGCTTTTAAATACTACCCTTTAGGGTTGATCAAATTGATGCCAATGTTACTGGCACACCCCCGGCCGATGTATAATTTTTGAGCCGAATTTCATAAACTTTGGTCCAACAGTTTCAGAGAAAAGCTCAGGACAGCGTATGGCAGACAGACGGATTTTTGTTTTCTTTTTTCGATTTTTGGATTCTACGCATCTTGAAACGTAAACCAACTTAACCAACCAATTTTGAGGGGGGGGGGGGGTTTCTTGGTCGATTACAAAGGTTTATTATTGAAAATAATAAACCTAAATCATTGCCTGCCATCTCAAAATTGGTGAAATACAAAACTTTGGCCTCAATAATAATCGCTTAATTTGCCCATTTTAAAGTTTCAGCGTGGAATACGCTTTTAACAGGACCGAGAAAAAAGTCACGAAAAAACGTGATTAAAGTAGCGGCGGATCTAATTTCTTTGTTATTTAACCTATGAAGCTGAATTTTGGAATGGAGAACCCTTGGGACTTCTTAAAACGAATCATGAAGTCTAGAGCCCACCAGATTAGTTTAGTGAGATACGGAGCTTTGTCCTTTGCTTTTCAACCTGTGGAGCTGAAATGGAGCCCTGTTCCACCAATGTTTAGCCGAGGCTCAAGGAGAAAGCAAAAGAGGGTCTGGTGTCTCCCCAGCGGTTTAGCTCCTAGACAGTCCCCTGCACATTTCATTGCCGTTGGATTGATAGTAGTATGTGCGCATGCGCAAACTTTAATTGCTTATAACATCGATTTCTTATCATCTGGTGGTACGATTTCGTTCAAACACGGGAGTTTGTTGGGTCCTGGGTGTTGCCCTTTGTATTTTATCGCATTTGCTTGAATAATAGGTAACTAATGCGCATACTCAAAACCAATATATATATATATATATATATATATATATATATATATATATATATATATATATATATATATATATATATTTTAGGTTTAAGCCGCACCTCAACCAGAAGGGTCATTAGCGGCATTGGCAACAAGGTGTCTAAAGGGACACTGGAAGTGGCAAGATTCTAAGGGGAGCCATGTTGGCATCCTTGACTAAAAAGGAGCGCCATCATGGACTCCACTGGCAACTCGGAGGGGGGAAAAATAGGGGTACAGTGATGACCACTGTTTAGCCCCAAAAGCGGATAAAAAAAACCCCCCAAAAATAAAGTAATAAAACTAAGACTACATGAGAAATAGGCCAACAAGTATATACATGCTACTGTATATACAATCAGCAAAGTTAAATAAAACTACGACTAGATGTAGGTATATAAATATATCACAGATCAGATATCACAGTTAGTAGTAGAGCTAGGGCTCTGCAGCTCTCAGGTAAAACAACAGGGATCGGACCTTGTCTGGTCCGGATAGAACGTCAACCCACTGAGGGGGCTGATGCTGGACTCGGAGGTCCAAAAGGGCTGGGCAGTCTTTTAGAGCTTCTGCACTAAGCAGGTATCTGTGAGTAAGACGGGTATGGCCGGTGGCAACCCGGTTGACCACTATTCGATCCCTCCTTGGAAGTAGGGTTACGTAAAAGGGCCCACCGGGCTCAAGTCCTGAAGGACACCACGCAGACCAGCGACCTCACCCTGCCATTGCTCATGCCAGATGGAATTGGCTTTATGTTGCATGTAGGAGATTTGATCATCTATGCGTATAGGCAACATATCAATGGAGTTATCACCAATGACTCTCCTTGCAAGGGCATCTGTACACTCATTGCCATGAATACCCACATGGCTCGGTACCCACATAAAAGTTATGGTTGAGCCCAATGTCGCGGCTTGGTGTAGCGATCCACGTAGGCTTTGTATTAGGGGATCATCAGAATATGAGTCCCTAATCGCCTTGATGGTACTTAAAAAGAATCGCTGCAAATCACATAATTCCCGCAAAACAAATATTGTATGACACTCCTAGAATAATGAATCGATTTTGATGAAATTTTCACTATTGTTGGAACAATGCTAACCGCACATGCAAACATGAATTATAGCCCTAATTTGCATTCTAGAATGTATACACATGCATTAATTAGATAGTGTTATAATTTTCATTCAATAATTTCGACTCGTATATTGTTCTTCAAATAATTTTGTACGTCCATGTGAAAATATATGAGGAAGCTATACTGCCCACCCAGCTTGACAGACTTTCTTTTCCGCAATGCATTCGAGATTTTGGTGGGTGGGGAAGCAAACGAGCAAACATTACTAAAGAAATTCCCTTTATCGTGAAGTCCAAACAACTTTTTATTTGCTAGAAATTGTTAGTCTGGTTAGCGGAGCCCCGCGAACAAAACGAATCTTTCGAGAGAGGAAGTGATAGAAAAACCCACATGGGAGGGTCATATCATATTATTATGTTATTGTTAGGAGAGGAAGAACCTTTTGCTTGTCCGGAGCGTGCGGAGCTAATAGCGGGATGAGAAAGTCTAAAAGCCCGCGAGGCACACGACTGTTTCTCGCTGACTTGTCATCTCGTTAAACTGACATTTCGGGGGACTCGGTTTTTACTTTCTCTGCAACCTTTAGGATCAAGAGAAAGATACGAACACGTCAAATGTATCGGCATATTATGTACCTATGTACGAATGAAAAGAAAAGATAAACATTTAGGTAATTATTTTTCGTGTTTACGAAAATAACAATACGAGAAATACAAAAAATCTCCCAGGATCGAATCGGCTTTCTAATAACGTCTCCTACTATAGCCGTTCTCACTTTTTTTTTTTTTAATGATAACAAGCTGTTAGAGCGAGCACAGTGAATGCTAATCTTTTCGCATTGATTTCTCGTAGCGTTTTCGTATGCCCGAGAGAAAGAGAACTTTTATAGAGACATTAACGTGACTCTAGCAGTGAATCACTACTCAAAACTCATAGTAGACAATTTCCAAAATATTACAAGAAGTAAGAAACCACGACCACTTACAAAAACGACATCATACAAAAAAGATTCAAAAAAGAAGAACACAAATCTTTAAAACGTGTAACATGAATCTTGAAACGAAATCTTGAGAATGAAAAAGCTGAAATCGTCGATAAAACATCGAAAGCAAGAACAAAATGGTTGAGGTGCGGGGGGAAAACACAAAAGAAACACAAATACAATGGTTAAACCAACAACAAAAGACGGTACAGGGAAAAGTCAGGCGATTTTGTGTATGTGTGTCCATGCCAACTGCATGATAGTTGCTAAGTTAGGCAGTTAGGGTTATCCTAAAGAAAGGTCAAGTTTGTCTTATCGTACCTAATTACGATTCCGAAAAAGCTGAGCACGAGTAAAGCTGTCTCTTCCCGTTCCGGAAAGTGGGTGCTAGTTCGGTGTGCGTTCTGACTTACGCCAGCCTGCGATCTGTGTGCTGGGTGCAAAAGTCGAAGTTGACAATACAGGCAAATGTGAAGCAGGGTCAAAAATACATTCAGACGAATGGCCTGCGTATAGGTGCCTAAGCAGTCGCGGGTTTGTGCACAAGTCAGTAAACCACCAGGAAGCATACTAATGGCCTGCATATAGGTGCCTAAGCAGTCACGGGTCTGTGCACAAGACAGTAAACCACCAGGAAGCCTAAGTGGATCCAGCAACTGGGTCTCACACCCAAAGCATAGAGAGGTCGTGGTTAGACGCCAAAGATAAAATAATAAAGAAAATGAGAGGGGTTCCTCAGTACTATTTGCAGTCACACCTCGATCACTACCGCTGGAAAGTGATTCGTGCAGACAGTCCTGACCTCGTCATAGCCCTGTTGGGAGACATCAGAAGCATTTGCGCATAAGGTAAGATCACTTGTAATTATTGTTTGTCGTTTGCATTGAAATAAGGGGTTAGAAGGCACACCAAACCTCAATCCATACATAGAACGCACACCAAACTTGAAGCGGGGTGATAGAATGCACACCGAACTTGTAGCGGGGTGATAAAATGCACACCAAACTAGGAACGCAATGGTAGAACGCACACCGAACTAGCACCGAAAAGTGTTTCCACGTAACGAAAACCCCTTCTCGTTTTGGGAAGGCCATTTTCGTATACAAGAAAATGAATACGAGAAGAACAAAAACTCTCTATGAATCCCTATTGAATACGGATTTTTTTATTTTTTTTATTTTTATCGAATCGACTTTTCAATAACGTCTCCCATTACGGACGATTCGACTTTTTTGACATATTTCATGTCTTTGTCTTTTGGCTGGCCCGTGATTTGAATTTTTGCAGGACCACGGCCAGGAGTATACGTAGTTCATGGTTAGTTTTTTTTTTTTTTTTAATAACAACAACATATATTTGAAATTAGATATTAAAGATTAGGTTTGGGGTCTCCACGGTAAAGTTTCGAAGCAATTTTCTTTGAGCTCAATCCTCTGGTATCAGGAGTGGAGAGCCATCCTCTAGTTAGTTCATGGTCAGTTAATTCCTAATTACCTATCAAATACCTAATTACCTTTTGACTGTATAGGATGTTGAAATCTGACAGGGAGCCTCTCTGGGACATCAAGAGACAAATGGACTCCTCCCTGATCAGCTGAGTGAGGGAAATTCTCTCCTTTTCACTGAAGGATGTAAAAATTTTACATGGAGTCTCTCTGGAAGCTGGAACATCAAGAGACATATGACATGATAGGCTCTTTCCTGATCAGCTGAGTGAGCTAAAATTTCTCTTTTTCGCTGTAGGATGTTGAAATTTGACTTGGAGTCTCTCTGGAAGCTGGAACATCAAGAGACATATGACATGATAGGCTCTTTCCTCACCAGCTGAGTGAGCTAAAATCTCTCTTATTCGATGTAGGATATTGAAAATTGACAGGGAGCCTCTCTGGGACATCAAAAGAGACGAATGACAGGCTTTTTCCTGATTACCTGAGTGAATTCTCTCCTTTACCCTGTAGGATGTTAAAAATAGACAGGAAGTCATGAAAGTTCCAACGTATACTAAGTAATTCGTTTTAATTTCTATTTGTGACATGTTTATTTATTTTTGGAAAATGTTTGTCTCTATTTGTAAATTGTTTATTTCCATTTGGAAAATGATTATTTCTATTTGTCAAATGTTTCAATCTACTTGGAAAAGTTTCACTTTGATTTGGAAAACTTAACGATCAATTTGGAAAATGTTTGTTTTCATTTGGAAATGTTAATCTTCCTAGTACGTCAATAGGAAATACATGGAAAGTTTGACGTCGGAAATACATGGAACGGGTTTGAACGTCGTTTAAAACTCCTTTCTTAAACCTCGTTTAAATCTTCTTACTGAGGGCTCTGGCAAGCTCTCATCTGCTTATCGGACCAGCTTCCGCTCGCCTTGACCGCAAGGACGACCCAGTCCTACCTCAAACCTTATCGCACTCCCACGCACTTTAACTCTCGACGTATTCATCTCCCCAAGCAAAACCCTTCACAATCAACACTCCGTTTGTTGACCATTAATATCTGTGCTAAGAATCCACACTTTCAAGATTTTGGAAATTGTTTTAGCGAATATTCGTAGAAAATTAAGCTTTTTGCAATGGCTCCAAAAAATTTTAAAAGAAAAATCCTTAACATTTGTTCCAAGGAAATCCGTTTTGTGGCAGCCATTCTGAAACGATTCATGAAGTTTAACGCTCTATATATATATATATATATATATGTGTGTGTGTGTGTGTGTGTGTGTGTGTCGCAGCAGCACTATTCCCTGTTGTGAAATCAGCCTTTTGTAAAAAGGATTCAAGGATTTATTGACAGAGTTTAAGAGAAAATGCAAGAAAAAAAGAAGTAGGTACATATAAATCAAATCATACAAAACAAAAGAATAATTAAATTAACCTTTGCCCACCGAGGAAAAAGTTCATAGAACTTGTGCTCCTCGGAGGAGTTCAATCAAAACATCAGAAAATAAAAGAGTAGTATTCGAATTCGGCGCAAATTATATAAATATTAATGAAATAGAAAGATACTTTCTTTTCATAATAACGAATAAAGTGAAAAAATGTGTATTAAGTATTAAAAACAAATCATAGTATACTATTCAGAGACTTCTTGAATTTATATAGTTCATTAAATGAAAAAATGTTGATACTTTTCTAGAATAACAATCGGAGGGCTGTGACGTATGAATTTCCTTTATAAAACTTGGAATTGGATTTTAGGAGAATCATTCGAGAACTATTGTAATTAGGTGTACTTGTGGACGGCGACAAATGTTCAGGTTCAATACCAGAGATAAATATGTGGATACATGATTGAATATTGTAAATTTGGGTAATATTTTCCCAATGTTCCCTATATAGTCGCGCACAAGAGTATCTAGGGCTCTTATTCAATATTATCCTAAGCAACTTGTTTTGGATAATTTGGATTTTCTTGACATGGGAACGGCGAGCTCCTCCCCAAAGAACAATACCATATTTCAATAATGAATAAATGAGACCACAATATATACAAAAATACAAAGATAATTACGGCAGACGACATCGAGTCAAAGAGTTGAAGCCTTTGGCGGTTGGAGACCATGTATGGATCACAGATCTCAGACGACATGGTAAAGTGATTGAGATTAGAGAAGAACCACGATCATACACCGTAGAGACGGAAAAGAGAATTTTTAGAAGGAACAGATTTCATATCAAACCTGCTCCTTACCTGAATGTATCACCGACAAACAGGAATTCATCGGAAGATGAAAGAGTTCTGCGCCAGGACTTATCAATGAGCACAGAAACGGAAGTTCAATCCCCTACACGAATTAGAAAAACTCCAGCTCGGTACAGGTCCATTTGAGAGGAGAGATGTTGGGAATTTCGATCTAAATTAATGGTTGTTGCCAGACATGTTCAGTGGCAACGTGTGTTTGCGTTAGAAATAAAAGATTCATTCGTTTGCTAAACTCGGACTTGTAAATCAACTTATTTATAATAGAGTTAAATAGAACAATTTCAGCCTTCTGCTGATCATGGCATCTGAAAATGGATGATCGATCAAAGTTGCGATATTCGAACAATTAAAAAACTTTGTAAGTATGGTGTCTCACGGGACGATAATCGATTTATCCCAAGGTATACAAGAGTGTTGATTTTTCACAATAATGCATATTGTGGTGTGAAATGTAGGAATGTCGTCATGAGAACGAGGAACCTTAAAGCAAACTTCAAATAATGTAGTTTAATAGAACTCAATGAAAACAATTGACTTACCTGACGCAGAAAGATAATTAAGTACACAACTTAATCACACAACATACCACTACCCAACAGGCTGTGGAATGGCGCCCGGTTCGAAAATTTCCTTCTTTCTTTCTAATTGATCTCATCATTGTCCCAAGGTACAAACGTCCCAAGGTACACTACTTTCCCCTACGTAATTAACTTGAAACGTTTTCTTCTTCACCTTGAGCCGAATTCCTACGAACTCAAATTCAGTGGGATTATAAAATATTTATCTACATTGTATTGTTTCGAGTTGTTACTCAATGAGAAAGCGGTTGCGTGGGAAATTCCGGGGAAAAGGACAGAAAATTAAAAATGTATTTCATCAGCGGGAACAGAAGCGACGATTGAAGATTAGACGTATTCGGGACAAGTTGACTGGGAAGGAGCCGTAAAAACAATAGAATTAGGTGGGTAACGCTGTGGAGACGGCAGGGTCGGATATTTGCATGCGAGTGGCCCTCAAGGTGCAGGCTTACTCGCTTGATGAAATGATAAGTCGATAAGTAGGTTCCCTTCCATCATACCTAAGGTAACAGAGGTACTTTAACTTCCCTTACCTTGCTATTTACATGCGATGAGATGGGTACTCGACCAAGGCTCAATCCATTTCGTCAAAAGGTCTTGGAAAGAGTGGGCGTTAAATATCCCGATTTTACGATGAATTCATCATCTTCTCTTGTAGCCGTTAGTGATTGAGACTATTAGTGTAAATTGCGAGGCCTGTAACGACGATCAACTGAATCCGACATTTATTTCTGACGTCAATGATAAATAGAACTAAGGAGAAGTGGGCAGATTGTGATTTTAGGACATCCCTCTACAGCTAGGCTTCGTCGAAAAAGGGAAGACCTAGTGGAATTAATCCAGAGGGTGTGTGACAATCCAAGAATTAAAAAAGAAAAAAAACTGTATGCAAATCCGTCTCAAACCATTTTTAGGCCCCATCCATGAGAAAACGTCTGCCAGTTAGGTGGGCAGTATAACTTCCTCACACATTGCAACATGGACGCATAGAATTAGTAAAAGAACAAAATACGAGTCGAAATGATTGAATGCAAAATCTAACAGTATACTAGTACATGTTTCGGTATACAAGCTAGACAGCAAATTATGGCTAAACTTCATGTTTGCATGTACGGAAATTATTGTCTGAAGGACTCAACAAGCTCTTGATTTGAACGAAATCGGATAAATAGATCATAAGAAATCGACGTTACAAGAAATTAACGTTTTTTCATGCTCAAAATGACCAAATCTTGCCAGATTCTATAAATAAAGCAATAGCTTCTCTCTCTCTCTCTCTCTCTCTCTCTCTCTCTCTCTCTCTCTCTCTCTCTCTCTCTCTCTCTCTCTCTCTCTCTCTCTCTCTTTCTCTCTCTCTCTTACACGGCATGATTACACATACACGGCATGCAGATCAATCCTCTCAAGAGCAAAGGTATGATTCTGGGGTACAGCAAACTCCTAACCACTATCGAGTATGATAGAATTCCAAAATTGGTAATTGAAGGGATTCCTATCAAATATGAACGAGAAGTAAAGAACCTAGGAGTTTTTATTCAAGATACGCTGACATGGGAATCTCAAATTACATCAATGAGTAATAGGATATTTAAAGGAATTTACCAACTAAGGAGAACGGCAATAGATTTTTCCACAGTTCTTACGTTTGAATTTAGTGCAAACACTTTTGATGCCAGTGTTAGATTATGCAATTTTGGCTTATTGCGATTTGAATGGACAATTAACCAATAGGATACAGGTAGCACAAAATGCAGCCATTAGTTTTATTTTAAGGTTACCAATAGATAAACATATCACTCCTTACTACAGAAAACTGGGAATATTGAAATTTAAAGAAAAGAAAAAACTAGCGTTGTCAGTGATGATGTTCAAGCTACTTAAATTCAAAATACCTACCTATCTATATAATAAAATAAATTTCATGTCCAATGTTCATGATAAGCTTACTAGACATGATATAAGTTCCAAAGCATCGAACTGCTATGTATGGTTTTATTGTTCAAGGCATTAGAATCTTTAATGAAAATTCGAGTATTTTCAGTCTAGAACAATCAGTGAATCAGTTTAAAAGTGAGTATAAAAGAACGTTATTGGAAACATATGACGAATTGTAAATGAGAAAAGAGCAAGGAAATTGGAAAATTAAAGTAATTTAATTGGTAATTTAATAATTAAGTTGAGAAAGTGTGAATTTTGTAAATATTTAATATAGCAGAAGAAAATTGGGTAGTAATATAAGAGTTATTATTGTGCAAATAACAGCAACAAATGCAGGATTTTATTAACGAAAAATAAATTATGATGGTGATTATATAAGAAATGTAATTTTATATCTTATTATGATAGATTTAGTTTAAAAATTGACTATATCGAGGCATTTCAAACACTATGTTCGCCAGGGGAGATGGAAGAGAGGGCCTCATGGCCCTAATCTCTCCCTGGTTATATAAATAAACGATCTCTCTCTCTCTCTCTCTCTCTCTCTCTCTCTCTCTCTCTCTCTCTCTCTCTCTCTCTCTCTCTCTCTCTCTCTCTCTCTCTCTCTCTCTCTCTCTCTCTCTCTCTCTCTCTCTCTGATTAAACAGTGTTTTATTGATTGTCTGTTTAAACTTTACACCTGGCCTTTTAAGAGACGATTGAATGAAATGATGACCTCTCGATTTCCGTCTTTGGAAAACATATCATCTTAATCAATATGAACTAGGTAATGTTCCTTCATTGGTGCTAACTTGTAACTTGGTTTGTGGATCGCGATGGGCGTAGGATGTAGCAAAAATATGTAGTAACAGGTAAACATGAAACATGATCCTTTTTAGACCTGAATCAGAAATTGCTCTGATTTATTTCCAGAGATGATAATTTTTTTCGCCCACCTCATTGTGCTTTCAAGGATAAGCACACTAAAATCGTAAAGTTTGAGCCGAATTTCGTCTGAATAATATGTTTCAGTTTTCTCTACTTATATTTTCTTTCTTCCTCACAAATATACTTTCTCCTTCGTAATGCTCCTTCAGGTAAGCAGTCAGCAAAATGGCGAAACAAGTAAAAACACGCAGCCTCGATCTGATGGCGGCGAGACAATAACCACAAGTTGAGTTTCCAAGGCGACAAAACGGCCGTGGACTGAGCACGATGGGATGAGCCTTAATGAATAAACCATAACTCGCCGGAGAAGACGTCGTCTGAAGCGGAGGGGGAAAACTGAAAGAGAGAAGAAAAAATTACGGTCGGAAGTCGTGTTGTTGGGGGCTGAGGAAGGATGTGACAAGAGTGAGGTCTAGTTAGTCATAGCTGGTGAAAGGAACAGAGCAGCCTTGGCACACTGCCTCAGGTGATCTCCTCCCGTACGGTAGATAACAACTTGCTTCTGTTCTTTCTCGGGAAGATGGCTCTTACTAGATTCTTACCGAGGTCCTACATCCTATATCTAGATTAAGAGTTAAATATGTAAAAAACGAAAAAAAGAAAAAACCGTACCTATGCCGTTACCCAACTATTATAGCATCCTCACAAATTGTAAGATGGGTGTATAGCATTAGTTGAAGTACGAGTCGAAGTGATTTTAAAGTCGACGTTATAAGAAAGTCGTTTTCGCGCATGCGCATGCTATTAATCCAACGGCAATGAATTTAATAGAGGAACGTCTAGGAGCTAAACCGCACAATCCCTGAAAATTTCATTAGAATCAGACTGAAACTTGGTATAGTTTTCGGCGTGATAAGGATTAACCGCAGACAAACAGACAGACAGACATCAGATAGACCGACAGGCATCGGACTGACAGACACGGAACGAAAATTGATTGGCAAAACTATGCCATGAAACGTAATGAGAAGTTGGAAATTTTTAATTTTGAAGGACAAAAATATTTTCCACTTCAATCACAAGCAAAGCTTCCTACAAAGTCCTACCAAGTTGGGTGTGGCACATATCTTCGTCGTTTCCGTAACATGAATGTATAGGTCATTGACAAGTTTTAAACGATCTTGAAAAATTCTATAGTGGAATACGGTAAACCAAGATGTAGCATGAAATGCCAAAATCGGTAAATTGAGAAACGAAGAAATGGTGCTCGACGTAATTTACGTTTGCGCATACGCAGAATGAAGAGATGATTTGATAACAATGAAATTGGTACGGGACCAGCTGCAGCCTAACCCGCACATTCTCTTGAAATTTTATCAAAATCGGATGAAAACTGTGGAAATTAAGGTCTTACAAGGATTTCACATTACCGCATACGCAGTAGCTATTAATGATCACGTTGAAATTGATATGGGATGATTAAATAATTGACTTCTCCCAACAAACATCGCGATTTGAGCGAGATATGCTCATCGGCCATACGTGAATAACTGAGTGTAGGTAAAGTGGAATAAGGCCGACCTTCTGGTCAAGAATAGATCAACAGTGTATCAGAATTTCAGAATAATTAGAAATTGGACGGGTAAATTTAAAAATTTATAGATGTTATAAAAAAATTGTCATGCAGCATGATCGTATGAGCGAATTTTCTTAAATTATCGTACTGTATAAATATAAATATAATGTTAAATTGTTTTGAAATGTGAGCTTTTTGAGTGCGAAGAAATTGTTAACTATTAATTTTATGGCAAGGAACGTATTCTAAATAATAATCTCCTATTCAAAAAGAGATTTTGGATTTTTTAGCTTTTTTCCAGTTACATAGATTTTTAGTCCTTTGTAATGACATTTAAGTAAATTTTTAAGCATACTTCTTTTACATAAATTTTTGAAGTTTTGATTTAAAGTCAATGAACTTTATTCGAGCAATATTCTGCTATAAATTATAAATGTAACAATTTTTAGTAGTTTTAGCCATTTTTAGTGATTTTTTTGTTAGAACATTTTATGAAATGTGACCAATTTAATGTGCTAAAAAAATGTTGGCCAACGATCTTTTCATTTGGTAAGCTTGATTTTTTGCCGCAAAAACGCAAATTTTATCTCAATCAATGAAGAAATTTTTCGAAAATTTTGATTTTTACAATTGCAATAACTTTATTCTTTACGAAAATTCGCTAAAACCAATAGGTAATTAACCAATTGTGTTACAGATCAACTTTAGAAGATATCGTATAACATGAACAACAAAAATTACCATTTAGAACACTTGTAAGCTGACGCACAGACGCTGACAAATGCTAGCCGTGTTAAATAGAGACTCATTTCGTCGTCAATGAGATGTTTCGTAGTTTAGGATATTTAATTAAAGTGCAGCTTCAATTCCCTATTGGTGAGGAATGGAAGTGCGAATTCTCCCTAAGTGAGTTCAACTTCCTCATCTTCACAACCGTGAACGGGCTGGATGTCGACATCCCCAATTATATCTTAGATTATCGCTTGGAAAATCCGAGTGCATCGTGATCGTCACAGGGGATTCTCGCATTTCAAAACTAACTCATCCTCACCCATTGCTACATTGAATGAGTTGGCCATGACCACGCCGGGGAGAAAAAATCCTGAAGTACAAATGTTTCCACAGGTTTAAAGAAATATGTCACGTTCCCTCACAAGAAAGCACATAAACACGTCCTTCAAGTTGGTGTTGGCACATAGCTTCCTAGCATTGAAAAGTTTTGAATGCTCTTGAAAAATGCTAAAGCAGAAAAGAGTAGTAAGTAAATGAAGATATAGCGTGAAAGGTCAAAGTCGGCCAATTAAGAAACTAAAAAATTATGCTTTTAGTAACTTAAATATGCGTATGCGCAGAATGACGTAAAGATTTGATAATAATGAAATTCGTACGGGACGATCTATAGCCTAACTCGCACATTCCCTGACAATTTCATCAAAATCGGACATAAACTGTGGAAATTGAGGTCGTTACTAGGATTACACATGGGTGCATGCGCAGCATCTTAATGATACAATCATGTTGAAATTGACATCGGATGATCAAATTGTCTTTTCCCAACTATCCACCGAATTTGAGCGAAACTGAATAACTAGGATGAATCGGCAGAATCGGAAGCAAAACTAAGTCAATACGAACCGATGTAAAAACTGGTACCTACCAAGTCTCACGGCGAACCTAATTTGAGCCTTTTCTGCGCGAAGTTCCGCCCGTTGTTGCGCAGTAAGAAATTCAAGCGATGGGATATTTTTCCATGAAATTTAGAAATGAGGGGTTCCCATTTGAAAAATGCGAGAGAGGAGCGTGATGATTAAAATCTGATTTCATCATTTCCTATTTACATACTGAAAATTTGAAACACTTTCTCATATCTGCAAAAAGAGGAAAGGTCGGTGGAGAGGGGGGGGGGGGGATTAATATGGCTAAAATTGCTCAAAACAACGAGTTTCATCGACGAAAATTTGTATGTCCGACGAAAGTTGTGTGTCAAACGCCGTCAACAGTTCTTCGCCAGGTCAGACGTAATAGAAAAACTGCATATTATTACACAAAGGTTTTTTAAATATTTTTTAAAAAGAATTTAAGCCGCGCCTTAACCGGAAGGGGCATTAGCGGCACAAAGGTTTATTATTTCAGTATTAGGTAGGGGAACTTGGCAATATGTCGACACATAAACTGGTCGACACCTCCTGTCGCCATATTTCCACACCAGGTGTTGAAGAACGTCGATAACGCACATCTTTGAAACTAGTCGACGGATTTATGTCGAAAAATTTGAGATCCGTTTTTCGCTGTATTTCAACAACAGGAGTTGAACATGAGCTAAAAACACCCCTCTTGAAACTGGTCGACTGCTAAACGACGACAAAAGGGTTGTTTGGCCACTACCTGTCCTCAGCCTTGGTCCCATGGGGTCTTTCAATCCGAGGATTAAATGAAAAGTCACATTTACGTTTCTAAACTGTTATGTGATCGTGTTATGAGACCACGAAACTATACACTTCATTCTGATCTACACATCCAACTAATCTGCATTTTTATTAGGGATTGACTACTTGATGTTATGTATTTTTGAGATGCGAGCTTGCGAGCATCCAGACCACCAAACTATACACTTCATTCTAATCTACATGTCAGGTATACGAAGGATGTCGATGTAAATATGTCGACGTATCCCCATGGTTGACTTGGACGACCTTTTTCAACAAGGGGTGTTGAAAGTTGTCGACTAGTCGCTGTATTTTTGTGTCGCCATATTTCCAATGCCTGTGAAATCGACATTGGTCAACCCTTGGTGTTGAAAGATGTCGACACGGCTTCTTGCCCGTTTGTCGACCAGTTTATGTGTCGACATATTGCCCCCCATCCTTAGGTATCCCTTGCACGCAGAGCCCTGGTTTAATATATTAAACCCAGTATATGATGTATTATCGTAGAGGAGCTTCGAGCCTCGCAAAAGAGTTCACCCCTTCACAGCGCCAGGACCCCTTAATCTTACGAGTTACGACAACCATGGACGGATTTCCGTATCTGCCGTAATAAAAGTTCCAGTCATGCAGCATGATCGTATGAGCGAATTTTCTTAAGTTATCATATTATTTATGTTAAATTGTTTTAAAATTTGAGCTTTTTGAGTGCAAAGAAAAGTTAACCATCATTTGTATGGCAATAAACGTAATCTAAATAGTAATCAAAAAGTCTAATAGTATTCAAAAAGTGCTTTAGGGTTTTTCAATTTCTTAGAAGTTTTTATCGATTGTACAGAAAATTTTAATGAAATTTGAGCACTTTTTTTCTGCATAATTTTATACATAATTTTTTATGTTCTATTTTATATTTGATAATCTTTATTTCATCATTAATCTGCCAAATCTGCTAAAAATGATGAAATTAACCATTTTTAGCAGTTTTTAGCCATTTTTAGTAATTTTTCACCACATTTTTCAAAATGTGACCAATTTTTTGTGCTCAAAAAGTGCTGGCCAACGAACTCATCCTTCCATTTGGAATGCTTGATTTTTTGGGGCAAGAACGGAATTTTTATCTCAATCCTAAGGAGAGTTATTGTCTGGAAACGCGCGCGCGCTCGCGTTCAGACACACACATATATATTCAACCTTTTCGTTTTGGCAAATTTTCGTAGAAAATGAAGCTATTGCAATGGCTAGGGAAATTTTAAAATCAAAATTTTTGAAAAATTCATATATATAACCGAATGAAATGGCTCTACAAGAGCATGTACATATTCAAACAATTTTTAAGAAAAAACAATTGACAACATGATACTAATTTTTATATTTCGGCTTATGCCAGTCTTTCAGCTTATTCAACCTCTAATTTTGAAAAGATTCATTGATGATATTTTTCTGATTTGGACACACGGGGAAGAAACGCTAAAAGAATTTCTAAGAGATCTAAATTCGCAGTTTTCGGTTAAATTTACATGGATTTATTCGGTATCAACAGCCACATTCCTTGATGTAAACATACGATTGACAGACATTATACTCGCCTGTATACATCAAACCGACAAATAAACAACTACATATATCTCCATTATGAAAGTTGCCATCCCCGACACACAAAACAGTCCATACCAAGAGCTCTCTCAATAAGAGGTCATTGTAGTTGTAGTGAGGATGCAGACAGGGAGACATACCTGACGAACTTAGCAGTTAAACTGGTGAACAGAGGATACCCAACAAAAGTGGTAAGGCAAAAGATTATTCTTTCGCACATTAAACACCACCCGACACCCCGAAATCCGATAAAAAAAGTCCAACTCATAACAACATTCTTTTTCGGCATTGAGAAGATGAACAAAATTCTAAAAGATCTTTACCCATTCCTCTCAGAAAATCAAGTGACTAAAAGAGTCTTCTTAGAAGTACCATCAATGGTTTATAGACAAGGATCGTCTATCGGAGATATCCTGACCCATACAAGATCAGATAGGACGGCTCCACCACCAAGAGGTTTGCATCCTTGTGGCAATCGCAGATGTAAAGTTTGCCCACTGACTATAGAAGAGGATCACTTCACGTCTGCTAATAACCCAAACTCATACGCATGCAAAGAGTCAGCAGATTGCCAGACGCCTATGTGTGTGTATCAGTTGTTGTGCAAACAATGCCCTGCCTTCTACTCGTACGTAGGAAAAGCGGAGACAGCACTTAACTTGCGGGTTATTAACCATAGATCATCAGTAGTTATGAAAAAAGAAGATATGCCTATAAGTCGCCATGCCTCGTCGCATGAAGCTACATTTGATGACTGCTATGTTATGAAGGTATTGAAGAAAATGAGACCCACAGAAAATAAATTAATGCTGCTTCGGTCAGAAAGAGCTCACTCGAATGTTTTGGGCGCGTATGATCCTCCAGGGTTGAACATCAGACGTTAACTGGACAACCGCGCAAGATTTTCTCACCAATTTACAAAAATCAAATTTTCTTTTCTCGTAGTTTGAAAAAGGCATAAGCCGAAATATAAAAATTAGTATCATGTTGTCAATTGTTTTTCCTTAAAAATTGTTTGAATATGTACATGCTCTTGTAGAGCCATTTCATTCGGTTATATATATATATATATATATATATATATATATATGTATATATATATATATGAAAAAGCTCAAACTTCAGGAATAATTTCAGAATGCCTCAAAACGGATTTCAATGAAGAAATTTTTCAAAAATTTTGTATTTTAAATATATATATATATATATAAGCGCAAACTTCAGGAATAATTTCAGAATGCCTCAAAACGGATTTCAATGAAGAAATTTTTCAAAATTTTCCTAGCCATTGCAATAGCTTCATTTTCTACGAAAATTTGCCAAACCGAAAAGGTTGGCGTTGATAAAACAAAAAGCGATTGGTTAAAAATTAATTTAATTAATTAAAACATTAAGAATATTGCTTAATATGAATTGAGGATATTTAAAAACATAAGCTACGTTCACACTATGCCGCCCGGGCGGCAAATTCTCGCGGCATTGCTTTCGGATCGGCACGTCCAGACTAGGGAGTTTTTGCAACGCTGAGTCGTAGTCGAGTGGAAGGAACTACGAATAGAAATTGAGCATTGCGCATGCGCGTAACATGCTAACGGTTAGCTGTCCATTCGTTGTACGAATAGAAAAATCCTATTCGGAGCTCAAGGGAAACCGAATGACGATAACCTATAATGCTACACTTAACAGCAAAAAAACCGGCGCACCCTATATTTTGTTATTTTTTTACCTTAGCTTCAATTGGTTAATTTTTTTTTGCATGTGCCAAGTAAAGTCGGTATCTTATGAGAGAACAGCAAGAAACAGAGTGGCAAATAAAAAATACCCGTTCGAAAAAATCAGCTTTATTCACAAAACTTCGATGTTTGGACAAAAGTAACAAAACATTCTTCTGCAGTTCTCGTGTGAAAAACAATTGAAAAATGAAATTTTTTTTTAAAATAAATTTTTTAAATATCGGGTGGTACCGGCTTGTACCACCGCCTGCATTCTGCTCGGCATGCTGTTGATCAAATTTGAAACCGTTTCTTGTCTGATGAGGTCCCATTCTGCGACCACCGCTGTCCTGAGGTCTTGGAGGTTTACAGGAGGGTTCGGTCGCCTTCGGATGCATCTCTCTAGCTCGGAGTTTTTGCAACGCTGAGTCGTAGTCGTTAGTGGAAGGAACTACGAATAGAAATTGAGCATTGCGCATGCGCGTAACATGCTAACGGTTAGCTGTCCATTCGCTTGTACGAATAGAAAAATCCTATTCGGAGCTCAAGGGAAACCGAATGACGATGAACCTATAATGCTATAATCAATCTTTGTTAGTTCAGGGCAGCGGTCCTATTTCAAGGGTTTCAAATTTGGCATGACATGCGCATTGTAATATTCGTAATTTTCAAAAAAGATGGTTGGTTTGTAGGATTCATCCTAACTTAAATTATGCTGATACCTTATAATGGATTCTAAAACTTCTCGATCTACCATCAGTCCGATTT
The DNA here is from genome assembly GCA_030762985.1 of Adelphocoris suturalis. Classification (NCBI taxonomy): domain Eukaryota; kingdom Metazoa; phylum Arthropoda; class Insecta; order Hemiptera; family Miridae; genus Adelphocoris; species Adelphocoris suturalis. The sequence continues at coordinate 48,326,202 of CM061042.1, read as the reverse complement.
CGTTCGAGGGTATTTGGGTACAAGTCTCAGGATATCATCCTACTAATTTTGTTTAAATAGGTAACCATTGCACCTGCCAAACCTGAAATTGGTTGTTATAGACGAAGCTCCGATACTGATGGGTGGATTTTGATGAAATGGGTAGAGATTGTGCCACATTACAGAGAAAATAGACACAGACAGAAGCGGCTGTCTTTGCCCTATGTCGTGCATTAGCAGGTATCCACATCTTCAATAATGAAACGTAATTAGCCAAGGGAAAAAAGTGCAAAATATCGTTCATATGTAGGTAATGGGTACAGGTAGGTGGGTACATGTTTATAATATAGGTATGAACATCTTGATCGTTGATCATGTTGAAGTTCCCGAATGAGATTCTCCTAAATAAGCGATTTGATATTGCTTTACCAACTACCTACCCTTCCAAGTTCCCTTACTCCTTCAACTACATTTATTTCTAGTGAAAAAATTAAACCACAGATGAAGTTTTTGCTAATTTGATACTTCTTCCATTATGAAAGAATTCATTACGCGTTAGGTAATCTATGACTCGGGCTTAATTATGAAGATTTGGAGTAGTATAGTCACGTTTGTGTGACTGCTGAATCGTTTCGTTCAACCGTACAACGATTCCCTATTCGTACAGTACGACTCAGTGGTTAGCTTCTGGTCTGCTTGCGCTCGAAAACCCTCTATTCGTACAACGACTCAGCTGAACGACTCAGATGGAAAGCTGCAAAAACTAGTGGGGACGGGGACCAGGCCGGCGCAGCCTCTTCCGGTAATCGTGCTATTTTCATCATGAGTGACAGGAAGGATGCTGCCCTCGCAGCTGTGGTTGCAATGATAGTCATAAATCATTATAATCGTGGTTGCACAGTTCAATTACTTCTAGAACTTCTTCATCGGTACACTCTTTCATGATCACAAATGAACACGTGTCCATCAAAGTACGAATACGAAATGAAAAGTTCCAGCCATGCAGCATGATCGTATGAGCGAATTTTCGCCAATTGTCCAGCTGTATTATGTTAAATAGAATTGGAAACTCAAGACTTTGAGTGAAAAGAAATTGTTAACTAGCAATTTTGTGGCAAAAAAACCTCATTCTTATTCTGTTATTATTATTATTTTTTGTATTGCATCTCATTTTATCGATTTTTTCGTTAAATTTTAATGAAATTCAAGTACATTTTTAGCATAATTTTGAGCATACATTTTGTAATGTTCTATTTCATTGTTAACTTTTTTTTTACTAAAATTCTGCTTAAAAAATACATTTAAATTTAACAATTTTTAGCCGTTTTTAGTGATTTTTTTATCGCAATTTTTGAAATGAGACCAATCTTCTCGAAAATGCTGGCCAACAAACATTTCCAAACGTTTGGAAAGCTTGATTACGGTACAAGAACGGAATTTCTATCTCAATCCTAAGGAGAAGTCTTGACTGGAAGGGCATGCGAAAAAGCGTAAAGGACTCTAGGATTCGATTCAGAATGCCTCAAATCGGATTTCAATTCAGAAAATTACTGACATTTCTATTTTAAAATTTTGGATAGCTTCATTTTCAACAATAATTCTCTATGACTAGGTATTGAAGCTCCCCCCACTATACATGCCGGGTCGGCTCGCTTTGATCACATGCGCGGTTTTTGCCGCGGGTTGTGCCGGGGGAGGCCGGGCGGCATAGTGTGGACGCTGCTTAATATTCTATATTTTTAATTATAGAAGAAAAATTAGATGTTAGAAACCGGCAAACCTATAAAATACATATTTTAATAATCAATACAGTGCATCTAAAGCGGCTTTTTAGCGAATTTTCGTAGAAAATCAAGCTATTGCAATGGCTCAAAAATGTTGATTTTAAAATTTTGGGAGCCTTTGCAGTTGCTTGTCTGTTTACGGAATTCCTCTAAAAGTAAGTCCTTACCACTTCGAAAGGTTCCTGTGTAAAAAAAATGTAAGTACCTACTTCACCAAAGTAGTTGCAGTTGCCACAGATGACCTCGCTCCTCACCATCAGATGGGCTCCGTTGCCTCGAGGGAGCGACTCACCAACTCTTCTTCTTCTTCCACGAGAAAATGACAACTCACTCGCCTTGAACCAGACATTTGCGGTTTTCCATGAAGGTGGCTCGTTAGCGGATTCGAGCTGCGTGTTATACCTTCTCTAAGCAGACGTATTTATTATGGATTATCATTCAATGACAAGCACGCATTCCACGGAATGACCCGAGATCACATTTCATACCACAAGCAGGCGGATTAGATAAATTCCGCCAGGCTTATGAAGAAAGTTTCATGCGTTCGCCATACGAATTTTCGCAAATACAATAATACTATTCTGTATAATTTTTGTTACTATGAGAACTTTCTGTGCCAACAAAAATTTGTAACTAGGTATGGTTTTTATGGCAAAAAACGAAGTTTTAAAAGGAAATGTTGCTATTAAAAAAGTTTCAAGTTTCTTACTTTTTTGCAGTTATTGAAAGAAAAAGAATTAGAAGAAAATGATTTTCAATAATTAATCATTAAGGGTTTAAAAAGTTGGGGAGCAGCACTAAAGTTTTTTCTAGTCATTAGATAGTCGTCGTCGTCCCTACCAGTCGTCGTCGGCGGTGATCACCAGAAACTATAACCTATACAGTGCACTGTATGACTGATGGTATAGATACACAGTTTGATCGAAAGTGAGGTTTAGATGCAATAATTTACCTAGTAATAATTGGTAATCATTATGGGAGTTATTGGAATTGTCCCCGTCAAGCAATTAGTCTTGTTATGCCTGCTGGACTCGACCCTGTTTGATCTCAAGAGTGTCTAGGGGATTTTATATATCTGTGATTTAGAGGTCGCAAGCTCGCGTCTCAAGCATGAAAAAATATTCTATGCCAATCCTTTTAGCAAAATGTAGATTAGTAACTGTAGATTAGTAAATGTAGATTCGAATGATGTGACTAGGTTGGTGTGGTCTGAATGCATGCAAGCTCGCATCTCCAAAATGAAAAAATATTCTAAAAAAATTGTTTTGGTAAAATATAGATTAGCTGGAAAATTATATCAAAATCTGTTTTTTTAATCCCGGTAGGGTTGGGGGGGATCTCCTAGACTCCTCTGAGATCAAAAAGGGACAAGTCCAGCTCTCATTACCCGACTTATGTTTGATGGGGGCGAGTCTAAGTGATGTTCCCTAGTGAAGTGATTATATTACAATATTAAGTACCGGTTGAATATGGGTCTTTTTTCAAACTCACCCACATCCCAATCAGAGCCAAATATGAGGATTTTTAGGCGGTTTATCGCTCGGTCCTGTGTTACGGTGCACAGGTTTGGTGGTACCGGCAGCACCAAGTCGATCGGGTGTTCAAGTATTTTGTAAAACGAATTTTCACATGCCACGGAATACTCTGGATTACATCTCTGGATAGAGGCAGCAGAACATCCCGCTTACTTTTTCCATCTCAATCTGCACGTCAAGTACCTGCTCAAAATACTGAAGATGCCAGAATATCGATTTCTCAGAGTGGTTGCAAGTTCTAGTACCGGGCTCTGAAGGTCATCTGTGAACAGTATGGGTGTACGCTGAGTGATCACTTCGAAAACCAGAGTAAAGAGAGAGGTCTGTTGGAAAGAATGCAGGAGAGATTGAGGGGGTCCTGGTTGAAAATCACTAAAGCAAGAGTGCCCGCTTCAACTTGTCGCATCTACAGGCTTCTTGATTTGGATGTACTGTGTATACAAATCTGAGATGGAGCAGAAAGCCTCAACGTTTGTCTGCATTGGTTGAGCAGAGTATGGGGCGATTTACTGAGGCTTAACAGCGTCAGACACAGTCGACCGCGTTGAAACCTATAGACCACCGGCCAAGTACTCTGCAATATGGGAGTACCTATCTGAAGATCTCGAGCATTTCTTGGTAATCTGTCCCATTCTAGCAGAGTTTCGGATGTCAAACTTTGGGACCCCTCCCCTCTCCCATGAAGTGCTTTGGGCATCTTGAATGTTAGTAATTGGCTACAACTGGCTAGATATTGTCTAAAGGTGCCTACAGACCGGACGATAACATTGTTGAAAACATTGTTATTAACATTTTTCAGTAAGATTTCTTTCAGACCGGAGGCAACACTGTTGACGACAATGTTATCGACATCGGGCGAGTGGAATTGTTAATAACATTGTTACGGCGCACGAAAAATGCTGACAACAATTCCTCCTTCGAAATGTTACCAAAAACATTGTTGGCAACATTTTCGGTAACAAAGTTATTTTTTCCGTCAACATTGTTAGTAACACTGTTGTCAACACTGAGTTTTGTTATCGAGCCATGAGCGATAACAAACCGGGATTTCTGGTAACATTGTGTTTCACAGGATTTTGAGCCTTTTAATTGGTGGGAGAAGGGTAGACTGTGATTCACACTGTTCCACTGACGACGAACTGTGGAGGACATTTTGGTTTCTTTGATTAATTATGTGCAGTAGTGACAAGGGAAGTAGTGAAGTGGGAATAATGAATTGGGAAAAGGACGAAGTAGTAAGGTTGATTGAGGAATATAGAAAGCAGAGATGCTTATGGGACGTGCAGCTGCCTCAGTACAAAGACAAACAGAAAAAGTGTGATGCTTGGAAAGTGCTTGGGATTGCCGTAAATCGTACTTGGGTGGAGGTGGAGAAGAAAATGAAAAGCCTAATCGGACAGTTTCAACGTGAAATGAAAGAGTACTGGAGAACACCTACTTGTTCACACCCAAATGTTATTACTTTGAATGTTAACAACATTGTGGATAACATTGTTAGAAAACTAGACCCAAAAAAGCAGATGGATGAATTTTTGGCACCAAAAAAAGTTGACGACATTGTTGCCAACAATGTTGGTAACTAATTTTCCAGATCATCACTTTTTGTTTCCAACATTTTTGTTATCTACAATGTTATGTTAATAACAATGTTTTCCGCTAACATTTGGTCTGTAAAGGCCTTAAGAGCGGAACTAGTCAACCATTGGCAAGTACTTGAGTATGATATAATTGGTACAATATATAATTGGTGGAGGTCAATTGACCACTTTTCACAATGTAGTCGAAGGTGTCGTCTCTGGCACTTTAGAATATGACTTGTCATGTTCTTCTCTTTCCCTTAACTTCGATTGCAGGTGATGAATTCACATCATTTGCTTCTGCACTTGACAATAACTCTAGGTACTTTACAAAATTTAGGGGTGGTATTGCATCCGGCCGGAGCTTGTCGGTTTCTTATGCGTAATTTGAAGTGCTGAAACAGAATTTGAGGTTTTTTTTCTATTTTTATTAATTTTTTTCTTTAAGCTCGCTTTTCATGGTATTGCTTGTTTTCACTTTTTTGTACAGAAACTTTTCAAGATTTTTTATTGAACACAATTCTAGATTAAATGCATTCCAAAGGTGGCTAACTTATGTAAAATTTATCGCTGATTCCGAACATCACTTTAATTTTTCTATCGGACCGCTACCGACCCCCCCGTTAAAAAAAAAAAAAAAAAACACAAAAACACAAAAACACAAAAAGTAGGTAAGGAAAAATGCCAGTTTTTTTTTTTTTTTTTCTGCAATTTTATGAGTAAATAATATAAAAAAAAGGCCTGGAAAAATTCTTTTGGATCTACATCCTGTGGAGGACATGCCTCCGCATCAAATGAGAATAACCGCATGTTTTTAGGTCTGAAAATAACGGAGGTGCGATTTATTTAGTCAGACATTACACAATCACGACCCTCGACGAAACCGGGTTCAACTGTCAGCTCATCCTGTCTGTTATACTTTGGGAATTAATGCACGCTATACGTATGCACAGACCAATCAAATATATATCTATCTAGCTGTTATGTAGGCTCCTCAATTCGATTGGATGAGCAGGATAACAATAGTAAGCTCTGTTTTCTGAGGTTTGTTTATGTAGGTATGAGGTAGACCCTCTCGGTTTATAGGCTCAAAATAGCTATTTTTGATCTTTGTATCTGCCGTCTTCATGCCACCTATCGCCCTGGTTGCTCTTGTCTTGTCAATTCAGTTGTCGTTTTTGAGGAAGCCGAAACCTACTAAAAACTGCGTGAACAGCCCAAATGTATTTTGTTTCATCGGTGGAGAATAAATGCTTGACAAGACAAAAGTAACAAGAGCGAAAGGTGGCATGAGAACGGCAAATACAAAGATCAAAAATAGCAATTTTGAGCCTATAAGCCGAGAGTTGCCATACCTACGTAAACAAACCTCAGAAAACAGAGCTCAATATTGTTATCCTGTTCATCCAATTGACTTGAGCAGCCTACGTAATAGCTAGATAGATAGATATGTGGTTTGTATGAGCACACATAGCGTGTTCAATGAAAAATCCTGAAATGTTTGTGCACAGAAAAGTGAAAAAAGGTAAGTAATAGAAAACTACCTTTAAGAAAGGACCTTGGATTTGGATTTAGCGCATCAAATGACGTAAGAAACCGACAAGCTCCGGCCGGATGCAAGACCACCCCTGAATTTTGTAAAGTAATGTAATTTCCTACACTAATATCCTTCGTTTTTATTATTTTGTACTAAACGATAAAAGAGAGCGGTTCGACTGGTCAGCAACCTAACTTTGCTGAATGGCAGAATGTAAGCAAATTAAAATAAAGCACCAAGTTGAATTGCTACTTATAGGCTTGAAATGCCTTTGTAAGTATTGGTGTTTGTTGTTTGTGCGTTTCCACGTAGGACACTCAAAACAGCTGATCTACCTTCTCAAAACATCCGCCAGGGCGTACTCGCGTCATTTCATCTCTCATTCCCACGCCAAAAGACAGGTCAAGTTCGTTGGCCAGCCCGATCGCTCCATAATTTCAGACTCAAATTTACAATTTAATGACCCAAAAATGCTTTTAAAAAATAGCTTTTTTAAGAGAAGGGCATGTGGGGTGTCACAGTTCAAGTATTTTTTAGCGTTAAGTCGATTGTGACCGCTCTCAGATCTCTAAGATTCATAATAAGCGTTAAGCGAGAAAAGTCGATTTTTACGGGAAAATTGCCCATAATTGACCACATTTTGACAACAGGGCGTCTGGTGCGTCACAGTCGAAGCATTTTTCAGCGCTGAGTCGATTGCGACCACTCCCAGATCTCTAAGATCCATAATAAGTGATAAAAGTCGATTTTTACGTGAAAAATGCCCATATTTGACCACATTTTGACAACAGGGCGTGTGGGGCGCCACAATCGGAGTATTTTATTTATTATTTTTTATTTATTTTTTATTTTTGAAGCGCTGAGACGATTGCGACCACTACCAGATCTCTAAGATTCAAAATAAGTGAGTAAAGTCGATTTTTACGTGAAAAATGCCTATAATTGACCACATTTTGACAACAGGGCATGTGGGGTGTAGTCGAAGTATTTTCTAGCGCTGAGACGATTGCGATCACTCGCTGATCTCTAAGATTCATAAATAATTGAGAAAATCGATTTTTAGGTGAAAAATGCCCATAATTGACCAAAATTTCGAGTTCGGCTGCGTGTTCTAAAATTTTCTTGGCGAACTCGTCACACGGCTGTCCCCTCAGTTTTATTTTGGACATGGCTGACCTTAATGATTAGAATCTAAGTGTCTAATTGAATGTTATCCACAACTTTTTTTTTCAAAATTCACTCTATTAGTCTATGACTGAGCACTTTTTTTTTCTTTTTTTTATCCGCGTGGCATGATGCACCGTCGTACCAACATACGTTTTCCTCGCACGGCTTGATGCTCGCGGCAGATCCACGTAGGACGCGGTTTAACCCCGCCTTTGGCGCACTGTTTCCAGGACTCGCAGTCGCATTTGAAACAAACAGGTGTATCAAAGCTTCGTTCTCAGTGCACGTTCTGAAACTTCTCAAACTCAACAGAACCGGGACGGAAAATCCCGGGGCGTTCCGGAACTTGATCTGAAACTCTGCGAACGATTTCAGTACTTGGAAGTGGAATAACCTGTGTTGTTGTTTGTACAACCTCACTCAACACTGGTGCTCCTTTTCATAGTATTTTCAGTGCCCGTGAATATATTACTTATCATGCCCGTGAATATTACTTAACTATTACCCCACGGCAAAAAAAAAATCCACGATGACTGAGGAGTATACTTGAAAAAATTTGAGTTTCGTGGATGCAGACGAGATCCAACTATAACTTCAATCTCGTCCTCATCTTCTATAAACCATGAAACACCATCGTGGAAACTATCACTTTCCGAACTTGACAAGCTAGTTGAAATTTCGATCATAGAATAGGTACATATTTATACTAACATATAGAGATTAAAGTATGATTAAGTACGATTTCGATGAAGAAGAAGAGAGTTGTTTACTCCACGAGATCCGAAAAATTGTGAAATGCGCATGCGTTAACTACGTCCTTGCGTTTGAGTTCTGACAGTTCCGAGAAAAAAAAACGGAGACTGTCAGAACCGTTCGGAACTGGGTTCGCAAAACACTGCGAACGCCAAACTCCGCGTTCTTGGCGTTCCAGAACTGGGCGTTCTGGCACTGCAAACGACAAAATTCGACTGCGCTTGCCCAGAACCGTTCCGAACTGGCAGAACGGACACTGAGAACGAAGCTCAAGTCATTGAGGTGGTTCCGCCAAGACTGGAACTTTTCACCATTTTTCGGCCCCGTCTATTATTCATACTTATAAATACCAAGTACCCACCCCGTTCCGCCTGCTACCCTGAACATGGGAGATGCTTTTGGGTCGTGGAAGGTCGTCAGACAAGGACAAGGTCGAGCTGGGATGAGGAGCAGATGGAAGTGAAGCGATTGCGATGCCCCAATGAAATGTGGAGGCGGGTCGCCGCGTCCTTGGGAGCTGATGTGTGCGGCAGAGTTGAGAGATCCTACAGTGAACCCGGAAGATGCTCCTCCGTTACGTCATCGCCCGTGTTGAAACCCCAACCTCCCTCGCCCCTTCGTAGTAGTCGAGTTCAAGGTCGCTTCAACTCGTACTACTTACTACAGTGGTGTCTGGAATGGAAAATAGGTTTGGTGCCATAAAATTTGCGATTTCTCAGCATTTGGGGAAACACTTGGACAACAAAGCATGTGATCGCCGAAATCCCAATACTTCATGAGCATGATTGCCCTCGAAATCGGCCATTTTCAGCAAAGGGGTAAATACGTCTAAATCTATAGATTTCTTCTTTCTATATTCTCTATATGTTTGAAAATTGAAGTATATATATATTTTAGATTCTTTATGTCTTTATCATAATTCAAATACATAAAAATTGAAAATAAAATGCTCTTCAAAAATAATACAGATTTCTTTAAAAAGATACAGAAACTTATCCCCTATGTGGGCATAGCCCGTGGCAGGGAGATGAGTCGTACCTCAGCTAGAAAAATAACAAATATTCATAAGTGGTTACTTATTTTAAAAAGAGAAAAAGAAACACGCTTCTTTAAAAAAAATACAATAATATTGTTCCAGCTGCAATGGATCGGAGTACAATGAAAACAAAACATGTAGGAAAATATAATAGTGAAGTTAAACAGCAGTAGTATAGCAGATTAGTGATGAAGTGGTTTTTGAGTTTCTGACTAGTTTTACAGTTTACTAATTTTCAGAATCAAAATTTCATGCCTATGCCAACATACACTTAAATTGTTTCCAAACATGGGATATTAGCGATTTTTTTCATTAAAAAAAAATTAAATTAGCAATTAAAATTATAGGTCAAAATTTCAACAACAAAAATTTTTTTTGGAAACTTTGTTATGTTCGCTCGATAGCCTAGGATGAGACAAACTCAAATATATATTTAGATTTGAAAATTGATTGACTGGTGTGGAGATAATCAAGATTATCTATTTGTATCTTCCCTCTCTCTCACACAACTGTCGTCCCCTTTAGCCTTAAAAGCGCCGATCTCAGGGTTTTCGGAAGAGCATTAAACCCACGTACACCTCGTGCTCGGTATGAGTTGTAACCAAGAGTAGTGCGAAAATAAGGAATAGTCATAGAGTTGCAAGAATGGAATCTGGTGTAAATTAAATGGTTAGGCGTGGAAAAACTTTTTTCTTTCAAGATCTGTTTAATGCAATGAAGCTCCATCAGTAAGGGAAATTTTATAGTATTCAAATGTTTAAATAAGGGTCCGTTACGGTCCAAAAACCTCTTCTTACTTATAATTCTTATTAGCTGTTTTTGGGTGGTGATAATGGGCAAGAGGGTAGTGGGATAAGTGGCACCCCATGCAGGAATACCGTACAAAAGCACTGATTGGACTAGTGCAAAGTAAAATATTTTTAATAGAGGCAATTATAATATTTTACTTAATATAGCAAAGAAGTAAATTAATTTGCTTAATCTTGTGTTGACTAACGAAACTTGTTGCTCCCACTTAACCCAGCTATCAAACCCAACTCCCAAATATTTCACCTCTGAAGCTCTTGTTATTTTTGGGCATGTTGCACAACATGTTGTATCACAATCAGCTCCATGTAATAGCACCTCCATGTCCTGCGGCTGGCTCGGACTCTATCTAAAATGCGCCTTGAACCTTTTAAAAACTTCTCAGTAACATGGTGCTGCCTTAGAGAATGAAATTCCACTTCTCTCTCTTTCGCATGCACACTCGCCCACACATACATACACGGATACATTATACACTTGGCCCACGTGTATGTATAGATGTTAGTATAAGTTCTGGAGCTCTGGGAGTGAAATTTCATTCTCTAAGGTAGCATCATGTAACTGAGAAGTTTTCATTAGGTTCAAGGTGCATTTTATATTGAATATACATTAATTCTCAAACATATAGAGAATGTAGAAATCTATAGATTATACGTAAGTATTTATCCCTTTGCTGAAAATGGCCAATATCGAGGGCAATCATGCTCATGAAGTATTAGGATTTCGGCGTTCACAGCCTTTGTTTGTTCAAGTGTTTCCCCAAATGCTGACATGTCGCAAATTTTACGGCACCATAGCCAAACCTATTTTCCATTCCATACAACCGTGACTACCAGGAAAATACTAGTCGTACCTACTACTCAGAGGGGAGAAGGTGGGGCGAGTGTAAGGGATAGTTGAACGTGGTTCGGGGGTGGGGGGGGGGGGGTGGAAATATCCTATAAACAGGGTGTACACAGTAAGGTCGCACCACCCACCGGCCAGGGTTCAATTTGACAACTGATTTCTGATCGAGTGTCTCTTAGTAATTTTTAGCATTGAACATGCTTTAGCCTTAGACTAACTAGCGAAAAACGTTACGCGGATGTCTCACGAAATTGTTAACATTTTATGACGAATATGTTGATATTTTATGACGAAAATGTTGACATTTAATTACTTTGGCACATGAACGAAAAAAGCGTTACGGTTGGTTTTCTTACGATTTCCGCTTACAACCGAGTGGTTGCTAGGGAAATGGTACTTCGTCGTTTTTCATCCCACAAATTTCGTTGACCATTCGTTCGAAAGCTCTCGATTTATCCAACCATATAATGTTAACGACTGCGAAGTGCGTACTACAACTATAACTACAAGCTGAGTTATGATCATGGTTATTCGAATAATTGTGTACACTCTGGTGATCATTATCAATAATTGATATTGTGAACATGATTGCAACTATTGCAAGAACGGTTTGATTTCTGAAACGGTAGTTAAATCATTTTAATAGGTAATTTCTACGCTTTACACTCTAGGAAGCTGTAATTTCGTATGAAGCCTCTTTAGGACAATTACTTGACGATGAGTGGCTCTTAGAGCTTGCATACGAGTCTGCAACACATACGAGTCTGCAACTAAAGACATAAAATGTCCCAATGTGTTGCAGACACGTATGCAAGCGTTTCTTATGATTTAATATAATTTAAATAAGTAACCACAAAGGGTAATAGGTAGTCCGTTTTAGTTACTTTTAAGCCCTAGTCGTCTAATCCCGCTCGAATCCGGTGCATAGTTGGTTTTCTTTCTTTTTAGACCAAAATATTCATTATTGAAAATAGTAAACCGAAACTTGCTGGCAGAGCCGTACAAATAATTATCTATCTCTCGTCGCAGTTTAGCAAAAAACTGATGCATTTCAATGCGAGATCACGGGAAAGTGGTGTACAATCACCCTTTCACCGCATAAGCACAAATTAAGGCCATTACCTCAATAATGTATTGAAGTGCCGTGAATTATCATTAAGCCGATCTAGATAATTTTTTCCTAAACCCCATACATTCATCCTCTGTAATAGGTACCTCACTGATTTTTTTCTTTTTGAAACCGCACCAGATTATATTATTGATCTTCCCCTTCGAATTTCTTTTGATTTTCACGTACATCTAAGCCGTTGCTGGGAAAATGAAAGTTCTTTAGTTTTCACCGGACAAAAATCGTTCTTCACTCATTGGAAAACAAGATTCATCACGCATTTCTTTCGTACTTGTTCTTCTATTCAAGTCGTAGTTTTATATTAATTTAGAAGAAGAAGAAGAAGAAAACAGGTTTATTTACAAAAGAAAAACACAGAAATTTGACACATAGGCAATAAATCAAAAAACATGTTACAGCAATTGGCTTAATGCCCGTCTCGTACTTGTTCTTATGTTCATGTCGTAGTTTTATATTAATTAAACACCGTCCTCAATCAAAATCAAAAAATTTAAAAACGAAAAAACGAACAAAAGTTTTAGAAAGTGTAAATCAAGCATTTTAATTTCTCCCTTGATGGGAAAAACAAAAGAACATGGATATGTCTAGTACCTACTGCTTACCAGTTGGTACCTACTACTCAATTGTATACCAACCATGTAGTGCCTTCATTTCACAAGATTATTCCATTATGGTTACAAAACAATATTAGTTGTTAACTTAGAGTAATAAATCAGCATTCCTTGACACTACAATGGCTTAGAGGTCATGAAATGTCGTGGTAAAATGAGAGCATTCCAAAAAGTGGCGAACGATTTTCCTACTATGAAAACGCCTTGGTTGTACGTGAAAATCAATACAAAATGTGCCGGTCGGGAAAAAAAGTGTCGGTCGGGAAAAAAAAGTGTGAACGATGGTCGGTCGGGAAAAAAGTGTCGCGAAAAATTCCTTGACCTCCAGCCAAAAGACATATCCATGTCAAAAAGTTTTTTTGTCACTTGGTTGAGAAGTTAATCTTGGTTATAGTAATTGTAGACGCGCACCATATCAGAAAATTATCTACCTAGGTACTCTGTTCTAATTTCGATTAGTAAAACATTTATGTCGTAGTTTTAAATTTATTTACATTTACGGATTAGCGGGAAGAAAGCATGTTTTAGCATTTTACCCGAAGACTCAAAGCGGAAAGCAACCAGGGGGTCCAGGGGCGGAGGCCCTTGCGAGGCCCGAAGTGTCGAGTTTTTTTTTTTTTTTTCTTTTTCTTTTTTAGTCCGCTAAAAAAAAACAGAGTTCTTTCATTTTTATTTTTTTCGTGTTTTCGACCTTATGACACTAAAACGGCCAGCATAACTCCTTTAATTTTAAGCAAAATCAAATCTGAGGAGACCGTTGGAAAGAGCATTAAATTTCCCATCTTGCTAATGCCAAATCAAAATTTTTCGCTTGGATTGATAAATCAGCCTAAACAGTAAAATTGGTCAATGTTCTACAATCATTGGTTTTTTCGACGCTCATAGGTTCCAGTGAGACTTGCGAATGTTTGCTGGTAACCCTAAAAACTACGCCAGAATCCTATCGTAAAAACTGCAAAACCAACTCAGGCGTTCTACATTCGACCTATACCATATATTACCCTGTATGGAAAAGTAGGAAATGTAAGGGGAGTTTGCCCAATCGATACAGGCTCAAAAATAACCCTTCTCTATAGGAATGCAGTAAATGAGGAACAACTGAAACCATCACTCTTCTCGCTAGCTAGAAGCAAGTGGCAATAGTAACCTGACCCCTGACTTACGCCAAAAGACCTACGGGCACTACTGACTGGACTAAGACTCAAGTTACCACCCAATGCCCCTTTGGTACTGTCAGGTCGCCTCTGTAAGGGTGGCAGTCACACCAACTGATATGGTTTTCATTGTTGCCTTTCCCCTACTGGAGGACGATAGTACGTTTTTCCTAAACCGTCTTCATACTGCCCCAGTTTATGACCAACAACTAGAAAGTTGGCTGAGCTAGGGTGAGTTGCAGCCAGCAAGACTTGACAACTAGTGGGGTTCCAGCAATCTGTGCACTAAGAAAACCGGTCTACACTTGCCAAAAAGTTAGTTGAGAGTATTTTCTTTGAGCAGGTAAACTAGATGGTTGTGAACAAATGTTATATACGGCCAGATACCCAACATTCCAACTATTGAATAACAGCTGGTTGTACTCTGTTCCTAAACCAATAGATATTAAATTGTAATGTAATGGGAAGCTAGATATCCACGTGACCCTGACAGGAACCAGCATTGTCTCCGACTCAGGCCAATGTAAAATAACAGGTCCGGATTTCCAATTAGTAGGAAAATTTACAATAGAGACTGAGGAGCTCAAAATGGTGCAAGCAGTAAAAAGATCGCAGCTCAATCTAGAGCTGAATGGGTCCCTTAGCCTGCTAACTCCCAGTGAACATGAAACTCTCACAATGGGAAAAGAAAAGGTCGATGAACTAATGGATCAATTGCCCAGCCCTGAATGTAGTGTGAGCGGAATTGTTATATCTTCAGTTTATATTGATAGGCAACTAACGTTAACTCCATTACTAACTGTTCAAATGTTTATAGATACCGTTTTCATAAAACTTGTTACTTCTTTGGGTTGAGTTGTAAAATATATTCAAGTGCTTTTCAACTTGTGCTATCTTACCTAAAAGTAATATAAATGGACACGAGAATTAACGTAAGAATAAAACAGCTGGCTGGTACAAGTCCGTACTAGTATTTTAATAAATAATTCATCTACGTGGAAATTTGGTACAATCATTCGAAAACTTGGGCTCCTCCATTACATGGTGCAACTTGACAGTGGGAGGGCACTCAAAAGGCACATCAACCAACTCCAGAGATCAGAAACAGAGGTAGCAGAGACCGCATCACAAAGACGACCCTCTGCACATCCCCCCGCAAAAACTGATTTTGTGCTAGATCCCTTACTTACGGGGCCCTCAACGGATCTAGAAGCTTCCAATCCTACTTATGATCCTCCTCAGCTATTCAACACTGCTGATCTTTTACTTTCCCCACAACCAACGTCCAATACCTATAGTAATGCGGATTCTTCTCGCCTGTCAAGAGACATGACACTTTCCAGGCGTTCTACCAGAATGCGTCGGCCACCCTCCTACTTAGAGGATTATGTGCTTTATTAAGTGGGGGAGAATTGTTATATCTTCAGTTTATATTAATAGGCAACTAACGTTAACTCCATTACTAACTGTTCAAATGTTTATAGATACCGTTTTCATGAAACTTGTTACTTCTTTGGGTTGAGATGTAAAATATATTCAAGCGCTTTTCAATTTGTGCTATCTTTCCTAAAAGTAATATAAATGGACACGAGAATGAACGTAAGAATAAAATAGGGACCTTTTAAATAGCACGCTCGCTACTAACCTGCAGCCCAGCTGGATGATAAGGTACGCAGTTCCAGCTCATCAGCTGACGTGAGCATCCGCTGATGGAGGAATAACCGAGAGAGCCCAACGTGGTCGAGCCGACTCACCTGCCAGCGAGAACGAAACAAGATCCCGTCCCATCCCAGTGTGTCCCATCCCTTATAATGTTATCAAGATACTTCTCTAATAAATAAAGGTTCAGCCGCATTGTTCTTTCACTGTAGTGCCCCAAAAACGAATACGCTAGGTACGAGTACATTAGTGTCATAATAGTCATATAGTGTCATGCTGATTGCTGTTGAATTCCAAATAGTTTAGTTTATATATATAGTTTATTATTATTGTTTGTTGATTTTATGAATGATAGTTTTTAATGATGAATTTTATGAATGAATGTTTAGTATGTTTGTAATTTATAGAACGTTCGGCTGTATGATTGTTGGCTTTCTGTATTTTGGCTTGGGGCTCTCGGTCGGCCCGGGGGCGGTCTCGCCTGGTGTTTTGCTTTCCGGTGGAGCGATTGTTATGATCTTGTCTAGAGCTGCATATCCAGAAATGGGTGTGCACCCTCGGGAGGCCGCCGTGGTGGGTCGGGTCCGGGCTGGGCCGGGACACCCCGGCCGAGCCACCTTTTGGGTGGTTTCAGACTGCCTATTTGGTCTGCAGCCCACATTTTAGTTTTCTTATTTACTAGCCGCTCCGGCTCGCTACGCTCGCCTCCACGTCCAGCAAGGGGGGCAAGCCCCCCGGACCCCCCTTATTTAGGGAATATTGCTCGCTTCGCTCGCAAAGTGTGGCATGTAGGGAATGTTGCTCGCTCGCAAAGTGTGGCTGTATACATGCGATGTATTACAATTGAAACATGTAGGGGATATTGCTCGCTTCGCTCACAAGCGGTAGATCTCTAAGAGTAGTTTTAACTTCTGTATGGGGATGCTGCTCGCTTCGCTCACTTGAGGAAGTGCCCACCCAACTTGGCAGACGCTTTTTTCTGCTGGAAATTCTTACAAACAAATTAAATCTTATAAAACTATGTGGAACCACGAAAAGTTTATTAGGGGATGCTGCTCGCTTCGCTCGCTTGAGGAAGTTATACTGCCCACCCAACTTGGCAGACGTTTTTTTCTGTTGGAAATTCTTACAAACAAATTAAATCTTATAAAACTACGTGGAACCACGAAAAGTTTATTAGGAGTTCGCTCGCAAGGTATACCTGTATATGTGTAGGGAAAAACCCGTATTTATTCCGTTGAAATGAGTCATCGAGTCCCTTCAAGACGTAAGTGCGTAGGCCTGGCTCGCAACCTATGCCTCGCAACCCATGTGTACCTGCTCGTAACATTGTGTAACACCTGATTCATCGAACCCCAAACACGTCTTCCTAGAGCCTTCTCGCGTCCACGGCACATATAATTTTTCATTTTAATAGCTTCCCCTCGCAATTTGACCGACTTCTCGTCACTTTTTTCGATATCCGATTTCGGATTCAGATTCGGCGGACCCAAAGCTGTATTTCGCCCGCGAAAACCGTTCCGAAAAACGTACCTTTACGGGGTATATTTTAATGGGAAAAAACGTAGTTTTTCGTCGGACTTTTCGAGAAAACGGGTCCGTACTCTCGCATTTTTTTGACGCATTTCCAAATACTTTTTTCGCGATCCGATCGCGCTGTCGTCTTTCTTGTTCAAAAACCTATGAAATCGGTATTTTTCCGGAATTTTCGACGGCCGTTTAGAGGGGTAGGGGAAACGGGGAAGTCCAAAAAGCGCACATTAACCGGAACTTCGACCCCCCTCCCGCCCTACGGCCCATGGTTCGGGTGGGATTAGAAAATTTTAAATTCGCTCGTTCCCCCTTTCTGAAAATCCCAAGAAGATCCCCCCACTCGTAGATCCGGCCCACTCAGCCGTTTGGCCGTGCATAGACACAACAGACAAACAAACAGACGGAGTTTCATTCTTATAAATAACTTAAAAAGCCCCCCGGACCCCCCATTAAATTGCTCGCTTCGCTCGCAAAGTGTGGCATATAGGGAATGTTGCTCCCTTCGCTCGCAAGGTATATCTGCATATGTGTAGGAAAAAACCTGTATTTATTCCGTTGAAATGAGTCATCGAGTCCCTTCAAGACGTAAGTGCGTAGGCCTGGCTCGCAACATTGTGAAACGGGCGGCGGTCTCGATTAAAAATGTCATTTTAAACGCTTTGCCTCGCTTACGCTCGCATTTCGACCAACTTCCCGTCACTTTTTTCGATATCCGATTTTGGATTCAGATTCGTCAGGATCAAAACTTTATTTTGCCCGCAAAAACCGTCCGGAAAAACGTACCTTTATGAGGTATATTTTAATCGGAAAAAACCAAGTTTTTCGTTTAACTTTTCGAGAAAACGGGTCGGTACTCTTGCATTTTTTTTTACGCATTTCCCGATACTTTTTTCGCGATCCGATCGCGCCTTCGTCTTCCTCGTTCAAAAACCTACGAAACCGGTATTTTTCTGGAATTTTCAATGGCCGTTTAGAGGGGTAGAGGAAGCGGGGAAGTGGAATAAGCGCACATTAACGTGTACTTCGACCCCCCTCCCGCCCTACGGCCCATGGTTCGGGTGGGATTAGAAAATTTTAAATTCGCTTATGCCCCCTTTCGGAAAATCCCAAGAAGATCCCCCCACTCGTAAACTCCCCCCACTCAGCCGTTTGGCCGTGCATAGACACGACAGACAGACAGACAGACGGACAGACAGACGGACAGATAGAGCTAGAGATTTTATATTTTTTATGACTTTTTAAAATATAGTTCTTACGAAAAATTGTATGGCTGCATGTATAAATTTGTGCTATTTCGATCATTTGGGAGTAGTGAAATTTTTTTGTTATTTGGCTTGTTTATTTTTGACTATTGCTATGCACTTATGTGTGATGGCAAATAAAACTATCTCTCACTCTATCTCTATGCCATCATAGTGTCATAATGTCATGATGTAAGGTTGACAATTCATAATGTTAAGGTTAGTGTGTCATTAAAGTGTGTGCCTTCTTGTTGATTGACTGTGCTAGCGATCCATATATCATAATAGTATTTTCGTAGGGAATAAGAGTTCAAGATAGCAACTATTGCTATTAATTTCTATTAATTACAAAATTTATTTTTGTTAATACTTTTAAGGCTGGTTTTCTGTGTTCTATGTTTGTTTGTTGTTAATTTCGTTGGTTCCATGGGAGAATAAAAAGGAGTAAGTATTAGTGGAACCACTTTTTGTGCTTCCTTCTCTCCCTTCAACTCAGGTACTGTCACACGTGCATGACTTCTTAATTTGCAGTGTAAATTCAAATTTGAGGATACCGTTGTAAAGACCATTAAATTTCCTATCGGATGGTAACACTTGCATTTCTACACAACCCCGTTATATCCAAGTTTTACACTTGAACTCATAAATTTGAGTTCATTTGGTATGATAAATTTTATGTGTTTCTAGGGGTGAAACTAGTAGGCTAAAGTGTAATACTCGGTTATAACGGTATCCGGGAGATATGCAACTATTACCATTCGTTTCAGCGTATGAAATACGTAGAAACCGATCCCAGACTCGTATTTTTAAAGAAGGTAATTTTTCAAGAAAACCCTTGATTTCATTGGGGAAAAAAAACAATGTTTTTCAACATTAAAACATACTTTCCTCCCCTATTCAGCAAAGTAAAAGTAAAATTGAGTACACTGTTGAAAGGGTGAGAGTTCGGCGCAGTTTTACCGTTCTTGTGTCTTGAAAAATTCGTTCTCGTAGTTCTATTCCCGATTGATAAAACTCTAGGCTTCCCAAACTAAGTAAAATTTGCTTTTCAGAGGGTTTTTTCATGTATCAAACTTTAATTCTAATAAAGATTCAGGCATCAATCCGATAGAAAATTTAATGCTCTTTCCAACGGTCCTCAAATTTTAATTTATACAGCAAATTAAGGGAGGCTAAGCTTCTCCTCTGTCCTGAAGATGGGGATAAAATCCAACCATACAACGAGGAAAGCGATGAAAGCGTGAATAGTGATGGTGATGGTGAAGTGGCAGCAGGTTACATGGATATTCGTTAATTCGATTTTTTTACTTTAATTTCATCGTTTAATGATTCTTAAACAATGTTTAAAATTTCAATCACTTGTAAAAGAAGCAAACTTAAGAGTTCTGGAAATATAGCAACCTTCTCAATAATTTTGTACGCAAATATTTCACGATATTACCCTATTTTTTGAATTTTCAACCCAAGGAAGACGTCGAACCGATCCAAAAATGATTCCATTGAAGTCAGCATTAAAAAATACTTATAACTACAAAGCAAGTTTTTTCGGATATCGATTTAGGCAGTTGACTTTGAATTATAAGCGCATTTTTGCGTTTTCGCCCGCCCTACGTACGCCTCATGTGAAAGCGAAAGTGCCCTCAGCGCGCCACCCTTCTCACGACCACCCTCTACACGGCGCCCCTTCCCACGACCACCCTCTCGGCGCCGCCCTTCCCACGACCACCCCCTCGACGGCGGCGCTGCACCCCTTCCAGGCCTTCCAGGTACATAAGGTACGGGAAGAGTGTGGGAGGGACATATAGTGTTGTGTGCGTCCACGTCCCGCGTCGTTATACCTTTTTTTGTTATTCTCCCACCCGCATCTCGTCCATTGCCGAAGCGTAAGTACCAAAATATTATTCCTAAATATTTACGTATATTTAATAACAGTTTATTGCTCAAATATTCACCAAAATATGAACGAAATTTCATCGAAATTTCCTTCAAAATTATGACAAAATTTCATCGAAATTTCCTTCAAAATTATGACAAAATTTCATCGAAATGTGAACGAACTTTCATAGAAATTTTGTTCATAAGATAATATTTCAAAGGCATATATTTCTAGGATGAAAGGAATATTATCCAGGACTGTCTATCAAATAATATCCTCATGAAATAAAGATATCGAAATTAATTATTGCAGAAATTGTCATTATGAAGTTTTCTCGCAGAAACCGGATTGGGAAATCTCAATGAACGCTTTTTTACTATTTTAGATCATTGATTGAATAAAAACATTAAAAAAAAAAAAAAATTCAGTCATGCAGCATAATTGTACGAGAGAATTTTCTTAAATTACCTATCGTACTATATGTTAATTTGTATTGAAATTTGAACAATTTTGGTGCAAAGGAATTGTTTAAAAAAACCGACTTACCTAATGGCAAAAAACTCATACTAGATAAAATTCTGCTTTTCAAAAAAAAAAAAGTTTTTTTTCTTTTCAAGATTTTTTTGCAAATAGCGAATTTTGGTAGATTTTTAACTCAAAATTTTTGAAAAATGTCTTCATTGAAATCCGTTTTGAGGCATTCTGAAACGAATCGTAGAGTTTAACGCTTTTTCATATACCTAAATCTATATATACCTATATATATATATATATATATATATATATATATATATATATATATATATATATATATATATATATATATATAATTTTTGTCTCAATTCTAAGGAGAGTTATCGTCTGGAATGACATAACTCTTTATATATATATATATACATATATAAAGAGTTATGTCATTCCAGACGATAACTCTCCTTAGAATTGAGATAAAAATTCCGTTCTTGCGCCAAAAAATCAAGCTTTCCAAACGAAATGATGAGTTTGTTAGCCAGCACTTTTGAGCACATTAAATTGACCAAAATTCAAAAAATGTACTAAAAAAATCACTAAAAAGTTTCAGTCATGCAGCATAATCGTATGAGCGAATTTTGTTAATTATCTTATTGTATAATGTTGAATTGTTTTGAAATTTGAGCTTTTTGAGTGCAAGGAAATTATAATTGTTAATTTTATGGGGAAAAACGTATTCTAAATAATGATCTCCTGTTCGAATAGAGATTTTGAATTTTTAGCTTTATTTGCAGTTTTTATCGATTTATTAGCTATATTAATGACTTTTAAGTACATTTTTCAGCATGTTTATAGCAGCATAGTTTATAGTTAATACACTTGATTTGAGCAATATTCTAACAAAAAATGTAAATATAACGATTTTCAGAAGTTTAGAAGTTTTTAGAAGATTTTTAGTTTGATTATAGCATTAGGTAAATTATGTTACGTTGTTTTGAAATTTGAATACTTTGAGAGCAAAGAAATCGGTAATCACCAATTTTATTGCGAACAAACTTGTTTCAAATAACATGATATTTATTCAATCTTATTGAACTTCATTTATGGTCTTTCTAAAAACAAACATGTCACCAAGGACCATTGCAAAAACAAACACTTCGAAACTTAAATTCCAAATTATTTGAATGCAAACACATTTTTATCTGCATGACTTACACAGATGTTTTTCAAACATGAAAATGAAAAGGCCTAAAGAGTATTTATGCTTAGATAAGGCCTTAAGTATTTTTATTATTATAACCATTATTTTTATTTTATTGTTAAGTGCTGACAATTGTCAAACAAATTAATTGTGATGACAAATAAACGAAATAAATAACAGAAATGTAGTGCGACATGACCAAAGGTATTTCTATAAACGTTTTTCCTCCTGAAAAAAATAGATCTGAATTACTTGTTAGTTTTTGCCTGGACACTCCAGTACTTGTAGTTAGTTAGAGATTTGAATGAGGTTGATAAAACAGCCGTTTATTCGGCTATATTCGACGCAATAGGTACGTTTTATGTAAATGTGAGAGGTAGAATAACTAGTAGAGAGAGAGAGCAGATGTGAAATATGCGGTTGAAACTACTAGAGATCAATAACATTGCATTAAAGGTTAGCGGCGGGTCTTATTGTGGGGAAACTGGCTATTAAAGTCTTGAGAGGCCCGAAGGCCGCATTAGGATTCCAAGTCATAAGTTTCCCAAATACCGTGACGACCTTTATTTTTCCGACCATCAAATTCTCACTCGCTCATCCAGCTGTGATGGAATGCGACGCCAGGCATCACACCATCGTGTTGCTCAACCGAGAGAAGTAGAAGCAACGAAAATTGTGTTCTGTCCCAACAGGCAGAATCTAATGACACGAGGATTTTTCGCAATAAGGAACTGTCGCCCATCTGAAATTCGACCTGAAACCTTTTGGTTTATTATTTTCAATGTTTCAACATGCGTAGAATTCGATAAACGAATTTTAAAAATCCGTCTGTCTAGCCGTACGCCACCCAGAGCTTTCTTTCTGAAAATCTTACGAAAAGCTTTGTCCAAAGTTTATGAAATTAGGCTCAAAAAATACATCAGCCGAAGATGGGCCAGTAACATCGAAATCAATTTTTATCAACCCTGAAGGGTTGATTACATATTCAAAAATCAAGATCTCGAAAACTTTCAAGGTAACAGTAATGATTTTTTGCTCGTCAATGATAAATATAATCCCAAAGAATCGATTAAAACGATCTTCAACGCTGTAAGTTGAACCGTTCACTTTCACTAAGGGCTAGAACTTCGAAAAAACACTTTCGAATTTCCAGGCGCGAGGACATAGAGAAATCACACGCTGCTAACATTGGGGAGTTTTTGCAGTTTTCCATCTGAGTCGTTGTACGAATAGAGGGTTTTCTAGCGCAAGCAGACCAGAAGCTAACCACTGAGTCGTACTGGACGAATGGGGAATTGAACTGAATTGTTGTATGATTGAATGAAACGATTCAAAAGTCACATTATCGTGACTACACTACTCAAAATCCCCATAATTAAGGCAGAGTCATAGATTACTTAACATGTAATGTGTTATTTTTCTTTCATAATGGAAGAAGTACCTATTAAATTAACTATAATTTTATCTACCTATGTGGTATAATTTTTTCACTAGAAATAGATGTGGTAGAAGAAGGAAGGGAACTTGGAAAGGTAGTTGTTAAGGCAATATTGAAATTTGCCTTGGGTTAGGAGAATCTCTTTCGGGAACTTCAACATGATCAACGATCAAGATGTACCAATATTATAAATATGTACCTACCTGTACCTATTACCTACATATGTACGATATTTTACTCTTTTTCCCTTGGACAATTACGTTTTATTATTGAATATAACGAACCATTTTTTAAGTTGTGGATACCGCCTAATATACGACAAAGGGTGTCACGGACTTGGGTCGCCCCCAAAGTTGCAATGGAGCCTAAATCCGCGCTACATAGAGAGAAGGGGGTGTGACAGTAGCATAAAAGATACAATTCGTACTGATAGCGTAACTATGTTCAAAGAAGATGATTTTCCGGTTCTCGGAACCTCATCTATCGCCAACCACAGCATTCCAAGAACTCGAGAATGATGCGTTCAACCCGGCGCGAGAGCGACGGATAGACGCGCATTCTCTTGGATCTGACGGTAACTGTCACAAGGGCAAAAACAGCAGTTTCTGTCTGTGTCTAGATCATCTCTGTTAAGTGGTACAACCCCTACCCACTTCTTCAAAATCGATCTATCAGTATCTGAGCATTGTCTATGACAACCAATTTCAGGTTTGACATGTGTAATGGTTACCTATTTCAACAAAATTAGTAGGACCCTCGAGCGAAATCAGACTGATGGTAGATCGTGAAGCTTTAGAATCCATTGTAAGGTATCAGCATAATTTAAGTGAGGATGAATCCTACAAATCAACCACCTTTTTTGAAAATCACGAATATTACGTTGTCCATATCATGCCACCTTGAAATAGGAACAAAAAAAAATTGAATGGAAGGTTACATGCGTATTCGGAGCTGTATTTGGCTTCCCTCCAGCTCCGAATAGGATTTTTCTATTCGTACAACGAATGGACCGCTAACCATTAGCATTTTTCGCGCATGCGCAATGCTCCATTTCTATTCGTAATTCCTCCCACTCGACTATGACTCAGCGTTGCGAAAAATCCCTATTGTTAGCCAATTGTAACTCAGTGGTTAGAGCGTCCGACACGATGGCAGCACACTGGCAGTGGTTCGTATCCCAGCGGAGACAATACATTTTATAATTCTTTCTTCCTAATCACTCTCAAGATTTTTTTCATTTATTCATTCTTTTTAGTTACCTAATTAATTTATTTTCTTCTGGTAGGTGACATCATCCAGTTATATTTATGCAGAAATAATAGACCTTTGATTAATAATTTGCAGCGTATTTTACTTTTTACTTTTCAGTCTACTGATTAATGATGTTGAGGAGGAACTGGAAGCAATCCCTGGAATACAAGTCTTGCTATACGCCGATGATTTACTCATGTGGGCAACCAGTAGCAATGTCCTGGCCCTTCAATCACTTCTAAATTAGCCCCTGGAAAAGCTTAGCCAGTGGTGAGATAAAAATGAGATGGTTTCTAAACCCACGAGGCACAGCTGTTCAACCCATGTTAGCCTTCATTATAGGAATGCCCAAATAATTATCACCAACGAGGCAACGGGTCTTTTTCGTTATGCTCTATGCGGTATTTTCTGTAATTCACACGCAAAATAATTTCCTATATTAACAGAATGATAGTTGTTTTTCTGAAATTGATGAAATTATCCATAAAATGAAAACTTGTACTTCTTAAAAAAGAAGGACCTTTTCCGTTAATTCACTACCATTCATTTATTCAGACCTGTATGTCTAACTAATCTGTATTTTTACTAAGATATTGACTACTTGATGTTATTTATTTTTGAGATGCGAGCTTGCGAGAACACATATCAAGCGTTTCTGTTTCTGTAGGAAATTGTTTCGCGATTGTATAACAGAATAGACTGTATGTGGTCGTATAACGAAAAAGATCCAAGGCAACATATCCTGGCATCAAGTTGGACAGAAGGTAAGCTGGAACAAGCACGTGAAGGCTGCAATGGAACAAGGGATGAAACGGATGGGACTGTTGAAGAGAATTGCCGTGACAAAATGGGGCTGCTCACAAGACGTCCTCTCTCAGGCATACAAAGCCCACAATGGAGTATGACCTAGAGCTCACAGTCACCTCCTCTCATACAACCAAAGCAGAGATTGATGTAGCCCAGAATAAGGCACTTCGTATAGTGAAGGTGGGGCCTGCTCAACGCCATTCGTTGCAATGGAACTGCTGTCTGGAGTTGAATCGATTGAAGCTTGGCGTGAATCAGTGCATTGTCTCTCCATGAGCGTCTAATGAGGAATCGAGTAGATATTTGGAAAACATGTACCTACTCCTTTCAACCCCAGACTGAAAACCCAGACTAGCTTCACTAACGAGGTAAATGCAATTGGTGCACCCAGGGGCCTTCATATCCAAAATAGACAAACCCCTAAAAACAGCCTCCAAATATCTCACACTGGCAGAGGTTATACAAAAGGAAAAAGCGCCATCCCATTTTCTAAAATCTTTAACCCTTGAAATGCTCAAAAAATACTATCCTGTTCCACAATGGTTTTCTGATCTATACTGATGGCTTGGCAACAGAAACCAACTCAAATGCAGACGTGCAGGAGTTTATTCTTCTGATTTTGAGATAGGTGAGCCAGTGGGCAGCATGGCTTCGAACATTGAA
The DNA here is from genome assembly GCA_030762985.1 of Adelphocoris suturalis. Classification (NCBI taxonomy): domain Eukaryota; kingdom Metazoa; phylum Arthropoda; class Insecta; order Hemiptera; family Miridae; genus Adelphocoris; species Adelphocoris suturalis. The sequence continues at coordinate 48,300,147 of CM061042.1, read as the reverse complement.
GGTGAAGTGTTTGCAATATTGATGGCACTCAGAAAACTCCAACAGCCTAACTACCCTAGAGTGATCATATTGGTGGAATCGTAGGCGGCGATTCAGGCTGTAGGAAGTCTTAAGACAACAGACTCGCTGATGTATTGGAATGTCGTCATCTGGTGGATGCCACGATTAAACTCGGGAGGGAAATAATCATTTATTGGATTCCCTTGCATTGTGGCATCCTGGGGAATGAAAGAGCCCATGCACTTTCTAAGGCAGGATCACATATAACACAGCCAGAAATAGTGATTTCCTATGCCACTGCAAAGCGCCACCTCAAATCTGCTGTGCTGAATGGGCACAAACTTCATCAAGGCCAGTGCTGCGATGGGAAGGTCCATTCTACTCTGCTGCAACCAGAAGGCCGAATCCCACTTTACCTGCCCCGTCAGATATCTTTTGCCTGCTTCAGGCTGGCCACCTGTCATGACTACCTCCAGGCGCATGTCCCCTATGTTCCACCGGCAAAAATATGACTCCAACCCACCTTGACATCTGTTCTGCTTTGGAGGACAGCAGACAAACTTCTAGTGACGACCGCTGGACTAGTTCAGGGTATATTGGGTTCAAAGGGATATTGGGCTGTGAGGACTTACTGGCCGATTGGTATCGTGGCCAAACGGCTTCGTTAATTTTTTTTTTTTTTTTTTTTTTAAATACACTTTAGATCACCTCCGATTCACAATTATATGATGAATTAAGTAGGTACCTATATCGACGAAATTTATTTTCATAATTAAAATCAAGAGAAAGAAGACGCTGAGAAAGTTACGAGATGGATTGGGTAACTAATGTGTGCCGTCACCATTTTAAATGCATTACCCACTTCAGTGCGTTTTACAACGTTGTTAACTCGTTAGGGAAAGCCGAGTTCACGATGAGGGATTAACTCTAGAGGATTGTTATGTTATGTTATTATTACGATGATTATGTAGGCTCAAAACATCTCTGGAACTTGCTCAAAAATTTACGCCCACCTGCACGAGAATCGGTGTAACCGTTTAGTCATTTCTAGCAGACAAACAAACAAATTTTCATGTCTATTATTAATTGCTATGCGATTCTTGGGCCGACCCCCAACAACTTTTTTTGTAACGTCCGTGACGAAATTAACGACGATTTTCACGTACAACCGAACATGTTTGAGTTGAGTACTGACTTGCTACTTCAGAGTAGTTGCTAAGAATTGCATAGCAAATTATCCTCGTTTTCTACGCAGTACAAAAGAGATCTACTCAAAAAAAAGATCCGCGGGGGTCCAGGGGGGCGAAGCCCCCCGGCGAGGCGCGAAGCTAATGAGTGAGCTAATGAGTTATACATATATATATATTAGTTTTAGCCTACATTAAAATCCTCTAGAGTTACCCAGTCCTTCATTGAGAACTCGGCTTTCCCTAACGACGCCGCCCGGGTAAACAACTTTGTGATCAAAGGAAAATCGGACATGCGTCCAACTTTTCATGTCAAATGTGGATGTGGTGGGTTCACGCGTAAAGAACTTTCGATAACAATTTCAACGATAACAAAACGAATTTGGTATCGGAAGGAAATATTCCATACTTTACTGGTATCGATTGCTATCGAACGACCCAATCCGTTCCGTCAATATTGCGATTCGGGTCAAGCTCGGTGAGTTGGAGTTCGCAAACAACTACATTACCTCTTCCCAGCCGGCTTCACTCGCCCGACCTTCTGCCTCTCTCACTTTCACTGATTGCCAGAACAAATCACGTAATGACACAAGGCAGATGCATCCCAAGAGCCTCTAAGGTTCACCAATAATAAAACATACTTATAGTCGTAGGAACTAGATGACCAAAGGAGTAATAAGAACAAGGTGTTCGAAGGGCAGCCACGTTGACCTACGTCACTGAACGTATTACCATCTAAGGCTGTCGTACGAGCAACAAATTTTACTGTTCATAATTTTTCCACTTTTATACAACACCCACGAAATCTCCCCTATGGACGTCACAGAATTTTGAAAGTTCTATGTTAATCCCAATCTAATCCAGTCATGCAGCATGATCGTATGAGAGAATTTTTGTAGATTATAGTATTTTTGTTGATTATAGTATTATATTATGTTACATTGTTTTGAAAGTTGAGCACTTTGAGGGCAAACAATCGTTAAACACCAGCCTTGTGGCAAATGAAGACGTTCCAAATAATATTATACGGTTCCAAACAAAGATATAAGATTTTTGGCAATTTTTCTGTTTTTTAATCGATTTTTCGGAAACAACGAAATACAAATACATTTTTCTGAATAAATGTTATTGTGTTACCTATAGTTCGTTGTTGAATTACTTTTATTGACTAAAATGTTGCTAATAATATAAATTTTAACAATTTTTAGCAGTTTTTGCCATTTTTTGTAAGTTTTTGGGTACATTTTTTGGAATTGGAATATAATGTGCTCAAAAAGTGTTGGCCAACGAACTCATCCTTTCCGCCTGTAATGACACACACGCATGCACACACTTTTTTTTTCTTTTTTTTTCCACAAAACTCACCTCAAAGGCGGAGGGGGCACACCATTAAATTGAAAATACGTGTGCCAAGTTGAGGGTAGCACTAGCTTCCTAGTTTACGTATCATGAATGCACAGATCATTGAAAAGTATTAAATGGTCTTGAAAAATTCCATAGTGGAAAACAAAAAATCAAGATGTTGTGTGAAACGTCATAATTGGTCAATCAGAAACGAAAAAAATTATACTCAATGTTATTTACGTAACAGCAAGCGCAGAATGAACTGATGAGTTGAGAACAATGAAATAGGTACGGGACCATCTACAACTTAAACCGCGCTTCCACTGACAATTTCATCAGAATCGGATGTTAACTGTGGATATTGAGGTCGTTACAAAGATTTCATATTGGTGCATGCACAGTAGCTATTAATGATACAATCATGTTGAAATTGATATGGGGTAATCAAGTCGTCTTCTCATAATGATCATAAAAAATTAAGTGAAATTGAACGACTAGGGAGTGAAACAATGAATCATCATGGAACCTACGTTTGCGCATGCGCAGAGAAAAGTATTGATTTGGCTACAATGAAACTGATAGGGGACCATCTAAAACCTTATCCGCCCATTACCTGAAAATTTCATATAAATCGAATGAAAACTGTGAAAATTATAGCCGTTAAAATTATTTCACATTGGCGCAATGTCATTTCACATTAATGAAGCTATAATGTTGAAATTGGTATGGGATGATTAAATCGTCACCCCCCCAACTATCATCCAAATTTGAGTGAGATCGGACGACTAGAGCGTGAAAAAATGGAGCATAATGGAATTTACGTTTGCGCATGCGCATAGTGAAGTAATGAGATGGCAACAATGAAACTGATAGGAGTCTAGGACTGATGGCGTCTACACCATAGCCCACACATTCCCTGAAAAGTGCATCCAGATCGGATGAAAACTGTGGAAATTAAGGTCGTTACAAGGATTTCACATTTGCACATGCGCAGTAGCTATTAATGATACAATCATGTTGAAAGTGATATGAGATGTTCAATTGTCATCCCCCAACTCTGATGAAAAATCATAGTCAATTGAGGCTGATACTGCCTGAGCTGGGTGAAGCCTTCTCAAAACTGGAACGCCGGGCCCATTTCCCCTTCATGTCCACCATGAATATTCCAATAATTACGAGGGATACATCCATCCATCGTATCCACTGTCTCTGCTAGCTTAATATCAATAGGCATCATTCCTGTAGTCACAAAGGAAACCTCATTGGATATGGTATTGAATCCTTTAAGAATACACAAGGCCATTAGCTGCTGAATTCTTAAATAAAACTCGTAAATTATATTTATACTCTCTGCATCGCATTATACCAAACTGGGACTGCATAGCATAAAATTGGCAGCATTGCACGAGTGTATACTCGAAGCATTATTTCCAAGCTTCAAATACACATCGTGAGAGTGAGTGAATAAGCTGGCTGGACTTATCGCAACAATATTGCATGTGATGAGACTACGCCAGCAACTCACCAAACCACACCCCGAGATACTTTATAATTTGCCTGTTTCAGACGATCACCATGTAGGTATACCGTTAGTTCTTCATTGATTCTGGGCCTTCTAGGGACATGGAGCAACTGGGACTTTTGAGAGCTGAATCTAATCTTGTTTTCATGTGCCTAAGTCATTGAGCTGTGGCTATTGAGCCCTCCTACTGCTAAACCTCCCTCGTGTGACAGCCCTGTATTCATCATCATTACATATTCTCAGAATGTATTGAGTTATGGCTATTGAGCCCCCGTGCTGCAGAACCTCCTTGGTGAGTCGGCCCTGTATTCATCATCATAGCATATTCACAGAAAGTTATTGAGCTGTGGCTATTCAGCCCCCTTGGTGCCAAACCTCCCTGGTGCGTCGGCCCTGTATTCATCATCATATATATCATATTCACAGAGAGTACGGAGCAATGGCTATTGAGCCACCTGCTGCTAAACCTCCTTGGTGCGGTGGCCCTATATTCATCATCATAACATATTCACAGAAAGATATTGAGCTGTGGTTATCTAGCCCCCTTGGTGACAAACCTCCCTGGTGCGTTAGCCCTGTATTCATAATCATATATCATATTCACAGAAAGGTATTGAGCTACCATGGCTATTGAGCTCCATTGGTGCCAAACCTCCTTGGTGAGTCGGCCTGTATTCATCACCATAACATATTCACAGAAAGTTATTGAGCTGTGGCTATCTATCCCCCCTGGTACCAAACTTCCCTGGTGCTTCGACCCTGTATTCATCATCATATATCATATTCACAGAAAGGTATTGAGCTGTCATGGCTATTGAGCCCCATTGGTGCCAAACCTCCTTGGTGACTGCCCTGTATTCATCATCATGTAGCATATTCACAGAAAGGTATTGAGCTACCATGGCTATTGAGCTCCATTGGTGCCAAACCTCCTTGGTGCGTCAGCCCTGTAATCATCATCATATCATATTCACAGAAAGTTATTGAGCTGTGGTTATCTAGCCCCCTTGGTGCCAAACCTCCCTGGTGCGTCTGCCCTGTATTCATCATCATATATCATATTCACAGAAAGGTATTGAGTTATGGCAATTAAGCCCCCATGCTGCCGAACCTCCTTGGTGCGTTGGACCTACATTCATCATCATAACATATTCACCGAAAGTTATTGAGCTGTGGCTATCTAGCCCCCCTGGTGCCAAACTTCCCTGGTGCGTCGACCCTGTATTAATCATCATATATCATATTCACTGAATGTTATTGAGCTGTCATGGCTATTGAGCACCCTTGGTACCAAACTTCCTTGGTGCGTCAGCCCTGTAATCATCATCATATCATATTCACAGAAAGTTATGATCCAGCCCATGCCAAACCTCCCTGGTGCGTCTGCCCTGCATTCATCATCATATATCATATTCACACTGAGTTATGGAAATGTGCCGAATTGGACGTTGGCTATTGACTATTCAGCCCCCTTGGTGCCAAACCTCCCTGGTGCGTCGGCCCTATATTCATCATCATATAATATTCGCGAAAAGTTATGTTCCCCCCCCCCCCCCCCCCCTCCCCCCTGCTGCCGAACCTCCTTGGTGCGTTGGACCTACATTCATCATCATAACATAAACATATTCACCGAAAGTTATTGAGCTGTGGTTATCTAGCCCATTGGTGCCAAACCTCCTTGGTGCGTCGGCCCTGTATTCATCTTCATATATCATATTCACAGAAAGGTATTGAGCTGTGGCTATTATTTTTTTATTATAAAAGTTACGGACCACTATTGGGATGGAAATAACCTGATATGAAGAACGTGACTGTTGCATGAAGTGACAGATGGAGGGTGAAGTGTTGTGAAGAAATCAATGTAGGTTGCCTAGTAGATAAGAGACCTGAGGTCGAGTGGTCCTCCGGCCAGACCTTGCGGCTCAGCTTTGGGGTAGCAAGTGCTCAAGGTAGCAGGCGTGAGGCGCGAGACGTGAGGCGTGTGGTGCGGCGTGAGGCAAGGGGACGCATCAAATAGACAGCTAATGGGTGGGTAAATAAGAGAAAGGGGTTCGGAGGAGCAGGTTGAGCAACCGTGGCCGTGAGGCAACGCGATCGTGATGGTCAGAAGGCAAAGTTGCGGGTCGTGCCCTGATAGCCTCCCTCCCCGAGGCCCTGCGAGTCTCGCGTTATCCACAAATAATCTCAAAGGGCTTCACGAACCCTCCAGTTCGGTTCATTGGCACTTGAGGATGAGCCACGAGCTCGAGCCCGCCCAAGGGTGATAAGCGCACGCCCACCACCGCTCCCGTCGCGCTCGATCTCTCCCCTTGTCTGCCTAAAATTGTGGGTGATTTAGCAAATTCTCCAAAAAAGCAATTGCAATGGCTCCATACTTTAAAAAAATGTTAATTTTCAAAATTTCCAGTATTTATTTCCATAGTTACAAACCAGGATACCCAAATTTATATACCTACTATGCTTTACTTTTATTTATACAGAGTGTCCCAAAAGAACCCCTCCCCGCAACTTTTTCCCAAAATTTTTGAGATATTGAAGTAAAAGTTCATTTTTAAGATTTTTTGCTGCTAAAAAAGTTCCAGTCATGCAGCATGATCGTATGAGCGAATATTCATAAATTATCTAACTATATATATAATATTTTTATTTTCAGTTTTTTGAAGTTTAAGCAAATTTTTGTAGCTATATGAAACTATATATAAAGCTATTGCAAAAATTTCTTCATTGAAATCCGTTTTGAGGCATTCTGGAACGGATACACGAGTTTAACACTTTCTAATATATAGGTATATCATTCCAGACGATGTCTCTTTAGGATTGAGATAAAAATTAAGTTGTTGCGCCCAAAAATCATGCTTTCCAAATGGATGGATGATTTCGTTTGCCAGCACGTTTTGCGCACATTAAATTAATCAAATTTTAAAGATTATTGTGCTAATAAAATTACTGAAAATGGCTAAAAACGACTAGAAATTGATACGTTCATATTTTCCAACTGAATTTTAGTCAAAAGAAGTTCATTCACAATGAACTAGTCATTAAAAATATTTTCACATAACCATTCTGCAAAACACAATTAAATTTCTTTAATTTTTGCTGAAAAATCGATAAAAACTACTAAGAAATAGAACTTCTTTTTTTTCTTTTTCATAAATCTGATAGGTAAGTAATCAAAAGTGTGAACACCCTTTATATGAAAAAGTGACAAAATCCAGGAATCGTTTCAGAATGCCGCCCAAAACGGATTCCAACGAAAAGATTTTTTGAAATTTTTTATTTTAAAATTTTTGGAGCCAGGTACAATAGTTTCATAGGTGCAACACATTCAAACCAACGTGAATCTGTCCAATCAAAAAAGGAAATTGTCGACTGTTTCGGAATCCTCAGAATTTCATCTTTCTCATGTTAGATTAATTTTCTCCTTTGCGTACATGAGAAATACAGAATTGAAAAAAGTGGGGACACATACGGAACTATTTGGCTAGTCAAAAAGTTCCGTATGTGCCCCTCGCTACATTCAAATCCATCTAGCGTGTAAATACATTAAAAGGATGTATCGCAAGCTCGCATCTCAAAAATATATAACATCAAGTAGTTCTGGAGCAGACCCTGCTTACCTGAGATTTCGGAAGTGCCCCTTTCAGGAGGTTTAGTTGCCGCTGATGCCCAGTTCAGATGAGCCCGACTCTCCGTCGGGGGTTCCTAGTCTGTTGGTAGGTATAATCCTGAAAATATATATATTCTGTATCATCCTACACAATATAAACATCAACTACTTTGTTTAGTCAGAGAGCAACAACAAAAAGGTTTTTTAACATGGAATCATGTTTTAGCGATGGATCCCCCGCCGAAAAGTGAGACTATAAAGTGACATGAAAGTAGCGCCAATAATTGTGATGATTTCCGCTTACAACCGAGTCGTTACTAGGGATATGATACTTCGTCGTTTTTCATCCCACAAAATTCGTTGACCATTCGTTCGAAAGCTCTCGATTTATCCAACCATACTATATTAACTACTGCGAAGTGCGTGGCCAACAACCTGAGTTATGAGCATGGTTATATGAATAATTGTTTACACACAGGTGATCATTCTCAATTATTGATATTATGAACATGATTGCAACCGCTTGTTCATTTCTGATGATTTCATTGAGCTGGTGTTTCGATTATGTGATTCATAGCAGGTGATCCGAATATTGCGAGAACGGTTAGATTTGTGAAGCGGTGGTTAAATTATTTTAATAGGTAATTTCTATACTTTACACTATAGGAAGCTGTAATTTCGTATGTAGCCTCTTTCTATAATAAAGTGAATGTTTACTCGCGAGTTTCTATTAGGAGATCATCATCTCACAAGAGCTCAATCGTCGTGATCATTTCTATAATAAAGTGAATGTTTACTCGCGAGTTTCTATTAGGAGATCATCATCTCACAAGAGCTCAATCGTCGTGATCATTTCTATAATAAAGTGAGAGCGAGGAGCTAAAACATGATTCCATGTTTTTTACATTTTAGCAGTCAGGCTCAAAGTAATAACATCCGGGGGGGGGGGGGGGGGGGGGGGGGGGGGGGGGGGGGCCGATACGTGGGGACACAAACGGCCGAGTTCTTCTTCAGGTTCTTTGCTCAACTTACTGACTCATAAATTAATAGTGTGGTGACACATACGCAATTACACCCAGTTTCATTATCTACGAAAATTTGCTAAAAGAGGATATTTTCATGTCTAATTTCCCTCAGAGTGGAGAATAGTCAAATTGTCATATTCCCTAAGTTTGTAAATTATTTGTATATATTTTGCAATGTGTATGTTTTAGATTTCCTCTGAATATAATTAACCTTGAAAAATATGTTGTAACCTGATATATGTACTATGTTTATTGACAGATTGTTCATTTCTTTTGTTTAATTTCGAAGGAGAACTTTGTTTATCACTACTTACTCTTTAATATCAATATTTACTAATAATATTGATATCAATTGTCCCCCCACACATCTCTAACCATCTCTAGACGTCCCTAATCATCTTTTCCCAATGTCTAACAAATCCGAAAACACATTGACCGCCCCCGATACAGGCGCGAGTGGATAAATGTACATTGCGTGTGAATATTTGAGTTGCTGGGGGAACCGAAGGCGAACGAACGTTTCCGACCAACTTCGGGTCCATTCGGTCTGCTCTTAATAAGGTACAGTATAAATGTGAGGTACAGGTTTATGGTTTAGGGACCTCGTGAATTTTATTGTTTACATAAATCACTTGCCAACAGGCAACATAGTGGATAATCCAATAATGGATTTGTCGAGTGACATCATCCAACACATTAGTAACCTTAGTGAAATGCGAATTCGTCTTCTTCACTGTGGTTTAAATGTGAATTCGACAAAGAATGGGTTCGTCTTTTCTTTATATTAATAAAGTAAAGTGTCTGTATGTGCGTACCTCCATAACTTTTAAACGGAATGACCGATTTGCGCGTTTCTTTTTTTAATATGACCAGCCACTTCCGGCGCAAAATATAGCCCACATCAAAATTACGCAAAACCTGCTCAGTAAGGGGTTGTTGTGAGGGGTGGGGGGGGGGTGGGTAGAAAAACTGGAAAATCCGTGTGTAGGCTAAACGAAAGTCCACGACTAGGGAGTTTCAATTCCTGGTACCATAAATAAGAACATCCCCTACACACATTAACCCTACACATAGGGATCTACCGTTTGCGAGCAACATCCCCTGCAAGTTTCAATAAATTGTAATACACCTGAATGGGGAGTAAAAGACCATCGCATGTACACAGCCACACCTTGCGAGCGAAGCGAGCAACTTAATGGGGGGTCTGGGGCGAAGCGAGGCTAGTTTACAAATAAACACAAGAGTACTAACAAAATACAATCTTCCTCAATTGTGATGCAGAAATGTGAATTGAAAGACTTCCCGTGTTTCTAAAGTTCACGTGAGATAATACTTAATCGGTACATTCCGTAGGAGTAGGTTCCCATCTGTAATAGTAGGTGTGAGGATCCTTCGGATGTGCATTGTACATTGTAATCTTCTAAACGGTTCGTCATGGTGCTCGTATCATCTCGCTTCGACTTAAAGATCACAAACTGCGTAATGAGATGTGTGACGTCACCTAGTGCCAATCTAACGCCAGATCTTGAGAGAGATTCTCGCTGTATGAGATCTCAGCTGCATCTTGATGGCTCGAGAAACTCGGCAGGTAATGAACTCTCAAATAGCACGAGGGGGAGATACGACTATACATGGGGGAGAGATGCGTTTATGCGAGGAAGAGATTAGATTAAATGGAGTCTCGTTCTTCTGATGGAGGTAGGTAGCGAGAAATACACCGGGACGGGCGGGATTTTAATCAACACCAACTGCCGGCTTTTTCTTAAACTTTACTGACAGCCTCTGCCTCCGAAACTACTGGTCCAAAGCTTACGAAATATTTCTAAATTCAAAAATTGTCTGAGGATCGCAATTTTAAGGAGAATCCCTCCCCCTTCATCCGAAAAACAACCATATTCCGGTATCTCTATCACCAATTCTCCGTCCGATTTCAATGATTTTATTTAGATTTCGTTTTACGGAGACCTTATTTCCAAAAATCGTCATCCAATAACGACATGGTTGGCACCCGACGACCCATGGGTTGACATCCTCTAGGATGACATCTGAATTGCACACCACACTCACGTCCTTGCCTAATCTGTCGCGATTTTTTTTTTTTTTTTTTCCCAGCAGTGTGTTGTGTGAGTTTTGCTTCTGAGATATCTCTACAATCTATCAATCTACAGTCAATCTACTCCGAGATGCTAAATTTGAGGGTGGTAATTTTCAACTCACGTCCTTGCCTAATCTGTCGCGATTGTTTTTTTTTTTTTTTTTTTTTTTTTTTTTTTTTTTTTCCTCAGCAGTGTTGTGTGAGTTTTGCTTCTGAGATATCTCTACAATCTATCAATCTACAGTCAATCTACTCCGAGATGCTAAATTTGAGGGTGGTAATTTTCAAAAATCATTATCTTTTCTAATTTCAAAGTAAAAAGGGTATCTAAATCGAATTAGACCACAATGCATTAATCAAGACTTCTGAAGATATTCGGAGCACCAAATGTATGTTTGCTGGCTTACAAAAATCTGAAATTTGTCCAATTTGAGTGCAACAGACAGATTGCCTTACATCTGGGCCGCCATTTGGCTTTACAGTCGATAGTTTTACGAAGGCCAGAAAAGCTCAAGGCATCTCGTTCAATAAAGTAGCAAAAAAAAGTTGACCTTCACAAGCATTGTGCTAAGACCTGACCTCAATACCTTCTCCATGAAGTGGCACATTCGAACTTGGAGTCACGGGAAGAGGAGCACGACTGTTACCTACCTGCAACCTAACGACTCTTTTCATCTCTCAAACGCTCAAGGCTGAACGGCATTGACTTCGAGGGTTTGATAAAATTGGACGCTCATGTATACAATACACAAATACAATATATAAATTTAAATACAAATACGATATACAAATACGCCCATTATAAGAAGATACGTACAAAAGAAATATGCATGCAAGCTTAAACAAAATGAGTTGGGAATGTAAAATCTAGTGGTATCGTACCAGTTTCATAAAATTTGCCCTTCTACTGAGAATCACCCAGATATCATCCGATTATGATAAAATTGTCAGGGACTGTGCAGGTTAGGCTATACAGTGTCCCCTTTCAGTTTCATTGTTTAGTTATTTTATTTTTTCAAGACGGACAAAACTCTACTACAATTGTTTAGCATATATCACCTGTAATGTTCATTATACTAAACAATTTCTTAGGACCAAAGGTACAAGTTAAACTTTAAACTTAGACATAGGTTAAGCGCTACTCAATTTTGATATTTGGTTTACTACTGTTCCCCTATGAACTTCATCACTCCCGATTCAGAGCTAGGCTGTTTTATTTAAAACATTTTTCAATGATCTAAATAATACATAGGAAGGCATACATTCCGGTTTTATTATTAATTAAACGAAATATGGTTTTTTTTTTTTTTTAATTAAGCGATTTGAGAATTAAATTTATGATTTTCTTTACCAATAACTAACTTATTAGTTAGGTATAAATATAATTATTCCGTATCGAGTTTTTTTCAGGTCAAATTAGGAGATATACCAATTCAACATGGGTTGATACCCACCATAAACAAAATCTACTCCTTAGGATTGAGATACAAATTCCGTTCTTGCACCAAAAAATCAAGCTTTCGAAACGAAAGGATGAGTTCGTTGGCCAGCATTTTTTGAGCACATTAAATTGGTCAAATGTAAAAAAAAAGTGCTGAAAACATCACTAGAAATAGCAAAAAACGGCTACAAATCGTTAAATTTATGTTTTTTAGCTGAGTATTGCTCAAGTTAATAAAGTTTATCAACTATAAAATAATGCTTACAAAGTTTATCAACTATGGAATTATGCTGAAAAATGTACTTCTATTTCATTAAAATGTGCTGACAAATCTGTAAAAACTACAAAAAAGGTGAAAATCCAAAATCTCTTTTTGAATTACAGATTATTATTAAGAACGAGTTTTTTGCCATAAAATTCGTAATTAACTATTTCTTTTCCCTCAAAGTCCTCAATTTTCAAAACAACGTAACGTACCAAATATAGTATGATAATTTTCGAAAATGTGGTCATACGATCATGACTGGAATTTTTTTCTCCCTTCATGAAATTCGAAATTTCTGCACTTTGTTTGTAAACTACAATGGGGATCGACCAATGAAAGAATCTCGAAAATCTGTTGAAAATTGTGATCTGGGCAGCGTTGGCCAAATTCGTGACACACACGCACAAACTCACACCTTTTTTCGGTCTTAAAATGATCTAAAACGGATTTTTTTTTATTGCTCGGGTTGTCCCACACCTCCCTGGATCAGTTCCAGTAGGTCGTCCCTCATATATTCGAAGCCTTGCCTATATGACTTAGCTTCAAAGGGATGTCCTAAAAAACCCGATTTCAGTGTTGTTGGCCATTTTTAGAGTAAATTCTGGTGTATAGCTGGGACGCGGGCGTTAGCTTGTCCCATGAGTCACGAGTATCTAACGCGAAATCCCACCTCGGATTCCGAAAGGTGTGAATAGGAGAAAATACGGAAGTGCCACAGGGAAAGTTGGACTGCTGAGTCGGGCTGAGTCTGAGTGTATATTCAGAATTCCTACACCTAATATTCCACATAACTGCTACCTACCTACTGCAGCGATGCCACGAAAAAGCAATTGGGCTTTGATCAAGTAGGTAGGTACCTAATCTACTGACCTTTCAGGTTGAGGCTGGGGGTCCTGAAAATGGCAGAGGATCGTGAAGTTGTCGGAGGTGTAAATGTGGGATATTACCACTGACGTAAAGGTTATTCCAATCGTTCTTTCGGTTTTCATTTCAACACGATCAAGTTAAGGTGAGAGCAAGGTGAAGAGATTACACCCTCATTGAAGCCCGAAAAAATGTTGCTATTGGGAGGACTTTATGGATCAAATTGATAACTTATTTCGTTTTCTTGAAATACTTCCTTCGTTTCATCGAGGGTGTACGCAAATTTCGAGTGGGAACACTCTCGGATCTCTTCGACTCCGTATTATTTACCAAGTATCACATCTAATTGTACTTAAAATTGAAAATAAATAATAATTTGTAAACCTGGGCCCTTCTCTCCGGAGAAGGAGATAATAATTGATCTTATTCAGCTGATCAGGATTGGGTCCATAATTTCGTTCGACTCTTGCATTCCCAGAAAGGCTCTCCATCAAATTTCAAATTCAGTAGGCAGAGCAGGAGAGACTTTAGATTACACAGCTGATCAGATAAGGGATCCTGGGTCTATTTATAGGTAGCGGAAGCATTTTTATCACTTCCGGGAGATGAAAAATTTGTTGTCTCCAAAATCAAAATTTCTTCTTGCATTTTAAGTTTTAGACCATCCTGAATAACTTCTATTCCATGTGTCCGCAAATCCTTGTAACGAAATTCAATTTCCACAATTTGATGAAATTTTAAGGGAATGTGAGGGTTAGGGTGTAGATGGTCCCCAATCAGTTTCTGTGATCCCAAATGGGAGGAGACGATATGATCAGCCCATATCAATTTCAAAACAATTGTATAGTTAGTGTAGTGTAACCAATGTAATGAGCTTAATTTCCACAATTTTCATCCGATTTTGATGAAATTTTCAGATGGTTCCCTACTAATTTCATTGTTCTCTAGCATCATTTTTTCGTTTCCTAATTGACTGATGTTGACGTTTTACGCTAAATCTTGATAATTTAATATTTTATGAAAAGGAGCATTTTCGGATCATTTAAAATATTTCAATGATCTGTACATTCATGTTTCGGATACAAGGAAGCTATGAACCCCATCATGCTTGGCAGATGTTGTTTATTCGTCTCTTGATACCCCAGAGAGGCTACTTGTCAAATTCCAAATTCCTAGGGTGAGCAAGCGAGAATTTAGCTCACTCAGCTGATCAGGATCGAACTCTTCATTCGATTCGTCTGTTGAATCCCTGATAGTCTCCCTATCAAGTTACAACTTCCTACGATGAACAGGAAAGAGCCCGTCATTTTATTCGTCTCTTAGGCCCCAACCGAATTTCAAATTCCTAGGGCGTACAGGAAGGAATTTAGCTTACTCAGCTGGCCTGGAAATAGCCGATAGTTGTACTCGTCTCTTGATGTGCAGAGAGTCTCCCTGTCAAATTTCAACTTCCTAGAGTGAACAGGAGAGAATTGAGCTCATTCAGCTGATCAGGAAAGAGCCCATCGTTTTATTCGTCTCTTGACGTCCCTGAGAAGCTCCGTTCAAAACGCTTTATTTCCGCCGAGGTTCATGCTGCGACTATATTCGCTTATTATTTTCAATAATAAACCTTTGTAATCGACGAAGAAAAGACAATTTTCAACCTCCTCTCAAAATTTGTTGATTTACGATTCAATATGAGTAGGATCCAAAAATCGAATTTAAAAAATCCATCCGCCCGTGCTTTTCTCCAAAAAAACTGGGTCAAAGTTAATGAAATTTGGCTCAATAATCATACATCGACCGAGGATGTGCTAGTAACATAAAGGGTTGTAATTGAGGGCTCAAAGATTGTAAAAAAACTTTCAAGGCAATAGACTTAGTTTGATAGGTAATTATTTATGGACCAGTGTTCTGCGTAGAAGAGCTAGCTCGTAATACAGAAATAATAAACCTTTCTGTAGTAATTTGCAGCGTTTTTCCAACACTTTCGTGACACTATATATATATATATATATATATATATATATATATATATCGGTATATTAAATCTCTAATCTCTTTGTTGCAAATTAGTTGTAGAATCGATCCTATGAAGGTTCATAAACAAATGTCTTAACTCGCAGTAAATGAAAATGTGGTGAAACCCAGTGTTTTATGGGTGCATTAATGTAGATGTAGGTGATAGGTAGATGTAGATAATGTAGATGGAAGAAATTTTCATAAAAGTGGCTATCAAGAGATTGACATGAATATGTCTTATCGCTGTGGTTGTTCTAAAATTTATGTTACCCGTCCCGTTACCTCGTTTTCTGATGATTTGGAGATGGATATGTCATTTGCCTGGGGGTCGATGTATAAATTCGTGATATTCCTTCCAACCCAAAAAAAAAATGCAACGTTTAAATTTATGCATAGAGGAAGAATTTGAAAGCGTGAAATGCAGTGACGTTTCAGACATATATTGAGAGCTTTCTTATGAGTGGATAACGATTTTGTAGGTGGAAAACCGATTGAGTTACATTTCCCTAGTTACCGAATTTTTCTAACGCTTTTCCATTGAATAATAGTTGAGTAAACAATGAACGTCATCGAGTGGATTTAGAACTTGAAGCAACGCTAAAATCACTTCTCCAGTGTGTTCAAAATAATTTTGCCATGTGAACGTGTGTCATAAGACCTTACTGCAGTAGAGACGCTTCCGTAAAGAGATTTATGAACAGAAATGGAAACGCATCGAAAGGAATGAACAGTGTTTTCTTAAACGCTAACTCCATGGTCATCGGTACCTGGATCCGAAGTACTAAGTTGGTACTTAAGTGCTGGTATATAGTAGATATTATGTACTTGACAGTATCAGCTTGGAGGCTCTTAAAATTAATTTTTACGATATTTACACTATTAAACTGTAATTTAGTGTGTAGATTCCTTAGGACTTGTAGTTAATCATGCATAGGGTCTAAATCAGCTGTACAGCTTCGGAAACTAATTTCCAAGCTATTCACTATTTTCCAAGCTATTTCCATCTATTTCGTGCCATGATTTATTTCCGGGTAAGTGGTAAAATTTTACTTCACTTTCAACCAACTCACGTTTCCAGGGAAATGAAACTCCTGTAGTTTTCATCCTACAAGAATTGTTCTCTGTTCGTTGGAAAGTTCTCAATTTACCTAACCATATTATATTTACCTAACCATATGTTGACCTCTGCGAAGTGTTTACATATAGGAGATCCTTCTCAATTATATTTTCAAACATGATGGCAACCACTATTCGGACTTCCTAGTTTGAATCGCTATATTCATGATCTAATGCTTATCCCAGTAAGGGGAAAGTTAACGATTCTTTGGAAGAAGAGAATGTCACTTCCGATCTTTTTAACTTGTAGTTGATACTTACGCCATCGTAAATTTGCTAAAAATACTTAATTTTGTGTATGAAGGAAGAGGTTTTAATGATCAAACCGCAGAGATGTACTAGTGATCTTTGATTAAAACAATTACGCTTTACGGGAATATTATAGGTGCTTACAGATACTTAATGGGTTTCATATTAAAGGTCAACTTGAAAGCTCAAGGGCACGGAAGCCGGTTCATCACGGGAAACCAAGAAGGTTTTACGACTATTTTATTGGTCGTTACGTCCATTTAATGAGCCATTCGCTTTTGTAAAACCGTCTCAGTATATGAATATGGCCATACGTGAAGGATCGGTTTGGAGGAGTTACGTGAGACTTCATTCCAAGCAATATAGATAGGTAGGTATCTAGACAAGCGAACATATTGAACATTATGATCTCGCCTACTCAATTTTATCAAGTATGGCATTATATTGTGGGGGAGGGGATTTGGGTTGCCAGGCATACCATATTTTGGAAAACGTACTACATACTATACAAGGTGTGCCGCATAAGGTGGTCAGTACTTCAGAGGTCGATTCAAGAGTTCATTTCTGATCAAAACTTCCTCCTTGAGATATTTTTCTAAAGAGAATTATGTGAATAGTTTGGTGTTCTATTAGCGATACGCAAAAGACTAAACGTTCCAGTCATGCAGCATGATCGTTTGAGCGAATTTTCATTAACTATCGATCGTATCATAATACTTTAAAGTGTACAAATTTTAAATTATACAAAATGTAAATTGTTGTGAAATTTAAACAATTTCAGTAGAAAAAGTTGTTAAAAACCAATTTTATGGCTAAAAAACTCATTTTAAATAAAATTCAATTAGTCAAAGAAGATTTAGGATTTTTAGAATTTTTTTAAGTTTTAATCGATTTATTAGCAAATATTAATGAAATTCAAGTACGTTTTTCAGCAGAATTTTTAGAAAATTTTTTAAATGTCTAATGTCCAATTTAATCGTTGACAATTTAGTTTTAACTAAAAATCTGCTAACAATTATAAATTTAACGATTTTTTGCCGTTTTTAGCCATTTTTAGTGATTTTTTTAGTACATTTTTCGAAATTTGACCAATTTAATGTGCTCAAAAATTGTTGGCCAACGAGCTCATCCTTTCGTTTGGAATACTTGCATTTTCGGCACAAGAACGGTATTTTTATCTCAATAATATATATATATATCCCACTGTTCCTCGATTTTTTAATGTTCTCATGACCTACCACTCCACTACCCAATTCCATGGAAATCCTCAACAAGTAGTGAGTGGTAGCAAGAACTTGGACAAATGTGGTCACGAGAACTTGGAAAAATCGCCAGAAATCGAGGAAAATAGAGAGCTAGCGTGGTCTCAATCGATGCAGAATTCCTTCCCCTATAACTTTTCTTTCGTACGAAAAAATTTTGGTCAGTTCCAAAGGTCAAAAAGTGAGAACAGTTGTCAAAAATCAATTTCTTGGGTCGAATAAGCTAGGTATTTCAAGTATAGAGACGTGGGGTACATTCGGAATCGTCGCAAGATTTCCTATAAGAATAGCTCATAAAAATGTTGTCCACCAAGAATCGGTTTCTGGTCCACAGTGTGCCGGTGTTTAGTCCCAAACGAGTCGTTTCTAGAGAGACGGAAGCGCCGGTGCTTATTTCGTGCACTTCATTACTCCTAAAACTTTCTTACAATCGAAAGCTATTAGGTTTTTGTCTATTGCGCGTCGAAACTTGAACACTGAACTATTCACATCGTAGTGATCTATTTATCCAACTAATCTGTATTTTATTTAGAGGATTGATTTAGGATTTTATTTCTATTTTTGAGATGCTTGCGAGCATCTAGACCACCAAACTATGCACATCATATTTGTCCTCAAACCACCATTATAACCACCGGCGCTTTTGGTAGAGTTTCCACCATTATTTAGTTCAAACCACCAGCGCTTTTGTGTGGCAGCCGACTTCCATCAGGGGTGCCTGCCTTTACGGGATGCGGAAATCTCACGATCCGATAACGCCTTGATAACGCCCGACCAGCCGGAATTGTGTGGCACACTAAGCGGCGTTTCGTCCAACAAGCACCGGCTCATTTGTCCCTTATCAGTCGTAAAACCAGCGCTTCTGTTGTGCCCAGACACTGGGTACACAACATGTCCCGCTGTGCGCGCCCCTGCCGACCTGAATTTGAACTAGCGTCAACTGACTATGGAAATAAGCTCCCTTATGGGTAGCTAAGTTCTATAATTATTCTAAAATTACTAGAGTCTTCGTGGTGTAGTTGATATCATAACAGGCTTATAAGTTGAATGACCTGGGTTCAAACCCATGTATGGGACAGACACTATGTTTTGGCATTCTAATCCAACTTCCGAAACATATTTTTAAACGTCATTATTATGAATGCTTTAAATCATACTTTAAAACGTCATTTTGATTTATTCGTCTAAATAATCTGTATTTTACTAAGGGATTGACTACTTGATGTAATGTATTTTTGAGATGCGAGCTTGCGAGCATCCAGATCAACAACTAAACAAATCATTCTGATCTGTTTGTCCAACTAATCTGAATTTTGACTACTTGATGTTATGCATTTTTGAGATGCGAGCTTGCGAGCATCCAGACCACCAAACTACACAGATCATTCTGATCTATTTGCCCAACTAATCTATATTTGAGCTGCGGACATACCTAGTTTAATATAAATTGAGGCGCCAATTCATTCAACGTAACATATTCGTGCGAAATGACTATGGGGGAACGTAGTTACGATTCAGCTCGGTAGGGGCGCGCACAGCGGGACATGTTGTGTACATAACGTCAAGTGCTTCTGTCTGGAACCGCTGACATCGTCGGTCCCGATTTTCGGGAGTTATCGGAGCGAATCGGATCAGAATTCTGTATCCATTGTATAGGTGCAGCGTAAAGTGGTAGGTAGGTGTCTGTATCTCCGTCTGGAGCAAGCGTGAATGTTTCCTTGTCCGGCGAAGAGAAATTTCCCGAAAGGTTATTCCGTTCACGATCTACGCATGAGTCGAATCGCTATGAACTCGCACGTCCGCGTACACCTAACTAACTTTCGTTTCTTTAAATGTGACTCTGGGGACCTCCAAGGCTAGGGGGCGGGAAGTAGGTACTTTTCATTCGAATCCTTCTGTCCGATACGAGCCGTAGATTACTAAATGGACTGCTGATTTGAAGTCGTAATTTCATTATGGATTCAAATCATCTCTCAAGTTGGGTAATTCAGTGCAAACCACAGTTCACAGGAAGTATGTAATAGGAACTACTTATAATAATAACCCTAGGACTTCACACACATACTTTTATAGCACAGACATAACACTGGGATCAATTTTTACCCCACACGAAAATATTCTACTAGACTTTCAAAATGCCTTTTTATGGTTGTATTTTACATTTTAAATCATTAAAATACAATCCAGGGAATAAATTACCTATTGAATAAATAAATCCAGCGAAACGCTATTCCCGCGTTGCGAAGCTTTCAATAAGCCACTGCAGTCGCTTTGCCAACCAGTGCATCGAGACGCGCCAAGATAAGTAACAAAGTAGAACTTCGACCCAACTTTGGCCTACTCCCGACATCACCCTGTCTGTTCAAACTGAATTTTCTATGTATATCCTGGGGGGACTTACCCCCTAATTCGCCTGTTGCCGAATATGTAACGGTAGTTCGATTCTATATAAGCCAAAACGAGGTGTCAAAATTCATGTTTTCGGACTTTCATCTACTTTGTCCGTTTATGTACGTAAAAGCAGCTTTAACGCGAGACCGGGTTGGAAAATTTTGACGTGAAACTCGAATATTAGGTATAAGAACATGGGGCAAATCCTTGATCCGCGTAAAATTTCGTATAAGAATAGAGCATCAAGAGACTAATGAAATGAGTGGCTTCAGCCTAATCAGCTGAGTCAGCTAAATTCTGTTCTCTTAATCATAGAAAGAAGAAATTTAATAGACTCTCTGGAACAGTTGGAGGCGAATGAAATGATGGACTCCGTCCTGATCAGCTGAGTGAACCAAATTCTCTCATTTCCACCCAAGAAAGTTGAAATTTGATTGGGAGCAATTATGGACTCCACCTTGATCAGCTCAATAAGCTAAATTCTCAGCTGTCCACCCTATAAAGTATGTCATTTACGATGACATTAGACATATAGGTACCTATACAAGTCACATTGTAGCAGCGTGTATCGTTGATACTCCTATGGTTTGGCTCGTTATAATCATAAATAGCTACTAACCATCCTTTAAAAATTTTTAAATTGCTATGATTTGAAGAGGATTTAATTAACTTTGTAATTTACATAATATGTAGGTGGTTTCTACTCTAAACCTCAATTTATTACTCTATTAGACACCTTACCTCGGAAAATTTTGGAGCCGTTGCAATTGCTTCATTTTCTACGAAAATTCGCTATCACAAAAAGCAAGCAAAATTTAGTGTTTGCCAACTGCTGAGGTCATCTGCCCGGGCGTATCTTCCCCTGGGAGGTCGGATGTTTTGCCTCCAGAGGGCACCTTAGGTATTTAGAGTTGGTATTTAAAGGTAGCTAGGCAACTATTAGAACTATACTGATATCGCACTGTGATCTGCTCGTAATATATTATTATTACTTTACTGGATCTGGAGGAGAGGGTCAGCGGCGAGCGAGTGCAGGAGTCAAGTGTGGGCCAAATATTTCTCAACCGGTCGGCCCTCACATTTCTAATCCGGTCCTCCCGTCGTTTCTAAACACCTGACCGGCGCCGGCACGCGCGCGTCACAACGCACGTCCAACGTCAACATTAATCACCAGGGAGCTCCGAGTTTAATTTCCCTGAAATATCTGTAATATCCCTAAAATAACAATAAAATATCCGTGGTATCCCTGAAATAACACTAAAACATCCGTAACAATCCTCTATATTTTGGTTTATTATTAACCATAATGAACCTTCGTAATCGACCAAGAAAAAGTGTTCCCCTCAAATTTTGTTGGTTTACCTTTCAAGATGCATAGAATCCAAAAATCGAAGAAATACTCCAAATTATTTTGTATACTTGGAGTCTGGTGTCCAGCCCATCTTCGCTCATACATGTGACAATCTTCCGATTGTAGTGATCAAAATTCTTAGATTTCTATAGTATATTTCAATCTTTCGATGTAATTTCGGGATTCAGGTGAAATAAATAGAACAAGATTTCAATCACTGGGATAATTTATTACGCTTTTCTTTATGTCGCTCCAAAAGAGAGGTAATAAGGGGGGTTTTTTCTACTTCTAGTTTCTTATATTCACTTCTTTTAAAGATGAAAGAAATACCGCAGGAGAGAGAGAGGTATGCGGGATAGCAATGGATTAGGTATTAGTATAAACGATAGGAGTTTATATAATACTATTACTATTAACGCAAAATGTAAGAGAGAGGTAGACTCACCGTTCTGAAGGTTCAACAATGATTGAGAGCAAGCGGACCAGTGGACGTTGGGGATACCAACGGGCACGCCGTTCCATTGAACGAATCACCGTAACAATTTTCGATAGCTGTTACATACATTATCTCTCACCTGGCGTTATGTGATAAAGGACCTGCGAATGCCGTTAAACAGATACCCTGGGGTGGAAGCACGAGAGGTGATCAGGTCTGAGGTTGCGTGGTTTCGAGCTCTTATGGGTTGGCACAGCCTCATGGATGTGTGTTCCATGGGCACATCGAGAGGCTGGATGAATGGCCCAAGCAGCTGGAGTTGTTGGTGGATGCAGTTTGCCAGAGCCGGGCTGAGGACATGACAGCGGACCCGCTTTACCCATTGATGAGTTTTGATGCCAGACCTGCGAATTAAACGGTGGAGGGAGGCCATCCTTTATGGGTTCGTCGTTTGGATCTTGAAATAGAGGTATGCATTGCTTAGGTTGAACGATGGATCCTAGTACGGTCGACTTCCCCGAGGAAGTCATTCTCGATGTGTAGTTTGAATGCAGATGAAGACATACTTAATTTCTTAGGAACCTGTACTGTACTGCAGGAGTTTAGGGATGCTCCTTCGAGAAAATGTTCTGAGAATTGATAAAATGGTTGTACTGCTGGATAACAGAGATCATTAGTTGGGGGTGGCTCAATATACGTTCCATGCTTGGAAATACCGTGCATATCTGGTGACTGAATTTAATTGGTAAAATCCTAAATTCTCTACTCAAAGTTGATCTCAGATTTTGATTGATCTCTAATGAGAAGAAATTTCTACATATATTTATAAAGAATTTAAACTTTCTTTGCATTGTGTCGGCTCGAGTCATCCCAGCA
Source organism: Adelphocoris suturalis (assembly GCA_030762985.1). Taxonomy (NCBI): domain Eukaryota; kingdom Metazoa; phylum Arthropoda; class Insecta; order Hemiptera; family Miridae; genus Adelphocoris; species Adelphocoris suturalis. The sequence goes on along the minus strand of CM061042.1, from coordinate 48,277,112 downwards.
AACGGAAATCAAGTCCATTGCTGTATAATGTTTTATTCTACTATTAACCTCATATGAAAGGAATGCTGAATTTATTGTTATTCATTCTGTATAAGTATATTTCGAGCACTTTACTCTTGTTTAATATTCATGGTTTGTTCTTCTTCTTCTTCCGAAAATCGGATGATGGCGTCCGCCGCCCGAAACTTTTTTTTGGAACTACAGGACCAAACTTTATGAAATTTGACCCAAAAATCATACATTGGCCAGGGATGTGCCAGTAACACCGGCATTCGTTTTCATCAACTCAGGGTAGTAATTGAGGGTTGAAATATTTAAAAAACCGAGATGTCGGAAACTTTCAAGGTAGCATTAATGTTTTTTTGGGGTCTCATTGATAGGCATCATTTCAAAGAATCGGATGGAATCACCCAGGTTGCTGTGCGTAGATTCGTTTTCTCTACTTAAGGGCTGAAACTTTGGCGGGAAACAAAAATCAACAACATCGGAGCAAATCATAACTGTTGGAATATAGCAAAAATCGCCTTGTATCTACGACACTCGTATCAGCTGATATAATTCCAATGGAATTTTCTCTTCTCAAAACTGGGTTTATTATAACTTTCGTCACCTGTAAATGGACTTCTGAAGCGTAGGTAGGGGATTTTCAATTGGTGGGTCAGCTCGTGTTTAATACCAGAAAAGTGTAGGTGTGTTACTTTTCAATTAGGTGTCTACATCTATACAGGTTTATTTAGATAGGTACCTAATTAATGTATGATGGTCCTTCTTCAACAACTATAGATAGATCGTCTGCGCTGAAGGGCTATACAATAAAGAAATAATAAACCTTTGTGTAATAATTTGCGGCGTTTCTTCTCTGAGATCAAATTTTCACTCGCATTTTAAGTTTTAGACCCTTCTGAACAACTTTGGTTTCATGACTGTCAGTCGGTGGGTTAGTGTATCTGTCCGTGTGTCCGCAATTCCTTGCAACTCGTATTATTTCTCCATATACAATTTGATTTTGATCAAATTTTCTGGGATTGTGCGGGTTAGGCTTCAGATGGTCCCCTAATAATTTCATCACTCACAAACCAACACTTCACTCTGCGCATGCGCAAACGTAAATTCCATCAAGCATCATTTTCTCACGTTCTCGGCGTCCGGTCTGGCTCGAATATGGAGAGTGATCGGGAAAAGCCGAATTAATCTTCTCATATCAATTTCATCACGGCTGTATTATTAAGATCTGGTGCGCATGCGCGAAAGAGAAATCCTTGCAACACGTATAACTTCTACAGATACAATTCGATTTTGATCAAATTTTCTGGGAAGGTGCGGGTTTGCCTGTAGATGGTTCTCTAACAGTTTCATTGGGCGCAAACGTAAATTCCATCAAGCATCATTCTCTCAAGTTCTAGTCGTCCGGTCTGGCTCGAATATGGAGGGTAGTTAGACATTTTTAAGCTATTCATCTCACATCAATTTCATCACGATCGTATCATTAGTAGCTGATCCTCATGCATGAATATGAATCCTTGCAACATGCATAACTTTTACCGTTCCAGTTCGATTTTGATGACATTCTCTGGGACTGTGCGTGTTAGGCTGTAGATGGTTCTGTATCAGTTCCATTAGTCGCAAACCAATAATTTCACTTTGCGCTTGCGTAAAAAAATTTCTCACGTTTCAACCATCCGATCTTGCTCACATTTTGGAGGACAATAAGAAAAATGTTAATTATTCATCTCATATCAATTTCATCACGATCGTATCATTAGTAGCTGATGCACATGGACGAATGTGAATCCTTGCAACATGCATAACTTCTACCGTTCCAATTCTATTTTGATGACATTTTCTGGGAATGTGCGGGTTAGGCTGTAGATGGTTCTCTATCAGTTTCATTAGTCGCAAACCAATAATTTCACTTTGCGCTTGCGTAAACAAATTCTCACGTTTCAACCATCCGATCAAGCTCACATTTCGGAGGACAGTAAGAACAATTTTAGCTATTCATCTCATATCAATTTCATCACGATCGTATCATTAGTAGCTGATGTGCATGGACGAATATGACTCCTTGCAACATGCATAACTTCTACCGTTTCAGTTCAAAAAATTGTTTTAGGAATGTGTGCGTTAGGATAGATCTCTATCAGCTTCATTTGCCACAAACCAATTTCACTTTGCGTAGGCGCAAACGTAAATTCCATCAAACGAAGATTTCTCACGTTTGAGCGGTCCGATCATGCTCAAATGTGAAGGGTTGTAAGAAAAATTTTAGCTATTCATCTCATAATTTCTTCACGATCGTACCATTAATAACTGATGCCCCTGTATGAATGTGAAATCCTGGCAATACGCATAACGTATACAGTTCCATTCGATTTTGATAATTTGTTTTGGGAATGTGAGGGTTAGGCTGAAGATGATCTCCTATAAATCTCATCATTCAGAAATTGATTGTTTTTACTGCGCATGCTCAAACTTAAAATCAGTCAAGAGTCATTTTCTCCGAGCCTAATCTTCCTATCTCGCTCAAATTTGAAGGGTAGTTTGATATTGGTAATTAAGATGTGATTTTTCCGTATGAATTCCATCACGACCGCATCATTAGTAGCTTCTGCGCACGCGCGAACTTAAAATCTTTCTAACGATAACTTTTATCGTTTTCATCTGATTTGGTCTTAATTTCTGGGATTGAATGTTGCATATGTTAAGATTATTTGACATTTCAATGATCAATAAGTACATTAGTGTGACGGTACGAGGAAGCAATGTGCCACACCCAACTTAGCAGACTTTTTTTCTTGAAACTTGAGGAAAGGGGTCGCGTGACGACACACCAGAGGCAGGATCTGGTTTTTTTCTTGGTCGATTTCTTACTTCATTCAATGAAAGTAAACATATAGTTAAAAAATTTAATTAAGTTTTAGGACTCTCTCTAAAGCTTGGTAATATAAATGCGAGGCTTCGTCATTATTGGCGCTTCATTAAATTAAAGTACATACAAGGAAAAATTAGATAAATTGTTCTATCATAAATTGTAATATGATGATGATGCTGATCGTCGAATGAACCCGAAAAGTACTAAATGTTCCACTCATGCAATATGATCATGTGAGCGAATTTTCTTTAATTACCACCTATCATATTGTAGTATGTTAAATTGTATTAAAATTTGAGCAGTCTGAGTACTAAGAAATTGTTAAAAACAGATTGTTTGGCAAAAAATATCATACTAAATATAATTCGGCGATTCTAAGATTTTGGATTTTTAGATTTTTTTTTCAGGTTTTATAGAATTTTCAGCAAGTATTTACGAGATTTAAGTTCATTTTTCAGTAGGTATAATTTTGTGAAAAATTTTTTTAACGTACTTATTTATCACTGATAATTTTGTATTGACTAAAATTCTGCAAAAAAGTCCATATTTCTCCATTTTGGCCGTTTTAGCCATTTTTAGTGATTTTTGAGCACATTTTTTTGAAAATTGACCAATTTGTATGTTGGTGCGCTATCATTTGGTAACCATGATTTTTTGGGGCTAGAACGGGATTTCTATCTCAATCCTAACGACAGTTGTCGTCTGAAAAGACACACAAACACACACACACACACACACACACACACACACACACACACACACACACACACACACACACACACACACACACACACACATATATATATATATATATATATATATATATATATATATATATATATACTTCTTGATAAATTCAGTAAACTGAACTACATAATTTGAAAAACGCTGCAAATTATTTCACAAAGGTTTATTATTTTTTCAATTGAGTATGATCGTAGTTTTAGTTGGCTTGCGTACGTCATAAGGCCCGTCCAGACTCCTCGGCGTGTCCTATTTCGAGTTGCCACAACCTATACTTCTATAATTATATACGCATGTTTATATTTCTCGATTTGAGCTCCTATCTATTCAAATAGTTATTGCCTTAATAATATCATTGTCTAAGTACGTACGAAAAGTCGAGAGGATATGTTATTAAATATGCGTAGGAAAAGCATTGGTATTAACACACAAATATGACCTAGGAAAAAACATATATTCATGCCTCGAAGGAACGCTGTACCCACCTCATGGTGTCGCGGCGCCTCCTCTCACTCCACCCCCCGCTCACCCCCCCCCCCACCACCCACCGTGACCCCCTGCCAAGCGTGCCAGGCGTGCGTCTAACACGTCCTAAAAGACACTTTTTCGTCCGTTTTTGGCCCATAGCATCTATGCGAGTAAAGCGATCGGGATGGTTAAACGTTAGGACCAACTAGACCCCTAATGGAGTCTATGTGCGAAAGAACAGGTTTTTTAAGTCAATTCTTAGGCCTTTTATGGCCCGGACGGCGGACACCGGACGGCGGACGGCGAACGGCGGACGGCGAACGGCGGACGGCGGACGGACATTTCAAATTTGGATTCTACGCACCTTGAAACGTAAAGTGACAAAGTTTGAGGGGGGGTTATAAAAATTTTTTGCTACACGATCACATAGGCTTATTATTGGAAATAATAAACCAAAAGTGCAAACTTCAGGAATCGTTTCGGAATGCCTCAAAATGTATTTCAATGAAGAAATTGTTCAACAATTTGTATTTTTTTAAATTTTCTGAGACATTGCAATTGCTATATTCTCTACGAAAATTCGCTAAATAGCAAGTAGGTACCTAAATATTTGACACTACCACCTAATACGTTCCAATAGAGGTGTAGGTACAGATCCCCGATTTGACCCGCGCACCATTCGCGGAGTTGAGTTGTGCAATGAAAGTTACATAGTCGGGACCGTATGAGACATTTTATTGAGTCCTATGGGAAGAAAAGGTGGGTATTGGATGTTGCATAACAGGAATCCATATTATTATGCCGAAGGATGCCGAGTTCGAGAAGTTTGTGTTCTTCCACCTTCCTCTGCCGAATATAATAGCTAACCGACAGTGCGTCACAATGGATGTAAAGAGTATAATAGTATAATGTGAGTAGATATCAACGATTTCTTTGCGTTCTCCAAGGCGCGGCGAGTTGGTTTATTCAAAAGTGGAGATTATGAGCCATGGGTAGTTTCTAAAAACGAGTGCCATGTAACATAACGCTTATTTTCATGGTTCATTGTAAAATCATTCTATAAAACGCTGGAAATTATAACACAAAGGTTTATTATCCTTCTAAGCAAAATGTCTATAGTTATTTCATTGCCATTTAGTTTTCGTAAATTTTCGGAGAAAATGAAGCTATTGCAATGGCTACAAAAATTTTAAAATCAAAATTTTCAAAAATGTTCTTAATTGAAATCCGATTTGAGACATTCTGAAACGAATCCTAGAGTTTAACGGTTTTTCATATGTGTACGAAATCTACATCTGAAATATTATACAATAAAATGTTATATATATATATATATATATATATATATATATATATATATATATATATATATATATATATATATATATATATATATATATATATATATATATATATATATAGGTTCTTGAGGATCGGTCGGTTTAATCACAAATGCATTGATTTGGCGACGTTTCAGAAATTTTTAATTTCTATTTTCAAGCCAGTAGGCTGAAAAGTGTTTAAACAGTGTATAAACAGTGCTTGTAGGATTGAAGGAGGTAGAACTCCCTCAAACTGTCCATGACGCTTTTCAGCCTACTGGCTTGAAAATAGAAATAAAAAATTTCTGAAACGTCGCCAATCAATGCATTTGTGATTAAATCGACCGATCCTCAAGAACCTATATACCTACATATTGCTCCAACGGTCAATATCGAAACAATTCAATTCGACTATTCAGCGTTGCAAAAACTCCCTAATGATGTTAACACATACGTATATCACCACTATTTATCGTTATTTATTCGAGTACGAGTAATGTACAGAAGTAGGGGAGCCGAGACGGTAAACGTTCGCGGTGGGAACTCCAGCTCGACTGACTAGGTATTGTAGCTCGTAAATTAATATTTTTCCGAACGGACAGGTACCAGAAAATCAGCTCGCGTTGCGTCACCACATCGCGACGCCTCAGGTCAGCGACGGCTCGTAACGCTAACATTGTATGACTCTCTGGGAATAATGGATCGATTTCGATATTTTAAAATTATTGTGTGTGTTAAGACATGAATTATAGCCCTATTTTGCATTAAAGTATGTACAGATTTGTACCTATTAGATACTGGTATATGATGTCAATCATTTCGACTCGTCCTTTGTTCTTCATATAATGCCACACGTCCCTGTTACAAAATGTGAGGGAACTATTCTGCCCACCCAACTTGGCAATCTTTTTAATACTATACTTTTCCAAAAAAATATAGTGTGTCTGGCAACCTTATAGCCTTCCTCCCCTGCACTGTTAATGTTTGCACAATTCGTTCATTCGTGGGAGCAAGGTGGGACGAAAAAATTCTTTGGTTTCCCAGAGATCCTGATGCAATTTTACGTCTACCTCCTTCACGCACGACAGAGAAAATCAAAGAAAACAATAAACTTCGCCAGCCGAATGGTTCAGGGGTTGAGCGTTACACCAGTTCGTTGTTCGTTCACGCGCCATTATCGGCGTATTATAGCGTTTCTTTCACAGCGTTTTCTCTCGTAACTCCGAGAGATATGGATCCCTTCACAATTCAGTTCCTTTATCTCTTATTCATGGAAAGGTGGGTGCGATGGGTAGAGAAGTAGGTACCTACCTATCTACTAGCTTCTGGAATCTATGAGGCTGCTCTGTGTCGCAGTCTCGAAGTTCTCCAAAGCATTTCGTTACCTATCTATTCTTACTCGCAGCGGCGTTTAACCAAGGAAAGACCTTTAAAAACTTTGAATCATCATCAGTAATGTGGTAGTTACGGTTACCGTAACGGTATACTACTCTAAACGACTCCTTCCAACATCTTCTAACAAGGAAAGAAATGCTAAAATGAGAAACAAGGCCAAACTCCTAAATTACGCCCCCTTCCTAAATTTCGATGCCCTCTGAAGGCAAAACATCCGATCCAAGGATGAATAGGCTCCGACCGATGCACAGCGACGAAAAATTCAAAACTTACCTTCTTGTTTTATGTTCTAGCGAATTTCGTAGGAAATGAAGCTAATGCAATGGCTCCAAAAATGTTAAAGGTAAGGTATCCAACTACCGAACACAAATTTTCCAAAATCATGGGAATCCATTTTGATTCATATCTGACTGGTTGACATAAATGCATTTGGCTCATACTTGACTCCTGCACCCGCTTGCAGCTGTCCCCCTCCTCCAGATCCAGTAAAGTAATAAATAGCATTTACAGATTTAATTAAACCGTTTACAGATTTAATTCAACCTTTTGCAGGTTTAATTCAACCTATTACAAATTCAATTCAACTTTTTACAAATTGAATTCAACTTTTTATAAATGCTATTAAACTCTTAACCAATTTAACTCAATCCAACCCTAAAAATAAAAATAAAAACCAGCTTAGCGAATGCACGGTTGTTCTGTAGCCGCGGCAGGTAAAACGAGGAACATTTTCATCACATAGTTAGTAGTCTTGTAAAGTTAGGTAGGTACTGTGACAAGTAGAGTGATGGAAATGCAGTGGTTCTTCCTTCAGAGGGGAGGGGCGATTAACCTGCTACACCCAGAGGATATCCCGAAGGCTGAATAAACCTCAGGAATGTCTCCAACTGCAGCGTTTTCAAGAATCGAAAAAGCATCATTTGTAAAAGGTTGAATTAATTCTGTAAAAGGTTTAATTGAATCTGTAAATGATATATTACGAGCAGGTCATAGTAATGACGGTACCAGTACAGTGTTGTAATAGTTGCCTATCACCTATAAATACCAACTTTAAAAATTCTATGATTTCAGAATACCTCAAAACGGATTTCAATTAAAAAATTGTTCGAAAAGTCATTTTCTACGAAAATTTGCTAACAGAAAAAAGGTCTACCGAGTTGGGTGTGGCTTATGGCTTCCTTTTCCGTTACATGGATGTAGGTCCTATAGATCGTTGGAATTTTAAATACATAATCTTAAAAGAAACGCCATTCAATCCCAAAAATGTTTATCTAAATCAGATGGAAACTGAAGAAGTCATCCTTGTTACATAGATTTGAGATTATGCGCCGCTGCAACTAATGACAGGATCACAATGAAACTCAAGTGAGATAATCGCGACGTCATTTCCCAACTACCTAGATAAGTTGGATGGTCCATGAGAAAACGGTGCTTGTTGGATTTTACGTTTGCGCAAGCGCAGAGAAAACTGTCAATTTCTGAGTGATAAAATGTATAGGGGGCCATATTCAGCCTAGCCCGCACATTTCCAGAAAATCTCATCAAAATCAAATTAAAACTGTAGAAGTTATGTGTGTTATAGTTATGTGTGTTGCAATGTCTTCACATTTGCACATGTGCAGCAGCTGCTAATGATACGATCGTGATGAAATTGATAACAGATAATTAACTTGTCTTTTCCAGAGCCAGATCGGACAACTTGAACGCGGGAAAAATATGCTTGATAGGATTTACGTTTGCGCATGCAGAGTGAAGTATTGATTTGTGAGTAATGTAACTGAAGGAGTCTATCTGCTAGATAACCCGCATATTCTCTGGAATTTAATCAAGATCGGATTAAAACGGTAGAAGTTGTGCGTGTTGCAAGGATTTGCAGAGATATGAACAGCCACATACAGACACACATGAAACCACAGTTGTTCAAAATGGTCTAGTACGTAAGATGTGAGTGGAAATGTTGATTTTGAAGACAAACAATTTATTTTTCAACTTGCATGCGAAAACAATACTTCCGCTACTTAAAGTTAAATACCTATTTTACTGTGTTCGGCAGCAGTGACGCAGTAGAATTGGATGATTCAGCGAATGAGGAAACAGTGAGGTTCTGATCGATGGAGGTTTGTCGAGTCACTTGGTTTTGGTCTAATGGGAATTCGTTTGTTTTGCCTGTTGCAGAATGAGGGCATCCTTGCTGCTGCTGGTTCCGCTTGGACTCTCGCTGGCTCAGAGGCCCGCCGCCAAACCTGGAAGGTTCCTGTCCCTCCCCAACGCCCAGAAATGCAGTCAACGTACGTTACTACTGACTAAAACCCTGTTTCTCTTTACCCTAGTTAACACTCCATGTTTATTGCCTCTACTTCCTGGCCAGAGTGTATTGTGGGTCTAAGTGACCCAGGATCACTATGACCCACGAAACATTATTTTCTGTTCTTTCAAACCAATAGATAAGTTGTACAAAACATCAGAAAAAGTTGCAAAATAGTATTGTCCAAAACTTATAATAGAAAAAGATTCTTCACTCCCAACTGCAATGAATCTTTTCAAAATGAATAACTTAAAATATAATGAGAACTTTCCCATTTGTATCCTTTTTTTTTTTTTTTTTTTCTGGTACTCGTCGTCAAGCTTTTCAGCTTGTTTCTATTCTAATCAATAACAACTAATATCACCACAAATATTTATCTTTATCACCACAAAGATACAGATTCGTATCAAAACAAACAAAGTGGCTGTTTTGAATCGTTCACAACCAAATTCACCGCATAATATGAAAGTTGAAAAAAAAAAAAATCATTAAATTGTATCAGATGTAAAAAAGATAGTCATCTTGTATTACAGCTAATATCACTATTACATCAGAATGGTGGTACACTTTATCACTTGATCCAGTTGCTTTCATATGTAATACAGAGACACAAAACATTAGTTTTTATAATAATATAATAGGTACTTACTTGTATTACAGGCATTGTATTACTCCTAAAACCTTGGAGCAGGGAAACTACAACAACTTGTTGTCTGAGTACTGTTGTTATTGTTCTATTTTTCCATCTTGTCTGTATTAAAAATGCATTTATGCTTTGGATATGACCATGCCTTGATAAAGCACTATCTCGTTTCAACCTACATTGGGAGCGTTGTTGATGATTAGATCATGCAAGAGGTATCACGGGGAGAAAAATAGGGGAGGAAAATATGGAGGTTGTTAGAACTTCATTCTGGAAGTTTGAGGTAGTAACTAGTGAGCAATTTTACCTCTTTTATTTTTCCTACCTTTTCCTAATCATTACTATTGTTTGTTCCTTAGTAATATAGATTTAATCATCAATTGTTTATAAGCTAGGCTAAATGGTAGTGCTTTTTAATTGCAGAAAAATGTTTCGTCTATTTTAAGGGAAAATCACACATAATTAAAATACAGTTTTTGGCAACTAAAATTATGGTGAGGGAAAAGATTTTATGGACCCAGTTGTTCAGCTTCTATGCATGAAGCAAAAATAAATTATTGGGACATTCATCAGTGCTTCTCGAAAATATACGAAGGAAATATGACCAGGACAAATGAGTGTGTGGGTACGACTTACATGGGCGACGGCTGTGCCAAGGAGCAGACTCAGATCCAAAAACGGCGGGCCCCCCCCCCCCCCCCCCCCCCCCAAAAAAAAAAAAAAAAAAAAATAATGTCGCAATTAAAATGACCATTTTTCCCCTAGAAGTCACTGACGAATGAAATTACCCCAATGTACTAAAAATAAATACAAAATCCACATTCGTCTGCCCAAAAGCCGACCAACTGGCAAAAAGATACCTAAAGGAGTGTGATTAAAAAAACCTTCTGATCCCAATAAATAATTTAATTAAAAATTAAGAAAAGACAACCATCAGCCCAGCCCTTGAAACTACACGCAAAAAGAAAACACAATTTTGGTGGAAACTATATATTGAACGGAGTGAAGCTCCCAAAACAAAGATAAGGAACGACCTAACACAACCGTGTCTAAAAATAAAAAAAAGCAATGAAGCTAAGAATTGGCGCTCCGAAAATACAATTCAAAATAAAAAAGTGACACGGTCAAGTTAAATGCGTTACGATGATTGTTGGTAACCAAGCATCGCACCGGAAAGCGCCCAGCTGGTACATCCTAGAAATATCCCTGACGATGACGGGTGACAGTCTGCCAGCCGAAGCATCTGCTGCCGGCGAAGCATCCTGTCCAAGACGAGGACCATACGGCTGCTGCTGACAGACAGTGGCGAATTCGGCATTGTCCATCGGTCTGCACGGAAGTTCCCGTGAGCTCGAGATCGCAAGCTGGCGAGCTTCCGAATGAAAGAAACTGATGGCTTGCTGGAACTATTACGAAGGATACGTAGGAAGTTTCAAATTTCATTATGGAAGGGGTGAATGGTTTTTATTATTTGTTCGATCCAGATTTTAGTCTAGTGTAAGGGTAAGATTCGTTTGTTTCTTAATCCCTTAGTGTTAACGAGATTGAAAAGTTCCCGTTTTCGTCTCAATACGCACCGTCAGGCTCGTGAGACGCTTGACCATAACCAGAGAGCATTAGCTTCCGTATTGTCCCTGCTTTCCTTGCTATATTTAGGAAGAACGACAAATGACAAGTGGAATGATTAGCCAAGCATGATGACAATTTTAAATCGGTCAACACATATTTATTATTATAAATATTCAGACATCTGTTAGTCCTTCATGTACACTTGTATGTCTAGGTTTTGACAATTGTTTAATAGCGCCAGAGAACTACCTATAGTCCTTTACACCCCCAAAAACACACCTACCTAAGCCTCCAAAATTCACTATTCCGTCTCTCGCAGGTTTATCGGGCACGGCGAGGCCGAGGGAAACCGCGGGACGTTTTTCCTGACGTGTCTGGATATGCTTGAGTGGGTGTCAGAGAGACTATTTTGGGACAGTAGATGAAAAGCGGGTATTTGCTTTCCGTTGGCTGAAAACGGCTCTCTGTAGAGATTCTGAATCCTCCTCAGCATTTGCGCCTCTTAGCAAGATAGACTCGCTGATCTTCGGCTGCCGATTCTTCTTGGCGTCATAAGTTCGTGGGCGCGGAAGAGCGGAGACCTGCGACCGGTCAGTATTCCATTGCTCCCTCAACGAACGAAATTCCGCCTTCGGACGGGTACACAATTTCAGAAACAAACACCCCGAGCTGATGCTCGTCAAACAGTTTTATTTACTCGTCCAGGGGCGTAAACGTTTCCCGAGTTGTCTGCTTTTGGCGGACCCAATCATCGCCCAGCAATTTCCTCCAAGTCGTTCCTTGTAATTAATTCCATTGTTCATTGGGTGCCAGTTTTCGGGACGTCACTGGGTGGTCAACAATTCTCCTTGCTCCTTTCCAGGGTGCGAGTGGGGGAATTTAGCCTCATTTCAACATCATGCCATTTCTCGTAATCCTCTGACATCAGCGCAGTCGTGCTTGTGTGAATTAGGACAGAGAACTGCATATTGAAGACGTCGGCTTTTCCTTGTCTCGGATATTGTCCATCATTGTCAACTGTAAATTGTCAATGTACGAGTTGACATCCAGTAATGCAAGCTAGGAAGTTTCAAATTCATTGTCGGCGGAGGGAAAAATGAGATGGAACGAGGGGGTTCCAAGAAATCAAATTTCCTTTTTTTTTAATTCTTACCATAATTACATACAATATATTCATAGGGACGTCCCTGTAACGCAAGCACTACTCACAAATATGTTTAATTAAACTCCCGGTTTTCAAACTTAATCCCACCGAATTCAGCGTGAGTTTTGTGGAACGTAAAGGCCCCTGATGTAGTTGAAGGTTTCATATTATCCTGATCTGAACCAGTTCTCGCGTCACGGTTTTCCTCATGGAGGAGCTCTGAGAGGAAACAGACGGAGTTAGATGAGAACCCCAGATTTATTATGACTTCAGTTGCTGCCATTTCTGACCTCTATCTGAGCTCACGATCAGGGTTTGAGCTGTCTTGAACAAACTCCTATCGTAAATTGGAGGTACCTACCGTGAAAAATAGCTCAATTATATTTTTCGGAATATTTAGAAACACAATCCTAATAATACTGTCGCAACGAGTGTAAAAGAGAATTTATGCAAGTCACAAAGCCTAAAATCGTGTTGGCGTGTCTTACTGTGGGTCAAACAACTTTTCCATGCAACATTTCTTCATTTGGACAGTTCAAAATATTACAAAACTTGAAGAAAGAAACCTTGCGCCTCAAGGCTAAATGGTGATAACTGATGAGCGTGGAATACGTTTTTGACGTAAAAATGTGCTATTCATAGGTAGAATAGCAAAGAGTTTAGCTCCGGAGCTCACTCAGCTGCTCTAAGGGGCATCATTCGTTTCTAGATTTCCCAAAGGGCCTCCATTCCAAATTTTAGCAACAAATGTTGAATAATAAATAAATAGTAGACCCGGAGCTCACTAAGCTGATCCATGGGTCTTCAGAATTTATGATTAATTTCTAGATTTTCCAAGAGGCCTCTATTTAAAATTTCAGCTTCATAGGTTGAATAGCACAAAACTGATCTGGGTGTCTCTATACATTATGATTCGTTTCAAGACGTCCCTATAAAATTTTAGCTTCGTAAGTTGAATAGCGAATAAATTAGCACCGAATCTCACTCTGTTGATCTAGGGGGCTTCAAAATGTATAGGTAATTAATGAAATGAAATGAAAATGAAATGAAATTTATTTCCTTCCTCTTGATACATAAAATTTATATCGAGTATAGATAACAATTTCCAATTATATATAAATATTAATTAAAATATTAAATACAAATTAATTTCTAGATGTTCCAAGCCATCCAGATCAGATCAAATCCATCCAGAAAAAATCCGACCCTATCTCCATTTCAGATTTCAGCTTCATAGGTTGAATAGCAAAGAAATTAGGTCCGGTCCTGATGTTCTATTTTTCTAAAAACTTTTCCTCAATCATTTTTATGCCCACTGGGGTATAATAGATCAGAATGCAGGGTATGAGCTCGCATCTCAAAAATGCATAACATCAAGTAGTCAATCCCGTAGTGAAAATTCGAAGTTGGGAGGCTGTATGCAAGAATGACCCTCGAAGTTGGAGGGACGTTTGAGGGCCTTAGCACGTTTGAGGGCCTTATTTTCACGTTTCCACTTTGTTTTGAATGTATTAATGTCGAAAGATTGAGAAATATACCTGTATACCTACTTACATTTGATTTGGGGCTGTAATGGATTCATTGTTCCTAATCCGTCAACATTTTCATCTGAGATTCTTGTGAAATGTACAATACTTTCCACCTTCCGTCTCTGTTAGAAAAATAATAAATGGCCAAAAGGTGAAGAAATATATATTTGATCAGAGGCTGTATGTATTCTTCCGTCACTTCCTTTCACTTGAGATGCTTGTGAAGCGTACAATACATTCAACCTTCCTTACTGTTTGGAAAGTAGAAATGGCCAAAAGGTTAAGAAAAATATACATTTTATTTGATGAGGTTGTAATGGACTCCTGGAAGCTGCATAAAAAGCATCTAATTCTTTGTTGCCAATCTTTTTTTTTTCCATTACAAGTGTAGACACGCACATAATGATTACATACACTTCCCACTTGGTAAATTAAATATAACTGACCCTTATTTAGGCCGGAAGGTCTAATACACACAGAAACGCACACATGTCACAGAAACATTTTATTAGTGGCCCTATTGTCGTGTTCATATTGAGATGGAACTTTTGAGAATGTACCAAACATGACATATTACACAATACAAAATTATTCCCTTTGGAAATGTTGTCCCTGGGCTTTAGCTTATTCAGCCCATATAAGCACAGCTAAATGAACGAAAGACGAACGCAGACTTAGTTGAAGAGCAGTACAATCAGGTGGTGGTAGTGGATTTCTATTTCTGTCTCAGTCTACACGACCATGATAGGTGTAGGTAGGTAGTTGAGAAATAAGGCTAAATAATAAACATCTTCTTCAGATTTCCGACCCGCCACACATAGAAAGTTGGATAGGCAGAGCAATGCAGCTAACAGCCCCTCAAACCACCCTCAAAGCAAACCACCATCCCTCTAACTGTAAGGGTCGTTCTAGCATACCGTTCCCAAGAGTTCACCATTTCAAATTTTAGCTTGATAGATCAAAGAAATTAGCTCGGAAGCTCACTCAGTTGATCTAGGGAGCTACTCAGACTTTATCATTAATTTCTAGATGTTCCAAGAAGCCTCCATTTCAAATTACAGCTTCATAGGTTGGATAGCCAAGAATTCTCTCAGATTATCTTGGGGACTCGAGACTTCTTGATTCGTTTCTAGACGTCCCAAGGATTCTCCATTCCAAATCTTAGCTTCAAAGGTTGAATAACAAAGAAATTAGCTCCATAGATTCAATTTTAGTAGATTGGTACCTATTAAATAGATGCTTGATTAATTTGTAAACAAAACATGAGAACTCCCATAGCTCTGCTAGTCGTACAGTCACAGAGTTATAGTGAACAGGAAAATTTTAATAAATCGAGAGCTTTCCAACGAGTGGTGAACGATTTTTGAGGGGACAGAAAGGCTTTTTGTAGTCGACAGACTACGATAAGCGAGGTTAGAAGTATAAAGGTATCACAAAAGTTGCGTTACGTATTTACTCTAGGTTCTACTGTACATAAATATGAGGTGTAAAAAGTATAAATATGTCCCAAAAATGCATTACAAAATTTTACGATAAGTGAGGTTAAAAGTATAAAGGCGTCACATAATGAAATGGGATTGAGTTTTATTATAGGAAATTTCTGATTGATTTCTTTATCTATCTTTGTTTTCGTCTTAAAAATACAATTCGTACTCTGTAATGTTGAAGTTTCGATTTGTCTGTCGACTTTCCACGTCTCTCAAGCAGAGTGCGAGGTCTTTGGGTTTTTTTTTTTTTTTTTTTTTTTTTGTGAAGCCAAATTTTCCAAGCGCTATTTATGTAACTCGCATGGAAATTGGTGCAGAAGTTTATGAGTTTTTGGAGCATGCCCAAACTAACTTAACATTTTTATATATGGACTAAAAAATTGGGATTTTTTAAAAATCTGTCACACGTTTTATCATCTATATCAAGGACATTCCTCCCAACAAACAACTGGTTACTGCCCGATTCGCCGATGACTCAGGAGTCCTCAGCAAGGATCCTACTGTTGAGGAGGCACAAATGGTTATGCAGCCACACCTGGTTTTCAAAGTGGAAGATTTCCATGAGCCCCCAAAAATCAACCCAAGTACTACACACTTACCTGCCCAATGGCGCATACCCCAGCCAGCTGGCACTGTTTGGTAATGCAATCCCCTTAAAACATGAAGTTAGATACCTAGGCTTACATTTGGTCGATGAATTGACATGGGAACACCAGAACAAGCAATTGGTAAGCCGGATCCACCAACTCAAACATCTAATGGTGCACACATCCCCCTTGAGTCTAAGCACAAAACGTTTGATTTATTTAGTACTTATTATACAATTTGGCAGTACTCATGCGGACAACGGGGAGCAGCCGCACCATCCCATACTAAAAAAGTCCAGGTAATCCAAAACAGGGTTCTAAGAATTATTACGGGTGCTCCATGGTTCTTGCGTGATGTCAACTTACATTCCGATGGTAGGAGAAGTCATCAAAGAACAATTTCTTGACATCTATACCCGCATGACTTACCATACCAACCAATTGGCATCCAGTGTCTTGAGGAATCAGCCGCCACAAAGAGAATCCACAGCCCATCGATCTTCTAGGAACCGAATGAAGTGCAATAAAATATGAGTTATATACTACCCGCTAAACCAGAACACTTGTGAAGGATGACCAATGGGTCATACAGACCTTAGCTCAAATGTCTTCTTATTATAATTATTCATTGTTATTTGCCAAATTGTATTGTTCACAGAACAGAAAAATTGTCAATATAGTTGATTAAAAAATTTTAATTTTAATTTTTTTTTTTTTAATTTTTTCTAATTTTGAGTTATGAATTTAAGTTGCCTCTTTCTATTAAATTTTATTGTACAATATTACTTAATCTGATTTTGCCAACAAATAAAATGATTTGATTTGATTAGTTTCTTGTGTGGATTTCTAGGGCCGAAGGAGTTTTTCTTCCAAGGACACAATTACTTCCTAAGCAGTCATATACCCCAGTTCAGAAACACCAAAGTCGACTGGCTGGATGCTAGGAACTACTGCAGGGAATACTGCATGGATCTCGTTTCCTTGGAGACTCAGCAAGAGAACGATCTCATCTACAAGCTCATTCGAGAAAGTGAGTTCCTTTCTACTGTTTTTGTGCTTTATTATATTTTAAAAGCATAAAACCAGTATATTCGTATAAGTTTGAACTATGTTTGTATCAAAGTGTACGATTTTTACGAAATTATTCCAGCGTCTTTTCGAAAATGTAACAGGTTTTTATACGTATCACTTTTCACTGGTCGTAATAGTTCCGGCGAATCTTGACAATTGTTCAGAAAACCGAATGAACGTTGTTCCTCATCATACAGTGACAAATGGAGAGTTCGTGCACGTCTTCCACGTCTTCAGTCATTTCTGAGATAGCGGGGGAAAAGCCGAAAAAAACGTTTTTTTTTCGACAAATTTTATCAACGCCACCCAGGATTCTTGAATCCACTACGATTCTCTAAAATCACAGGCTTAAAAAAATCACTAAAAATGGATAAAAACGGCTCAAAACCGTAAATTTATATTTCTTAGCATAATTTTAGACAAAAAAAGTTGATTAACGATAAACTAGAACATTGAAGAATTTATGCAGAAATTACTGCCGAAAAATGTACTTACTTAAATTTCATTAATATTTGTCAAGAAAAAAAACAACATAAAAACTGAAGAAATAAGCTAAAAATCTAAAACCTTTTTTGGATTGCCGAATATTATTTAGAATGTATTTTTCGCTATAAAATTGGTAGCTAACAATTACTTTTCACCTAATATCCTGAATTTTCAACACAATTTACGAAATTACCAAAATTTGCTCATCCGATCATGCTGCATGGCTGTTTGGATATACTTCCTAGCATGGAGTCGATACATCCAACTTTTATCACACAATTAGGGTAGAGGGACCAGTGTTTGACAAGGACCCAGTGATTATTGACGTATCACCAAAAAGTTTAAATAATAAGGGCATTTAAAAGTGTTTTAGTGGCTTGATCCTTTTGAATTTTGAGACAAAATACCTTTTCAGTGAAGTATAAACGCGGTCAAAGGTTCAGGCGGGTTTTTGTGAAACCTGGAGAAGTTTACCCAGCAGAACCTCGTGTAGATTTTTCTTAGGTGCTGTTTCTTGTGATTTTGCCAAGGGAGTAAGTGTTCTATTTTTCTTCACCATGCCCTCCACATTTTCAAATTCGGTTGTTCCCATGGTTTTTCTCAATCAGTTTTTTTGTGTAGATTGCATTTATGTTATCATTTTTTGGAAATAAACAAAGATAACATTTGAAAATGTAAATGTCAATTACTAGTCCCCAATCTGATGCTACCCTCAGTGATTGACAGTGCTGTCAATATGGATCTCTATTCGTTCTTGCATTCGTTCTTCATTTTTTTATATTTATATAAATACATAGCAACTGTGAAGCTGCTAGTTTACTATTAGAAACGTACAGTACTTATGGTATTGAGAAAACCATGTACCTACCTATTTTGTGATTTCAACTTTGTCTTTATGAATACTCATATTAATTTTAATAATATATTTTGATTAATAAAACCAAGTTCGAATGCTTAATTTATTAATAAAATGTTGAAATAAATGTTTTGTTGATACACGGAATCATTTATTGCAGAAGAACTACTTTTTCAATCATGGGGTGTCAATCACAGGTGCAACCAACAATTTGGCTGTCAAATACTGTGTCAAAAAACGTTGCAAATTATTACATAATGGTTTATTATTTCTGAATCAGATAGCCAGCTATAGTAACCAGCATGCTCTGGGGCTTTCGCCAGTCTCTTTTCTAGTATCCACCTCTGTTCTCGCGTTACAGGCTGCGCTCCCGATGGGGAGCAAATGGATGATCGTACAGCCACCCGAGTGGTCTCATTCAATCCACAGAGCTAATTTCTATAGGAATCAAACTAAAACCGTGGGTACACTGGATTCCAAAAGCATCTGGGACCTATCCCAGTCGATTCTGCGTCCGAAATTACTTGGGTGAAGACACCCCACTTACCTATGGCAGAAATATAAGTAAACAGCTATTCATCCAGAGGGTTCAGACTCCTACCTGCCAATGTAATACAATTTTAATTTAAAAACGATTTGCTTCGAACTATCTGAGTAGATTTTGCGAAGAAGAAGAACGAAGGATTGTAGATGGGCTGGATCAATTATTTTTGTAACATACTATAGTATGATATAATATACTAAATATACTAGTGTTTTCAAGGTAGGTTAAATGTTATATGGGGTAAAAGTAATAAAATATAACATAAAATATATATTATATCCGTTCCGATACGCCCCGTACGCATTTCTGCTACTCCCCAAGTTCGTTCCACCTTGCCCCTAATGCCGTACCCCTCTCAGGTTGGCGCGGCGTATTATATGGGTATAACACGTAAAATTAATAAATATCCATTCTCCTACACCCCTCTGCTACGTCCCTGGTCACCCTACCCCCCACAAGGTGCCGCGGCGCATCCTCTCACTCCAACCCCCCCCCCCCCCTCACCACGCACCGTGACCCCCTACCAAGCGTGCGTAAGTCTAACACTCAAGTTCTCAAAAAAGACACTTTTTCGCCCGTTTTTGGCCCATAGCATCTATGCGAGTAAAGCGATCGAGATGGTTAAACGTTAGGACCAACTAGGCCCCAAATGGAGTCTATGTGCGAAAGAACGGGTTTTTTAAGTCAATTCTTAGGTCTATTATGGCCCGGACGGCGAACGGCAAACTGCGGACGGCAAACGGCGGACGGACATTTCAAATTTGGATTCTACGCACCTTGAAATGTAAAGAGACAAAGTTTGAGGGGGGGTTATAACAATTGTTTGCTATACGATCACATAGGCTTATTATTGGAAATAATAAACCAAAAGTGATTTAAAAATAACGAATTTATGATGTTTTCTGGCTTGAATTAGTGATTTTTCCAATACTGAGCAGTTTGAGGACATCTTGATGCAGCAGTAGATGTAAGATTCAAGTTTGAACCAACGAAAAAACATCACTTAATTGCTTGTCAAAGACAAAATTTCTCTTAAGGTGTCTAACACTGGCCCCTTAGCCCTAGGCGACTTTAGGCAGGTTCCTCGTGCCCTTGGCGCAAGGTAGGTATTTGGTTTTTCAGATTTCAGCAAGTACTTACCTCATATAGTTATCTCCGTGGAGAATCTGATCACGTTCTCGCACAATGAAAAAAAGGTGGGTAATAGGAAGTTACTTGGAAGGTTAACCCCAGACAAACGAGGAAACCTTCCCTGTTCTGGGTCATGGGGTCAGGAACGAGGCATTCAACTCTCATCCTCCCATTGTCCAGCGCCGGCAATCAAGCGATAAGTATAGGTACAGGCCGTGGCGTATCCAGGATTTGTCTCGGGGGGAGGACTAATTGAATGCGTGGGCCGGGGGCGAATACGATTACACGAATACGAATATAATCGCAGTTGACTCAGAATCAACGAATAATTATCGCGATTACAATCGTATTCGACGATAAGATTATGCCCAACACTCTAATAATGTTTTCATCAGAGCATAGATAGCTGTTGGGTCAAGGGATTCCGCTGAAGGGAAAAGATGTTTGAAGGTACAGGCCGTTTCCAGGATCGGGGGGAGGACATGCGTTGCACGAATGAAATAATCGGTAATAACGTGATTACAATCGTATTCGACATATGTTTTCATCGATAGATTGTTGGGTCAAGGATTCCGCCGTTTGAATTTTATCACATTTGCTTGAATAATCGGTAATAAGTGCCCATATGCAAAACTAATATTGGATGACACTCCGAGAATAATGGATCGATTTTGATGAATGATCAATTGTATGGGTTAACCTTTAGATAATTTCCTATGAATTATAGCCATATTTTGCATTCTAGTATGTATTATACACATGTATTAAGTAGATGCTGTTATATTTTACTATAGGATTATGCCCAACACGGGCGCCCGTGTATGTGCCGCGGCATAGGTATTCAACATGGATTTTTTAAATTTTTTTTTTATACCGCCACGGCCGGACTAAGGCGACAATTGCAAGTGTGCAAGATTCACATTTTATGCCCCTACAGGTGGGTAAAAAGGGGGGTCCCTCCCCCCAGAAAAATTTTGAAATTTAAGGTCCAAAAACACAGTTTCTGTGCGCTTTTGCGCCTTTTAGAACATTAAATTTATGTCCCTCAATTTTATTTATTATCTTTCTTGTACCTTGAACCACCATTATGTTAAATAAACTAATGAAATCTTCGGGTTAACGTTACAATGATTTTTGCACTTATTTTGCAAGTACTCTCAGAATAAATAGCTAATGCGGGAATCACCGTCCGCCGGACGTAAGATAAATTTCCATATATCTCATGGGTAAAATAAAATGAAACAACAGAACATAGTGAACCAATATTTACAGAGTTTAATAATGGTGCACTCACAAAAAAAGTGTATCAACTATTACGATAGGCACATAGTCTCTGTTTGGTCGCGCGCCAATGCCTCACCTCGAGCATGACATGAAGTAGGTAACCGCGCCCCTCCGGTCACTCGGAGACAGCACTGAATGAATTGTTGAATCAGGTGTATGAACTGGACAAGTGAATTTTGAATTATTGTTGCCGTGCGCTTCTTCTTCATCGTTCTGAGTTCTCATTAAAATTAATGTTTATTCTTATACGAATATTTCGAATATAATTTAAAACCGTTGAATTAATAAACGTTCGTTTTTGACCACGTCCCTTGCGGGAACAGTCTCTTTTATTATGCATTTATACAAGGGCTTCTCTTGCTTTCATTTCGGAGAATGAATTGACAATGCCGATTTGACAGCTCGTTTTCAATCGATGAAATTGAAAGGCTGTTAAGTCTTTCTTGAGACAGTAAGATTTTACACAGTACTGATTTTGCTGTCTTTTCTTGACCTGAGGTAAGATTTTATCACATTCAGGACCACTCGGGCCGACGATTGCTCTACTGACCGTGGGACCTTGCTCAAGGGCATCAGACTACTGTCTTTCAGAACTCATTGGGGTGTAAAGTCGGTCCTTGATATTCAACAGTAATAGTTTTGAGACAAAGTTCCTTCTAGTTTAAATATTTCTGCCCAACATTTAAATCAATCTATAAAAATTTTCTAAATTCATTTTTTTAAATCAAAACTGACCCATTTTATGCCCCTCCAAAAGGGTTGAATGCGGCTGCATACGTCGCACGCCCCTCAGGCCGTCCCTACTACCGCGCCGTTTTTTAACATCGATTTTTTTGTTTTCCTTTTTTTATTTCACTGTTTTTCTCTCTCTGTCTCTCATCAGTGAAAATTATTTTGAAAAAGAAAAAAGAGAAATAAATAAATGAAAATTGAGGAACACAGAAGATCCTTTGGTGGGGTGAAGGGGGGGGGGGGGGTCCCCTGTCACAATAACAACACATTTTTTCCAATTTTGTACTTTGGCCTTTTTTCAAACCAATTAAAACTAACTCAAACAACTCTACTTTATATCAGGGTTATAGGAAATTTAACGGTCTTTCCAAAGGTTTTCTTAGTTTTGAGTTTACTGTGATTCTAGGGGGAGTTATGGCCGTTTTATGTCATAAGGTACAAAACACGAAAATAATCTTAAAAATTGAATAACTTGAAAACAAAGAAACAAAGAGAGAGAGAGAGAGCGAGAGAGAGAAGGAGAGAGAGAGGGGGGGGGGCAAACAACAATAGGTACTAAAAATTACGCATAAATGCTGGCAGCTGTCAGAATTTACAATCCTGTCCAAAGGCATCCCAGCCGAGCCCAGACGCCACCCACCTCGGCTGCCCCTCGAGGGTGCCCATCTATTTATAAATGATAATCAATCGATCCACGGGATTTATTGATGGCGAGACCGCACCCGGGCCGACCGAGAAACCCAGGCCGAAGCTCCACAATTGAAGAGAAGGACACACACACACACACACACATATATATATATATGTATATATGTATATATATATATATATATATATATATATATATATATATATATACATATATATAAAAATACAGGGGTGCCCACAGGGGGGGGTCACGACGCAAACTGCGTCGTTAAAATTTTTGGGGGGGGTTAGAAAAATGAGTATTTTTTTAATTTTTTTTAATGAACAAGTAATAAGATTTATACTAACAAATTAATTACTTACATTTGTAAAACAAGAAATACAACATTCTTTATCACAACAGTGTATCATTTACATTACCTATTTAATAAATATTTTAGTTGGGGGGGGGGGGGGGCTCGAGTCGTTGCGCTTGGGGGGGGTGGGCACCCCTGATATATATATATATATATATATATATATATATATATATATATATATATATATATATATATATATTACATGTACATTCAATGAATTACATTCACACAAAACAGTCATTCACACTTCTAAAAACTGAAATCCTACTCACATCCAACACCTAACAACAGTAAATGAACATACTTAACAACTGATGTATCTATACACATCCTACACAATAACAGAATTAGGAATTTAAAAGCTAGCTCGATTACTTTTACAAACACTTCCTCGGTGACAGATTTAAAATGTCTACAAGAAGACTTGACTTTACATTACATACCTAGATATATGAATAACGTCAAATTAGCAGAAAATTTGTAAATGTGTCTAAGGATTTTCTATTTTGCTTCTACAGACGACGTGCCTTACATCTGGACGTCGGGGCGCCTCTGCGACTTCAAGGGTTGCGAGGGACGACGGGACTTGGAGCCGAAAGCTGTCTTCGGCTGGTTCTGGTCCGCCAACAGAGTCAAGATGTCCCCCACCAACAGAACTCCAGCTGGCTACAACTTCAACCCCTGGTCGAGAACCGGCCACAAGAAGGTGCCCCAGCCCGACAACGCTGAATTCGAGATCAACGGTAACACTTACCCCTATATTTTCCAGAGGAGTTTTTACGTCTTTTGTCTCGCTGAACCGAATAGTAACACTCGTAGATCTCCCCAACTCCTTTCCAACCGAGTTTTACGCTTCAACTAACTACGAAGTTTTACGCTTAAAAACTCACAAAATTGAGCATAACAAATAAACTAAAAACTCGCGAGTTGAATTGGACTAAGGGAACCAATATTTTTTGAAGATGCAAAAACGCTCAAAACTGCGCCAAGTTTTCACCTTTATAACTGTGCAGTCAATTTTACTTTTACGTTGCTAATTAAGGGAGAACACTATGTATTATTGTTGAAAACCTTGATTTTTCAATGACATCAAGGGTTTCCTTGAAAAATGACCTTCTATGAAAATACGAGTTCGGGGTCGCTTTCTACGAATTTTTTTACGCTGAATCAAATGTTAACACTTGCAGATCTCCCGAACCTCGTTACAACCGTGTTTTACACTGGAGCCTACTAGTTTCACCCCTATAAACACATACAATTTATCATACCAATTGAACTAATTTTTGTGAGTTGAGTGTCAAGCTTGGTTAATAACGGGATCGAGGAGATATGCAAGTGTTAGGTACCTACCGTTCGATTCAGGGTAAAAATGTAGGTTCGTAAAAACCAATCCCAAGTCGTATTTTCGTAGAAGGTAATTTTTCAAGAAAACCCTCGATTTCATTGAAAAAACGTGTAGTGTTCTCCCCAAATTGGCATGGTACGAGTAAAAGTAAAATTGACTACGCCGTTGGAAAGGTGAGATCTTGGCGCAGTTTTCACCATTCTTGCATCTTGAGAAAATATTGGTTCCCATAGCTTCATTTCCAATTAAAAATACTCAAGGCTTCACAAATGAGGTAAAATTGGCTTTTCAGAGGGCTTGTTCATTTCTCAAACCTTAATTCTAAAAAAAGGGGTCACACAGATTTATGCGATAGGAAATTTAATGTTCTTTCCAATGGAATCCTCAAATTTGAATTTACTCAGCAAATTAAGGAAGTTATGATCGTTTTAGTGACAAAAGGTCGAATACACGAAAAAAATCTTGAAAATTGAATTACTCGAAAACTAATTAATGAGAATTATGAAGATTTAGTGACGTAAGGTTAAAATCAAGAAAAAAAATTCAAACTAAAATAATCGTTTTTTGACCGGGTAAAAAAAATTATTATGGGAAAAAAGTTGTTGGAAAAACTGTGTTAAGGCGAACGAAACTTCAGGGATCGATTCTAGAGCTCATTTCTGATCGAAAGTTCTTCATAGATTTTTTGTTTGTTGTTGAAAACTTAGTTTTCGAGTAATTTAATTTTTAAGATTATTTTCGAGTTCTGTACCTACATTTTGACAATAAAACGGCCAAAACTTCCTTATTTTCCAGTGTTCCCAAATTTGATGATACCGATGGAAACTTCGTTGAATAACCCTGATATAAAATGAAGTTTTTTAGATATTTTAATTGATAAAAAAAAGTTAAGTAAGAAATTAGAAAAAAATTCAAACGACTTTTTTCTTCTGTTTTTATGCTCCGATTATGGGGGTTTTTCGGCGTGAGCCCTTCGGGGAACTGTCAGTCAGCTTTTGAACGGTCCAGTCAATTTTACTTTTACTTTGCTAATTGGGGGAGAAAAGTATGTTTGTATGTTGAAAAAACATGGTTTTTTCTATGAAATCGAGGGTTTTTGTGAAAAATGAACCTCTAAGAAAATTCGAGTTTGGGGCTGGTTTTCACGTATTTTGTCTCGCTGAATCGAAAGGTAGTTAACATTCGCAGATCTACCTAACTCCATACGAACTAAATCACTCGCGACGAAGTTGTGGAAACCCATTTCAAAACGGAAGTTAGTAAAAAAAAAACGTTGTCTATTTCCACAAAAAATAAAGAGTTAAATGTTAAATCGATTTCGACGGTTAGGCCATCATCAGTAACAAACAATAACTGAACGCACATTAGAAAGGACACAGCTTATAAGTCATAGGTGATGGGAGTTTGAATCCCATTGGTCGAGAGAAAGGAAAGGGGGCTGGTGGTACAACCAATTAAGTGCAAGCTAAGTGAAGGGGGATTATAGCTAATGAAGTGAAAGGAGGGGAAGAATTACTGGATTCAACAGTGTGAAGGTATAATTCCAAGCTTTATAGAAATGGACTTATCAGCGTTGAAATATATTATGGGATATTCTCATTTAAACATTTATCAGACTTTTGATCATTTCGAATTTTTCAAGCAGGTACATTCAACACAATTCAATTTCTTCATTTTTGTCCAAAGGTACCTCCCTTTGGACAAAAATGAAGAAATTCTACAAACTGTCTATCTGTCAAATCAAAATTGTAATTATGATTGGATTCCTGAAGATTTTTGCAAATGTAGACCTATCCTTATTTTCCCTGGAATTCTCCTGATGCTCTTCTAATCTTACCCTGAATTTCCTACCAGTTTGACCGCAATATTCGTAGCCGCAAGAACATATTAATTTATAAACTCCACTTTTATCCTGAACATTAATTTTATCTTAAACGGATCCAAGTAATGCTTTGAGACTATTTATAGTTTTAAAACCCACTTTGTAACCCCTGGATGATAGAATTTGGCCGATTTTATCAGAAATTTTCCCATAATAAGGTATACTTATCCATTGTTTTTCTTCTAAAGTTACATCTTCCCTAACCAGATTGGAAACTTTATCTCTACTCTTTTTCCTAAGAACCTTGTCCCATATGGCATCATCGAGATCTCCTCCGTAGTCATTACTAGCTGCTATGCTTTTGATAATGGATTTTTCTTTTGTTAAATTTCGTTTTAAAACTAAGCATGACAAATAAACGTAAAACTCGTTTATAACGGAGTTGGGGAGATCTACGAGTGTTACCATCCGATTCAGCGAGACAAAGTAGGTAGGTACCTACGTAAAAACCGGCCCCAAACTCGTATTTTCGTAGAGGGTATTTTTCCCCGAAAACCCTCTATTCCATATTATAAACCTCGTTTTCCAACATACAAACATACTTTTCTCCCCCAATTATCAAAGCTCGATTATTACGAAATAAGAAGTAAACAGCGATTCCAAATGGTCAAAGCTAGATGATGCGAGGTTGATAATCACTGATTGATGAATTTATGGAATTTCACTTATCTTCTACCTTCTTACAAAGCCCTTGTTGGTGCATCACCAGAGATAAGGAATTATTACTTTTCCACCGATGAATATGAAGGAAGAAATGTGCTAATTTTTTCTCTGCATAAGTAAAAGCAGAAAAAAAACGTTAGTTTTAACTTTTTTTAATTTTTTACTTTGGCCTTTTTTTACCGTTTAAAACCAACTAAAAAAACTTTATTTTATATCAAGTTTATAGGAAATTCAACTAAGTTTCCAAGGGTATCCTCAAACACTCTGGAAAATGAGGAAGTTATGGCCGTTCTAATTTTATAAGGTACATAACACGAAAAAAATCCTAAAAATTGAATAACTCGAAAACAAAGTAATAGGTATATATATATATATATATATATATATATATATATATATATATATATATATATATATATATAACTTTCGATCAGAAAACTCTAGAATCGATCCCTGAATTTTCATTCGCCTTAACCCGAACACCCTGTGTACATAGGAAAAAGCCTACTTACAATATTTTCCATGTTTCAGGGACCAACGAATCGTGCATGAGTGTCCTGAACAACGTGTACAACGACGGGATCGTCTGGCACGACGTCGCTTGCTACCACGAGAAGCCCTTCGTCTGCGAAGACAGCGAGGAGCTCCTGAACTACATCGCCTCCACCAACCCCGGAATCAGATTATAGACTCCAGAACCCCCAATAAAATGCCCAACACACCCGCGTACTCAACAGCAAAACAATGAAACATCGGAGCTCGGAGGAGAAACCAAATTTAGCTCTGTCCGAAGTTACAGGAAATCTTGTACTCATTCTGAATATGGCTCGTGCATTATTACGAAATAAGAAGTTAACAACGATTCCAAATGGTCAAACCTAGATGATGCGAGGTTGATAATAACTGATCGATGAATTGATGGAATCCAACTTATCTTCTACCTTCTTACAAAGCCCTTGTTGATGCATCACCTGAGTTAAGGAATTATTAGTTTTCCTCCGATGAATAAGAAGGAAGAAATGTGCTAATTTTTTCTGAGCAAAACTGTTTAACCCCCTGTTCTTTTGCTTAATCTATCAAGCAAAAAAACAAAATGTTTTACAAGTTTATTAAAACTAGCTGGTTAACAGTACGTTGCACGGACCCTCATGTACGGGTCATTTTACTCAATGCCTTGTCATTTTTATCCAGTAGTTCCAAAAGGTTTCAATTCAAATTTCAGCAATCAAGTTTCAACTTGTACCTAATTCATTTTTCAACCCCCGGAATATAACCAACTTAAAATATTATCCTACGTTGCCTACATTAAAACTATTCCCGACCAACATTGCCGCAGTTGATAAGGCGTTTTGAATATACGAGTACATTTTTGAACATTGGGAATAAAAACCGCCAAAATCGTTTTGGTGTTGTTGAATTTGTCATTAAAAGTTCTCTATCCGTGAACTCATCCCATCCACATTCAACGTGAAAAGTTCGAAGCATGTCAGATTTTTTCTTTTAATCACCAAGTTGTCATTAGGGAAAACCGAGTTCTCGATGTCTAGAGGATAGTAATACAGCCTAAATTCTATTCCGGAACTTGCTCGGCAATCTGCGTCCACCCTCATGAAAATCGGCACAGCCGTTCGGCCTTCATGTTCGTACAAACGAACAGACGTTGCATTTTAAATATAAATAGGGTAGGATAGCACGTTTCAGATCGGAATGCCCGAAGAGGAGAAATCGTAGGGAATCCAATGAGGTAAATAGGCCCATGAGGCCCGCCTCATTTTAAAATATTTCCAACTTAGTTATTGACGAGAACTCGAAAAAAGGTGAGTTAGGATGGGTAACTAATGATCAGAAGTGGAAGAAAATGGGACATCGAGATCTGTTCCCCAAAGTTCATTTTAAATCCCTTCACAAAAATTTATTTTCGATATGTTCAGTAGAGGTTTGTACGAAGAAGCAGTCCCGAACCGTTTGGGGCTGACATCGCCAGTTTCGGCCGTTCGGAGAGACTCGCAACCGCAAAGAACTAGTTCAAGTGGTTCGAGATTTTTGCCAGAACTTTTAGTCCAAAACATGCACAGTAGGCGTTTTCACGCTTATCGCAGATTACAGATTACTCACGCCTCCCAACGAAGTGCCTGGTCCAAAAACCGTTCGGACAACTGGAGATGGAACTAACGCTTCCATCCCCTCCCTTTTCAGTAGCATTAGTTCTGGTTCGATTCCGAACTGATTTGGGACTGTTTCTCCAGACAAACCTTAAAGTTCATTCCAGATCTGTTCACCAAAGTTCAATATATCTTCTCTGAACAGATAGTTTTTCTCTAACAACATAACCCGTCGAAACGTGGGCCTTCTCCAATCGTACTACGAAACTAGTAGGTAGGCATTTTGCGCAGAAAGTTGCTTGCCAGGAGTGACACTGAATCCAAATTCGAGATCAGAAATACATAACTCCGGCCCCCCATATCACATTCGAGCGAATTATTCAACTTTTTTCAATGATGTTTTGACTATTTTTTTCAACGTTCAACAAATTAATGTGAGTTGCTTTTGATTTGAAATGCATAAAAATGTTTATGTAAATAGCTGTTTTTTGTTTTTTTAACTCGAATACTGAGTGTAGATTTTGATTGATGCAGAATGAGATATTCTGGAGGGCAAAAATTTCACGCTTTTACCCCCAAATTCAGGAATTTTCAAAGATACTAAATATATGTAAAAAAAAAAAATCTGGAGGCACCACTAATCAGTAAAAATCAACAAGCCTTTAGGTACCTACCCACTTAACAGGGATTCGTGGTAGAGTTGTCATATTTTCCAAGTAACAATACAGAAAGGAGATAAAATCCTCTGAAGTTGAGGGTTAGCGGGGGTTGGTCAATAATTCAGAAACTCTTCTACGCCGACGCCGATATTTGTATAGCATGTTCAGGGCTACAGTACAACAGCCCTGAGGACGCTACACAAATACGCCGGCGAATGAATAAATAAAATTAAATGTATTAAAGGGAAAAATAATCAGTTTCTTGGAAGGTAGGGTTACTTATTATTAGGCTGCCTATGACTATCTAATATTACCTGTGTAAGCCGCATTGGGCTCTTTGAGGTTTTAACTTGGACAGGAATGAATTTTTCAAGGTGGATCAAAAAGTTGGGACTTTTCCAATTAACACAACAGAAAACAACGATTTCTGTACTAACGCTGTTTTATTTGAATTTATAGGTACAACCTAGTTCTACATTCCATCAATTCCAACAATGTACAATAAAAATTAGCTTCATTCTCAATACTAGAACACTACATATTTTAATATTTTACAAACGGCAGTTACCACAATGTCAAACTACCTAATCATTCAATACATTATCTTGTTTAGACCGAATCATGATGTATTCATTCTTTTGCACATTCTGAACACGATTTCGATCAGATATATATTACAATTGTAAATGAAACGATAAGTGAAAATGATTCATTAGTATTAAGTAATACTCGTGCGATATCAACATTTGCTTTTCCTTGTAATAGCATTTTCACTGCATATTTAACTTGAAAATACCAAGCGCAATAAGTTTAAATCTTTATGATACAAAGACATGCTAAATTAGAAGAAAATTTCAGGGTGAAGTCCAGGGTGTGTGGTGGACCATGTATAAATTTCTTAAACCGAAGAACTGCCTTGTATTACCTAAGTATTATTGTCTAGAATTAAACTAGGACTGCGCCAATCAAAAATACTTACGATGTGATGGTTAGCTGAACTTATTATCACTCTCAACTGAAAGAAAACCTTTATATTTGTATAAACTATTTTCCAATAAAATATAATTTATAAAATGATACTATTCGCAAGTGCCTGCCAATTGATTTGAACCCTTGCCTTCAATGTGATTCAAGTTATTCATAGTAAAAACTAGAACTGTGCGATGAACTGCTTTAATAAGTTTATGGGGGGAAATATAGAATAAGCTTGAGGAAGTATTAAGTGTAAAGAAGAAGGTATTAAGGGGGGACCCAAAATGACCTTTAGTTATTTGATTTCTTGAGTTTTAAGTTTAAAGGTTGTTGGGTTTTACGTTTATTGTTATACAAATAATTTGATCATTTACTATTACAACCTGATTAGGAGGTAACCTGCACTGATTCGGAGCAATGTACATATGAGTCGTCTTTTAAGCGATTTGATGTATTTATGGGCCTTTGATACACAACTTTCGACGTCGAATCATCAAAAAGTACCAACAGCTGCTAAGTGAAATAGAGTATGATCATTAAAAATTCAATAATATTGTTCTCGTTATTCAAATAGGTCTATGACGTGTCAAGAAATTTGTTCAAATTCTCAAGTTTCAAGTACATTACTCCCTAATCGACTGGTTATTTCCTAATTGACCAAATGTGGTGAAATTTGGTATGGAGTGCCTTTGGGACTTCTAGAATACAATTGCAAGGTATGGAGGTGCTCTGATCAGCTTAGGGGCCCCTGAGGCTAACTTCTTCCATAATCAGCCAGCAGTGTTGGGCATAATCTTATTGTCGAATACGAATACGATTGTAATTGCAATACTTATTCGTTGATTCTGAGTCAACTGCGATTATATTCGTATTCGTCTGTCGGCGATTACACGAATACAACCCATAAAAATGCGTCACGGTCATACATTTCAATGAGGCGTCCCTCCTATAATATGTCCTAATGAGTCCTTGCTAATCTTACCTAGCTTCAGAGGGACGTCCTTAAAGCGAATTAAACGATTGGAGCCCAGCCTATTTTTCTCAAATCTATTTCAATAGGACGTCCCTCTGAAGCTAGGTAGGATTGGCAAGGCTTCGCATATTATAGGAGGGACGCCCTATTGAAATTGATTACCGTGACGCATTTTTATGGGTTGTATTCGTGTAATCGCCGACAGACGAATACGATTACACGAATACTAATAAAACCGCAGTTGACTCAGAATCAACGAATAATGATCGCGATTACAATCGTATTCGTATTTGACGATAAGATTATGCCCAACACTGTCAGCCAGCAGTGCTGAAATTCGGAATGTTTTAACATGATGTCGACAGTTTTCTTTCTCGAACGACATTGCCCCGGTGGCATGAAAATGACTCACTGTATGGCGGACTCAAGCCGTCTCAAAATCAGTTTTATTTATGAGACTTATAGAAGATATTTTTACGGTATTATAGAAAAATAGTTCATTTTACAAAATTTGATCAGGAAAACTCCAAATGATAAAAGAACTGAAATTTTTTTTGACAATTCTAACAATTTGTACTTATCAAAAAATGGTGTCTGAAAAAATTTATATTTTTTTTTGTTTTTTCGAAACATTGAATTCTTAAGCTAAAAACCAGTAGCAGTATTTCCATTGTAGGAACACAGTGACTTGGCAAACTTAACCACAAGGAAGTGGCTTGGAATTGAAACTGTTCTATTATTTTGGAACAATGGTTACCTAATTGTCATAAAATGATACTGGGTCTTCAGGATTGTCAAAATCCGTTTGATCAAACTGGTGGGGGCTGGTGTCGGCGCCCTGTGAATGGAGAGTGATGGAGTTTCGTGGTCGGTTGGCAAAACTGAGCACCCACGGGGGGACAGGTGAAGCGATATTCCCTCGAACTATCAACTCCCTGTACATAAAAATACAGAACATATTATAAAAGTTGTGATCTTAGTTGTATTCCTTCTATGTCTACCTACAGGCTGGCCTCGTGCATAGTCCGAAACACGCGTACCAGTTGTATATGCGATCTCAGCGCACTTTCAACCTCCAATATGCGATCTCAAAGATCTGGATGTGATCTCAACACAAAACGCCAAACTTTGGCCTTTCACCTTTCTTATCTCTCGGTTCCTCCCTCCTCTTTTCATATGGCCAGTTGGTGCTTAGTCAGTATCCAGTGACCAGTTATTCAGAAATGCTCCTCCACGAATTATATACAAAGAAGCATGCCCCACACCCCAGACACACCCCATGACGATGATGTGTATGATACTCAACGGATTGCAAGGGCCATGGGTCTTCGGTATGCAAGCAGGCGGACATCTTAGAGCGTCGGTTTTTCATTGTAGAGAAAAGGGACAGAAGGACGCGCTGCCAATCATCGAAAATGGGATCAAAGTTGGTTCTGTGATTTATTCGGACAAGTGGAAGTCCTACAGTACGCTTAGCACCGAAGGTTATAACCACTTGGAAAATTTTATCGACCCACTTACTGGAGCTGACACTCACACCATAGAATCCTTGCGGAGGCATGTAAAAGCATGTTATGATATAAAAGTAAATGGAGCCAAGGGCGTGTTGGACTAATCTCTACAACGATCTTTATTTTGGAGAGAAAGTTAAGATTGCCCCTTTTCCCCCATTTCGTTAAGCAAGTTATTGATTTTCCAAGAGAGATTGCATACTGAGTCCAGACAACGTGTCGCACCGATCGCAGGTCGAACTGAGATTGCATATACAACTGGTACCAAAATACGTAACAGCAGCTCTCTACCCATCAAGACCTCCACTATCCCTCCCTTGGTGGCCATGAACCTCTTTCCTCCTTCCTTATGGAAAGTTTTCTTTCAGTTTTACAGATCCAAAGAATGTGTAAAAGAATGGTAACAAAACGGTTGATCCGTTAATTTAAGTTGTGATTGAACAGTACTGTGCAGTTGGTTGTTTTCATTCATTAACTGTTCAAAACGGAAGTTAGGGAAAAAACGTTGCCTATTTCCACGAAAAATAAAGAGTTACAATGTTACATCGATTTCGATGGTTAGGCCATCATCAGTAACAAACAAGAACGTTATTCGTAAATAAACGAATCCAATCTCAATACCAGAATTTCGTTTGGAGAAAAAAAAGGTAAATGGAAAAAGTTTTAGACGACGAACTTGTGTTATTTTGCAAAGAAATGGGTACGATCGTATTTGGTTATGTTTTGTGGCATGTTAGGTGGCTAGCTTTAGGGAGAAATCCTCTGCTACCTCCTCCGGCTGCACCACTAATTCATGACAGCATTGCTGGCCGATGGAATCACCATCTTCTGCATGGCCTGCCGATGGATGTTTTTGATAGTTTAAGGACCACCTATGTTGTCCCACAAAATCTCCCTGCTCTCCGCCCCTAGTTGCTTAACTCGGAGATTGAGGCTTCCATCGAAGCAAACCACAAGGCAGTAGATGCTGAGAATGTATCTTTTCAAAAATAATGCGCTGCAGCAATAGCTGTCTTAGGCATGGGTCTCATTTCTGCTGTAAACCAGGGAGGGGAGGTCTAAAGTGCTTTGCAGCCTAGCTATAAGAATATTTGTGATGCTGGTTGAGCCTTGTCGGCATTTCATTTTGATATTACACGCACCAGAAGTCTATTTTGCTAGGGGCTTGTAACAAAACTCTTGAAAAGATTTCTCACAGCGTCCCACCAACAAATTTGGCTCTTTGGTGACGATTTGGCAGCCCGCTATCGGGAACATGTGGGTATCGGGGGCAGCGCAAAGGGATTAGACCTCTCCGAGCTTCTCCACAAACCCAGCCAGCAGCCCATGAAGGCGGCAGCAAGTTTGAATCAGGAGGTCTCCAATAGCAAGACTTCCCAACATTCGGGAACTGCCAAGAGCCAGGGTGCCCAATGGGGAGGGCAGTCCCACCAGGTGGCACAGACTCAGTAGGGAGCGATTTCGATGCAACATTAGGAGATGCCTCCTTATCAGGGGTCCTCTCGACTTCCTCTTCTCAACTGATAAATATTACC
This sequence comes from Adelphocoris suturalis, assembly GCA_030762985.1. NCBI lineage: Eukaryota > Metazoa > Arthropoda > Insecta > Hemiptera > Miridae > Adelphocoris > Adelphocoris suturalis. Next base: position 48,242,294 of record CM061042.1, on the reverse strand, counting down.
CTTTGGGAGAGACACTAAATTAATTTTCTCAATATTGGTATAGCATTACTGATAATTCCACTATATTATCTTGGTTTTCCACACCCCTCCTATCCAAAGTTAAAAATCTATAGTACAGAACTCCGATCCAGGTTTTATTGAACAAATGTCCCCAATTATTGAGAAAGTTTTAAACGAAAGGGTCATAAGGGACTGTTTCACAACCCTACCAAATCTTGTCGCCAATTTCCTAGGTGGATAACCCCTCAGGGGGTATAGGTTTATTTTAAACCTCAAATACCTCAACTCATTTATAGAGACCCCCCACTTCAAATTGGAAGATTACCACACTATGCGTGATCTCATATCACCAGGATGCTATGGTGCAACCATAGACTTAACGGATGCATACTACATGGTACTGGGTGCTGAATTTTTCTACGCTTCCTTTTTCAGGGGCGGTTGTTGGAATTCACGTGCTTTCCAATGGGAATGTCGGTTTCACCGTACGTTTTTTTATAAACTCATGGGCCCCGTTATGGAATGGCTTCGGTCTCAGGGTATTAAGTGTGTAAATTATTTGGACGATTTCGGGATTTTGGGGTCATCTCTGTCAGAATGTGAGCTTAATGTTCGTAAGTTCCTTATTAGAATTTTTGGGCTTCATAATCAATGATTCAAAAAGTGTATTCACTCCATCTCAGCAATTTTAATGTTTGGGTTTTCTGTTTAACTCGAACAGTATGACCATTTCCCTCCCAAAGATAAAACGTTTGCAGATGGACCGGATGCTATCCTCATTTTCGCATTTGACGGAATTTTCGATTTGTCACTATGGAAAATTATATACTATGCACCTCGAGCCTTTGAAAGCAAAGACACTGGTAGCTAGTCATAACCGCTTTGATGCTAAGATATCCCCACCACGTGCTATGAGGTCTGATATCCAGTGGTGGATGAAAAACATATGCACTCTGTCAACATAATGATGACTACTCCATTACTCTCACTACAGTTGCCCCATTGTCGGGTTGGGGAGCTTCCAGGGGTGATAAATACGTGCATAGTTGGTGGTCTAGAGAGGAATCCGCCTGGCATATTAATTCTCTGGAATTGCGAGCTATTGAACTTGCCCTCTTTCACTTTTGTAACCAGGAGTCTGGCTCACGTATCCTCATCAGACCTGATAATACAGCAGCCATTGGTTGTGTCAACCGGCAAGGATCCATGGCGTGACTTAATCTATTTGTTCGACAAAGCGCATTTGGTCTTGGTGTGAGAAACGGGATTATTTCATTTTTGCTGCTTACATTGCGTCCAAAGAAAATTAAGTAGCTGATAAATGCTTAGGCTCCTTCCAGGTCACACGGAGTGGTCCCTAAATGACACAATTTTCGGGAGATAATAGCAGCCTTTGGACCACCCACTATTAATTTATTTGCCTCAGCTGCTAATACCAAGTGTCCCCGATTCTTCTCCTGGTTTCCTGATCCCAGAGCTCAGGGAATTGATGCGTTTACGTTCTCATGGACAGATCTGTGAAATTTTATGCCTTTCCTCCTTTCATTTTAATTGTAAAGGTTCTTAGGAAGATATTTGCTGATGGAGCTGTGGGAATAGTGGTGGTACCAAACTGGAAAGCACAACCCTGGTATCCGTTGTTTTTTCAATTATCACGTTCACCACCATTATATCTGGAGCCTAACGAAAAATTATTATGTCTGCCTTTCAGGAATACGATCCACCCTTTATAAGAACGCTATCACTGATTATCGGGAAGTTGTCAGGCAGGAGTATTTGAGGAGGGGTTGCCCTAGAACACCCCTCCCTGGCTGCTGTGGAGACGATTTTAGCTTCACTATCCAACTCTACCTACTCACAATATGCCTTCTCACCATGCACCTCCTTATCATAACGCCACTAAAAGTTCTGCTGGTGAAGCAATATTCCCCGTGAAAATTGCCTTATTCTCTCCTCGCATCCTATCTACCTCATGCGTGCTGATACTTGGGTTACCAGGAAGTCTCTACCATCTCACGAAGCCCACAACATGAATTGCATTATATCACCTCACACACCCTCTCCTCCACTTTCCTTCCGTTAAGACTGTATCGTAGAATTCGCAAATTTGCTGACCGCTCGAACCACACTATTTAGATACAGTCCACTAAGTCTTCTCATAGTCCTTCGATCGTGACAACCTTTTTTTTAGGGGGTTTGTATTCCTACTTTCCATATATGCCTCATAGATTACTGAAAAATAATTTTTGTCATGGATATGTCTTACGGCTTAGGGTCAATCAAATTTTTACGTAACAAAATAATGTATGAGGGTCATGCAAAAAGTAATTTTAAGACAGCTACGTAGAGCCAGGAAAGGTACGCAGAAGGCTGGGACGGCTGGGGGTTTTTCATCTAGTTGATAGGGTGGGGGTAGAGGCGTGGGGGTCCTTCCCCGACGCATTACCGGCCAGTTACCTGCTAGATGCGATGGAGTTGCCAACTGGCCCCGTGTCCACCTGGAGTTGCGAGGTGTCATCAGTTACTACACTTTAAAAGGCAAAACCGTGATGGAAATTTACAGAAAACTCTCGAATGTGTATGGCCCAAAAGCCATGTCTCTGCAAATGTTGTCGGTATGGCGGAAAATTTTTTTGGAAGGCCACAACTCGCTTGACGATAAACCGCGTAGTGGGAGACCGTCTACCGCAACAACAGGGGAGCCAGCTGAAGTCGTTCTCCACATTCTGGAGTCTGATAGGCGTCTCACGATAGATGAAATTTATGCTAAACTCCCTTCTGGCATTGAGATTAGTCGCAGATCGGTCACTAACATCATCTCAAAGAAGTTGAAGATGGTTAAAGTTTCTGCAAGATGGGTACCGAGGTTGCTGTCTCAGGATCACAAAAATTCAAGAATGGAAGCGGCAAGAAAATTCTTCGAACTTCATACCACGGAAGGAGACAGTCTTTTCAACAGAATAGTCACCGGGAACGAGACCTGGGTTCATTACTCAACCCCCGAAACAAAACGTCAAAGTTCTGTGTGGAAAAGACCTCGAGGGCCTGCACCAAAAAAGGCCAAAGTGACACTTTCTCAATGCAAGCTTATGGCAACCATTTTTTTTTGGGGACAATAAAGGCATTATGTTCATAGATTTTCTTCCCAGAGGCGAAACGATAAATGCCGAACGGTACTGTGACGTACTGAAAGGCTTGCGAGCCGCCATAAAACGGAAAAGACCCCGTTTGCTTCGTTGAGGTGTTTTGCTTCTTCATGACAATGCAAGACCGCATTCAGCCCGTCAAACGCAGGAACTGCTTGAGAAATTCAACTGGGACATTTTCCCCCACCCTCAAGTCCCCGGACCTTGATCCCAGTGACTTTTACCTCTTTCCCAAGCTGAAAGTCCATTTGGGGGGAACCAATTTTGCTTTAGATCAAGAGTTGCATAAAGAAGTTACTGATTACCTACGGGGGGGGGGGGGGGGGGGACGAAGAGGTATGAGGAGGGGATACAAATAATTGTTGTCAAGGTACCAAAAGTGTTTGGATAGGGGTGGGGATTATGTAAAGAAATAATTTATTATGACTTGTACATTGTAAATAATTTTTTTTTTTTTTTAATTTTTCTGACTTTTTGATTTTTTAAAAAACGTTTAAAATTACTTTTTGCATGACCCTCGTAACATCACAAAAAATGTGACGCAACAACCGATAACAAAAAAACGCTGCAAATTATTTCACAAAGGTTTATTATTTTTTTAATTGAGTTTGATTGTAGTTTTAGTTGGCTTGCGTATGTCATAAGGCCCGTCCAGACCTATACTTCTATAATTATATACGCATGTTTATATTTCTCGATTTGAGCTCCTATCTATTCAAATAGTTATTGCCTTAATAATATCATTATCTAAGTACGTACGAAAAGTCGAGAGGATATGTTATTAAATATGCGTAGGAAAAGCATTGCTATTAAGACACAAATATGACCTAGAAAAAAACTTATATTCATGCCTCGAAGGAACGCTGTACCCACCTCATGGTGCAGCGGTGTATTATATGGGTATAACACGTAAAAGTAATAAATATCCATTCTCCTACACCCCTCTGCTACGCCCCTGGTCACTCCAGCCACCACAAGGTGCCGCGGCGCCTCCTCTCACTCCACCCCCCACTCACCCCCTCACCACCCACCGTGACCCCCTGCCAGCGTGCATCTAACACGTCTAACACTCAAAGCCTAGAAAAAGGCACTTTTTCGCCCGTTTTTGGCCCATAGCATCTATGCGAGTAAGCGATCGGGATGGTTAAACGTTAGGACCAACTAGACCCCAAATGGAGTCTATGTGCGAAAGAACGGGTTTTTTAAGTAAATTCTTAGGCCTTTTATGGGCCGGACGGCGAACAGCGGACGGACATTTCAAATTTGGATTCTACGTACCTTGAAACGTAAAGTGACAAAGTTTGAGGGGGGGGGTTATAAAAAAATTTTCTACACGATCACATAGGCTTATTATTGGAAATAATAAACCAAAACAAAAATTGGAGCTACTAGCTAGAAACGAGGTAGTTATGTTATCAACAGGTTGTAAGTAGATAGTGTAAATATGGTTCAGTGTCAGTGAAAATTACAAGCCTTCGAACTATTCACAAAACACACAAGAATATCCATGTACCGATGTATCGGCATGCAGTGTAGATACTAGTTTGCACATTCGCAGACGTTTGATTCACAATAGCAGGACCTACAAGTGTCATTAAGCCTAATGTATCATAACGTACTTTAACACATCTTCTACACCGATGTTCCTCTTTTTACACTGGATAGTTAGCATGCATCGAAGGACGGGGGCTTTTGGTAGATGAGGGAAAACACTTGTTCCTCGCCACTCGTTCGTCGACTTAACAGTCAAAGTGCTCATTTTTGATTCACCTGTTAAAAAAAGAAAAAAATATAGATCAGTATCACGCAGTGAGTCACGTGTAAGCGTATTTTCTCTCAAGTAGATTACTTAGTGTTTCACAAGGAATGACGAAATAAGGAGCATAGTGTCTGGGACATGCGTTCAGCTGAAAGCCTTCTTCAGTTGTTGAAGAAAGTTTGAAGCGCCTACTTTTTTTTTACTTTATGTATTTTTAATTTCTTTTAGGTAAAGTTTCAGAAATATAATAGAATGATTACGTTATGAATATTATTATTATTTTATTTTATTCTTTTTCCTTAAATAAAATTAGGAAAGTTTATCAGCTTCCTAGGATAAATATAATATAAATTAGCGTTAAGAGCTCACTCAGCTGATTGAGGTGGTTCAGTTCGGCAAGTTTACTTAATAGATAGGGCTGAGCAATTTACAAACGTGATGACCATTTTGAAACCATTTTTTCACCTCTATTACTAACTTGCACTGACTATTAACAATGTCAAGCCTGCCTCTAATTCCAAGATCAGTGGTATTCGACAAGTGCCGTATTCTGTTTCAAGGTTGTGACAGTTCCCATCAGATTCAAGAGAATGCGCGTCTATCCGTCGCTCTCGCGCCGGGTTGAACACGTTATCCCCGAGTTCTTGGAATGCTGCTTTTGGCGATAGATGAGGATCAGAGATGCGGAAAATCAATCTTCTCCGAACATAGCACATTACACTATTAGTACGAGTTGTATCTTTCATGGTACTGTCACGCTCCCCTCTCTCTATGTAGTGCAGATTTAGGCCCCATTGCACCTCTGGGGGGGGCGACCTAAGTCCGTCACAAGGTTGCTATTGCTAGTCTAAATCTTTAAATTAAAAAACTAACAAAATTTAAAAAAAAATCGATACTTTACAATAGATTAATCGGTACAATTGATTATTGTCTTTTATTGTACAATCGAAGGTAAAATCGATTACTGCTCGTCGACGTTTCATGCCTAGTGTATACCAAGGATCATTGTCATTTATGAGTGGAATCATCTTAATGAGCTGAATATCAACGCACCTCTGTTATTCCTACAGGTAGGAATCTATTTTAGGTTTAGGTCAATAGTGAAACTTTCTTTCACCCTTTGGGTTATTAAGAAAGTAAGATATTTGAATTACCTGATAGAACGGACTGCGCATATTCCGATTTCCATTTGTGGGCAGAGTAATCCGTGATCCATTCATCTGCGTAGGGGGCGGATATCTGCAAAGGAGGTCTTAGTGCCACAGTTCCCGACAACCTCCTCCGGATACTTTCAAATAAGCAGGAGATATCTTTGCCCTAGAATGAGAAGCCTATTAGCTGTAAATTACCCAAAGGTTCATTATTTCTTTACTAGTGGTTCAACCTGTGGTATAGACCACATGTGGTATATACCTGTAGTATAGACCATCTATACTTATTAAACCAAATTTATTATACATTAGGTATCTGAATATATCTGCATAGGTGTAGACGCGTAACGAAGAGAAATTAATTAAATTAAGTAAAACACCTACACTTTCGAATTATTCAACATTGACCCACCAATTCAAAATCAGTAAATTATGAGTATATAATATACAGGGTGATTCCCTCGCAGATGCAAAAAAAAATTTGGGTGAAAGCATCAAAAATGGAGTAAAATGCCGCCAACTGCATATTTTTATCTCAATCCGTTCTCGAGATATGATTTTTTAAAGGGTTTTTCAGGAAAACCGTGTTTTTTTCCTCTTAATCTCATATTTATCCACTTTACTTCATTCAATTTTAACTTTTGACCACATTTTCGGAATCAGCATTAAATTTACTATAAGAATAGTGTACTTGAGTTCTTAAAAAGTACCATCCAAAGGCCCTCACATCAGCTCAAACATTGACGATTTTGAAAAAATAATATTTCTGAAAATCTTTAAAACTTTACTACTCTTGCAAAACGAATCCTGGAAACTGGCAAATCTCATGAAAACTGCTTCGTCTAATACTCTTTCCAACGGTATAATTAAGTTTACTTTTATTTTGTAATTTAGTGGAGAAAATTATGTTTTAATGTTAAAAAATGTGGGTCAATGAAATTGTTGGTTTTCTCTAAAGATGACCCTCTATGAACCTACGAGTATGGGGTCGGTTTCTATGTATTTTTTCACGCTGTATCGAATGGTAACATTAGTAGATCTCTCCAACTCCGCTATAACCGAGTTTTACACTTAAAATCGCAAACGTTTAGTTTGTTTGTTACGATTAAATGTATGTGTATTATGGGGTAAAACTAGTTAATTAAAGTGTAAAACTCGATTATAACGTAGTTGAGAGATCTGCAAGAGTTTCCATTTGATCCAGCGAGAAAAGATACATAGAAACCGACCCCATACTCGTTGGTTCATGGAGGGTCATCTTTCGAGAAAACCAACAATTTCATTGAAATACCCACATTTTTTAACATTAAAACATTATTTTCTCCCCTAAATAACAAAATAAAAGTAAAATTGATAATACCGTTGGAAAGCATATTAGATGAAGCAGTTTTCATGAGATTTGCCAGTTTCTAGGATTCTTTTTAAAAGAGTAGTAAAGTTTTAAAGATTTTCAGAAATATTATTTTTTCAAAATCGTCAATGTTTGAGCTGATGTGAGGGTCTTCGGATGGTACTTTTTAAGAACCCAAGTACACTATTCGTATAGGAAATTTAATGCTGATACCGAAAATGAGGTTGAAAGTTAAAATTAAATGAGGCAAAGTGGAGAAATCCGAGTTTAAAATGAAAAAAACACGGTATTCCTGAAAAAAAACTTTAAAAAAAAATATCTCGAGTACGGATTGAGATGAAAATATGCGGTTGGCGGCATTTTACTCCATTTCTGATGTAGTTTCACCCAAAATTTTTTTTTTTTTTTTGCATCTTTGAGGGAATCACCCTGTATATTGAATATATTATATCACATAACTAAGCTTCAGAAGTCGACCTACAGGCGACAAAAGTTATAATAACCTAGTTTCGTGAAGTTTAAATTCCATTGAAATTATATCAACTGATAGGAGAATCGAAAATACGAGCGATTTTGCTATGTTCGACTATTTATGATTTGCTCCCATAGTGTTGATTTTTTCCTGCCAAATTTTAGCCCTAAGGGAGGGTAAATGGATGAACGTACACCAACCGGGTCGTTTCATCCGATTCTTCGGGATGATGTCTATAAATGAGACCCAAAAAAACATTGGTTACCTTGAAAGTTTTTGAGATATTTATTTTTCAATATTTCAGCCATAATTACTACCTTTTGGGGTTGATCAAAATTGATGTTGAGGTTAACTGGGACATCCCCGGCCGATGAATGATTTTTGAGGCAAATTTCATAAAGTTTGGTCCACTAGTTTCGCAGATAAGCTTCGGGCGTACGGCCGACAGACGGATTTTTTTATTCAATTTTTGGAATCTACGCATCTTGAAACGTAAACCAAAAAGAATGTCTATATGTATGTATATGCCAACATCACGGCTGAACCAATTTCGGTACAATTTTTTGCAAAATTATCAGCTTCAGTAACGTTCCTTCATTTGGACAATCAATTTATAACTTTTAAAAAAGCCCTTTTCTGTCCTTAGATTGGTTTTCTATTATCTCCAACGTATCTCCCCAGGAATTAGCCATGGGACATCCTATTACGATCAACATCGTTATGGAGGAAATTTTCAATCTAATCAAAAGTAAATTTGGCGAAAAAATCTAAATACCTAATGAAGAAATATGTTGATGACATCATATTTCTACTTGATCCAGTCATTATACCAGATGTCCTCACTTGTTTCAATAGCTACTGCCCCACTCTCCAGTTCACTCAGCTAATCAAGAAAGAGCCCAACATTTCATTCGTCTCTTAATGACCCAGAGAGTCTCCCTGTCAAATTTCAACTTCCTAGGGTGAACAGGATAGAATTTAGCTCACTCAGCTGATCATGAAAGAGCCCATCATTTCAGTCGTATCTTAATGACCCAGAGAGTCTACAAATCAAATTTCAACTTCCTAGAGTTAACAGAAGAGAATTTAGCGGACACAGCTGACCATGGAGGAGCTCATCATTTCAATCGTCTTTTAACTTCCCTATCAAATTTCAATTTCCTAGGGTTAACGGGATAGAATTTAGCTCACTCAGCTCATTAGAAAAGAGCCCACAATTTCAATCGTCTCTTAATGTCCCAAAGAGTCACCCTATCAAATTTCAACTTCCTAGGGTGAACAGGAGACAATTTAGCTCACTCAAGTGATCAAAATCGTTAAAACCAAAAACGCGCTAAGAAAGGCCTTGAACTGTGTGTTGGCAACCATAATAACATTTCGGGAGCCAAACAAATCGGTTTTCCCCGCATAAATCCTTTCAAACTCAACCAATTAAGTCATATGATATCTCAAATGAGGGCATGATTCACTGAGGGTTCTTAGACCAAAACGAACACTGTATCTCAATTAGAACCTGAAATATCAAAGGACAAAGCTACAATAATATAATATAATAAATGCATGCATGCACGCGCCCACGCCCACACACGCGCCCACGCACGCGCACGAACACTGTATCTCAATTAGAACCTGAAATATCAAAGGACAAAGCTATAATAATATAATATAATAAATGCATGCATGCACGCGCCCACGCCCACACACGCGCCCACGCACGCGCACACACACACACACGCACACACACACACACACACACACGCACACACACACACACACACACACACACACGAAAAAGCGTTAAACTGTAGGGTTCGATTCAGAATGCCTCTAAACGGATTTCGATGAAGAAATTTTTCAAAAATTTTTATTTTAAAATTTCCCGAGCCACTTCATTTTCTACAAAAATTCGCTAAAAATGAAGATGATAAAATCACCACAAACCACTACATCAAAAAAACATACTCCGGACGATTACTAAATTTCTTGACGCATGCTCCAATCCGGTGCAAGAAAAATGTCGTGAAAAATATTGTACATCGCTGGCTCATGTTTTCTGACCGCAAATTTCCCAAAGAAAACGCAAAAAAGTTAAAAGTGATCCTGACGGCTAATGGTAGACCCCCATCAAAATGGTAGACCTAGCACAGTACGCTTCAAAGAAACACTCAGAACAGTATACCTTCAAGTCAACAACAACCAGCCCAATATTATTCGATGCCTTACGTGAATAGGGTGGCAGAACAAATGACAAAGATTTTTGAGCCCTATAAATACGTAAAAATTGCATTTCGGACAATCAATTCGAACAGACCACTATTTTCCAAACTAAAGGATTTCACACCAAAAGAACAACATTCAAACCTGGTCTACCAGATCCCTTGTGGCAATGGTGGGTGTGGGAAAGTGTGTGTGGGGAATCGTATCAGCCCGTCCGGCGTCGATTTTCAAAACATGAATCGGATCTACGACAAGGTACGAAAAACACGTTGGTGGCCCATTGCAGATCTTTAGGACATATTATGGACTTCAAAAATTTCAAAATTGTAGGAAGAGAATCTAATTTGCAAAAAAGAATATTTCTAGAGATGATTAAGATAAAAAATTCAAATTCAATTAACTTCCGAAAAGAAACTCAAAACTTGAGCAAAATTTACTCGTATTTGATAGAGGGACTCTAAATTCATAATCACCGTCACTAGCGAACTAGGTAAAACATGCGGAAAACCCCTATTACAAACACAAACTTGAACAATTTGAAATTTGATTTTCTTAAACTGAATTTCTGAAACCGAGTTTTTATCACAAAAAAGAAAACGATAAGTAGTTTACAAATTTTGAATTCCACATTTAGAATTTCGTCTCCTTGAAGAAGCCCCAGTTCCTGGGGAAAAACGTTGGGGATAATAAAAAACCAATTTAAGGACAGAAAATGCCTTTTTTTGGAGAGTTTTTCAGTAACCACTATAGGCTTCATACGGATAGATTCTAGCGCTATATAGCGGTGGTGGCTGGCATAAGCTAAGGTAGGACTGAAGGCAAGGGGATGCACAGAACCTTACCTACATTCACGATTGAAACGTCTTGTGGAAAATAAATAATTATGGAAAAGACTTCTTACACTGACATAATATTTACCCATACTACAAAACAGCATGGAAACTTTTCATTACAAAACAAGAAAACACTTACCACCAAGAAACTTGGGGTAACAACGGGAAGTTACTTATAAGCTTTGGAAATGTTTTACGATGGAAGAAGTGCTTAGAAGGTAAAACATTCAAGCAGTTTTCATTTATGAAGACACACAATGAAGAAAACAACAAACACGAGGGCTACACTTCCAGAGCTGATCACGGCCTGAGAGAGTTAAACCAAACCAACGGTGTGTTATTATCATATTAGTGAAAACACTGACTCGCACTTGTTATCTAGATCTGTGAGTCAACTGAGGAGAATCAAGTGAGAATTATTTGGTACAACTGAGTTTCAGTTTTTTCCTCAGCTGTTTGAGAAAAAGTAAGATAACATTAATTTTCAGTGATAAAGCAGGTGCTGAATAAATTTTTGCTTGAAAACAACCAATGAGAATTATTTACATCTCGTAAATTTCAGATTTTACCTTGAGTGGCTGAATACTATAGTCCTGATATCCCATAGCCGAGCTAAACAATTCCAGTGGGTGGGTGCTGGATAGCTTAGGGGAGTAGAAGGCAAAAGGAGCTTCCAGCTTTGTGTTAATGGCAAAGAACACCGGCGCAAGGTTTCTTACTCCTTTCTTGGTATTCTTCTGTTCGATAACCATGATGAAGACCAGTTCTTTTCGTTCGACCATCATCACTATAGTATCCCTGAGTTCTTTCTTAAAAGCTCTGATGATTTCTTTCTCTATATTATCCACAGATGTCGGTGGCTCAGGATAAGGCTCAGTAAGCTGAATACCTGGAGGCAAATTAAGGCAAGGTTGGATAGCAAAATACAGGTGCGAGTAGCCACACTACATGTGTGCTACGTGTAAAAGGGCATTTGCTCCACCTCAACAGCACTGCTATTGACCAGGAAATAAAACAATAATATTCCTGAATAAGAAAAACAAGATCTGAATGAATGGATGAATCAAAAACATATTTATAACACAATACAAGAAACATCAAAGGATAATTCACAATAAATTATGGAATAATGGGTTGAGATGTAGGGCAGGATATTGGATACATGTAGGGCAGGATCTATACATACATACCTTTCAGGATTTAGATAGTTAAATTTCCTCCAATTTCAAACATTCTAAGTTAGAGATCATTACCACTTGAATAAACATATTGTTTAGTATTGCAAGCAATAAAGGTAGATCCATAGGTAGATTTTCAAGACCATTAAAAATAAAAATAAATTAAATAGTGGGGAAGATGCCACAGTTTACCCTGACCAGGGAAATGATCAGGGAAATTTAGGAAGGAGATGAAAGGAAAGGTGGAAGGAAAGAAGTGCAGCTATAGAATAACCCTTTGTTGAGGTAAGAGGTGTTGATAAAGCAAAGTGATCCTGCAGAGCAGCCGAACACGAGTGATGCCCTGACACTGTGCCCGCACCATGACCATGATGTTATTTGTCACAACTCCCCTTAGCTAGGGTACCCGTTGCCCCAGGGCATTTCTATCGTATTTTCTTTATCTTAGCCTGCCTGGTCCGCTATATGTCCAATTGTCCACGCTGCAACTAGCAACCTTGACAAACAGTATAATGGCAGATCCATGGGCTTTATGGCAATGATATCTGGTTTCTTGCTCTGGTCACTCGGCATATGATAAAGTCTCTCCCTTTTTAATATTCCAGCAGTTCAATGATAAAGCACCAGCTATGTGCAATATGCACGGCAACTTAATCATAATGCAGAATACAGTCACTGTGACTGTGGACACTGCTACAGTATATCATACAGGTTTTCATTTTTACCCCAACAGGCATGGCATAGGTTATCTACAGTCCTAAGACTACTAAAACACCCCCTTGCTCAATGACAAAAAACAGACTGTTTCATCTGAAAAGCATGAAAGTTCCAGTAGCTACAAGTCACAATACCCTCTAAAGCCCACTCCACCCACTGGAAGGAAATGGGAGATCTATCTAGAAACAGAGCTAACCCTAGGGCCAACAAACCCACGAGATATACTCTAGTTAGGGGTTTTATATGAAGCAAAACTGAATCACGAGTCAGGGTTAGAGCAGCAGGCCCTGGGGTTAGACAGCTGATATTATAGCAATTGTTGGTATACGATATGACACGTTCATATACTAATGGTATAAAATATATAATGCAATACATTTAGTTCAATGGGGCATCAAATACTCAAATTTCCAAAAATGATGACAAAATGAATTACAAAAGCTAAAACCCAATGCAGACGAGTACCTACCTTTGCAACCAAAGACACATCCTAGCGGTAACAAATGAAGTTTGGCAGTTGACACAGTAATAAATTGTAAAACGTCACGTCATGTGGTACCAAGCGCAGGCCATCGTTTGACATGCATATGACCTGATTGTAATATCAAACTGTAGCACTATCTTTTCCAATCATAATCATAACGAAATCCATTATAAAATATCCAAATGTCACTTCTTAGGCGTAGACGCTTACCAAGGAGACAATAATTAAATTGAATAAAACGCCTACACTTTTCTAGTCCTTCTGTATTCAACAACAGCTGACCTGCCAACTTGAAATTAATGAGATCAAATAAATGACTTAGGTACCTATGCTTCACAAGTCCATCTTTAGGTGACAGAAGTTATAATATACCAACTCGATTTCGTGAAGTGAGAATTCCATTGCAATTATATTGCTAATTAAAGATGCGAACAGAGTTCACATACGGTGCCATCTTTCTTTCGTCCAAAGGCCCTAGCCAATCACAGAGCCCCCAATAGGCCCTGGCAATAGGTGGGCTGGGCTAACCCTCGTTCTATTTACACATAATTCTCAACAATGCAGGGGTAACTCTTGACACCCGTTCTAGATACCCAGCCTTGAAGAGCTTCATCATATATTTACTCATGCAGTGCATCAGCAAACTCAGCAGACGAACTCGGTTTTGAAGCAGGTGATGTTGCTTGGCTACACCACAACAACTGCTGTGTGATAAAGTCAAGGTCAATAACAGTGTGGGCAACCTCCCACCTCGAGCACCTAAGGGCAGTAAACGAAGGGATGCTGGCTGGTGTGTGTAGCAGGTACTTGGGACACCAATTGGGAAACCTAGCAAGATTAAATAGTGAACTTTGCCACAGATTAAGGGTACTTGGTACTGGGCTTTCAGGGCCAAAATGGGAACTTGGCCCTGGAAATATAGAATCTGGAAATGGGAATATAACCCGTACAAAAAATAAATATATTTTCAATAAAGGCTGTGGCACCTGGTATGAATAATTGAAAGTAGAGAGGGGGAAGAATTTGAAAATTAAAAAGTCCTAATTGACCAATGAAATTGTTTATGAGAAAAATGGATAATTAGGATTCCTTCTAGGAATCCTCGAACACTATGTTACTTCTGGAACATTTGGCCCATAAAAATAGTGGATCGGATTACTAGGTAATGATCGTTGCACAATCCAAACAATGCTCTGCTACCATGCCACAGATTAAGGGTACCTGGTGCTAGGGGTTCAGGGCCAAAATCCGCGCAATAAATAAACAGAGGAGAGGTGTGACAGCCCCTTACCCCTACTAGCGCATAAATGTGCAGCATTTGGGGGATTTCCTTCCCAATCAAAATCCCCAATTGTGGCAGCTAGAGAACACGAAAAAGCGACGTTCAACCCAATGCTGAGTGAAAGATACAATCAAAATCCCCAATTGTGGCAGCTAGAGAACACGAAAAAGCGACGTTCAACCCAATGCTGAGTGAAAGATACTGTCTCAACTTAACAATCTAATTCAAGCAGCTTCCAGTAGTAAGCCTCCAAAATATTAGCCCACAGGCTAGCTTTCAGAGGGCAGAAACAGAGGAGGTGCTATTTCCAAAGTGACTTCAATGAGGCACTGATAAGAAAAGCTTGTGCTCCACTGAAACGTATATCTACATAGTCACATAGTCTACATAGTACATATAGATTATTCATGGTTTCAGTTTGAGGAAGTACTGAGA
Source organism: Adelphocoris suturalis (assembly GCA_030762985.1). Classification (NCBI taxonomy): domain Eukaryota; kingdom Metazoa; phylum Arthropoda; class Insecta; order Hemiptera; family Miridae; genus Adelphocoris; species Adelphocoris suturalis. The sequence continues at coordinate 48,227,269 of CM061042.1, read as the reverse complement.
CGAATTTCAATGTGATTCTTCTTTCTCGTGGTTGAATGTTGTCACAATCAAAAGCAACAGGCTTTCTCACTACTGAGGGTCCTCCTAAAAATGTATTCGTTTTTTTATGGTTGCACTGTTTATTTTGAGGAATTCCATTTTTGAAGATTGGGAGAATGACTAATATTCCACAATTAAATGTAAACTACAATATATAATTCACTTGATTACAGGCATCATCAGGTAGGTAGGTCTCTATTCTGCTGAGTCAAGGTTAGTTTTTCCAGTGGAATAGTTCCTTTTTTAGTGATCTAAAAAAGGAATTTCTAGTGCAATGTTATAATAAGATACCTACCTGCCTGATGATGCCGTAAACAGGTGAAATATATATTGTAGTTAACATTTAATTGTGGGATAGAAGTCATTCTCCCTACCTCCTACAAAGTCCAAATTTACAGATACTTTGATACAATCATTTCTGTCCACATATGAAAACATCTATTTGGAAAGGCTTACTTTTGGGATGTCAAGGCTAAAGCACGTTCCAAAGTCACGGTTTACCACAGTAGAATCATCTTTAATCTGGGAGTAGAGGAGGTGATGCTATTCAAAGGGCATTCCTCAGTTTTTATAGGGCTTTATTGTCTGTATAAATAAACTAAACATAAAATGCACATTTTTTATGAGATAAAACGTTCTCAAAATCATTTTCATCTCACCAAAAATGTGCATTTTTCGCAGCTATAATAGCATTCTATAAATAGACTGACATCCCAGTGGTGACAAGTGGGAAATAGAGCTGCAAAGCCAACTACAATCTGATCAGGAAAACCATCTCTGTGCTCCTCCACCTTTCATATACTGTACCAAATATGAAATATTATAAATCATAAATGTATAATGTATATTATATTATAATGTATACCTTATAAATGTATGACGAAAACGTTAAACGGACAATAAAACCCTATAAAGACTGAAGAATACCCTTTGAATCGCTTCACCTAATCCCACATTGACGATATTGCAACAACCCAACAGCATAGAATCATGTTGGAAAATTTTACTCGAAATAGTGCAAAACACTCGACCCTCAATATCACGTTCTTTGTTGGATGAAAAAACAAAAATAAAAATTAAAAAATTTCTATAACATGCAACTGAATGAATTATAGAAATCGTTGTTTTAGCGAATTTTCGTAGAAAGTGAAGCTATTGCAATGGCTCGAAAAATTTTTAAATCAAAATTTTTGAGAAAATTCTTCATGAAACAGTTCAATAAGAACAGTATATCTTTTGGCACAGATGTGCAGTGAAAATTAAAACACAAATAAAGAATGAAACTTACACAATTTATTGTTATTGATATTTCGGCGTTTGCCTTTTTCAAAATCACTCTACTCTACAGTCACTCTACTCTTTCATACGTATGTATATATATGTGTGTGTGTGTGTGTGTGTGTGTTTGGTTTTTTTTATCTCTACAGAGCTTCATATCCCTACCTAAGTCAAGGTCATACGTCCCCGTCGTGCGACCGGGGCACCCTCTTGGTGAACAGAGGGTGGCGAAATGACCCACTGGCAAGTAGGGAAGAGGCTCGTGTCAACGGGTCCCCAGAACTTATTTAACCGACCCCCTCGTTATGAATTCCAACAGAAGAGAGCCTCAGGCCCATTGGCACACGGGGTTCTAGGTGAGGCGCTCGGGGGCGCTCCAGGCAGGGGTGTCGGCAGTCCTTTCCCTCTTCTTCTTCCTTATCATCCTATCCCTCCTCCTCATCCACAGCCCCAGCGAATGCCCACCAGTGTGCCCACTGTGAGAGAGCCACGTTCCAAGCGTGCCCGCGTCTGGCAGAAGCATCCAGTACAGGCCAACACTGATATAGAGCGAGATCGGCCAAGGTATGCTTCTGAGGATTTGTGGCGAATGGCAGTGGAGGAGGCAGAGGCTAGGGGGTAAACCTGGGCGTCCTCCCCACTTTTTTATTTTATTTGTTTATTTTTCAATTTGATGGTGTGCCCCTCCGCCTTTAAGGGGAGATTTGTGAATAAAAAAATATATATTAAAAAAATAAACAAATAAAAATATTTTTAAAAAAAAGTGTGTGTCATTCTAGACGATAACTCTCCTTAGGATTGAGATAACAATTCCATTCTAGCGCCAAAAAATCAAGCTTTCCAAATGAAAGGATGAGTTCATTTACCAGTATTTTTGAGCACAATTAAATTGGTCAAATTTCAAGAAATGCGCTGAAAATATTACTAAAAATGGCTAAAACGGTTGAAAACCGTTAAATTGATATTTTTTTGAAGAATATTGCTCAAATAAAGTTCATCAACTATAAAATAGGACATTCAGAAATGTATGTACAAAATTATGGTGAAAAATGTACTTAAATTGCATTAAAACTTGCTAAAAAATCGATACAAATTTCAAAAAAGCTAAAAATCCAAAATTTCTTTCTGAATGGCAGATTTTTATTTAGAATACGTTTGTGGCCATACAATTCATAGTTACAATTTCTTTGCACTCAAAAAGCTCAAATTTCAAAACAATTTCGCATTATACAATATGATAATTTGCGAAAATGTGCTCATACTATCATGCTGCATGACTGGAACTTTTTTCAAAGCTAAGTTTATTAAAGGTCACTCACCAAACCATTCTCGACAATGATGGAGAGATACGTCGCACAGTTCAAGTAACCGGAGTTTTGACAAAGCATCCTCCTTAGTTGGTCTGAAAAAATAAAAAATGAATCAGCCGAGTTCCATAACATAAAAGGGAAAACGTATTCAGTCATGAAGCATGGCTACCAGAGCGATTTTTCAAAGCAAGAAAGTTGAACATTCAATTAGGCACTTAAATTTTGAACATTAAGGTCAACCACGTCCCGAATAAAACTGAGGGGACAGCCACAAAGAAAATTTTAGGACACGCAGCACAACTACGAAAAAAATTCCAGTCATGCAGCATGATCGTAACAGCGAATTTTCGTAAATTATCGTACGGTATTATGTTAAGTCAAGTGTCCCCACACTATGTGTGAGTCAGTAAGTTGAGCAATGAACCCTAAAACCCTCTTATTGTTGCTCTCTGACTATACAAAGTTGATGTTTATATTTGTGTAGGATGATACAGATTCTTGAATAAACATGCATCTTAACCTACCAACAGTCAAGGGAGCCCCGACGGAACCACCTGAACTGGGCACTTTCCAAATCTTAGGTAGGCAGGGTCTGATCCAGAATTTTTAATAAGGGATTGACTACTTGATGATATGTAATTTTGAGATGCGAGCTTGCGAGCATCCAGACCACCAAACTATACTCATCATTTTTTCAGAAGGGAATTTTTTCTCTCACAACCTACAAAATATTCTCATGCCCTACAAAGCGAAAATTTTCCAAATTCAATACTTCGAAAACTACGAGGTAAAGCGAGGTCCCGCTCAACACGTTCAACGCGGAATGTGTCGTATGACACAGGCTGCCTCTTCTCTCACACGGGCAGTATCATATTCATATGACACAGAGCCTATGTACGATAGTGCCCCTTTCGAAAGCCTTGAGTATTGGATAGGAAAGGTGTAGAAGGCCGTTCGGCAGCACGATTTACTCAGTAAGAACCTACCTACCCACCAGAGGTCGCCGTTTTCTGATACTGACCTTCAATCAGTCAGGGCACTGATAAAAGTGATAAGCGTGTTTTCTCCACGAATTCTGCTTCCGTGTGGGGTGTGTTCACCCATTTCAGACTCGCGTTGAATGTGTTAAGGATGCCAATGAGGACAGGAAACCCTAATGAGACCCCAGAAGCACAAACATTCCAAAAAATCATTTTTTTATTTTTGGTTTTTTTTTACTGCCCAAAAAAAAAGTCCCATAATTTTAGATTGAACCATATACATACTTCTAATGTATTTACACACTAGATGGATTTGAACATAGCGAGGGTACACATACGGAACTTTTTGACTAGGCAGATTGGGGAACCTTGTCCACCTGTTTCAGAGTGCCTCTACTCTAATTAGTGGGTATTTGGAGAACCCAGTCAGGTGTTTATAGGTAGAATTGGTTGGCTGATTGTGTGCGCTGAGTGGGTATTTGGGGAAGACAGTCACCTGTTAAAGGTAGAATTGGTTGGCTGTTTGTGTGCCCCATCCTCCCACCGTAGTGCGTGACACCTTACTCACCTGTTAAAGTGTCTTATTTTCTGGATTGGGAACAAAACACTCATTCTACTTATAACCCCTAGGGTGGGTTGGAGTTGTCTCCTATCTTGTTCCCATGGCAGGAAATTGACACCTTTCAGTAAACATTTTGATTTGGGAATCAAAATTCAACGGGAAAACACGAAACTAGAGGTGGCCAATAACTAGCGACAAGGTGACCAATAATAGAAGACTCTGGCCAATAACTAGCAAAAATTTACTTTTTCCAGTTTTTATGGGGAGAAAAATTTAAATACCACTTATTTGACGAAAAGTACTAGTGAATCGCGATGCTGGAATACTAAGCTTCTTAAAAATCCCAAGATTTTAGGAAAAAATACGCATTTCCAACAAGATAAAAGCACCTAAAATCCTTAGCCGGCCAATAACTGGTGTCTTTACCCTAGTTCCGCATATGTTACCCACTTTCAGCAATTCCACATTTCTCTTGTACGGAAAGGAGAAAGTTAATCTATCATGAAAACATGGGAAAGACGAGATTCCGAGGTTTCCGAAACAGTCGCCAAATTCATTTTATGATTGGATAATGACTTATTTACATTGGTTTGAAAGTGAGGGCACATACGGAACTACACCCCAAACTTACGGGGAAGAACCACCAACAAAACATTAGACGGCAATTCAACGTACCTAAGCTAATTTTCAAGAAACACCACAATCTTTCCTTACCTTGATTTTTGATATAGCATGCAACATACTTCGGCCAGAACCCTGGGGCGTTTGTTCAGCCGCATATTATCAACAGTCTGTCTTACTTTATCCCAACGCACCACATTTTCAAACACAAACGACAACACACCAGGGAATTCGCTCATTCTAAACTTCGATAGAATTTTTGTTAATTTCGTTTGTAAGCCTTCCATCATGGATTAACAGAAAGACACCAACAAATAACAAAATGTGGAGGTTTAACGGGAAAGCATAATAAAGTAAAATATAACGCTTTGGGGCGTTAGTTTTCTATGACTTGAGCATTCATAACATCTATCGTTATCAAGTTCCTTATCAAACATCTTGGGAACCGCCAAAACTCTGGTGGTGGTGGTGGTAGGTACTTCAGATTTAGCAGTGCCAACCTTGCAGCCATAATGCACTTGGTGATTGTCAGCCTTTGAATATGATAATAATAAATAAATAATAATATTATTTATACTCAGTCAGCAGCTGATGTTGATAAGCTAATTCCGTTCGAAAATTTCGTGAAATGTCCCCTTGGCAGAGCTTGTAGCCAAGCAGTGCAGAGGAGGTGTTCTGTAAGTTTATTTCGATGGGAAGACTTTCCACTTCCCACAGTGGAGAAACGCCGCCATTTTTGCCTTGGAGAATTTCTCTAGATGTTCTGTACTTTGAGTATAAATAATTATTTATTTTTTATCAATAAATTATTAATACCTACTCAAAGGTTCTGTAAGCCTCTGGAAACAGACAGCCAAGAGGAGGATAACTCCTCCAAGTGTTCTGTAAGGCTGTCCGTCCAGTGGACGCGATTTCGCGCGAAGAGGCGAAATCGCGCGAACGGTTCGCCTCCTTTCAAACACAGTATTTTAAGTGAGAGCCCGTCTCCATTCACGTAGTCTCCACTTTTTTCAAGCGCTCAAAGCTTAAAACCCGACATGTGAAATTTTACCAATATTTTGCTAATCAGGGAAAACCCTTACTTTTTATGTCGAAAAAAATTGTTTTCTCAATGAATCCAAAAAAATCTAATTCTCTGCAAAATTTACCTTCTACGGAAATACAAGTTTAGGGCGGATTTCTACGTATTTTTTATCTCTGAATCGAATGGTAACACTCGCAGATCTCCCGAACCCCTCATAACCAAGTTTTAAATTTTAAAACACAAATTTGAGTTACCTAATTTGATTCGATAAAATTTATGTGTTTTTAGTTAGGGGTGAAACTGTTCAGCTAAAGTATAAAACTCGATTAGAACGGGGCTAGATCTTCAAGTGTTATTATTCGATTCAGCCTAAGAGAAATACGTAGAAACTGACCCCAAACTCGTATTTTCGTAAAAGATCATGGGGTGGGGTGGGGGATTTATTGGAAAAAAGTTTGTCAACATTAAAACATAGTTGTCTTCCTTAATTACCAAAGTAAAAGTAAAATTAACAATACCGTTGAAAAGCTGAGGTTTTGGCGCACACGGGCAAAAATTCACAGAACATATTATAGGAACATATGAATGAGCGTTCGAAAAAAGTGGAGATAAGATTTGACCAGTTTTCCTTTTCAAGTTCATTTTTCACCCGTTTTGCCGATTTAAAAAAATGTGGTTTTCTTCAGAGGGGTAGGAAATTTTACGCTATTTCTAACGGTGTAGGTACCTAATCAGATTTGAATTTGCATATAAATTGAGGGAGTTATGACCGTTTTAATGTCACGACGACGAATTGATTGTTTTAGTGCAGGAGCGACCACCCCTGTGGAATCAAAAGTAACCGCAGTACTACTTGAGAAACGTTCAAGTTAAATTGTGGGATGAAATTGGAGCGGAAATGAAGACGCCAGGTTTCCCTGCAATTGGAGGTCCGAGATACCCGGCCCTCTACCTTTGAATGAATATATTCAAAGGTGCTATTTTTCATCCAGAAATAGTTGAAAAATGACTCTGAAGATAAGTTCTCCATCAGGAGACGCCACTCTCCAAGCTGTGGCCAATGTAGGAAAACATTGCTCAACCACTCTTCCCTGATAATATCCCGTCCAGCCGTACGTCTTCTGCTTAGAACTGGAGAGTCCAATAATAATAGTAATAATAATAAAACATTTATTGACCCAAAGACATAAATTTTGTCCATAGCGGATCACATGAACCACATATGGTAAAATTACAATAAACTGTACATGACGGCCACATTCTTGATATTATTTCGAACTACTAATTACCTACGGTAGAAAGAAAGTTAGTGGAAAACGGTCGAAGTGGACTGGATTCGCGCTGTTGATTCGCCTCCAATGGACGGGGTCAGTTCGCGCGAAGGGGCGAACTAGGCGATTTCGCCTCTTCGCGCGAAATCGCGTCCACTGGACGGACAGCCTCACGACCTCCAAAGCTGGGCATAATTCTCAAGTTGAGGTGGGTAGTGTATTTACACTGAGTATAAATATCCTCGTCCTATATCACTCTGTAATTCATTGAGTTATATTTTTTATTATTCATGTATTGAATATAAATCTCATTTATGAGTTTTGTTGTCCTTGATGTTGAAGTGAAAAAAAATGAAGAAATTTGTATTCTAGTACCGTAAACCGGGGTGAAGGCGATCAAAATTTCAAGTTTTTCTATTATTTCCCCCTATTAAATGGATACAAAAATTCTGCAAAAAATAATATATATTCCTTCAAATTTCACAATTGCAATGATATAATTACATTAAATTGATCATGTTATTTACCATTTTTTTATTTATTTAAACACTGATCGGCTTCACCCCATGGGAAGGGGTGAAGGCGATCACTCATGTTTTTACACTTGAAATCGCCTTCACCTTTCTAGAAAGTTGAAGGCGATCAAAATTAAACTTTTTAAAAAATATTTAATAAACATCCAAGGGCAGGAAAATTGGTTTGGATGATTAAAGCAGATTATTTAGTAGGAAGATAAATGAACATGACTCAACGTCACGAGACATCAGTTTCAGAATGGTTGAAAATAGATTTCACTTATTTAAACTTTAATATCACATTATTTAAAACATTTCATGTAAAGATAATAACTAGTAATCATAGGTAGAAATAGAAATTGGTAAGTAGGTGCCATTACCTGTCATGGTAACACCTTAGAATACAGAACCTTCAATGATTAAAACTAGAACTTCACTTATTAGTCAACATTATCAGTCTTTTCGAGTTATTGCAAGCTATGAATACATCCATTAGCTAGGAAGACTTTGAACATAAGTGGTATTATTAGCAAAACATTTTCAGAGATAATCAAACTCAGCAAACTAGAATAAGTTAAGAGAAGGAAAAACAGGAGTGTTAAAAAAAAAAAAAAAAAAAAAAAAAAAATTGGTATACAGTAATCTATGGGCTTGGCCCTGAGACTATGAATAGAAATAGTACTCTATGGTAATCACGTTGCTGCCAAAACTGTTGAACCATGGCGGTAATGCCTGAAACTAAATATTCTTGGTTAGTTTACTACTGTTGCTTTGCTCGAGTTTTACCTGTTGGTGGAGGAAAACTAGTCCACTCGTCTACTGTTGGTTAGGTATATTTCCATTAGTTACAGAACAGAACCCCCCCCCCCCCCCCCCCCCGGAGGCTGTGAAACGGGGGGACGTACACATTCTGCAGGCCTCATGGAAAGTTTATTCCGTTTATATCGCATAATCACCTTTGAGTACGTACCTATAAGTAATAATAATACTAGATTATTTATACTCAAAGGTAACCTCAGAGTAACAGAGATCACACAAATAATACACTCCCCTCCTTTCTATCGTACTCCGTAACTTCGTTATTGAAATTCAATTTTATTGATCTGATAAATTTGTGGTGCCTACTGATAAGAAAAAGCTATATGCGACTCAACCCAAGTTTTTTTCCGATGTTCAAGTTTATTTAGGAGAATTTCCCTTGACATACTATTTTTTATATACTAGTAACAAGTGTATTCAGCCAAAAAAAAAAAAATAATAATAATAATAATTTTAGAAACATTCGTTCATTCTGTGGCATGCTGTGATCAAACAAACTTTGAGTGTCACCTGTAGGTGACTCTGAGCGTGACACCAACTCCTGTCTGGGCTTGATATTTCTACTCAACTGGTGTTCTTATTTCGGGCTGAAATTAGTGTTTTTGTTTGGCGTCCCTCCTCAGATACGATCTTCCTTCCGTGTTTTCCAAACGGTTGCCTCTCGTCAATTAGCAATTACCTGCGTATTTGAGTCCATCAAATTGAGATCTCAGTACTTCTATGAACATCTATTTCCTTTGATTCAAATAATCTCACACGTGGATCCTCATTGCTTAGACCGAGCTAATTTTATCGTTGAGAAAGCGCACGCACAATTAGCTAAATACAGGGAACGACACTTGAAAAAACTATCATCATTATACATCAATCTCTTCCGTCATGGACTACCAATTGCCTTCCAACAACCAGAGTACTTGTCACAATTTAACAATAATTTCCCACCTTTGTGAGAAAAATCACTCAGTTCTCCAAAATAGCCTTTCTTGCAAACAGTAGTACACTAGTGATGGGCGTCAGATAATGTAACTGCTTAAAATGACTGCTTATCGGCCAAGAACGGTAAGCTGAATAACTAGTAACCTGAAACCTACGTTATGGGGCTCCGAACATGAGAAGCTCGAGGTAGATCGCTGCACGCAAACAAGGTCCCTAACGATTTGCTCTATTAGGTGATATTCTCAAGATCTCTACACTAGCGCATCTTTACATGGAGGAAGGCTGAGATCCTAATTGTCGAAGTTATTTCACCTTGTTGTCATGGTAACGAGTAAACTATTCGAATCGACGCCATTAGCAATCACCACCTACATACTTAGTCATCTTAAGGTTCAGTATCTGCATTTGCTATTATGCCAGGTAATAAATTTTATGCAAATTATATTATTCTTTCCCTAAATATTGGCACAGTGATGGATCACCAGGATTTCCAGGCGTGCATCCCTCTAGGACTAGGGTGTCTTCTTTATCAAGAGTATGATTGTATTTGCTGTTCTGACGTTGTACCAAAAACAATGGTGGTGGTCACAACACAATGAGATGAATAAGCTAGTCCAACGAGCTCTCAAGTCCGTAGGCATCTGTGCCTCTCCAGAGTCCTGTAGTCTGTCCCTCAGTGACAGGAAACGTCCAGATGGTGTGACATTGGTCCAGGGACCAACGCCTGATATGGGATGCAACGTGTGTGGACACTTCAGCGCTTTCATACTTGTCCAGAACGAGTATCACAGCAGGGGCAGCAGCAGAGACAGCATGTTAAAGGAAACGGGAGAAGTACTCGCAGTGGATAGCGTAAAATTCCCCCACCAGGGGTCTAGCCTTTGAAACATTGGGACTATGGTGTGAGGAGGCCAAAAGTTTCATCTAGGAAGCAGGAGACCTTAAGTTAAAAAATGGTGACGTCCAGGCAAATGCTTACCTCATCCAACCATATTTTTATCAGAATTTTAGTCAAAAATGGTATCAACAATGAACTAGAATATTAAAAAAATTATGCATAAAAATGTACTTATTTTCCATAACATTTGCTGAAAAATCGAAAATCCAAAATCTGTTTTGGGTAGCAAAATATTATTTAGAACGAGTTTATTTGCCATAAAATCGGTGGTTAACGATTTCTTTACACTCAAATTTCAAAACAATGTAACATAATATAATACGATAATTTACGAAAATTCGCTCATATGATCATGCTGCATGATTGGAACTTTTGTTTATATACCAAACATGGTAATTGTTATTTTTGTACCGTTGAATAAATATATTCAGTTTACTTAACTGTTCAACATCATTAAATAATAGTTTAATAATTTTAGTAATTGGAATGTGGAAGCTGAAGGCTCATTTGCTGGAGCAATCTATCATTAGCCGTATCTGGCAACTTTCTTAGAACTTTCACCCCAAAGCACTGGTCGAACGTGGCATTATGGGACGTGGCATGTGTTTTAACTGGGAGTTGCTGGGTTTGGGTGATAGATGCTCTGTGATTGTTCATGCGCAGATTGAGTGTGGTAGCTTTACCAACATAGAATGCATGTGCATCAGTGCACTTTTTGCAGACTAGTTGGTAAACACACATTTTTGACTGGCACTCTGCTACACCTCGACATTTAAGTATATGTGTAATTGGTGTTAGCAGAGGAGAAGTCTGAGCCCTCTATCACCAAATCCTACTATATTCTATATCTGTGACCAAGATTTTCATCGAAATATTAGATTTTCCTTTCTTTCGTCTTTTATCTGTGAAATTTCTTCCCTAAATTAATCATTCACATATTGCATAGCAATTATATATATATATATATATATATATATATATATATATATATATATATATATATGTGTGTGTGTGTGTGTGTGTGTGTCACTCCAGACGGTAACTCTTAAATATCTCCTTAAGATTGAGATTAATACATCGTTCTTGCGCAAAAAAAAAAATCAAGCTTTCCAAATGAAAGGATGAGTTCGTTGGCCATCCCTTTTTGAGCTCATTAAATTGGTTAAATTTCAAAAAAATAAGCTGAAAAAAAAAATTACTAAAAACTCCAAAAACCGTTGAATTTATATTGTTTTAACAGAATATTGCTCAGAGTTTATTAACTATAAAATAGAACATTCAAAAATTTCTGTAAAAAATTATGTTGAAACATGTACTTAAATTCCATTAACATTTGTTAAAAAAATCAATAAAAACCGCAAAAGGTTAAAAATCGATTTTTTTAAAATAGCAGTTTAGCATTTAGAATACGTTTTTGCCTTAAAATTAATAGTTGAAAATTCCTAAAGTACTCAAATTTCAAAACAACTTAACATTATACAATACGGTAATTTACGAAAATTCGCTCATACGATCATGCCGCATGACTGAATCATTCTTGATTTGAGAACGTGAGCAAGGCCCAGCTTTAGCAGTGTAGCTCAAAAACAGATTCTCTGTCAAAATACAGATTAGAATTGAAATAGAATTTAACATTTACAAGGCTGTATCATTAGGGAAGAAATGATAGGACTCTTGCGAGAATGAAAAACGCACGGGAGACACATTAGTAAATAATTTTATTACAATTCAAGCAAAGGATGAGAAACAATTGAACGACGAGCGATACAAAATCAACGATCACAGCATTGGAGTGAATAGATAAACAATGAATAATATATAGTGATAAAATAAAAAACGATTCAACAAAATATACTATGATGATGATGATTTCGAGGCGAGTTTAGTATGATTTAAAATCTATTTCCATCAGGCAACGTTGTCGCTCGTTGGCACTGACTAAAATGCTGAAAGGGAACTCGAATGCAAATTTTGTAATTATTATGCGGGGTTCGCCAAGTTGAAGAGTTTAGTGCGGATTTGGTTGAATGTCGGGATGTCCACTTTGAGCGGGATGATTTTCCCAGCGACGTCCGGGTCAGAGGTGGGCATCGTGATCTCGCACAGCTCCACCCATTCTGAGTTTTGAGAGGCCTGCAGAAATGCGGGTTATAAGTCAATAATAATTCACTGTCAACATACAAATAGACTAAGACAAATACGTCAAGATCGATAATAATTATTAAACAAATTCCATTTATGTATTTGAAAACAAAAATCTATGCTTTTATGCTCTGGCAAATGTTTATTTTCACTTGTTAATTGGGATATTCGCGTTTACTAATAAACTCTCTAAGGTAACTTACAGTTTCTGGTGTCAAATTGCTTCGTTTTTAGTGAAATTTCGTAGAAAACGAAGCTCTTGCAATGGCTCTACAAATTTTAAAATCAAAATTTGAAAAATTTCTCCATTGAAATCAGTTTTGAGACATTCTGAAATGATTCCTGAAGTTTGCGCTTTATTCAGAGGAAATTGACTAAGGTAGCCTCATACATTTCTATATCTTTCTTCGTTGTTAGTTGTGAGCCTCAATAAGTATGTTTGGCATTATAATCTCCTCGTATAATGGAGTTATTTCCTAATGTATAAAAAAGTCTTCTATAGTCGTCTTTCTTCAAGTTATGCCTAGGAGGACAGTAGGTTGCTGATATTCTAAAGCATTTATTTTTAAGTTGTATATTGAAAGAGGTTACTTGCATTTATTCGTCTTCATTTTTTGGTTTATCATGACGCTGGATGTTCTCTTTAATTATAACTGCCCTACCACCTCTGGCTTTATCGCTTGGATGTATTGCATGATAAGATAGCAAACATACCCTCTTATTTTAACGTATGAAGTACGAGTAAAATTAGTTTCAGAAACGAGAAGTCGATTTTATTGGGATGAAGGAACAGTTCCACTTCTCTGATGTGGCTGAATAATCCTTTTCCATTCAAGGTCGCAATCCTTAGTGTATGATTCATCATATTATTCCGTAGTTTGTTTGACCTTTTACTGGCTAGGTTATTCTTTTGAATAACAATTTGTTGGTATGTTTTTGTTCATCCAATCTTTCCAGTATCTAAACTAAGATTTTTTCCGTGTTCGACAGATTAATCTCTTTTTCCCAATCGCTGAGGCATATGAAACCTTTGGTGTTGTTGCTTCTGTTGTGGTTATAGAAAGCGATTTCCTCCCATTAATACTCCTCTCGATAGAAACATCTCGCTTGTTCTGTACTTCAACATGGGGTTTGTAATTTTATTTCGCATTCTTTGTAACTCCTTAGCTACTTAGCACCCACGATAATTTGCTGGATGATTGCTCTTACAGTTGACTCCTTAGGATTTAGATAAAAATTCCGTTCTTATGCACAATAAATAAATAAATAAATTTAAAAAATCAAGCTTTCCAAATAAAGGGTGAGTTTGTTAGCAAGCACTTTTTGAGCACATTAAATTGGTCACATTTTTAAAAAGCGCTCAAATGTCAATAAAAATGGCAAAAAATGGTTAACTCTATCATTTTTAGCAGAATTTTAGTCGGAAAAAATGATCAACGACTAAATAGGACATTAATAATGCTGAAAAATGTATTTGAATTTCATTCATTGTTGCTGAAACATATATAAAAACTATAAAAAATAGCTAAAAATCCAAAATCTGTTTTGTCTCGCAGAATATTAATTATTATGAGTTTTTTAAGCGAATTTTCGTAAAAAAGAAGCTACTGCAATGGCTCGGAAAATTTTTAAATAAAAGTTTTTGAAAAATTGCTTTATTGGAATCGGTTTTGAGGCATTCCGAAAAAATTCCTGAAGTTTGCACTTTTTCATATATATAGCGTGCATGTGTGTGTGTGTGTGTGTGTGCGCTCGCGCCCGCGTGCGTGTCATTCCAGTCGATAACTCTCCTTAGGATTGAGATAAAAATTCCGTTCTTGCGCCAAAAAATCAAGGTTTCCAAACGAAAGGATGAGTTCGTAGGCCAACAATTTTGAACACAAGAAATTGGTCAAATTTCAAAAATTTTACTCGAAAAAATCACTACAAATGGTTAAAAATATACGATGGATAATACGATAGGCAATTTAAGAAAATTCGCTTCTATGATTATGCTGCATGACTGGAACTGTTCATCTGCAACTATAGTGCCAATAAAAATCTCTGTAAGACGTACGAAGTTAATAGAGAAAACTTGAAAATGTTCAATTTTAGCCATCTTTGTGAGGCTGCCATTTCGTACTTTACCAGTTTTGTGGAAGGCTAGCAAGGGATCATTTCACGCAGGATTAACTTAATTTTCAAAATATAACCTCCAACCTTGTCCAATAATCTGTCAGGTTTTTCATTCCGGGCTACCGCATTAATTGGGAGTAGGAGTGCTTAATGAATCCAAAAATTATCCAAATTCTATAGTGATATTCACTGCTTATAGCTTTTAGAACTTATCATTGATTTAGCACATAGATCTTTTCCTTCTTTTCAATAACTTTTATAAGTTTTTCATTCCGGGCTACCGCATTTACTTGGAGTAGGAGTGCTTAAAGAATCCAAAAATGTAAAAACTAAAATACGAACATCGGTGACTTTGATACCAAACAATATGGAAAGCACGTACCTTAACCATCTCTGGTGAAGGGAAGAGACGGAGATCAGTCGCAACATGACCGCCTTTCTTCTGCCGAATCATTTCTTGGGCGATTTCATTCTGTAACACAATAGGTTATAAACAATCACTTAATTGTTGATAATGAGAGGAATTTAAAGTGTTTGACTAAAATACTATAGTATCTACATAATATGAACCAGTTTTTTTGACGGAATAGAAAGTCAAGGGATGATGCCAATCAAAAGTGCGACATTTTGGTTTGTTATTTTCAATAATGAACCTTTGTAAAATCGACCAAGCAATTTTTTTAACCCCCCCCCCCCCCTCACTCTCACAATGTGTTCAGACATTAGCCGGGGATGTGCACGTAACATCCGCATCGATTTTGATCAACCCTAAAGGATAGTAACCAAGGGCTGAAGTATTGGAAAATCGAGATCACGAAAACTTTCAAGTTAACAATAATGTTTTCTTGGGTCCAGCATTAGGTTTGTTCCAGCATGGTAAGAGAACATGAATAGAACACAACTAATTCGGAACAAGAACGGAGGTGGTGGGGATGAATTCACGAACTATTCTGTAATTAAACTGAACCGGTGGAACGCTATATTGGCAATCCCATTCCTAACCTTCCTTCCTCAAACTCCCGCCCAAATACGAACGTACAGTAACCTGGATGGTATCATCCGATTCACTGAACCTCGTTATCCATAAATTGAAAAACCAACTTTTTCTTCGAGAGTTTAGAGCATTAATTTTTAATATTTCAGCCCTTGAATGCTACCCTTTAGGGTTGATTAAAAGTGATGCTGACATTAATGGCACATCCTCTCAGCCGACGTTCGATTTTTGGGCCGAACTTTATAAAGTTTGGTCCCGTAGTTTCGGAGAAAAGATGGCTTACAGACAGATTTTTTTTCTCTCAATTTTTGATATCTATGTATTTTGAAATGTAAACCAACGAATTTTGAGCGGAGGTTAAATATTTTTGTATTCTTGGTCGTCGATTACAAAGGTTCATTAATGAAAATCAGAAATTAAAATAACACTTGTTCAAAATGTGTACTAACATGTAGAGCAATAGTCCTTTCCTTGATTTCATTTCGTTTCAGTTCAAATTTGGTGATGCGAGTATTGATTGCAGTTCCCCAGTGCTCAAATTTTATGGAGCTGAGATCTGTAGGTGTGTACAGGTTATCCCAATAGTCCTGTAAAGAGAAAATTCATAAGCAGAAATTTATCACTTCAATTTTATCACTAAGAGAGCAGGTATCGGTAGTATCTACTAATCCCCAATGTATTGTTATTTACGTCTTCAATGATACAAACATTCAATTCAAAATATAAGTTAGTGAAAAAAGTTGTCTATTTCCATGAAAATAAAAGAGTTACACTGTTAAATCGATTTCGACGGTTAGGCCATCATCAGTAACAAACAATAATTTTTATTGTTATTGTTTGTTACTGATGATGGCCTAACCGTCAAAATCGATTCAACATTGTAACTCTTTATTTTTCGTGGAAATAGACTACGTTTTTTCACTAACTACCGTTTTGAAATGGGTTTCCACAACTTTGTCGCGAGTGATTTAGTTCGTATTCAATTCGAGATTTTTGTCGATTTTTCAGCATAAATGAATGCAATTTACCTAAGTACATTTTTCAGCATATTTTTGTACGAAAAAATGTTCAAGTTCAAATTAATTGTTAATAAACCTTTTGACTAAGTAATATTCTGACAAAAATTTCAATTTATCAATTTTTAGCCGTTTTTAGTGATTTTTTAGCACATTTTTTGAAATGTGACGAATTTAATGTGCTCAAAATGTTCTTGCCAACGAACTCGCCCTTTCATTTGGAAAGCTTGATTTTTTGGCGCAAGAACGGAATTTTTATCTCGGAATTATTTATATATAACTTATTTCAATGAATAAATTTTTCGAAAATTTCTATTTGTTTAACTAGTGACAAAAGAAGGTGAAGAAACTTGATTAAAATATTTCGCTACAAGTTCTCAAATCTATTAAGAAATTAATAAAATTTACCTTTTCAAGCTGTTTTAGCTTCTTTTGAAGTTCATCAATACGTTTCATATCTGCATCGGGCACTTTCTTCGGAACCTAAAACCAAGTCGAAATGATGCAATAATATGATAAGAAATGATGCAGTTGAGAATTTCTGAGATTAGTACAAGCATGAAGGATTTTCCAATTCGGACTATGGACAAATGCAAACTAAGAAAACAGATAGTTGATGTAGTTTTCAATAGAACCTCTTCTCATTCTGTCCATGTAATGGCACATTTCCGGAGATTTGGACCATCCTTTACATTATTGGACTAATACTTTGAATATTATAATTTCTACGCCTTCACCTGACTGAAATGTATTTGATAATTCATACAGTCAGGTACTTAGAAGAAGATACCTAGAATTTCACATTGGGTGGTAAATTGTACATAGCGTATTCCAACTTCCTGTGTGGGATTGAATCTTTCAAATTCCGCTTGTTTCAACAGGTTCCACTTGAATTTCACAGAGCCTACCCTATTTCATAAATATACTGAGGTAATTAATTTAAATATTGCGCATTCTCTTAAAACTCTGTACAATGCATAATTTGTTTCCCCACATTTTCTGCAATGTGTTAACTGGTTGAGTTCTGTAATCATTGTCAGTCCTGTATGCCTATTCAAACAATTTTGCCAATCATATACCGACTTCATCAAAAAATTAGATTCTCTGTTTCATCTGTATACGGTGATATTTTTACAATTCCAGCGTGCATTTTGGTTCAATGTTCGACCTGTATTGGAATAAGGCTTTATTATATATGGTCATCCTTCTACCATATACAAAAAGACCACTGGAGAGAGTCCAGAGAAGCTATTTCAAATAATATGTTGGCTGGAAGATTCGTATCCCCCCCCCCAGATGATTTTTAGCCCACAAGTGGTGCCTAGATCTGTCACGAGCACGATCTTTCTGAACAACATTTGTTTTTGAATGGTTGGATCGAATGTCCTGAGAATCTTTTCACTATTGTAGCCCAATACTTTCCCACACTGAGTTCTCCACAACAAACTATCTCTACAACCTGCCAGACAATCAATAGGGTATGGACTTCCCTCAAAACTTTCGTAAGCAACCCATACGATCTGTCTGCTCTCTGGTGATTCGTCGAATTGGCTCATTCCCTCTGCCTCCAACATCGGCCGGGGCTCAGCTTTTTCTGTATTCATTATTCATGTAATATGTGGCGGAGCAGTGAAAATCTAATAGAGTTCACGGATGGTGTGGGTCTGAGTCTAGGACTGAATTAAAGAAGCATTAAGTACCTAAGTTATCTAGATTAACCACATGAACCTTCAGGTATGGTCAGGTGTTTCCCGCCAGACTGAGGGTCTCCCTTGACGGTTTTCTATGGGATGCGTAGAACAACAGAGCTTCTTGTCCAGTAATGGCCAGGTGAACCTGGGAGCCGTCAAGGACGGCGGGTTCGGGCTGGTCTGGGCACCTTGACAAGGAATTAAACCCATCCCTTCACCTTGCGATTCAAATATGTGTCTTCAATATTCCACATTTCAATATATCTACTTGAATAATGACAACTATGCTTAGTATCACCTTTGTAATTGGGCATTGCTCTTTTGTAATACAGATAAAGGTTTGTGTTTATACTTGTTCCGGACGTTATAAATACAATAAAATACGTATTAGAAATGAATTCACAATATAGAATTGAACCACTAAATAGGGACCATTATGATACATAAAAGGTTCATGCAAAAACAATGCTTACAAAAAACAGTGTGTGGGGTTATGTGAACAGAACTATTGAAGTTTGGCTGATCTCTGTTGAATAAACTTTTGGTGAAAGTGGTCCTTAATCATCAATCCCAGAGTAGCTACAAATTAATGTTCCTTAAGCGAGACCTACAAGATCCTAAAACCAATTACTAGAAGTGGCAATTTTAATCTTTAAGTAATAAAAATTAAACCAATCAGCAGTTCTTTTCGTCCTAAAATACAATTAATCCAATAACTTCAAGAAACTGTGTTACTCACGTAAATAGGAGCAAGGTTGTTGAGGAGATCTAGGTACTTTTTGGTTTGCTCTGACATTCGACCCTTGCGCTCCTGACTGACTAGAGATTTCAAATGTTTCACTTCGTTGATAAGCAGAGCCGACTCTACAACTTTGACTGGACCTCCGGTGCCTCTTTCAGAAATTGAGCTCAATGACATATCCGTGGAAAGACCTGGAAAAGAACCAAGAAAAATCGTAAACCTCAACACCATAAACTCATGTAGCTCTTAAACAATAAGATGTTCCCCGAATATAACAGTCAACTGAATGAATGGATAACACTTTTTTTTCTGCTGTCAAACGCGAAAATAGAAAGCTGGTTACAAGCTGTTACGACTTTGAAAGGGCATAACTATGTCTATAGTTATCGTATTGATCTATTCTTTATTGTTAAATGTCCCTGTAATCCCATAGATTGTTAAAGCTTTTTTTTTTAATGTTGAAGAAAAAAAAATTGTCTGTTCCTCATCAACAGATGCATTTATCTGTTGCATCAACAGATGCAACAGATGCATTTTTCAAAGCATAGTATTACATAATCAGATGTTCATTTTATCTAATTTCATATATAAGTGTTGTCTAAGTATTTCCATAATTAAATTCGGCTACAAGGGATTTCCAGTAACTTCAGGCCACTCTGAAAAATGCGCACAACTGCTTCCAACTACAGATATTCATTACAACGGCTCAAGAAGGCTTTGCAGTCCAAGATCTAAAGCAGTAAGGGGAATGTTTATGTAGGTAAAGATGTTGCGAACATAAAAACACTAACTCATAGTGCTGGAATTCATCATATCAATGGCTGCTTTTTTGGGTAGCATCTTGAGTTTGTCCTTGAGTTCTCCCTTTTCCAGCTCTAACGAATCAATATCCTTTTGCAGATGATCCATTGTCTCTTCGAATTCTTTCTCTTTTCTCCTGGACTGAATAAATGCCTCCTCAAGTTTGCGCTGAAATAACAAACAAAAAGTTCCAGTCATGAAACATAATCGTATGAGCGAATCACTTAAATTATAGTGCTATATTATGTAAACTTGCTTAGAAAATCCAGTACTTTATTAAGCAAGAAAGATTTTTTAAACCCATTTCAATCAAAATGATTCGGAGGTGAAACTGTAAATCCAAAAAGAAGTAAAAATTAAAGCTACGAAAAACACTTCTAAGAGGAACTTTGTGTTGTGAATTAATTGTAAGATTGATCTTCAAAGTTTGTACTTAGGAGAAGACTTGGTTAACTGATCCCAATAACAGAATTACTTTTCTGACCATAACACCTCGGTAAATGATCTTCACGCACCAGATTTTTGGGATAGCTGTTAGTTGGATTTATGAGTTACGAGAAACAGAAAGTAAAGGGAGGAACACCAGTCAGAAAAATAGTAGGTTTGGTGGTGGTTACCTTCAAAGTCTCGATGGTTAGCTCGTGGTCCTTCATTTTCTTTTCTGCGATGTCTTTACGGAGGGTCATCTCAGCCAACTCTTCTTGTTTTGCTCGCAAATTAAGTTTCATGTCCCGGATATCTTCTTCTTTGGACTCAAGTTTCCGTCTCACCGTCGCCATTTGGTTGAGCTCTTCCTTTACCTTGCGAGCCCTAAGTACCAAAGGTGGTTCCTCTCCTTCCTGTTAAAATCATATTTAGTCAAATAACCGCCACTCTAGGAATCTAAAAATGAAGGAAATTCCAAGTAATTTGGACGGGGTTATGCACGAAGCGGCCAAGTGCCAAAATGTCGAAAAATGAGTTTTTGGTATCAATAGATTCGTCTTGATGAGTACTTTAATAATCTTCAGTTCACAGCCCCCTCTACAGCGTCTTGTACGAACTATGGTCGATTGATGGTTTGGGTGAAAGGTAAAAAAGGAGTTCTGCATTTTGCCTGCATTTAGCACAAGCTGCCCAAGCGCCATGCTAGTGCATGAAAAATAATAGCGGATTTCTGTTGTGAATGGTGTCAAATTCGCACAAACTGTCCAATAGACGCTACTTGGTCTGTTTGTACGAATCACTTTTGGCTATTGAGGTTATTTTGGCGTTGTTTCGGTATGTACATGGGTCTATTTACTTGATGCTACAGACAATGCACCATCTGCTGTTTTACTGCCAACTATTGGGGCGCCCTCATGTGCCGTTTATTAGAGATGTCATCACGGCAGGTGGGGGGTGGCCTCCTTCAAATCGGAAACTCCTGGTGAATCATCATAGTGAACTCATAGAGAACTTTGGTAAGTTTTAAATTATATTTCAAAAGAATTTGATTTGATTTGGTGTTTTCCAAATTTGAGTTCACCTTAGTTGAAGAGATCTCCTTTTACTTTATAATAATAGTATTTTCATTTGTTTTATTTCAGCAGCATCGTTTTGTTGTGTGATACATAACATGTAGTACGTCATAGAGCATGTTGTTATTTTTGGAAAAAAGGTCTATGACTGTTTTCGTATTTTAGATTTGTACCGGCAATGTCGAACGACTTTTGGATGCCACCGATCGATTCTACACACTTAAAAACAGAGGGGGACAAATTTTCAAGACAATCCAGCAACTGCAATGGCCATAGTAGGAGAAAAACGTTCAAAAACTTTTATTGCGATTTTCTCGAAATCATTATTCTGGCGCTTGGCGGGTTTGTGAGTAACACCGTCTAGTTAATCGATGGGGATGTTCCCTCCCTTTGCAAAAGGATCTTGAATCCTCATCATAGAGATCTATACCTAAGGACCGCTCGTACACGAGGCCATTTAACTTGAAACGTACACAAAGTAGAGGGGATTCAGTGCTTCAGGGTTGGTAGCATTGCTACACATGCCTTCCAATGTTTACCATGGGGGCATTGGACTATTTGCTGGTGAGTTATTCAACTCTTTCTATTTTTCGGTTGTAAAAGTGAGCAAATCTTGGTGTTTTCTTCTTTTTTACAATTTTACGTTATGCCAGGAAGGCATTTTTCATTTGGTTCTTACACCAATCTTCCAGATTTTTATCACTGATTCGTTTAGTTAGGTACATGTAACTGAAAGATTGGTCCCTATTTGTACCCGAGAACTGTTCAAGCTTATCGACATAAATATTGAGTTTTAAAAACTGTCAAATAGGTAGGGTTGTATTATTTTGTTCCCAAATCACCGAATAAACTATTGAAACTTCCTTAGTTTTTAACATTTACAACGCCAGATGATGTGATTAAATGCAAGAATTCAAATCAGGCTGTCTGGAAGTTTTCCAATCAAAGATCTGCACTGAATGTGTTGAACACGGCAGTCTTTTAATATAGCTAACTAATGAACTACAACTGCCATTGGAACCCATCCTGAAGCCCCAGGGAAAAACCTGTTTCATTAGAACATGCAACATGCACCTTTAATTTCAAGAATTTATAGTAAGACGAACTTTGTCATTCTTGATGGAGAGATATTTATCTTCGTTGTCTTGGAGGTTTTTGACAATATTGGCAACGTTGCCAACCAAAGACTCTACACAGCTTTCAATATAAGTCAGTACGTTCTTGTCCCGATCGCCAATGATGTCATAATGCTTGTCGAAACTCTGCTTCAAGAGTTCAGCTAATTTTGAGTTCGGTATAGGGTTATCAGCATCTGAAAATTATGCAGAGCACAAAATTAAGAAACTTGGTTGGTTGGTTGATTGAGTAAACTTGGTATTGGTAAATTGTATCGAAGTAAAAGAAATTTAATTTTGGTAGCATAAACATATAGTTTGACAGAAAGCATCAATACCAAAGGATATACTCGTTCTTGTTAGAAACTCCAGAATAACCATTCCTCAATAACAACAACAATTCCAGAATAACCTCCTCAATTGATTGGAATTCTGAATAACCCTAAAATACACTCGACAAAGTCGATATCGAAGCGAGCCACACTGTAGAATTGATTATACAGGAAAACTCCATGGATTTACTGTTTTAGCGTAAATATACGACAAAATGGTTGAGAAAATGCAGTCTTAGCAACTCTGTTGTGATAAAACTACGTCCCCTCTATTATTTAGATAACAGTCGTAACAATTTTTTCCTTCCACTGTATTGAAGGACAACACTTGAGCTTATCATGGTGTTTTTGGCTGTGGTAGTCTCGGAAACTATGATTGTAATGCGCATTTTGGTTTTCATGAGAGCTTTAGCAATCAGTCAGTTGGGACTGAGAACTAATGTAGATAGAGCTCTCTCAGGTTATAGAAATGCAAAAAAAGTGGGACGGTGCGGCAGCAAGCTGATGTGAGATTGTACAGTTTGAGGCCCCCTCCCCTCCACTTACCCCTCCATACGGCTAATTCGCAGATCTTGATTCGCGGTTCCCCCTTCACCACGGGCTCCCATGAATCAATATCGGTGAATTTGCCGTGAATACGTGGAGTGGGAGGGGAACCAGCTCAAGTCCACCACAGCATAGTCACACTGCATAGTGGGCACCTGTATAGTCCCACTCATTGCGCGCATTTCTAAAACCTGGGATAACTCTACCTCTAGCCAGCTGATGCTATTGTTGCCCAGTTTTTATAAACAATGCCAGCCTTGAAGAATCGAAAACGATCGATGAACGAAATGAGGATACCTATCAACGTGCATGTCTCATGATTTCCCTATAACTTTTTAAATAACTTCTGGTAAACTATGCATGTAGTTTGTTTTACGTTTTCCTCATTGCATCCCTTCCGTCAGGGGGACCCCCTTTGAGACTGCTGGCCGAAACATTGCAAATTTCTAAAAATTCCTATCGATTGTAGGTCGTAGTAAGCCTCATCATTCTCAAAGTGGAATTAGCTTTCACAAAAAATTCTATAAATACGTTTTTCGACCCCAATGATGGGTATTCCTTATTTGTTTTCACTCAGAACATCAAAGTTGGGACCGTCCTGACAGACGATGGTCAAGGTAACAGCTACACTACAGCCGGATCTTTGAAATCACAGTCAAGAATTAATAGATGCCTACATAAGTAGAATGAAAAATAGGAACATCTTATTGAGAAAGATTGATAGTAAAGTAGGTGTAGAATCAAGGAAATGTACGATGGTTTGGAGGCATATTGTATTACTTTGCGCGTAATTCATTTCCCAACCAGTAGAAAAGTTCCAGGCAATTTGAAAAGTTTTTGGTTTTTTTTTTTTTTTTTTTTTTAGCTGTTTTGCAGTTTTTATCGACTTTTAGCAATATTAATGAAATTAATAACAAATTTTTAACATAATTTTGTAAAACTTTTCAATGTTCAACTAAAATATTCATGAACATATCATGATTAATATCCTGCTGTAAAATAAAAGTTCTTATTTCATATAGGTACTTTTCTTATCTCATATCTCAATCATAAGGAGAGTTATTGATTGAAATGGCACACACACACACAAACATGTGTATGAAAAAGCGCTAACCTATGATTCGTTTCAGAATGCCTCAAAACGGATTTAAATTAACACATTTTTGGAAAAATCTTATTTTATAATTTTTGGAACCATTGCACAGCTTAATTTTCTACAAATATTCGCAAATAGATAAAGCCACAGAGTCACAAAAGTCTCTGGAAATAACACACTAGTCAGGGTACCACATAGCCCTCTCAAAATTCGTAGTATTGAGGGGAAAAAATCGATTATCGCAGTTTGTCGAACGAATTTGCCAAAACTCGAGAGAGTCTCCTCCGAGTTTGAGGTTATCTAGTTTTGCCAAAAGGACCTTAAGATGTCCACAATGTAAACTAGCTGCTTATATACTTCTCGGCTTTAGCTACAGAACTACATACAGCACTTGATAAACATGAAGATACCTGTAGGCATAACAATCAAACGCCCAGCAGCTGTAGCGATAATGTTGCTGATCATGATCATCGGTTTGGTGATAGAAGTGAGGTCAGAGTTAGCTCCTAAAAGAAGATCCGATATGTCTGCACGTCTTCTAACTTGCCGCACTTGAAGACGAAGACCTTCGAGGTGGGGTTGAATCTTCTTCAACGTCTCAACACCTTCACCCTGCACACAAATATAGTAAAGCATATTCATCTTCCAAGAATCACTGTGTGGATGACATTTGCCTCAAAATGAGTAGCAATGACGTTTCATTAAGTATCAAAGTGACATCAGAAGGTGGCATGAGATTAATGCAGAATACAAAGGCACAGACTGTAGCGAACAAAACATTCCCAGTTGTTACAAAATGGTAGCAACAAAACCAATAATGACGCTTTACCTTCACTCTCATAGCACTTGTGCGAACACGAAACATTCTTGGAAAAGCTCTTCGAGTTCCGAAGACATTTCTGAACCTCTGACTTCAGAAGCCACTTCCTCCCACACTTTCTCTACCACATTCCTATTTTATACTCCTTAATAGTCAGGGGCCTAGGCCAAAAATATGTAGGTAGCAATTTCAGGAGAAGGTTGGAGATTAGATCTTGAAAATGTAGTCCGTTCTTAGTGAAAAAATCGTCGTCTGCAATCTCGAAATTGGTGGAATAAAAAATGATGGCCTCATAAAGATGGATTAAAATTTGCTCGTTTTAAAGTTTTTCTCTAATAATTCATAAACCGTATATCCTACAGAAATTGTTATACTAGCAAAGTTGTAGAACGTAAAAACCGAAGCGATTCAACCCGAAAAGCATGAATAATCTACTGAAAAAGGGTATTAAGAATAATCAAGAATCGGGCGAATTTGAGAAGGGTCCTCTCCTCTCCAGTCTATTTTCCCTTCAAAATAACCTAGAAATATCACCTTAATATTGATCTTATTTAGGTCTAGCAAATCTCATTCGATTCAGGGTTAAATACTTTCCAAAGTCCATATCAATCAAGTTTCAGCTCAGATCTTTCCCATTAAATTACAAAGTAAAACGCTGTCCCTGCAAATATTATGTTATAAATGAAAATATCTCGAGTTCTGATGTAAGACAATAAGGAAAATTTCAAGTTAAATATGCTCGATATGAACTTTGGGATGCATTTAACCCTGAATGGAACGAGCTTTGGCAGATTGAAATCAGTCCAATATTTACGCTACTAGGAGAATTTGAAGGGCAAAAGTATAGACAGGGAGAGAAGACGAGTGACCCAAAATTAGCCCGATCTTCAATTTCTTGTAATTCGCTAATTTTAGAAGACAATTCAAGAGTTTTGAGATCGAATCGTTTCGTATTTTTATGCTCTACAACTTTGCATCGTATAAACATTTCTATAGGATGTACGATTTAGGAATTATTAGAGAAAAACTTTAAAATGGGCGAATTGAGCCATTTATGAGGGCAACATTTTGTATCCCACAAAAGTCGAGATGGCAGACAAAGATTTTCTCACTCAGAACGGACTAAATTCTCAAAATATAATCTCAAACTTTCTCTTGAAATTACTATCCATTTTCTATCAGGATAAAATTTAAAATCACTGACCGTGATTTTACAGCGGCAATCAATTTTTCCACGTCACAATCTATCTTTTTAGAGTGACCCAGTTCAACATCCCCCCCTACCCGTATTTTTTTTGCATTTTTGAAGATGAAAAAACTTTAAATGGTAGCTCCCCTGGATTTTTTGGATACAACATTGTTGGATTTTGATTATCACACACCTTAATGGCGCTACGACTCCGATCTCGCGCTTTTTAAATGGAAATCCAATTTTTTTTATTGAAGATTCGGAATAAACCTACATTCCACCACTCGAATTTTCGTGCGCAAAAATATGCGCAACTAGGCAAATTGTGAAATATCAAGTTTTTGAAGATTTTCAATAGCCACATGCGATGCAGGATTTTGGGGTATTTTGCATACTGAATCACAAAGTGTAGTTTATTGCTGATTGCAATAGCAACTTGGGAAAACATTAATGAATTTTACAGAATGGCATATTTCCTCACTTGTTTTCAAATAGACCAAAGCGTACCAAAATAAGATTTTTGTGGTGTTTTTCCAAGATGGTAATGCAAATATAAATAAATAAACATCAATACATGATTCAGCGTGAGTAAGCCCTAAAACCTTGTATTACTTGAGGCAATTGAATATTTCCAGGAACTCAATATTTCACAGTTTGCACAAAATCGCACTCGTTTTCATGCACTCAACAGCTCGAATGATGGGTTATTTTTCCATTAAATTTTATGTATACATATACCGAATCTGCAATAAAAAAGGGGGTACCTACATGAAAAACGAGGTAAGAGTCGTAGCACCACTGTGGTGCGTGATAATCAAAATCCAATTTCATCATTGAATGATATTGAAAAAAATAAAAAAAGTTTTTATACCTTCATTTAACGTTTTTTTAATCTTCACAAATTAAAAACTAACGAGCATCCAGACCACCAAACTCTACACATCATTCTGAATATTTGCCCTCATACCTACTTGTTTCGCCTTCATCATGTTAACAACTACCATTTCAACGGCACTTTTGGTAGAGTTTCCTTCATCCACTCGGTGCTTTTGGGAAAGAACAATGCCAGCGCTTTTGGGTGGCAGCCTTAGGACATACAATACATTAGGATACTCTATTGTAGTAGAAATACACAAGCAGATAGGTACTTAGTATTGCTAGGTTGGTTACGCTGAAGAAATAGCAAAATTGGTTCAATGTTGAAGGGGGAGGGGGAGAGAGAGAGAGACAGACAGACAGACAGAGAGAATGGAAAAAGCGTATTACTTTTGTTGGGGCAAAACGAAAAGGAAGCGAACACTAACAAACATGACTGGCGCGCAAAACGTTCAGCAACCAGATGTTGGGATATGTGTGCGGTAGAGTTCTCTATATATAGAGTTCTCTACCAGCCTCAAGCAAAATGTTTCGTTTGCAGATGATTGTTTGCTGCTGTGTGCGACTGGACAAATAAACCAAATGCTCGATACAAGAATGATCACCTCAGGCAAGAGAGCCAAAATTATGTTGATATCAGTCTGGGCGCTATCGATGGCACATAGCAAGGCTTTTCCGAGGTCTGCAAGAAGTTGGCCCTGATGTACGGTGCAGTCTCCACTTGACAACAAGAGCGTGGGATGAACTGTATTGAAATAGGTGATTATTTTTTCGAGGCTGTCCGTGCTCAAATTCTCATCTACCTGCAAATAATTAATGAGCCTCTAGAGTTATAGGCAGTAGTTGGTCATGAATATAAAGTGCATGAAGAATAATGTTCATTGTACAGGGTGAGGCAGGTGCGAAAGAAAGGTTTTTTGAAAGAATAAATGAGAAACTATTGCAGTAGAGACTTGACTTTTTTCGATCCCATACATAACATAATCCCGTGGCATTAAAATAATCCAAATTGAGTTCCGCAATAACTTATAAACACCCACTCTTACATCTATCACTTGCTGGGTAAACACATCTATCATTCGCCACTTTAATTCCAGAGAGTTACTTCCAGAGAGTATGTTAGTACTACTTAAGTTTACGCCTCAATTTATTAGCATTAGGTACAGGGGCATGAATACAATAAAACATAGAAAAATACCCTTTCTCGCTTCAGCATTTCAATGTAACCATCAAGAGCTTTTTCTTGTTGGGCCATATCAGGGTATGATGCTCCAGCTTTCAAGAGGGTCCCTGGCTTGCAAGTATTAAGGGAGTGTGTGAATTGATGTAGAATACCCTGAAAATACATAGATATTATCAGTAGACACACAGAGTATGTAATAATATATAAAATAGTAGCAACAAAAGATGGCTAGCACATAATGCTACATGCAAGTGAGAACATGCCTGTAGAAGATGTATATGAGTGCAGAACCGTGACATGGCTGAGAACTGTTTGGCGGATGTGGCAGTCGTTTTATCAACGGTGGATACGGCCGCGAATTTGTCTCTCAACTGAGAAATCAAAACCTGACATTTGGCAAGAAGACGAGGCATGAGTAGAACCAACATGATGGCATCACAATCACCTGGACAGAGAGAATTTGGCATTATTGTTTCTAATATCTTCTCAACGGTAGCGTTTCAACTGGGACAGAAGGTCATATATGTACATATAGGGTGTCGTGTATATATATATATATACGACACCCTATATGTACATATACGACCTTCTGCCCCAGTTGAAATGCTATATATATATATAATAATATATATATATATACAGCTATTTTGTTTTCTTGACCACTCAGTATATAAATTCTTGTTGTGATTTTTGAGGGTTGGTCAAATGAATAAACCGTTTATCTAGGCCGACGTTTCGTCCAATTTATTGAACATCTTCAGGACTATAAGGTACAGAGGTACAAAGAACATTTGACCTATGTGATGTGAAGTGACCTATGAGTAGGATTCTACTGCAAGTTGAGTCTTACCTTAGTTAGTGTTATCTTTAGTGACTTCCTCTCCTACATATTTGTATAAGGAAAAAAAGAAAAAAAGTGCTTGTTGTTTGGTCTACCAGAGTGGTGATGTAGGAGAGGAAGACACAGAACATAACACTAACTAAGGTAAGACTCAACGTTCAGTAGAAACCAAGGTATGTACCTCCCTACTCATAAATCACCAAACTAATGTTCTTTGTACCTCTGTACCTGATAGCCCTGAATATGTTCAATAAATTGGACGAAACGTCGGCCTAGATAAACGGTTTATTCATTTGACCAACCCTCAAAAATCACAAGAATTTATATATATATATATATATATATATATATATATATATATATATATATATATATATATATTGTATTTCCAGACAAAACTCCCATAAAATACGGCATAAAAAATTCGTTCCAACGCAGAAAAATCCGTAATGGCAAAAGACAGGTCGAGTTCGTAGGACAGCCCGATTGCTCCAGAATTTCAGGCTCAAATTTACAATATAGTGGCCCAAAAAATGCTTTAAAAAAGTCGGTTTTGACAATAGGGCATTTGAGATGTCACGGTCGAAGTATTTTTCAGCACTGATTGCAACCACTCCCAGGTCTCCGAGATTCATAATAAGTAAGAAAAATCTAGTTTTAGACGAAAAATGCCCATAATTGACTAAATTGACAATAGGGCTTGTGGGAAATTTTGACACTCTCAGATCTCTAAGCATGTAAGTGGTAAAGTGTCACAGTGACCAAATTTTTGTATTCGGCTGAGTGTTCTAAAATTTAGCAATCTCGTCACACGGCTGTCCCCTCAATTGCAACCACTCTCAGATCTCTAAGATTCATAAATAAGTGAGTAAAGTCGATTCTTAGATGAAAAACAATTTACATAATTGACCAAATTTTCGTATTCGGCTGAGTCTTCTAAAATTTACTTTGCAATCTCGTCACACGGCTGTCCCCTCAATTTTATTCACTACTTTTCTTTGAAAATTCGCTCTATTAGCCATGCTGCTTGACAGTATTTTTTTATTATTTTCATTAATTCTTATTTTAATTTTTGTAGTGCCTTGTTTTTTATTGTCCTTATTGCATTCTGTTTTTAGTATTACAACAAATTATTACGATGTAATTGTTGAATTATGATTTCTGATGTGATCTGTGCCCCAGTTGGATTGCCTCTCTTTTATCAATATGGCCCCAGTTCCGCTGTCTCCCAGGTCCTCCCACTTCCCGATTTCCCCAGATAGAATGTGGCCTTCTCAACATTCATTATTCTAAATCACACGTTTACAAGACAGCTCTTACCCACCTGAATACATTCAATAGAATAACGTTCTTAGTGCAATGATTGAAAAAGTTACATAACATATCCAGCAAATGGATGGAGAATAATATTGTTAGAATAGCAAGTAGCGAAACACTGACCTCCCCGAGAGAGAAACGAGTCGGGCATAAAAGATATGAGGTACTGTACATGTTGCTGGGCCTGTTTGATCTCCATGTGTCGCAACTCAAGTTCAATTGCTCGGGCGTGGGCTTTGGTCTCAGCGAACATTTTCTGAAATAGAAACACATCCAAGTAATATAACATTCTGAAAAAAGTATAATTAAGCAGGTGCACAAGAAAACAAATAAATAATAATAATAAATATAGGTTTTACAGAATTTTCGTAGGAAATGAAGCTATTGCAATGGCTCCAAACATTTTAAAATCATATTTTTCAATTTTCTTAATTGAAATCCGTTTTGAGACATTCTGAAACAAATCCTAGAGTTTGATGATTTTTTCATATATACGTCCTTCCTGACGGTAACTCTCTTCAGGATTGAGATAAAAATTTCATTGTTGCGCCCAAAAATCAAGCTTTCCGAACGAAAGGAGAGTTTGTTGGCCAGCATTTTTTTAGCACATTAAATTGGTCACATGGTCAAAAAATGTGCTAACAAAATCACTAAAACTGCTAAAAATCGTTAAATTTACACACACACTTATATTTGACCATTTGGAATTCTAATATGGAGTAACAATGTTTGGAGAAGTGCTTCGTTAACTTGGGTGGTGTTGTCATGGTCTCAATCAACAGGAGGTAGTTCGCTTCAGGTACCTAGGTAATCAATAAGAACAAACTTATCATTATTGAAGATTCAAGGTGCAGAGTTGTGGTAGCAATGAAAATTGCTCTCGTAAAACTATCAAAATAGACAAGAATTGGGGCCCACCAGCACGTGGGTTGGTTCAATGCCATCTAGCGGGAATCAGGAGAACTAGAGCTTTCCTCAGGCAGCAGTTTTGCACTGCTCACCATTAGAAGCGCCAGCAGTTGTGCCAAACTCTTTCCACCTTGTCCCTCTAAAACGTTCTTCTCTGTCTTATTCCATTTCTCGGGGCTCAATCCCACCATGATAATCATAATTATGCTGAACTGATCCACCTTGTTCTTTTATAAATCGGTCCTTCGACTTATTGTGAGCAGCAACAACTGAATATACAGTCGACCGTGAATGAAGAAAATTTGAAAGAAGTGACCAGAATAATTGTGTTTATTATTCAATAGTCTTACTATTGAGTACTTTATATTGTGTTGTTTCGACGTTTCATATTGGTGTCGGCAACATAAATACATGTTTATTCTGACAATGATGGTGGAGGCCTAGGTCACTGTAAATAGTAATCCTCTGACTCCGTATACATCTGACCCGCATCCTGAAAACCCCTGAACACCAAATCATTTCCTTCTTGGTACTTCAAAAGACGACTCCGTATCAAGAAGGTTTCCTCCTGACAAAAATGTATTCAGGTCCTGGCAGATAAGAGAACAATTGAATGATAAATTCTGAACTTGATGGTTGAGGGAATATACCAACTTATTACATGAACCATGAGTCATGAACTTGAACCCTGACTTCAAATTGGGTGACTTAGTGCTAATGGTATACTCCTATACCGAATGGCCCAGATGAGTTGTCATTATGGTTCACCCGGGGGGGTTCACGGATGGTCATGTACGAGTTACAGATGAGAGGAATAGCATGGGGTTATACCGAAGACCAGTGGTCAAGCTGGCCCGCTTGAAAGCAGTTGAACAATGAACACTGGAATATTATCAATTTAAATTATGTTGAAATACTGATTACATTTTCTTTAGGTAGGAAGATGTTAATTTCTGAGGCTTCCTTACCTAGGCTTCTTTACCTATTAATAATTACTTTTTTTTTTTGCAGTTGCTATGGTTTGATTTTGGTGAGATTTTGTATTATTCAGGAAATATAGTTAGAAAGGAGTGACCAGAATAATTGTGATCATTATTTAATAGTCTTGCTAGTGAGCACTTTATATTGAGTTGTTTCGAAGTTTGGTATTGGTACCAGCAACATGAATGGGTTGGCACCGATAAAACACAATAGGCTATTGAATAGGTACTAGTTAAAAAAGTACTCAAAATTTGGCATGGTTATCATTACCTTGAAGTCTAACATTTCAGGGAGCAGAGATGAAGAGAGGGACGACGATTTGGACGAGAGCTCCAACTGCGACCTCAATTCTTGATTCTCTTCCTGCATTTTGTGGACAAGTTCTCTGAACTTCACTATGATGAGCTCACGATCAGCGAGGCTTTCAAGCACAGACTCCGTTTTTCTTTGGGCCTGAGAATCAAAACCAAAGAAATGCATAATAGATAAATAAGTAGACACACACAAAGGAAGAAGATTTATTGGCAAACAAAATATTACATACACATGAGCTTTGTGGCCTTTTTCATTGAGTAAACAAATTAAATTACAATTTAAAAAATAATAGCCCTGTACAATGTGAGAAAAATACTAAATAGGCATTTGTAGTTTTGAAAAAATCCAGTCATGCAACATGATATGAGCGAATTTTCGTAAATAATCGTATATTATTACTTGAAGTACACTGTTTTGAAATTTGAGCACATTGAGTGTCAAGAAATTACTAACTCCCAATTTTATGGCAAAAAAGTAAATAATACTCTGCGATTCTAAAAGGATTTTGGACTCTCAGCTTTTTGGCAGTTTTGTTCGATTTTTCAGCTAATATTGATAAAATAAATTCATGTTTGAGCATGATTTTGTGCACACATTTTTTTATGTTCAAGTTCATTGTTGATAAACTTCTTATGACTAAAATTCTGTTAAAAAATGAATAAATTAACGATTTTTAGCAGTTTTCAGCCATTTTTAATTATTTTCTTAAACACTTCTTGAAATTTGGCCAATTGAATGTGCTCAAAAAGTGCTGGCCAATGGACGCATCCTTCCTCTTGAAAATCTTGATTTTTTGTCACAAGAACGGAATTTTTATCTCAATCCTAAGGAGGGTTATGGTCTGGAATTGTATATATATATATATATATATATATATATATATATATATATATATATATATATATATATATATATATATGAAAAAGTGCAAACTTCAAGAATCGTTTCACAATGCCTAAAAAAAAGGATTTCCTTGAAGGAATTTTTCACACATTTTGATTTGAAAATTCTTGGAGACATTGCAATAGCTTCATTTTCTACGAAAATTCGCTAAAATAAAAATAAATAATAAAATACAAATTTATACATTTATGGTTGAACATAATCATCAAAGGAGGGAGAATAGAACCACTAATAGGACTTCCTACTAGCTATGTTACACTGAATTTTGTTACTTAAAAACTTAAAAAATGTAGATATGCACAACCGGTTTTCCCTACTTCAGCGACCTCAACTCCTGGAAGCAACTTTGTGGGTGTTCTTGATGGTTGGTGGATACCAACCCTGGGGGGGGGGGGGTTCTGTAACTGTATTTCGATAGAAAAATATTTTTCATAGTGGAGATACACCGCCATCTTTGCCTGGGAGAAACTTCTCCATACCTTCGTTCTCATGTGCGTTCTGCGAGTTCGGAACGGTTTTGGGCAAGCGCAGTCGAGTTTCTTCGTTCGCAGTGCCAGAACGCCGAGTTCCGGAACGCCAAGAATGCCGAGTTCGGCGTTCGCCGTGTTTTTGCGAACCCAGTTCCAAATGGTTCTGGCACTCTTTTTTTTTTTTTTGGACTGTCAGAACTCGAACGCAAGGACGTAGTTAACGCATGTGCATTTCACAATTTTCTGGATGTCGTGGAGTAAACAACTCTCTTCTTCATCTAAATCATACTTAATCATATTTTAGTCTCTATACGTTAGTGTAAGTACCTATTCTATGATCGAAATGTCAACTAGCTCGTCAAGTTCGGAAAGCGATAGTTTTGAAGATGGTGTTTGGTTTGTAAATGATGAGGACGAGATTGAAGTTATAGTTGGATCTCGTCTACATCCACGAAACTCAAATTGTTTCAAATATACTTCTTAGTCATCGTGGATTTTTTTATATTTTTTTATATTTTTATTGCCGCGGGTTAATAGTTAAGTAGTATAGTATTCACGGGCATAATAAGTAATATATTCACGAGAACTAAAAATATTCTGAAAAGGAGCACCAGAAGGTAACACGAGTTGAGTGAGGTTACAAACAGCAACACAGGTTACATTCCACTCGCAAGTTCTGAAATCGTTCGCAGTGCAGAACACGGTTCCTTAAGTCCACAACGCCCCGGGGTTTCCCTTCCCAGTTCTGATGAGTTTGAGAACTGTCAGAACGCGCACTGAGAACGAAGCTCAGCTGTTCTCTATGCCTCCAACTCGAAATAGACCCCCCCCCCCGGTTAGGCCTACGGCGATGTTTTGCCGTAGAATAACTTCTCCAGGTGTCCTGTAAGGCAGTTATATTTTCTACTAGTAAACTTTCTCACTACCTCCATAGCTGGTCATAAGATTTACAAGATGAGGTGAAGTATATTTACACTGAGATTTTGGTGTTTCCTCGTCCCATATCACTCTGTAATTCATTTATTTATATTTTTAATTATTCATGTATTGAATATAAATTTAATCTATGATTTTTGTGGTCCTTAATGTTGAAGTGGAAAAAATGAAATTAGAGTTAAAAAAGAGTTGTTGAACCATGTAAAGTTGAACCATGGTGGTTCTGGCGGTAATGCCTGAAACTAAATACTCTTGGTTAGTATACCACTGTTGCTTTGCCTGCATTTTGCGTGTTGGTGAAAAACTACTCCAGTGGAAAAACTAGCCCACTGTTGTTTATATTTCCAAAAGTTACTGAACACCCCCCTGAAGAACCCACAAAGTTAAGTCACAAGTGGTCAGGAAATTATCCAACTTGAAAGCAACCCCCAGAACAGTTTTTTTTTTCTAATTCACAGTATAAATTGAACAATTGCACAAATTAAACTTGAAACTCACACTACAATGAGTTTATACTCCAATGGACGAGCAAGCTTTGGAGTTGGTCATTTCTTTTGTTGTGTGTAAATAATATGATAACTATTATGGATACATTTTCATTTTTACAAAAATGAGCTAAAATAATAATAATAATTCAAAAGCTATATATATATATATATATATATATATATATATATAAATGTGTGTGTGTGCGTGTGTTTTCCCCAAACTAATATGACATTTGTTGTTTATCAATCCGATTTTAAATTTCAAATTTTTTATTTGACCGACTTCTAAAGAATACTTTATTTGGTCCAATTCCAAATTGATTTTTTTTTTATAACGGTACCCATCCCTATGAATCACCAGAGAGAAATACATAATGGATTGCTCAAACTGCTAAACGTACCTCCCAGACTTGCAAGTTCTTCATGTCAAGCTCCTGACGGAAATCCTGCTCCTGCTCTTTGAAGCCTTCCTGCAACTGGTCGTTGACCTCCTGCAACTCCTCCAACTCCATCACTGCCTCCTCCAATTCTTTTATTTTGTCTTCCAAAGTCAACTTCTGTTGACCAAGGGTTTCTGCCATTTCTTCAGCTCCTAAAGCAGCATCAACCTAAGACAGAAATAAATTATTCCAAACCTGTTTAGTTTTATTAGTAAAACAAAGTCTGACCAGGTAACAATAATTTACACATTCAATATTGACAGTCTCAATGGAAAAATTGGAAGTCACATTCAATTCGTGCATTCGGCACGCTTTGGAATGAATTAATCACGTAAAAACTACAGGACCCATTGAGCTGAAATTGTACATGGACATTCTTAGGGCCCCTGGTTAACTCATAGGCTATATTACAATCCTCCACACTTACTCCTTCCTCAAGAACTCGGCTTACCCTAACAACGTCGGAACAACTATGTAATTGAGGGGGTTGGGAAGGTTCACTTCCCGGCGCACCACAAAGTTGTTCCCTTCTACACAAACTCATTATTTGACCACTTGAAATACAATTAAATATATCTATTTTTTATATTATGCTATTGTTATACATGTTTTATCACTGGATTCGTTGGAAAATGTAGTATCCAAAAAGCTGCAACGTTTACTGATTGAAGCATTTTTGGGCGCCCAATCGTCAAATGAAATCACCTTATTTTATCGGGAAAAATCACGTTTTCCTTCATATTCGCCCCATTATCTGACTTATCATATTATTTTAAAGTTCCCCAATCACATTTAGAACAAATTATCGGGGAGGGGGGAGGGGGTTCTTTATTGTTAAAATTTTAATACTTATCGGTGTTGATAAGAAGATAGAGCATGAAACTATCAATGAAAAATCAACTTTACGGATTCTATACATTAATACCAAACAAAATCGAACCAAAACCCCCGGATAATCGAAAGAAAAACTTGTTGCCAACAAAATGAAAAAAAAAAAAAAATTCAATTCCGTCCAGTAGAAGTTGAGAAAATAGGAACTAAATCACTCGCGACGAAGTTGTGGTAGAATTTCCGTTGAGAAAATAGGGTAAATGTATTGGAAAAAAAAAAAAAAAAAAAAAAGGGATTTTTCAGGAGAGGCCTTGAAGTTCTCCTTCCTATGCGATTATTGAGGGACTGTTTCTTCGCTTATGACTTTGTCTCACAGATTTGCTTCCTCCATCATACAAATCATTGACTTCACTTTCAAATGAGAAGAAGAATAAGAAGGTTATGTTTATAGAAAACCTTCTTGAAAATGAACTTTCCACGTTTTTTGTGGAAAAAAGGAAAGTACTGTCCGTTCATCAGCAGGAAGTGTGACACAAGAGGATACTAATTTTGAAAATTCATTCGTAGTAGGGACATGCCGTTGGTATTCGTATGTTCAAAAATTGTTGTACTTTCATAAAAAATTTAAAAAGAAACTGAAAAAAAAAAAATTTTTTTTTTTAAACCTTCCCAACCTCCTTAAGGAAAAACCGGACGTGCATCGAACTTTTCACGTCAAATGTGAATTGAGTGAGTTCAAATGTAAAGAACTTTCGATAAAAAGTTCATCGATACCAAAACGATTTTGTTGGGTTGAGCCAAGCAGTTTTTATTCGTAAAGATAGATTTTTTTTAAATTGATATTAAAAACGTTTTATCAACTGCAGTATTGTTGTTAGGGAAGAGTTTTAATCTAACTAAGGGTGAGTTGGTTATATTGAGGGGCGCTTGGTTGAAAAATAATTTTGGTAGATACAAGCTGAAACTTAATTGATTAAATTTGATTTGAAGCCTTTTTGGGACTACTTGGTAAAAAATGACAAGGTACGAAGTCACCTTACACAACACAAGGTACTATGCAATTACCATAAATTGCCTGTTGTTACGCTCCAAGAAAATAACTCTCACAGTCGAAGAGGTTTGGTCACCCTGGCCTCATAGCTCTGATCGTTAGAATGTCGCAACTGCGGGGAAATTTCCCGTAGTTATGATGACTCGAGTTTGAAGTCCTGTCGAGGTATCAAATATTTTTAGCCCGTTACAGTGGGGGAGGGGAAATAGGACCCGAAATCATACGAAACAATAATTAATTAAATCCCTCTCGAACCAAAAGACTGTAAACATCACATTTCCTATTGTTATGCGCCTTTCATTTCCTCACTCACTTGAGTCAAAACACACCGTGACAATGACCTCGCTCGACTGCTAACTTGTTCCAGCGAGCGTCTGCTGAGCCAGCGGCCTGCAGTTACACTTCGTCATTCGTCCGACCCCAAACCAGCCGAGACGGCTGGTATTTGACTCTGGGGAAATGTTAGGTTTGGTCACCCTGGCCTCATAGCTCTGATCGTTAGAGTGTCGCAACTCCGAGGAATTTCCCACGCGAGTTCGAACTCCTGTCGAGGTATCAAATATTTTTAGCCCGTTACACTGCAGCAAGTCAATAATAAATTGTTTTCTACGGATCAAGATTTCTTTCATTGGCAACACGTTTCTTGCTATTTGGGTTTGTAAAAATCATTTAGAGTACGGATAAATCACTCATGTTTTCTGAGAGAAGTTTAGTGAAATTGTTGCATTTGGAATATTGTGGTGGTGAACGTTGCTAGGGTCCATGTGACAATTTTCGTAGGAGTGAATGAATGGCCAATCGTATTGGTAGACTATTTCTTTCTTTCTTTTCTATCCAGGTATGGCGGCATAACTCCACCGAAACAAGAATGTTTTCAAGGCTTTTAACGTTATTAATACACTATTTCTCTGCACGAATGTGTCTATCCAGAAACAACTATAGCATTTAAACAACCATCTAAACAATCCATGTAAGTTGATCTAACTTACATATCCATGGAGTTCTTCCATTTGCTCTTCCATTTCATTGATTCTAGTTTTGAGTTTTTCATTGGACTTGATTATTTGATCAAATTCAGCGTTCTTCTCCTCAAATTCTTTCAACAGTTTCTGCTTCTCGTGTTTCTCGTGAGCTGAGAGATCTCGCAACCTAAACCAGTTATTAACAGATGTAAAACAATTGAAGAATAATACATTAATGTTAATTATAATTATAGTTCAATTCAATATTTATTTGAATAAAATATAAAAATATTATTTCAATGAGTTGTTAATGGCGTAAAATAAAGAAACATTTGCGTCGTACAATGAAAAAAGAAGAAGTAGACAGAGAAAAATTAAATACAGCCAGCTATTAGGATATAAGTACTGGGGACAGAATAGTTCACAAAGATTTTGAATAGAGTTCAATTAGAAGAATTAAAGAAGTAAGTAATGGAACACACAGGAAAAGGTGAAACAATACAAAGGGTCCAAAATCATCCAAAAGAACATCCAGACTAAATGCTCGAAGCCTCAGCGCACTCCTGATGAATCTACAGATTGAACAATCTTTCTCATCACAGTCGTCTGAGCAGTCTAGTAAATTGAGGGTTGTAGATTCAACACTTGTTAGGGATGGTGGTGCCATCTGAGCAGTCAGCTCTAAACTGGTGCAGACTATGGTATCTGTATGGTCTATAGATTGGACATGGGAACAAGAAATGTCCCGAGGTCCAGCTCCAAACAGTTGCAGACCATGCAGAGTGCTGAGCCATCCATAACGTGCTGCTTTTTGTCAACATACAGGCTAAGATTTCCCTTCACCTTCACGCGGGGTGTTAGGGGAGGCGCTCCAGGCAGGGGAGTCGGCCATCCTCTATCTCTTCTTCTTTCTCATCATCCTATCCCTCCTCCTCATCCACTATCCTATCAAATGCTCACCAGTGTGCCCATTGCGAGAGAGCCTTCAGTTCTAAGCGTGGCATCAGTGCCCACTTCTGGCAGAAGCATCCTCTACAGGCCAACGCTGCAATTGATATAGAGCGAGAGCCGCATAGGTATGCTTCTGAGGATTTGTGGCAAATGGCAGCAGAGAAGGCAGAAGCAGTGTGTAATAGGGTATGCAATATAAATGTCTTCTTGCAAGTATCTTTTCCAATGCGCACACTTTCTGCCATTCAATATCTTTGCCTGAGGCCCCACTACAAGCAGCTTGTCCAGGACGCAATCCTGGCAAATAGCCGTGGGGCCTCTCCCGCATCCCCTACAGGCGTAGCAGCCCACCATTCAGCAATCCTCCCCCGGTACCTCTGGTCTTCTTGACGATTTGAAGACCAAAGTTTTGAGGCTCGGGGAGCTGGTAGGCAGCATTGATTGTTTTGAGAGCACCTTCCTGCAGGAACTGGCAAGGCTGTTGAGAGGCCAGATGGCTTGGAGGAAGAGTACACAGCTTATGTACAGAGGATATTCACCACAGGTTGGGAATGCGACCGTGGCGAGGCATCAGGGAGGAACTCCTCCTGTGTTGGTGCCTCGTGGAGGTCACAGAGCAGCCAAGCAAGCAAGGAGGCGGGAATACCAGCGGGTCCAGTAGTTGTGGAGGAACCATCCGGCTTGCGTAGCTGCGGAGATACTGGAGGGAGTTGGGATGAACAAGTTATGTCCCCTCTCCAGGAGTTTGTGGAATTTTGGGGGCCACTCTTGAGTCTGGTGAGCCTGTGGTGCCCCCAGCTTCCAAGCTGGGAAGAAGGATTCCTTATACAGCATTATGTGCACGCCGCTACTTCATGACAAGTCAATATTTTTTCGGATTCTCTCACGAACACAAAGCCTCCCTACCTTCGGTAGTGAGGAAGCAAAACCCGTTCTGCACGGTTTCGAGCTTATTGAGGTACCGTGGACCCCAGATTTCCACTCCATAAAACAGAACCGACTCAACTAGAGATCGAAAAAGTGTATAATTATAATCTACAATTAACATAATTAATACTGGGTGGAACTCCCATACCTAACAAGAGTGTCTTTGAGTTTATCATTTTGTTGAAGGATTTGCTTCATTTTGAACGTCATTGGCTGTCCATCTTCATCTTCAACTTGAGTCGTGATGCCTTCCGACTTATCTGAAAGCTCAGATTTCAAGATTTCTATTTCCATTTCAAGTTCTTCAATGCGTTCTTGAGCTTGCTCTAATTCTTTTTGTAACGATTCAGCCTGAAAACAAATCAATTGAGAAAAAAATTATACACAATACCATGGCATTGAAACATGAAACCGCAGGAGCAAAAATAAGGACTAAATGCCGAATATCACTAGTGAAACGAAATCATGTACCTTTTCCTCTGCCATTTCTTTGTCCAAAGTGGCCATCTCCAATGTGTCTGCCATATCAGCCATTTCTTCTTTAGCCTCAAGGGCTTCCTGCTTTTCTCTTTTGACTTTCTCGAGTTCTTTTTTGAGACTTGCCTGCGCTTCCATGATCTTCGACTTAAATTCAGAGGCCTGCTCCAACTGCAGGTTGAGAGACTCGAGTTCATGGGATTTTTCTTT
Source organism: Adelphocoris suturalis (assembly GCA_030762985.1). NCBI lineage: Eukaryota > Metazoa > Arthropoda > Insecta > Hemiptera > Miridae > Adelphocoris > Adelphocoris suturalis. Next base: position 48,185,850 of record CM061042.1, on the reverse strand, counting down.
GTAGCGAACTGAAACATAGGTCAACAATTGATGCGTCAACTATTCAATAACTATTATTTGGACGATTAACCAGTGAAGGAAAGGGCCACTTATTTTCTTTAGCTTGAGAAACCATAAATAACTGGCGATAATGGTTGTTAGTGCCTAAACAAGCTTTAGCTGTTGAAAGCCAATCGTGCTGGATGTCTACTACTTTTCCCGGCTTGGGTATCCAAGTACAGAGCTAACACTAAGGGCAGCAAACCCTTGAGAGATACTTGTGTCAACGATTATCTACGAAGCGTAACTGAATAACAAGTCAGGTACGAACTATCTAAATCACTTGCTACAAAGTTGTGGAAACCCATTCCAATAAAAAAAGAAAGTTGAAGAAGAACGTTTTCTAATTCCACGGAAATAAACAGTGACGATGTTACATCGATTTCAATGGTTAAGTCATCATCAGTAACAAATAATAACTGAACATGCGTTAGAATGGACATAGTTTATATAGTCACATGTGAAGAGATATTTAATCTAGTTGGTTGAGAGAAAGGAAAGTGCATCAGGTACAACAAATTAACTGTATACAAAGTGAATACGAGAATTTATGAACTCAATAAATATTCAAAACAATTAGGTATTATAAGAATAGTAAATTATGCATTATGTAAAATTATATTCAGCATGAAAAATCTACACGCCTACACCTACTAGTTACTTACATAGGTACCTATCCTATCAAACATAGAATATTTTCATTGGAAGGAATGAGAATGGAATAGGTATCAACCATCTATTTATATATTATATCACCATATTAGTTGTTCTTTTTTTCCTGGCTCTACATCAGATTGTGACGTCGCTGTATTGGTATTGGCACCACCTTGAATACACTCGCCTATCATTACCAAAGCCACGAGGGATTTTCAGAGCTCCGGTGATTGACTTTCGATTACTGCTCGTCGATGTTTTATCCCTACTACGTATACCACTAGATCACAAGGGAAGATGAAAATGTCTGAAATGTAGTGAGAAACACGATTCGAGTATACTCGTCATTGGGCCAGGGCTGCCGACCCAGCCTTGCAAGTTATCTCGCCACTGGACTGCAGTGAATGATTGGGTTTGACTATTTCTATTTCACTATATACTACTGCGTTTCTGAATTAAATCAAATTATGTGTTCCGAGCTCAGTAATACGAGTACTTTCAACAGAAAAGTAGAAAGAAAAATTACAAAAACCAAGGTGCTCAGCTCAAGTAGCATCGATTGATTTGGGCTTCATTGCATTTTCCATTCCAAAAACTTACTTCTCATTGTTTCAAGTTTCTCCTGGTAGTCTTTGAGCTGCTCTTTGAGAAGTTCAAACTCCGGGCTGGGGTCTGGCGTTCCCACTTGGAGCCTGGTCGGCATCAAGGTGGTGTGGGGTGGAGTGGGCGTGGACACGACAAGTCCTGGCGTAAACTGTGGCTTCAGCGTCTCAACAAAGCCAGTCTGCACCCGCACAGTCCAACAAGTCAATTAATCTTATGTCTATGTTAATTATGAACTCAACCTGACATTATCATATGGCAGTACTGAAAGGACTGTGGGCTACTAGAAACAAGAGGAAATGACTCTAATCGAGTCCAAATCATGTCCAATGTAAGACGTATAATTCAGAGATTGATCAATAGGACCAGAAGCAACATAACATTAAATATGTTCTCCATTAAAATTGACCAGTTCTTAAAAAAAGGTGTTATCTATCTACGTACTCAAAACCAAGGTTAAGGTTATATTGTTGAAAAATTGATTCCTAATTAATGAAATAGAATGTAAGTGTTATCAATTTTGGATAACAATAAGGCTTAAAAAAAGATTATTAAATGGAGTTTACCAACTGATTGAAATAAAACAAAAATATAGTAATCTAATAGTATTGAAGTTTGAACTTCATAAGGAAGTAAATATTTTGACGGACTATCTGAAATTACTGTAAATGGTTTGTTTTTGTAACGGCTTTCTTCCACCAAATGGCTATTATGCCATGGCGTATGTGTATTGCTTTGTAGTTATTTATTCTATAAATAATACTCTTCATCTATCTATCTTTCCAATTTCACTAGCTATGGATGTTTATCGGTATCGCGCTACTTTCGTTCCCCTCTCGCATAAAATATCTAGGTGTATATCTGAATGCAACAATCACCTGGAACAGACACCAAACATATATTATGTGTGCTAAGCGTGCATGCGGGGAAACTATAGGGACTACAGCCGCGGATGGTCCTGTGGCTATACACTGCAATCCTTAGACCCGTACTAACGTACTGCTGCGTTGTGTGGTGGCATAAGGCTAGTCAGGTGGGGGCTTTCAAAACCCTCACCAGCATCCAACGACTGGCCTGCTTAACCATCACTGGAGCAATGCATGGTACACCCACTGCAGCCATGGAAATTCTACTGGGTTTACCCCCAGAGGATATCTTCTTGAAAGGTGAGGCCATGATGGCATCCCTGAGGCTGCAATGGAATGGCTCTTGGAGGAAAACTTGCCACTGAGGTCATACTAATATATTGGAAGTGATACAAGAACCACTGCTTGACATGGTGGCCGATAACATGCCCAAAACTCTCACCCAACCCCACCTGTACACAGCAATCGTAACAAGAGAAGGACTAAGGATGAACGAATCCTGTTCCCACGACATCATCTGCTACATGGGTGAAAAATGGAAGCAGGTACTGGTGCAGGAGTACATGGGTCAAAACCCAGATGGAATATCTCATTCCCACTTGGGGAACACACTTCAGTATTCCAGGCAGAAATAGGGGCAATTGAGGTAGCGGCTGCAGAGAGTATTGGAAGGAGGCACCGTGGTGCCGACGTCCGTATCATCTCTGACAGCCAACCTCGATAAAAGCATTAATGGCCCCAACCATCTCTTCACGAGTGGTCTGGTGTTGTATTCAAACCCTCAAAACCCTTGTGAAACACAATCTGGTTAGCCTGGAATGGGTGGGGGGCATAGAGGTATTACTGCTAACGAAAAGGCGGACGAGCTTGCAAGAAGGGGTTCTCAAACCCCTTTTGTAGGGTCTGAGCCAGCAGTTGGTTTACCAAAAACTACCTTCAGAAGGATCATCAACATGTGGGATGACCAACAAACCACAAGAAGATGGTCCAATATTGAGGGACATGTCCACAGCAAACTCATGGTGCAAATTAAATCACTCGCGACGAAGTTGTGGAAACCCATTTCAAAATGGAAGTTAGTGAAAACGTTGTCTATTTCCACGAAAAATAGAGAGTTACAATGTTAAATCGATTTCGACTGACTGAGTTACAATGTTAAATCGATTTGTTACTGATGATGGCCTAATCGTCAAAATCGATTTAACATTGTAACTCTTTATTTTTCGTGGAAATAGACAACGTTTTTCACTAACTTCCGTTTTGAAACTCATAGTGGCTGAACCCAACACCAAACTTACTGAGTAACTACTCATGAAAAACCGTCGTGGATTAAAAATAATAGTCGGCATTATAACCGGCTTTGCAACCCTACGTTCCCACCTACTCCACATAAGGGTCACGCAAAGTTCAACCCTGTGCAGACTATGTGAGGAGACAGACAAAACAGCATCCCACATATCTTCAAGTGCCCTGCACTCACCTATCGAAGATTTGAACTCTTTAGGGCGCAAACCCAATAAGGTTTATTAGGAGCGAAAAATTAATCAAGGGGCTCACAACACTTACCAGAGGGCTGAATCTCTTTGATTAAACGCAAAACTCTCAGAAAAGTACAATTAGCCACCAGGCTTCCATGCTTGGGGCCCAAAATAACCCCACCCTGAGAGTTTTCCTGTACATCTACATCTCGCATAACTCCTGTGCATAACATTTTTGGGTAGTTAGGTCATGGCTAAAGCATGTTCATGCTAACACAATAAAGTTTGAGGCTTACATGGGGTTTCACTCAAAATAAACTAATACTTCAACGCAATCATCCTTAACATCAATATATATATGAAGTATATATGGCAATCCCTCATTATAAAATGTTGGTTATGTAGCTTGCTTGTTACCTAGAGTTTCACTTATTCGTTCACTGTATCGTCGTTATAAATTGTAACAGCTTCAGTCCCTTTAAATACTATTAAAAAGAAAAGCCAGACGTTATCCAAAGCACTTTACTTTCATAAGAGAGGACATCATTAGAAGGGGAAAACAGGGCCAGAATAACTCCGTCTTAAGTTGAACTCCGTCAATGAAGTTTAGTCAACATGAAAACTGAGGTAAAACGGAACCTGTCTATTTCATACGACATACCGACCAAATACCACTAATTATATTGATTTTTCCTCTATATTTCAAAATATGTTATTCAAATATTTCTAAACATATGCCTAGGAATTGTCGATTGTGACAATCGATTGTTACCTACAATCGAAACGCAATCGATATAACTACACCATCGATTGTGTTTTGGGCCGGTTTCTTCGTCCCCCCCCCCCCCCCCCCCCCCCCCCGTCCCCCCCATGCTGAATCAACTGTTAACACATGCAGATCCCCCCCCCCGGTTCACGTCCGTTAAGTCCATTATAACTTCAACTCACGAATTCTTAATTCATTTGTTATGCTCAATTTTATGTGTACCATTCAACTCAGCGTGAAAAAATACACAGAAACGGCCCCGAACTCGTAATTTTCATTGAGAGTCATTTTTCACGAAAATCCTCAATTCCATTGTTTAAATAATATTTTTCAACATTAAAGCATAATTTCCCCCCTAACTAGCAAAATAAAAGTAAAATTGACTATACCGTAGGAGGATGTTTCCCCCGTGGAACGCCCTTCCAAAATTGTCTATATTAAGAGCAAAATGACAAATGGGGAAAAAAGTCAAATTCTGATAAATTTTTGAAATTTGCTTTTTAGCCTCTTTTTTGTGTACCTATTAGGTCGGCTCAAAAACATTAGTTTGGCGTCAGGTAGAAAGGGAATTTAACGCCCTTTTGTTCGTAGTTTTGAGTTTGCAGTGATTCAAGGGGAATTATGGTCGTTTTGATGTCATAAGGAACAGAATACGAATAAAAAAAATCTTTAAAACTGAATAACTCGAAAACAATGCTTTAAAAAAATCTCTAAGAGGAACTTTCGATCAGAAATGAGCTATAGAATCGTCCCCTTGATTTTTGCTCATCCTTGGTGCAGACACTTGGAGAGCTAGTACTGTAGTTCAGGCCTACAAACGCGAGCCAACCTAGGTATCATCACCGTTGTGACAGAAAACACCAATATTAGCATAATGGCGGGAATCGACAAAATGCCCAGCACAAAGGCAGGAATTTTCAAACTGCGGGGGGAATTTCAATAAGAGGCTGTTTCTTTTTTATGTTTTGTGTGTTTTGTGTATGTTGCACTTATCCGAACAAAGCCCAGACTTCCTCCTCCTCGCCATGCTAATTGATTCACAATAATTAATTTGTCGCAAACGAATAATGAAACGCAAACAACACACACACACTTTGGATGATTTCAGAAGTCATACTGAACTGAACGCAACTTTGGTGTCTCCAACGGGTGAATGAGGCTCACCTAGCGTGGCTCCCTTGAACTACACGAACTGGCAGTCCACATTACATTGTGCTCTATACGTATATCTAGAAACTGCCACTGTTTTTAATAAAATTGTACTAAAAATGCACCCGAAATACTCAAATCTCATCTTATTCCCCTCCTACAATGAATTTCAGTAAAGATTCAAGCTAATTATCTTCGGGTTAATGGCCCAAGGTCAAAAACTAAAATAATTTTGTTGTAGTCATTCCAATGAAGAATAGGATTATCTGTAAATCTCTTGTTCTACAAGGCCCACAGTCCTAACTTCTAAGTTATTACATAACAATTACAAATACAGCCAAAAATTAGAATACATTGTTAGGAAGAACTGGACATTTGAAAACATTAAAATTCAACAATGATGTACTACAAAAGGATGTAAGTCAAATTGAACATACAGGTAAACGATTTAGTCACTTCAAAATTAGTAAGCCAGACAAATACCAAATTAATTACTGCCAATGTTACAATGTTACGAAGTAAATAATGATGGGATTAATGTCACAGAACAATGATAATTTACCTGGTTTACAGTAAATCTGTCGATACTGACTTTTAAGGAAAAGCCGGAAGAACTAACTTTACTTCCAGTAAGGGAAGGAAAGGTTTTTGAAAAGGACCGAGCAATAATAGTGACGTGATGATAGAAGTCTTACCTAACTACTCATCAAATCAGTAAATACATTAATAAACGAATTTGTTTAAAAGATGACAGGGCATGAAATGTAAATATTTATAATTATATTTCAACGAAATGGACCCATTAATTGAACAATCAATTTTCATCAAACAATTCCACGAATCTGATAGTGCCTGAAAGATAGATTGATTGATTCTGCATCGTATGAATATTCCTGTTGGTGGTTCGTCTCGCTAAAAAAGGATTTACGGATAAAATATATCATGCAAACTTGATAAGTTCTCAAGTAGGCATAATAATATACACAGGGTGTCAAAATTGAATAGACCAGTCATGCATATTTGTATTTTTAATGATATCAAAAAACTTTGAACGGTGACGTCCCTTTATTTATTTTACAAATATGTGCTTTTCAGTAGCAAAATTTTATTTTGGTTATCATGCGCCACAGTGGCGCTACGACTCCTATCTCGCGTTTTTCAAACGACTACCCCTAAATTTCATTGCAGAGTTGGAATCTACAAAAAAATTTCATGGCCAAACGATATGACACTGGATCCAAGCAGAAGTTAGCCAGAATCCATGATTTGCAGAATGGAATATATCGACAAGACAGTGGAGAAGGCTTCCCACAGCGGAATCAGAAGAAAGCTCCAGCTCTCGCTACAGACCAGCTTTGTGTACAACCTGGAGTATTGGAAGACATGGAGCTTATCATACACTGCTGTGAAAAATAAAGAGATCACTGTCGAATAAACTCAGTTTTGGATTCGTGGTGGGAGAATCGTAAATACCAATACACTGAGACAAATTCTCACTATTCGGTAAATACACATCCAGAAAAAAGTTAACGACAAATCCCAGCTCAATAGAATGGCCCAGCCAGAAGTAAACCGAGAACACATTTTCTAAAAATAAAAAAATAAAAATAATAATAAACAGATTTTCTCGTCTTCAGAGAAATGGTCCCAATTGGTCTCCTTTAAACGTTTTCAAAAATTATATACGTCATTAAAAGCTGAGTTCATGCTGAACAATGTTTTAAAAACTTAAAAAAAGAAGGTTCAATATTTAAGGGTTTACAGCCAAAAGTTCTCTGAAAAAAGAAAGCGATTTTGAAAAATTGTATTCAATATTAAGGGATCACTGTTTTTTTATTTTATTTATTTTCTTTATTGGGGTCTTGAGGGAAAAGTGTGCAATTGTGAAATATTGAGTTTTTGAAGGTATTCAATTGCCACATAATTTTGGGGTGTTTTTCCAAACTCAATCACTAAGTAAATGTTCATTGATTGATATTTTCAACACCGACTTGGAAAAACACCAAAAAAAAAAAAAAAAAAAAAATATATATATATATATATATATATATATATATATATATATATATATATATATATATCACGCATTACGCTGTGTTAAAACTAAAACAAACGGGGAAATGTGCAATTCTGGCCGTTTTTCGTTTTTCCAAGTTGGTATTTAAAGGGAGTTATCGTCTGGAAATACACCCACCCTATAAATATTTAAAAAAATCATATTTTCTTTGAAAATTCGCAAAAATACCCCATCATCAAGTACCACTTGTGCAATCTAAATATCTTCAAATCTCGATATTTCACAATTGGAGCACTTTTCCAATTTTCCCGCACACAGAACTTAGAGTGATGAATCGTTTTTCCATGAAATTCTAAGTAGATTCCGAATCTGCACTGTGCAATCTAAATATCTTCAAATCTCGATATTTCACAATTGGAGCACTTTTCCAATTTTCCCGCACACAGAACTTAGAGTGATGAATCGTTTTTCCATGAAATTCTAAGTAGATTCCGAATCTGCAACAAAAAAAAAACAAAAAAAAACGGGGGTATTCAATGAAAAACTCGAGTTAGGAGACGTAGCGCCACTGTGGCGCGTGATAATCAAAATTCATTTTCACCATTGAAACGTATTTGAAAAATAAAGGGAATCACCGTTTACAGTTTTTTGATATCTCCAGAAATAAAAATAATAAATGGATAGTCCATTAAATTTTAGACGCCCTGTACGCATATAAAATCACAAGAGGATACAAGAATATTAGTAAACACAATAATTAAATTTCAATAATTGTCAAGGATAAAACATGTCTAGAGAAAAATTTTGAACGAAGCATAAGCTGTGCATTATAAATAGAGCTGGGCCGGAGCTGCGTGGTGATCGGTGATTTCTAGTCTAAGTGCATTCTGGGGAGGACACATGCGAGTATGCTCTGCTAATAAACAGTTGAGTAGAATTTCCCAACCAGTGTTTCAGGAGTCTCTAAGAGTAGAACGATGTGAATACCTTGCCTCATGATGTCTCTTTTATGAACGATCCTGAGATGTATGAGATCACATTGCAGCTTGATAGAACTGATAGAATAGAAGAAAGACAAAGCACCGAGGGTTGAATGCGTGAAACCAAGGGACGAACTGTGAAGTCAATCACAGCTCAGTTGCCTGGAAAGGCTCATTGATTCATCAATATGAAGATATGTAAGTTTTTCTACTGTCATTAGGGAAATAGAGGAATTGCGGTTCTACCTCAGCATACAATGATATTTCAGAAAGTTTAAGTTAAAACACAAAGTGGCGGCTGGTGGTGTTACTGTGGAAAGTCGGCAGTGAAAATTAGGTAAAATTAGAGTACTTAGTAATTTGCGTGGACAGAGCGATATAGCAGCCTCCCAGAAACCAGGCTTTCAAGAACACGGTCCCACCCCCTACTTTGCCGTGAAATACTGCAATTGCTCACTCTCAATGATAAGGTCCGCTGTGGCAGTGTGGTTAGTGTACTAGTCTTCAGAACAAAGGGTCCCAGGTTCGAATCCTGACACGACATTAACCTTTGTGCTTTGCTATTTCAACCTCCCAAACATATTTTTAAACGTAATTGTGATCTATTCATCAAATTAATCTGTATTTTACTGAAAGGGTTGATGTAGGATTTTTTGAATGTTTGAGATGCGAGCTTGTGAGCATCTAGACCACCAAATTAAAAGACCATTCTGATCTGTTTGCCCATGTTACGGCCCAAAAATATTTGATACCACGACAGGAGAACGAACTTGTGTCCTTACTACTAAGGGGAAATTTCACTTTAGTTGCGAAACTCGAACAGGTGAGTTATGAGGCCAATGCCATCAAACCTCTTCAACTCTCAGTTATTTTTCCTTGAACATAACATTTCCCCGGAGTCAAATACCAACAGTCTTGGCTGGTTTGGGGTCTCAACTATGGCTTCTCTTGGTGGGGCATTATTACAATTTGCGTCACACAAAGCGTAACCGAAAAGCTGAAAATTATGTTTACTTTAGACCCCTAGGTGATATCTGTAGAAATGCTGAGACATTTGGATAACTAGTGGAACTCAAAACGTGTCTTTGATTACTTATAGCCTAACCAACCTACCCACTGAGGTCAGTAAAGGCACCATATTTGCCAAATTATGTAACGAGGGAAGCAAAAATAAGATATGCTTCAAAGAATCAGCCAACAGGAATCGTTTCAGTAGATTTTAAATGCTTTCATCAAACCTACTTACTATCCATTATTTTAGATACCTAACTATTAACAAAACGGTGGAGGCCAACAGTTGGAATCCCATCCAGCCCCACTTTGTGGCAGTTTCAAAGGTTAAATAGCAATAAATTATGTCTACAGTTATTAGCTGAAAATCTATTACAGTTTGGTCGAAATCCGCTTAGACAATCAACTATTTACTTCATTTCCATTAACACGTTTATCTAATGCCGCCATATTGTGATAGTATTGCTACTATAGCGAAAAAAGCAAACAATAAGTGATGGTAACTCACAGTTTCCCCTATGTAAATGTCATGTATAATAGGGGTATTCATCGGCATTGGCATTGGTCCATTTTGAAAATCGAATCATCGAAAAGAGAATTCATTGAGAAGTCCTTGGCGTAAGTAGCACCCCTTGTGGGAATTGGTGGAAGCCAAATCAGTCCAGGGAGGGTGTTCTGTAACTTTATTTCGATGGGAAAACTTTTCCACAGTAGAGAGACGCAGCCATTTTTGCCATGGAGAACTTCTACAAGTGTTCTGTAAGCCTCTAACTCGAAAAAGACAGCCATGTTTTGCCGTGGATAACTTCCCCAGGTGTTCTGTAAGGCAGTTATCTTTTCCATTCTAGTAAACTTTCTCACTACCTCCACAGCTGGTCGTAAGGTTTACAAGATGTGGTTAAGTGTATTTACACAGCGATTTTGGTGTTTCCTCGTCCTATATCACTCTGTAATTCATTGATTTATAATTTTTATTGTTCATGTATTGGATATAAATTTAATCTATGAGTTTTGCGGTCCTTAATGTTGAAATGAAAAAATGAAGAAATTCGTATTCATTTTGCCGCCTGAATAATTGAACCATGGCGGTTCTGAGATGCTTGAAACTAAATACTCTTGGTTAGTTTACTACTGTTGCTTTGCCCGCGTTTTGCCTGTTGGTGGAAAATTAGTCGAGCGGAAAACTAGTCTACTATTGGTTACATTCCCTAAAGTTACAGAACACCCCCTCGGTTACATCAAAACCAGGTATTAAAAAATAAACGATGAAATGATTTGTAAAACAATACACATAAAACCAAACAATCTACATACTTCCTTCTTAAAACGTCGGTACCTGAATTGACAATTACTGTCAAGTATTGTCTAATCGATAAGCATGTTCTACAAAAGCCGATTGGATCGTTGCTACTTTTCAAATGGTTCGATGTCGAAATTAGACTTTCAAAGACTTCAGGCAGTGGTAAATTGAATGGTCATAAAAGACGACGGGCACGCGCATTACAACCCTCCAAGACTTGAGTTTCGACAATTCTATGATTCGTCAACGAACCAGCTGGACCATGAATACCCCTAGTACTAAAAAGATTTTAAAACAGGTCAAAGTAGGTATCCCTAACACTATGAAACCTATTAAAACTTATAAAATAACGGCAAAGGACGGATGTAAATAAACTCGATCTTAGTGGGAAGATATCACGAGATGACACTTAGCCTAAAAATGAATAGGCGAAGAACATACGAAGGTAGAATGGAAAAATACAAGACCAAGAGAATTGAAAGGTTATAGGTGATGAGGGAGTGAAGCGGGGAGACGGAAGGGAATGAAAGCTAAAGCGATGGATGAGAAAAACTGATACAGTGGTCCCTAGCCGCGATGTAAAATAAATGAAAATTCTATCCAAAGGTCAAGCAATAAAACGTAACAACAGGCGGATAACACACGTTAAAAACTTGGCTGATATTGCTTGCCTCACTCCCTTCTGGCTCAGGGGTTGCTTCTTGCGGGAGTTTCTCGCCTCCATCTTTAGAATCCTTCAAAAATATTTAACGATACAATTAGATGACTGCCAAACCCAACGCCAAAATGTTTTACAATGTCGTTTGAATGTTCCAATTTACCTACTCTAAGTGGTACAAGGTGGCGCAGTAGTATGACACAATTTGGTTTAAAAATAAATTAAATAAATTAAAAAATAGGGAATGTGAATGAGAAAATGTAAGATCGCATAAGCACTTTTAACAAGCAGTACTCGTAAAATGAACTAAATCACTCTAAGTTATGGAAACCCATTTCAATGAAGAAAACGAAAGTAGAACGTTACTGAAGAACATTGTCCATTTCAACGAAAAATAAAGAGTTACAATGTTGAATAGATTTCGATTGTTAAATCATCATTATTAACGAACAACAACTGTTATTGATGATGACTTAACCTTCGAAATCGATCCAACATTGTAACTCTTTATTTTTTGTGGAAATATACATCGTTCTTCCAAACTTTTCGACGAACAAGACGACGTAACAACACAGTTATCCGAATATTTAGCCGATCTGGAAGGTGATTGGGAGAATCGAGGTTTTCTACTTCAGTCTTTCATCATGCAGAAGCAGGTTCGGAGGAACGGAACGGTCAACCTTATGCTCACAGTGATTTTGTGTGTGGCACTACTGAAGTGTTTTTAAATGAACTCATTTCATCGAGAAAATCATTGAGAGCCTCATCACAGCCATTAACGGAATTGAGATCTTCTGAATATATAAGAGTCCTCTGCATATATAGCCAGATTGATTTTCTGCGTTGAGTAGCATCATTAATAACCAAAAGACACTGTAATGAGAGAAGTTTCTAACAAGGCATATCTAGCCACGGGAACTCTAGGATTCTCCAGGGCATGTTTTGTGTTTCAAAAATTCCACCTACAAACATCTGCCAATCCTTTGCTGGATTTTTCAGTCTTCCTCTATTTTTCCACTTCTATGATGTAGGTATTTCGAAGTGATTTAATTTTTGATTTGAATTAAACAATGCCAAAATCGTCCAATTCCATTCAATGTGAGAGTTTCTTGAGCGCTGTTTCACAAGAAAACTTACTTTATACAATGCCTCATACTGGTTCCTCAAACATTCCTACCTTGTAGGCTTCATGTTCGATTCGTTGCTCCAATTTCTTGGATGGTGATGGTGTTTCACACGTTTCCACTACATCACTGCATCTTGAGTTTTTGGCTGGGGGGGGGGGGGGGGTGGTGGACTGGACTGACTTTTTCCTACTGGATGGGCATGTCACTGTACACCACTGGTGTTTACACGATACCAGTAATTCTTACCAGTCAGCCGGACAACATACTGGCCTCGTGAAAGTGCACCATTACGCCTGGCACATATTGAGATAGCACACCACAGGCAGGACCGGGCAGTGTTCGTTAATGATGTTTTCAAATGGGAAAGCACAAATGAGGGGCAGTACTGCCGCACAAAGGGCTGCACTACGCTTGCGAAGATGGCACAGTTTTCATGTTGCGCAGGTTGCAAGTGCCACTCCAGAGGGGCACGTCCCGCCAAAATCAGACAGAAATAGTTCATGAGCAATTTACCAGGCAGTTTTTCTGTCAATGAAAATGCACTGTGAGTACTTATTTTCCAAAGGCACTCGCTTTTCCACAGCCTCACGTCCTCACTTTCTGATGAAGTAATAGTATCTTAATCGGTATTCAAATTTGAATCAGAGCTAAGCATATTCAGCAAATATTCTTCCATTTTCACTGACAAGAGGCTCAACAGTGCAACTTCAAGAGGCAGTTACATCTGTGCAACACAGTTTTTTTTTTTTTTCAGCTGAGCTAAGCTGCCCCAGCTGCGTCACCCAGCTCAATGTGCGCCTTAGCTCACTCCTGCACTTATTCTTCCTCACGCATAGCAATGAACTGTTTCTCATGTGATTAATGAAGTTAAGCAACGCATGGGTGAGTAGTTAGATGGGTAACCACCCAGGTAACAATCTCCCGCCCAAGCAGTTTTCACGCTTTTATGCGGCAAGCCCCTCTCCACTCAAGGAGGCAAGGCAATGAGTAGCTTTAAGCTAAATCATTAGAACGAATTCTGATCCTCCATTTAGAGACAGCTGATGACGTCCACAACGCCCAAGACAGTCGGACGAAAAACCCCAACCTGGAATGGTTACTTTACTTCTTCTTTTACTTATTTTTCCAATGATACAAAGGACGACCTATTACTTTTTGATCAAATGTTTTCTCGAGTTACCTACATTTAGAACGTAATTAGCCTTAACAATTATTTTTTTTTTTTCAAGAATAAATTCTCAAATATGTGAGAGGGTGGCCACACATGGCAGATAGCATGCTCCTTAATGATCATAAATATTGAAGCTAACTGCGTAGTCAAAATTAAAAAATAAATCAATTAAAACTCATATAAATTTCAAATTTCTACTCATCTCTAATTCACGGGGGATAGTGCATTCAACTGCGCCATATTGTACAGGGCTAAATTACAACAACATCCAAATTTCCCAATCAAAGAAATATTCGTATTCCTATTCATCTAATGAAGCAGAAATTAAAAAATTATAAGGGTAAATGAGCATAAATTGAAACTTTACTCCCAAGATGTAATAGAATCAGAATCGAGAATAATTATGAGGTACTAATAATAGAGAAATTTGTTTACCTACATTCATGGAGGCACCTACACAATTGATACACTATTTAGCTGCATTTAGTTTTTCAAACGTAAATTACCGTGCCGTTCCTTATAATTGAGTAATTTGGAACAACGATTGGTTGACGACGGTTGGTTAGTTCTAATGAGATTTAGGTTGAAGAAGTATTTTGATAATATACTTCACCTTGCTGGTAGATACGAGTTCAAAATGGTTAACACAAGCACATTAAACCATAGGTAATCTTCAAAGTTACGTTCCATTTTTGTTTTCCTTTTCGTCAATTCAATTCATTTTTTTATTTAATTAAATGTTTGAACCTCACAACTAACACCCTAGACCTAGGAGGGTAACAATCCAGGACTTGCGCTCTGTTCTGTTACACGATGACTGGCGAATGGGGGAAGGTCTGAGCGCCACCTACAGTTTTTCGTCTTTTACCCAACTTCTTACTTCTAAGTCAGCCACTTGAAATGTAAGGTTCCAACTGCATAACATTAAGATATCTCAGATAGGGAAAAAAACGACTGAAAATTGTGAATTCATTAGGTGAAAAGCAGCAGTCTGTTGCATCCTCAATTCACGCAAATACCTCCTGTATTCCACTAAATGTCTAGTATTTGTTTTGAAAATTACTTGGCTGCTAATCCCAGCTCAATCTACATCTATCGCTGTTTTCTACTCGCCTTCACAAATTCAACATACGAACATTTGTGGATGGGATCTGAGGTCTACTATAGATATCATGAACAACTGATGAGTGACGGCATGACGTGATGGAACGGGAAAACAGCTCTAATGTTGAAGGGATGTAATCCATGTAGAAGGGATGTAATTGTGAAGGGAGATACACAGTCCAAGTTATAGATGTGCCGGTACCGATCTTTGTTGCAAAAGTTCCAACCTGTTTCAGCTCCGCAAATGGAACAGTTCCAAATTACTGATCCAGTTCCTCTTACCGATCGGAGCTCTGAAGGTTTCACCATTCGCGCCTTTCCATGTTCCAATTATAAATCGATTCATCCAAAATCCACTTTTGAATACTTTCGAATGTTTTTGAACGAAATGAATTGTAAGCCATTGACCTTTTTCGTGATGAATTCCCTAAGATCCTTAAAATCTGGAAAAGCTCATGTCTCCATGAACTTGCTTCAGTAAATTCAAGAATTTGAGTGACTCGATTTCCGACGAAGAATTCCCCGAGCTTGAAACTTCTGCAGTTGTTGTCAATAATACGTCCCGCCCACCAAATTTGGATGTTTTTATACAAATTTTAATGATCAGGATAAGGATTCTCTTTCAAAGGAAGTAAAGATATGAGGTCTGCAACTGGACGGCTATATTCACTGTTTCCAGCTCTAACTGTGACGACTCGGACTCGTCCATCATTTCCAGGATGCACTGATGTGACCTTTGCCATGGGCCAGTGAAGAGGAGTGGCAGTGGAGTCACGTAGCAATACTAGAGCGTTCACTTCAAGACTGGGCTTCTCGTCTGTCCATTTTGTTCGTTTCTGGAGTGTAGATAAATATTCTCGTCTCCACCGTACCCAAAGTTCCTCTGTCATTCGGGATATGAGTTGCCATCTTGAAAGACGATGTTCTCTTTCATCGAGGAGAGATGGTTCTGGTAATCTGAGTATTGGCCCACCTTTAAGGAAATGTCCAGGGGACAAGTAATCGTTTTTAGAAGGGCCGTTAGATAGAGGGCACAATGGGCGAGAGTTTAGCACTGCTTCGACTCTAGCCAACAGGGTGGCAAACTCTTTGTAAGTCAGGGGAGTTTCCCCAGCGATTTTCACAAGGTAAGTCTTTGCTGACCAAACTCCGGCCTCCAAAATGTGGTGCATGTGGAGGGTTGAAGTGCCATGAGAACCCAACTCTGGTGGCTTGATGTATGAGAGCGTTTTGAGTAGATTGGTCACGAAACCATGTTGCGAATTCCCCAACAGCCTGGCTGCACCCACAAAGTCGGTCCCACAGTCTGAATAAATGGCGACTGGCACTCCTCGCCGCAAAATGAAGCGATTTAGGGTAGCGAGAAACGCTTTCGTGCTGAGGCTGGTGACCGCCTCCAGGTGTGTGGCCTTTGTGGACATACATACGAAAACGCACATGTAAACCTTACTCAGTGATGCCTTCCTGCGAAGTGATTCCCTTAACGTAAACGGACCGGCAAAATCAACACCTATGTGCAGGAACGCCCGCCCACCTTGCAACCTAGAGGATGGCAAATCTCCCATCCGTGGAACCTGCGGTTTCGCCCTCAATTTATAACAGGTGAGGCATAAAAAATTTCGTTTTCTCACCAACCTGCGGAGGAAACTCAAGTTCAGAAAACTTTGTCTGAATAAGCGCCTGGAGTAAGCCAGGACCCGGATGATTCCAAACTCGATGGTGGTAATCTACCATAATTCGAGTGAAATGAGCATGAGTAGTTGATGTTGGCGTTTTTTAAACGGCCACCTAGCTTTTCCAGATTTTAAGGATCTTAGGGAATTCATCACGAAAAAGGTCAATGCCTTACAATTAGCTTGGTGCGAGTAACTTTGTGCTTGACAGCAAAAATTTCGGACCAATTAATAAAATCCGTTATTAAAACGGTAGATTTCAACATATATATATATATATATATAAACAATGGGGGGGGTGCGAGGAGGTTGTTGAAAGGGTTGCATCGCGTTCTAGGCAGGAACGCACAATGCAGGGATCGACAGACACTTTGATATCAATATCTTGGATATTAACAAAATCTAGATGGAGATCAATCTCGACCTTGAATCAAAAACGGATAGGGATTGCTACGGATCGAATCAGTTAGTTCCGACGATAAGGACAAAACCGACGAGGAGAGCAAACCCAAACCGGATCACTAAGGATTGAGAAATCTTTGGAGATAAGGAGTCTCAAGGTGGAAACGTGGAACCAGTAGAACTATAATCGGCATCTTCAAATTGAGTGGCCTTGAACAGTTCCAGAGCAATTCCACTCAAACATTAGGCTCTACATTCCCGATCCACGAGTATCTGTACACCTACCCATCGTGGTAGAACGAAAAGGTGGCGCACAGACCCCCCCACAAGTCCTGGAGGATTAAGGGAGAAAAACGTATATTTATTTTTTATTTTCTGTAACTCATTTGGGTCTCAAGCCACACTGATAATTATGAAAACTCATGCAGAATGAGTAAGTGTGTATGTGATTGTCGAAAAGGATTCTGACCTCCAGGAACGTAAGAGAAATTTCAGTTTTGAGGTTTTTCCTTTCAAGAGCTAAGTATAAGCAGAGGGTCACCTGCCGTGGACATTAATCATTTAAAGGCAAAATAATCAGAATACAGGAGAAACGATTTTGTGTTTTAAACAAAGTTGTTTTGAAATCTATTCATGAATCTATCAACTGTACTTCAGAAATAGCTGCTCGTGATTAAATACTACTCCTAGCAAGTCTGTTATACCTCCAAGAATTGAAAAACAATAAACAATCTGCGAATTTCTTAGGAAATATAGTAGAGAAGTGTGTCTACTAACTTCTGTATTGTGGGAAACCTGCAATTTTTAAAATTGGCAGATGCTATTCATGTGGACTTCACGAGTGTTATTTCGACAAATTATTATACTCCTAGAAGATTAAAAAGTATAAGTTCATCCTATTCAAACATCTACCCTTTTCCCTTCTCTCAGCAACCACAAAAAACTACGCGCTAGCAAAATTGAAAGAAAAGGTACCTAAGGGTTAGTTGGCAGTATTAGGCAGCGATCAACTGCCAACGAATTTCAATTTCATTTATGGATATTAAGGTCGTTGCACAGTAAGCAGGAAAACAGTCGTGGGACCACGGATCGTATTTTTTCGCTTCTGCTTTATTGAATGGAAAGCCGCAGACTAGACAGGACATAGTAGTAACACAGGATGGGACACGCCACAACTGCTCTCAGCGCGGAAAATTCTGCGTCCTGGCACTAGCAACGTTTGGCATCGCACACCCTACCAGCAGCGTTCCCCATCCAGTCCCTGCTTAGTGTGGGAGGACCTTTTACATGGACAACTGCCACCTTGAGCGATGTCATTGTTTTTCAACTCAATTTTTGAATTTTTAGTTTTTTCTGCAATTTTTATAGATTTTTTAAGCACATTTTAATGAAATCAAAGTACATTTTTCAGCCTAAGTTAGTACAAAAATTTTTGAATACCCTATTTTAAAGTCGATAAATTTATTTGAGCAATATTCTGCTAAAAATATCAATTTAACGATTTTGTAGCAGTTTTTAGCCATTTTTAGTGATTTTTTCAACAAATTTTTTGAGATGTTACCAATCTAATGTGCTCGAAAAAGTCTGGCCAACGAACTCATCCTTTCATTTGGAAAGCTTGATTTTTTGGCGCAAGATCGGAATTTTTATCTCGATCCTAAGGAGTTTTATTGTCGGGAATGACACATAAATAAATAAATATGTATATATATATATATATATATATATATATATATATATAGGTATATATATATTAAAAAGCGGTAAACTCTAGGATTCGTTTCAGAATGCCTCAAAACGGATTTCAATGAAGAAATTCTCCAAACATTTTTATTTTAAAATTTTCCGAGCCATTGCAATAGTTTCACTTTCTACGAAAATTCGCTAAAAGCAACTGTAGCCATGGAAGTAGAAGTTTTCCAATTCAATTACGTTAAATTAATTCCAAATACCCTAACTAAGGTATGTCACTTCGGGAAGAGGTGGCGGTATTCGTACCGGTGGCAATTGTATGCACTTTAGATAGGGGTGGCTGTTGCCTACTTTTTGCACGGTGGGTGACAGTTATTGTTTGCCTATCCTGTTGTCCTATCCGTTAAGGGGCTCGGGAAGGTTAAAAACAATTTTTTTGTCAATAAAGCACGTACATCAATCACAATTATTTCAAGACCAACATCATGTAAGTACTGCAACAATTTACAAAAATAATATTCTCTCAGTTGGGAGATGGAATGGAATTTGCCCCTTTTTCTCATGAAGGAATTGATTTTTTTTGACATGGATACGTCTTTTGGCTGGGGGTCAAGGAATTTTTCGCGACACTTTTTTTTCTCCACACAAAATGCAACGCTCCGGCACTTTAGATTATTATTAATTCGAAAAGTAGAGGCAAGGTAGAATTTCCATTGATTTTTTACGTACAACCAATGAGTTACTAGGGAAGAGTAACTCCCATGGTTTTCATAGTAGGAAAATCGTTCGCCACTTTTTGGAATGCTCTAATTTTATCACATCTCATGACCTCTAAGCCATTGTAGTGTCAAGGAATGCTGATTTATTACTCTAAGTCTAAGTTATAAAATAATATTGTTTTGTAACCATAATGGAATAATCTTGTGAAAAGAAGGCACTACATACAGGTACCTACTGCTACTGGTAAGCAGTAGGTACTAGACACATCCATGATCTTTTGTTTTTCCCATCAAGGGAGAAATTAAAATGCTTGACAAATTCAGCAATGGTTTACGAAGAATGGCGAAAATGGAGCAAAGCTGAAATTTCCCCTTGTTGGCAGGCAAAACTGTTTTTCACTTGGTAGATTGGAGGGTTTGGTATAGGAGTATCGGTAAAGTAGATTTTTTTTTGTAGGTCTATACCTATCATCTTACGAGTAGATTTTGAAAATTAAAGAAAAAAAAAACGCTGCAAACCATTACACAAAGGGTTTTTTTCATTTTTATTTAAGCCGCACAAAGGTTTATTATTCATGTATTAGATAGCCCTTTAATTAAACGAAGTCTATTATTCATTATCTGAATATATCTGTAGAGGTATAGACGCCTACCGAGAAGAAATTAAACTAAAACCTACACCTACATTTTACTAGTCTTTTGAATTTAACACAAACCAACTGAAAATAATGATACAAAATAAATTAACTACCTAGGCTTCACAGCTCCATTTATAGGTGATAAAAGTTATAATAATCAGAATTCCTTTGGAATTATATCAACTGATACGTTGTCATAGTTTATTAGGTAATCCAGCTAATGTGGGAAATATGAAGCAAAACGTGATTTTTCCCCGAATAATATAATAAAGTGATTTCATTTATTTTAACGGTTACGTTATGAAAAATGCTTCAGAATGAATGGTGCAGCTTTTTGGAAATTACATTTCCATGAATCCAACGCTTGAATACAGTTGATTTACTCGTATTTCAAGTGGTCAAAATATGATATTGCGTAGGAATGTGATACTCCGGCAGCTACTTTGTGCTCCGGCTTGATACTCCGGCAGCTACTTTGTGCTCCGGCTTGGCTACTTTGTGATACTCTGGCAGCTAAACATTCCCAACCCCCTTAAGGTGGGACAGTTCATTTCCTCCAGTTTTGAAACACACATTAATAAAATTACGTTCTTATCTGAAGGTGAAAAATGGAACTAAATAAACAAGAAGAAAGAAAACCAAGCTGGTTTGAAAATGAAACCCGAACGAGCGAGAAAATGGAGCTGACGGCCACTGCTGGACAGCTCTACGGCTTAGTATGGTTCACTCGTCCCCTCTAACAATCTCGTTTGCTTTTCCGATCCAAGTGGGACATCGCCCTCGCAGGTCGAAGTATTAAATCAGCAGCAGCAACTTCTTCATACATTCAATTAATTACTCCAAATGCTCATTTGTTCCCAAAATATTCAGTAATTTAAAGTTTGTGTATCCTGGAGGTAGAAAAAAGTAGCCCTTGAAACTAGAACCGGAAACCAAAGGTAACACGTACAGAACAGATTTAGATTACTCTGTTAATCCCAATTTACCTGAGCCATCCATCTTTACTTTAGCACCATCATCGCAGGTGAACCAATTATTGAAACTATTTTTTGGTTGGTTTGGTGTCTTCATATTTTATGATCTAGTGGGGTTGAGAAGTTAGGGAGCAATCAAGACGTCTCCCCTTGGTGAATTAGCTATTTATCCCGCTCGAGTACTTTCGCCTTCAACGGCCAGTTCAGGAGCTGTTAAACTTACAGGATTGCTAGGTGAGTTTATAAATATATTGTTAGTAGCTAATGATTATACATGTATATACAGAAACATACATATATATGCATGTTCAACACATGCATGTACATATATATAGACATATTGTTGTTGTCTACTATTACCTAGTTATTTAGATTGTAGTTTACTGTTACTGTAGTTATTATTATTAGAAATTGTTTAGGTATGATTAGTCCTAAGCACCTAGGTATGTGTCCGTTTATATAAGTATTGGTATTTAATATAATTTCAATCTATTTAGTTATATTTACCTTAGGTAGGGTCTTTTCCTATATACTGCATGTCATACTTCGGTGGTTATATACGTATCTGTTGGAATAAGTTTGTCTAGTTATTAACATGTATTAGTTCAATACATAAATTAATTTCTAGTATTTCTAATACTAGAAATTAAAGTCACTAAAGCAGCAATAGCTACAATAATAATTGAAACAGTGTTAAAATTTGAGGATACCGTTGAAAATAGCGTTAAATTTCCTTTTTATCTAATGCCAAATCAAAATTTTTCAACAGGATTCATTTGGTGAAAAAACTGCCTGAACATGAAATTTCCACAAGTACAAGAAATTCCATTTTTTTTAAACTGGCTGTGACTGTCCTATTTCTGTACTGTTTTTTGTGTACCACATCATTAAAACCTGGCCCAAGATCTCAGCTTGCCAGCGGTACAGTTAATTTTTATTTTACTTTACTAATTAGAGGATAAAAGTATGTTTGTATGTTGAAAAACGTGGTTTTTTCTGTGAAATCGAGGGTTTTGAGAAAAATGAACCTCTAAAAAAATTCGTACTTAGGGCCGCTTCCTACGTATTCTTTCACGCTGAATCGAATGGTAAAACCTCATGGCAGACCTCCCGAACTCCGCAGTAACGGAGTTTTACACTTTAACTCACGAATTTTCAGCACATTTGTTATGCTCAATTTTATTTGTTTTTAAGGATAAAACTAGTCAGTTGAAGAGTAAAACTCTGTTACAACGGATTTTAGGAGACCTGCAAGTGTTGCCATTCGATTCAGCGTGAAAAAATACGTACGAACCGACCTCAAGCTCGTTTGTTTTTATTTTTTTTTTTTTAGGAGTTCATTTTTTACAAAACCCTCGATTTCATGGAAAAAACCACGTTTTTCAACATACAAACATACTTTTATCCTCTAATTAGTAAAGCAAAATCAAAATTAATTATATCGCTGGAAACCTGAGATCTTGGGCCAGTTTTTACAGATGTGGTAAACGAAAAACAGTACAGAAATAGGACAGTCACAGCCGGTTTAAAAAATTGGAATTTCTCATACTCGTGGAAATTTCTTGTTCAGGCAATTTTTTCACCAAATGAATCCTGTTAAAAAATTTTGATTTGGCATTATATAAAAAGGAAATTTAACGCTATTTTCAACGGTATCCCCAAATTTTAACTTACTGTTTTAATTATTGTAGCTATTTCTGTTTTAGTGACTTAAGGTCGAACTAAAAATCTCAAAAATTGAATTAGGTACTCGAAAATTAAGCGTTTAAAAAGAAATTTCTAGGAGGTACGTTTTGTCGGAAACGAGCTGTAGAATCGATCCCTGAAGTTTGGCTCATTAATTCTGGGACACCCTGTATACATGACAATCACTAGCTACAAACAATATATTTAAAAACTCACCTAGCAATCCTGTAAAACTTAACAGCTACCAAAGCGGCCATTGACTGCAAAAGTACTAGAGCAGAATAAATAGCTAATGCACCAAGGGGAGACGTCTTCATTGCTCCCTACCACCAAAACCCCATTTGAACCTATTTCGGTCAATTAGATGTTGGGGAAACCAAGTTGTAGAAGAAGATATACGTAAACGATAACCGGAGGTATATAACGGGGCAATAATGAAAGAATAGGTTAAAATTATGGAACACATTAACATTAGGAGGTAAGTGATAGTAGGTAGCTTTACATTTGGTGTTTGGACATGTATCAGTTATATAATACAGAATAAGTTACTAGAGCTCCGGATTAGATGTTGGCTGTTGAGCATTATACCTACATACAGTATCGGTTAAAACAAACATTTTGTACAGAGATAAATTAAACACGATCCCATTAATCAGATAGGTACATTCGATTACGTTAAAATGACACGGACATGCATTTCAATGGAGAGAGGTTAGTATAACATATCATTGGTAGAACGAAGAAATAGCTTGTTCATTCTCCGAAAATGCTTCCCGGACACCTTTGTTTGAAAAATTGAATTAAAAATTAAATTTATGTGTCCGAAATGGTATTTTATTCCGAGCCTATTCTCACAAGTAATTGATGGTATGCAAAGCATCCACCAGTGGTTTGATTAATTGCTCACAGTAACTGAAGGGAGTGGATCAGAGGAGCCCCAGTGATATGACCAGTGCACTCTTGTAGCAGTTTGTGGAACTACCTACGTGTACTCTCGTTGCTGTTCCGTATTATATATTTTTGGTCTTATTATTTTATCATCATTTTTACATAGTGAATATTGAGTCAAGACCTATTGGATTTGTTTAGCCATTGGGCAAATATGACTAGGGACTTCTAGATATGAATAGGGGTTCAGACCACAGGCATGTCTTGAGATCATCCCTAACCATCTATAATCAACTTTTCACAATGCCAAATGAATTGAAAAAGAGATTGGCTACCCTTGAATCTAGAGGCTTAACCTTCCTTGAAACAGGCACGAGTGTATAAATGACGTGCATTAACGAAATCAATGGAGGATGTAAGAATGGTAACAGAGCATAAACAATGTACACTTTTAGTTTTGCTGGACTTTAAATGCCTTTGGACCAATATGCCATCACTTCCTGGTTGAAAAGTTGAGGACCTTGTTAGGTTCATCTGCTTCTGCTTGATCGTTGGTATCTTCAAATCTCAATCAATTGGTGGTTTATGTTGATGGGAAGAGTACAGGGCAGCTACCAGTCAGTTTGGGTGTTCCACATGAAGCAGCGATGGGGCCTTTCTTGTTCTCAGCATTCATTAATGGTCTTCCATCAACTCAGAATACCATCTTTTTGCAGATGGCTTCCAGATCTAAATTCTTAGCAATCTTGGAGATGAGATGATCTCAGCAATCCATCAGCTTAATCTTGACCATTTTTCTGTATCCAAATGGGCCAGTCAAAATGGAATTTCTACCAATCCTACTAAATTCCAAGTAACAGTAATCTATATCCAGTGCATACCAACTGATCCACTGCATCCTATTTTGATTGGTAGAGTTGTTATCCCATATTCCCATATTTGTCAAACGGTGTATATAATTGTACTATACGAAGATATTGTAATAATGTACCCTTCACCCCACTTCACTATCAAAGTTTCGTTTGGCTACTGGCTGCCCTCACTTCATATATTATAGATCTTCCTTCTACTCTTTATGTGCTTCTCTCCCTAATAGACTAAAAGTTGCATATAATGTTTGTGTACGCTACACTTTCAATATTAAACCTCACAGCCCAGTTGGTGGGAACTGTCTCCTCTGTATACCTCTCATCAAATACTATGTCCTAAGACAGCTGAAATTGGCCTACCTAATCATCAAAGAAGTACAGCCACTATACCTCAATAACCACGTCAAGCCTGCCACATCTCCTAGATCCAATGCCCAACTGGTCGTGTGCCACTCCAGCAGGTGCCTTTTCCAGTCATTTATTGTTTCCTAGGCAAGATTCTGGAACGCCCTTCCCTTGGTCGCTTCGCAGGAGCTTGCATTAAGTACCTACATGAACAATACATTGTATTTTTCACACGCTTTTCCCTTTCCCAATTTTGTGCAAATAATACTTTTGTTTCTATTTTGTTTTTAGAAAATATAATTCTGAATTTTGAGAAATTTCTATCTATTTATGTATAGGTAAGCTTGTTTAATATTTCCTGTGAATGATGTGTGGAATTATGGATTTTTTATCTTGTCAGAAGCACAATAATAATTATCGTTCTTATTACTACCTCCTATTCATAGAATTTAGGAGCTCACAGTCTCTGCCGACTCTGGCTAACTCAACATTGGTAACATGCTCAACCCATACAACTTGAGAATCTTCCTATATGAACACATCTCAAACGCTTCAAGCCCAGGGGGAGTTCTCTGCTTGTAAGCGCACTGCCCACTCAATTGATTCTGACCAAGCTTGTTCAATACGACAGCGGATCTCAGCCACATCGCTCCCAACCTCACTGACACAAATACCAAGATGCCATAAAGATTGAACCCAATTAATGTTCCTCCCATCAACCAAAAATCGCTCCACCTATTGTTCTTCTTTCGAGAAAACCATCCACGAGGTTTTGCTCAGGTTCAGTCTGAGACCTGGTTCCCTACCTTTAGCATACACGGGGCTTATCAAGTCCCGATATTGTGAACAAATATGACTGTATCGTTTGCATATCTCTCGTTGTACCGATATACATTTAATCCATAACTTCCTTCAAGACGTGTTCAGCATTTACACTAAATAATAATAGAGACAATAATGTCTGACGCCCCTTAGGATGGACAAAATATCTTAACAGAAATCTCCTTCATGTGCGCTTGCTGGTGCTGAAAAGATATGAGTTAATTCATAATAATAATTCATTGAAGTTCCTCCCATCACACCCAAGGTTTGCCAGAATTGCCATCAGCCTTCCATACGCCTCCCAGTCAAACATTTATTAGAAGTAGGAAAAGATCATCACTATGTGATCAGCTATTTGAAAAACTTGACTATATTACAGCTGAAAGGTATTGGCAGGTGAAAACTAGCCCTTCACCCCCCGATTGCACTCATTTCCAACGGCCTGCCACTTCCCCTACATCAACATGCGAGGCTAAAGGCTTTTAAAGCAGATTGTTATCAAACAGAACGCAAAACTGGCAGCAAACGGTCATCAAGACCAGCAAAATGAATAGCTCATTTTGCTATCCGCTAGCTCAGTAACAAGACAATAAGGAAATGGGTAGTTACGTTATAGCAATGAACCTCGCGTTTTGTAGTAGTCCATAGGCACTGTCGTTTCGACAGGGCTGTTTTTCTAACTAAATACTGGAGCGATTATAGTTAGGATGACGTAAAACTATAATCAAAAGGCCCGTTTGTATTTAACTTGATTTTCATTTTCTCAAGTTTAATTAAAAAACGCAGACGGCCTTTTTGCAAGTTTTTCGAGTTTTCTAATAGTTTAAAATGTCCAAATAAAGAAAAATTGAAAAGGATGACGAAAATCAAACTTAAAAAACCACTCCCGTACAAGACCAATCAACATTTCATTCATTTTTCCCTTTCACCACTCATTTCGGCTCTGCCCGCCAGAGACTGTGAAAATTCACAACCTGCTTTTGCCAACCACGGTCTCAACTGGCCTTCTGTTTAATGCTCATAATGCAAAACCTTACTACTGAGTCCGCAACAGCCTGCGCTGGCAGTCCGCATTCCGTTTGACAGAGCCTTGAGCCTACTGTATATTCTTGTCAAGAGCCATAAGGTTGTGGGAAGTTACAGGTGGTTAGGTAGAGAGGGGGCAACTAGCACTTTTCTTCACCCTCCAATACTTTCGGCCCTACTATACTCTAACAATGTGCATATATATAACGGGTCTACTGATAATAATCTGGGTGATAGTTAACTACAATAACAATCTAAAGGAGAATTCTACCAATGAAATGTTATACCAAATCGAGATAATTTACATGGGAACGATCGAGACAGAGGGCACATGCTTTGTTATCTTCAACTATCTTATCCTCGAGCTTCTTGGTATATCAATAATAAACTCTTATTCGAAAAGTAAAATTTTTAAAAAAAGCAGCGGAGGACGAAAAAAGTAAAAGAAGAAAACAAAACTGAACAGAATGTAGGTAATAGAAAAGTTTAAAATTAAAAAAGGAGTTAATTTTGATTTTGTAGGAGAAAAAAATTACTTGTTTGGTTGTAGTAGGTACTGTAGTTTTACTGGTTCGGCGGGGGGTGCTTCTGGGAATGCCAGTTTTAACCTTCGAAGCCGTTGTAGGCGTTTTCTGTAACATCAAACACCTCCAAACCAACTGGATTCCTATCCGAGCCACCTCTATTTCTCATTGAAAATCTCGAGAAAAATGAAATACGTCAGAGACAGAGAAAAGGATAAGTAGAGTTCCATCAATGAAATCGAGTTTAACAGAATAATAAAAGTATTAATGAACTGAGTACCGCCAAATTGTTCTTGTGTTATTTTCAGGATGTCAGAAATTTTGAAATAAGAGATGACTGACTCGGTAATTCGAGAAAAAGTTGTCTCGATACGCGGAATAGATTTTGAGATAAGAAAGCGAAAGTATTCACGCAACTTGTTCAGTTCTAAACCGGAGTCCAATACTCTAGAAACGTTCAATCTCAGCTCTACCATCACAAATGTTGTAATGTGATCAGTGTACTTGGTACATGGCTGACGCAACTTATAGAGATTGAGTTGAGCGTTTAACATGTGAGACGGGATATTTTGGGGTAAGGTAGTTCGGGAGGCAAGAAGGAAAGAATTTTACAAAGCACGAACGGGTAAAACCACATTAAAAATAATAGAGGGAGTTCCAGTGGGTAACACGGACAGGGGAAAGCACAAGCTCTCTTCAAACCACAAAAGGTGGGAACACTCAAAACAAAAATACTCAAACGGGTAAAAATACAAGTGGTTCGGCAGAGATCAGGCAGCTATATAGTCTGTAAAAAAAATCAGAATGACCAACTGTAACAAGAAATGTCATACATAGTAAAGGACAACAATTTACGGAAATCAAATGAAAGCACGTGCATAAAATATATGCAAAATCGACGTACAAATCAAATTAAACAAAATAAATATATTATAATAATGAAGATGACTGCAAAGCAAACGGTGATGAGCTCGAAAGAACAGTATGTGTAAAGAAAGCGAAAAGTGATGACGTCAATGATGATGGATTTGGGGAAAATGAACACAAACTGGACGATTTCGGGATGGCGATTGATTAATTAATTACAATACCTTTAGCTAAAATGAGCTGTACGCATGATTTCAGATGCAGCTTGAAATTCAAGGGCACAAGACGTCAGCCCCCCCCCCCCCCCCCCCCTAAATAGACCTATTTTTGTTATTGTTTCCTCAGACCTTCTTTAACAGATTTCAGAGATTCATTTATTTATATATTATTATTAAAAAAATGTTCCCAATTTTAAATTAAAGTAAAGGTTTCCTGGTATGCCAAATACCATATGTAATTTTTTGGTAACTTCAGATCCATCTAGCAACTGCTGAAATCAAAATTATGTAAAACAAATACGTTAATCTTTTGGCCTAGATCTCTTCTACAAAAAAAATCACCCGAATTTTCGGCAGATCTCTTGAAACGATTGCTATCTTCGATGCGAACTTCGGGGAACAAAAAAGAAATGTTTCTTCACGCTTCTAATTTCAACATTAAGACATTCCGACATAACAAACTGTTGTCTGCTCATAAATAATTATTAGAGAAATAAATCCTGCTCGATGAATAATGGAAAAGAAACAAAGCAGAAACATAGGAAACGATATTTACCAGAAGGGGGATGGGTGATTGGTAGTGACGGTAGTAAAAACGGATGGGTGATTGGTAGTAAAAACGGTGAAACCTAAAGATTGCTCTCGAGAGTGCAGTGGCGCAGTAGTCATGGATACTGCAATATTGATGTTGATGGTAGGCTTTCAATCATACATAGGAAGAAGCAGCTCAAGTTGTGAGGTCATCAGTTAGCAGTAGGTAAATTTAGAAACTATTTAAATATGCGTTCTCTTGCTAGAACCATTTCACCAATCCCATCAGTGTTATGAAGACAAAAAACTAATCTGGGGTAAAAATCAGGAAGATTTAGACCTACCCGTAAGTTTATTGTTCTCTATAAATAATAATAGACTGTTTGTTTTATTATGATGATGTTTTCCCTCTAAAAAGTTTTGCATTTAAAAGTTTTTAGTTGATTATTTATGCTCAATTTTATGGATTTTTAGGGGGAAACCGGACAACTGGTTAGTTAAAGACTAAAACTCAGTTATAATGAAATTGGAGGGATCTGCAAGTATTGCCATTTGATTCAGCGTGAAAAATATACTAGAAACCGACTCCGAATTCGTTAATTCACAGAAGGTCCTTTTCAAAGAAACCTCTCTACGAAAAAAGCACGTTTTTTTTCATTAAAACATAATTTTCATCCCTAATTAGCATAGTAAAAGTAAAATCTATCACTTCGTTGGGAAGTTGAGACCAAGAAAGTTTTTCCTGTGGAGTGCCTTACAAAAATAGTACTCGTACGTACTAAGAGTAGAAAAACGGACAGAAACTTCAAATTTTAGAGGAGTTCAATGAACCTCCTTATTTACGTATTAAGCAGGCCAACAAAATATTGATTTAGAATAGGCAGATAGCAAATTTAACGGTATTGCCAAAAAAAGAAAGAAAGACAAAAAAAGTGCCTTTATTTTGTGTATTATTATTTTGTGTATTACTAACACACAGTAAACCTAACAGGAGTTATGGCTCGAAAACAATATATATATATATATTGGATGAGAAAACAAATCGGTAAAAAAAATAATAATTTCCATTGAGCCGTTTGCATGTAGCGACTTTACTGGTTGCTCCTTTGCTTTTTAACTGGTTGCTCGGAGTTGGTAAATTAAGAAAATCACTCGCAACAAAGTTGTGGAAACCCATTTAAATCTCTCCTTTTCGCTGTAGGATGTTGAAATTTGCGATTCAGATTTAAAAAAAAAAAAAAAACGGATAATGTTTCATGCCTACAAAATTCCAGCTTCAAGATTAAATAGCAAAGAAATTCGCTATGGAGCTCACTCAGATGATAATAGAAACTTCAATTATTTCAAATTAGGTAATTATTTGATAGTCTCTCCTCCACATGTTACTACCATGACTACGTTTGCTCGTCTCGCGGTCCTGCAAAAATTCAAATCACGGGACATCGTAAAGGCATGAAACATTTCAAAGAATCTCTATGGGGAACTTTTGACATGTTTCATGGCTTTAGGATGGCCCTAGATTTGCATTTTTGCAGGACCGCGAGATGAGCAAAAGTTGTCATGGTAGTAACTTGCAGGGTGGAGGAGAGACTATCAAATAATTACCTGATTCCTATGCCATTCAACTATGAAGCTGGAATTTTGTAGGCGTGTTGTTGAAAATTAGTTGCAGAGTCGATACCTGAAGTTTGTAAGTGAGTTCACCCAGTCTATACAAAAGGCTGTATGTCCAATAGAAAGTTTATCTGCAGTGTAACAATCAAACGTACAGCTCATTAAGCATGATAAATGAATGAATGGAGATAATAGCCTACAAGGCGATTACATATTCTTCAATGTTGCAATGGTGACTTTGTGGCCTTCCAAATCTAAAATAAAACGTCAATGTATCAACTGAGATTTAAGAAGGTCCTACAGACTCGCGAGATACCTTATAAATCGAACGGATGGATTACAAATTTATCAGAGACATAAAGAGCCTCAGATCACACTTACTAGATATTTCCCCCCTCCAAACTCTTCACTGTGAAAAACAACGTTAGTATCTACGAAGATCAAAGAAGAAAGGAGGGATGCAAATCAAAAATCAAAGTATTTCCAGAGTGGGTTGAATTTATTGGCAAATGAAGATGTTTTTACCTCGACGAAGGAGGAGGCTTTCTTGGAATTGGACATGTCTGCAGAACTCGCCAGGGATGACGTGGAAGAGGACATGTCTTCTCTGCTTCTCGACTCACGGCTTTTCCCGCTCAATGATGTCCTTGAACTACATTCATAAGGAATAAATAAGTAAATAATAATTTATTGTAAAAAGACCTAGTGGCTCTTTATACACAAAGGGATTACAAGGATGAAGTTTCAAAATAAAAAGAGTTTTTAAAATGTTTCAAAAGTAACTTGCACCCATTCTGCCCCCGCACGGAAGAACGTCTTGAGCCCATTTTTGCAATTTCTAGAAAAACGAGGTTAAGTGAGAATTCTTCTGCCATTCACCCAGTTCAATTAATTCGAGCCCAACTCTTTCGATCGTGTCTCATATCTATTCCTTCAACTCATCCACATACTGTTCAGCCATGGAATTAATTACCTTGACGATAACTATCAATTTTAGCGCAATTATACGGACATAGGACGGTCTAACCTAGTATGCACTACATCCGATGACTTGAACGTATATGGTTCCAGGTTAGAACGTCCTATCTACAGGGAAAAGTTCGCGACTTCAGTTTTAAAAATACTATTATTACCCCATATAAAAAAAATGTCTCCAATAATTTATCATTCAATGAGACCATGAATCCTAAATTCAAAATTAAAAGTCCAGGAGTCCGTGATGTAGGTATTTTTTTATCTCATATTCAAAGGTCAGAGTACGCATAAATCAGCGTACACACAGTTCACTTAAGTTTTATGAGGAAGGTAAGAAAGCAATTTTACAGTTACATAGCAACAAATATTTGTTCGCATTAAATATCAAACGGTTCTCTGATGCGTGTGTGTGAATGTATACATCATAATTATTTGTCAGGCTACAGAAATTGTAAAGATTCTAAAAATATTAATTTTTCTGTGGATTTCCCAATATCCCCTGGCCAAGAGGGGTAGGATAACATGGACTATGTATGAGCACAATTTAACAGCGTCAATCATCCCCTGGGTCCTGAATGTCTAAAACCTCAAGCTGTAAAATTTTAAATCCTACCGCTTGAAAATCTAATTTCAACCTCTCTAGGTCCCAAAAGATATTCAAACTCTTACTCATTTCCTTTCTTTTGTATTTGGTCCCCTCCTAATAGCCTCAAAAACAGGGCGTAGCGAGATTTTATGGGGAAAAACCCTGATCGTTCCAAAGCACGCCAATTACGTTATTTTCCTTAGCCGTATAAAAACCTACAGTCCGGTGGTGAAAATGGCAATCAAAGCTTGAAAGCTGAAGCTTAGCATGCTGTGCATTAAACAATATTGTATACCTTGCTCTTGATGGAGGAGCGTTAGATGCTGGTGATGACTTCCGACGGTTAAAACTTTAGTTCAATATTCCAACGAGGCAATAAAATGGATTTCAACAACATATTAGTAAGTTGATAGATTCTTTTACAAAACAGTTATAAGTTAAGCCAATATGTAATGAAATATTTGGGGAAGGGTGGGGTAAAATGCCAAAGGGAGAGGTTCGTAGACAAGGGCTTACTGTGTGATCATACTAGTTATGACTACATCCATTAGATGGCAGGACAGTGTTGAAACACAGTTGGCCAGCTATCTGGCGGACGAAGTCATAACTAGCACAGTTACACGGTGAATCCATGTGGGGACTTCCCCCCGCGACAAATTACCCCGCCATACCCTAAGATGTGGAATGATGTAACAAATAGTTAAGAAAATTCTAATTTAATACATAACGAAGTGAGTTACACCAGTGTTTTGTGCTGTCCCACAAAATCACACGACTGTGCTCGATGATATTGGTCAGATAATGGGTCTTCATACTTGAAAGTATCATTTAAGACCTAAAAGTCATAGTTTTTCTTTGAAGTCAGTTAAATATCAAATAGAACAATTATCTGACATAAAAATTGGCCAAAAAGAGTATTTACTATAAAATAGATTTTAAATGCAATAGGAGATTAAATTAAACAAATTTCATCAGACATCCATTTTCTTTTGTGCCTGGTTAGGGGAAAAAAAATATGGAGGTAACATTAGGTAGTTAGTTATTATTATTGGAATTTGCATTTATTTTCCATTCCTGGTACAAAATGTTTGAGCATTGAATGAACTTATGATCGATGATAAATATATAAGTTCAAAAAGTCTAGTTAAATACACATAACATTTATTCAGATGAGTGAGTGTAAGGGGTGTAATGTACGAGCCAGGAAGACCCTTCTTCGTTTGGGTTCAAATTTCTAATAAATGATTGTTGGAAATCATCAGTTTAAGGTACTGCCCGGTGAATTAATAGTGAAGAACGATTACTGTGAAACACACTTCTGTTATACAACAGGAGAAGTAGGTAACATAATGCTCAGTAAAACCGCACAAAATACAGGTGTGGCTCCACCTGAAGGTTAGTTAATTAAACCCATTCTCCTGCATAGTTACACAAAGATTACTGAACTCACCACTACTGCTACTATTAATTATTATTATTATCTTATTTTAAATTAACTAATTTTAAAGATATGATCAAGTTACAGGTTCCAAGTAGGGATAGTAGGTTGCCCATTGTAAAAATGTATCAATCGATTGTTTCCAACAATCAAAATGCAATCAATGTTTTCCCAACTGTTGAAATATTAGTTTCTCCAAGTCATGGTTTCAACATATGGCCTAGTCTCCAGTTTGAGTTTTATCTATTCGGCTCTGTCTTCTGGATAATGGTTGATTGCATTTCCAGTAAATAACACGGAAAGGCTTCATAGGCATAATAATACATTTTATTATGTCAATTAATAATATTTATATATTCCCCAGATTAGTTGGTCTACCTTCAGATTCGGATCTAGCACACATCTTCACATCTGGAAGATCAGGTGATCCGATTTCTTCTTTTTTCAAGACTCCGAATCCTATTACTTCGTCTCCAACTTCACCTAGGATCTTCGCCTTGAATCAAGTTTCAGCCTACTGTTACGTTCATCATTTATATTTTCAAGCCTATTACGTTCAGCTTTGTTTGTTCAAGTTCATCGTCATAAACATCCAACAAAGCAAGGTATGCGTTTACTTTATTACTAACATTAACTTCCCTGTGGCTACACGAATGTTACCTCAAACTACACGCTCTAATCCGGAAACTATCGACATTCGGGCACCAACAATCAAAATGCAATCAATGTTTTTTCCAAAGCACCGATTGTGTTTCAATTGTTTTTGAATAGGCAAATATGATCCGAACCCTAATTTTGGTTCCAATTATCATAGTCAGATGTCTAATACTACTAAATGGGGATTATTGCTACTGTCATTACCTAGTTAGACGGGCTTTAGGGGTGGAACGTGGAGCATCTTCTGGGGAGGTGATCTGCTGGGGCGTGCCAGAGGCGCTGGTGTTGGCCAGGTCGATCCTACTCCCAGTTTCCGTAAGGATCGTAAGTTGAGTTTGACGCACAAACATCCCGTGGTTCTCCTTACACTGAAAAAAAAAGTGTAAAGTACGAATTTTAAACCTTACATCAACGTATGGAACTTTTTAAAATCGAATATCATTTAGAACGATGTATAATTTCAAGGAAAACTTCCACATTCGATGAGGTTTGATAAAATGTGCCTCATCTGGTTGGAGCATTGTTACTAAAGAGAAACTTCTCTTTTGTAATGAAGGACACGAGTTTTAACGCTGTCAAGGTATCAAAATATTTTTCGGGTTGTTACATTTAGCACACATAAGTAAACCACAAAATAATTCTAAACAACTGATAAATTAACCCCTCTCGAGCCAAGACTGTAAACATTGCATTCCCTGATGTAGCATCTTTCACTTTTTCACTCACTAGAGCCCAAACACACACCGTGACAATGAACTTGCTCGACTGCTGGACTATATTCTTCTTTATTTGACTACACCAATTATATGACAAAGCGACAAATTAACAAATGAATAGGTAAATTAATAAATACCACCAGACATAGCACCCAAAAAATAATCATCTTCTCATTTCAAGTGAGAAACAAAGAAAAAAATGAAGTAATAATCCAAATAAATAATAATATAAATATAAAGTATAAATTAAAAAAGTCGTTCGCCCAGTGTGGCAACTGCTGAGCCATGTCCAAGAATTCTTCCAGCGAGCATCTGCTGAGCTAGTGGCCTGCAGCTTCACTTCATCGTTCGTCCGACCCCAAACCTGCCACGACGGCTAGTATTTGACTCCGGGGAAATGTTACGTTCAAGGAAAACTTTCACAGTCAAAGAGGTATGATAAAATCGGCCTTATAGCTCGTCTGGTTGGAGCTTTGCTACTAATGAGAAATTTCTCTTTAGTAATATAGGACATGAGTTCGAACTCTGTTGAGGTATCAAATATGTTCGGGCAGTCACATTTGGCGCACGTCAGTAAAACCAAAAATAATACAAAACAGTTAATTAATCTCTCTCGAGCCAAGACTGTGAAAATCGCATTATCTGACTTAGCTTCTTTCACTTCCTCACTTTGAGTTAAATCACAAACCGTCACAACTGTAGGGCCTCTTCCAGCGACCTCACTTAACTGTAGGACTTCTTCCAGCGAGCATCTGCTGAGTTCACTTCATGCAGTTGCTGAGAAAGCATCTCCACCGCATTGGGCTGGCAGATGACCCACTGTGCCCCCTCTGTGATTCTGACGAAGAGATGACATCAACCCATCTCGAAACGTGCCCTGCCCTAGAAGATGCACGACTATCAATGCTGACGACTGAGTGCCGGTGGGAACGAACCGCTGCGCTCTACTGGGCTGCTCGAGAGCGCATGGCACAATTGCCGTAACCACGCCGTGGTATAGTTAAAAAAAAAAAAAAAAATAAAAAAAAAAAAAAATTCATGCAGTTTCACTTCGCCGTTTGTCCGACCCCAAAACAGCAGACAGAGACGGCTGGTATTTGACTCCAGGGACATGTTACGTCCAAGGAAAACTTCTGCAGACGAAGAGGTTTGATTAAATCAGCCTCATAACTCATCTGGTTGGAGAGTTGTTGCAAAAGAGAAATTTCTCCTTTGTAATCAATGACAAGAGTTTGAACTCTGTCGAAATATCGAATATTTTTGGACCATAACAGTTTTTTTTTTAATATTTTATTTTATTTATTTATTTATTATTATTTTTTTTTTTTTTCAGTAAAATTAGTACATAGTTAACAAGTTGTTTGCATTCAAAGTGCTAAAATTTCAAAAATATGTACCATACAATAATCTACAGTACGAAAACTTACGAAAATTCACCCATACGATCTGAATGACTGGAACTTTTTCAGATCGAATACAAAACATTCCCATATTCCCATCCACCCAGGATGTCCCTATGAATGGATTTGTATACAATTTTGGTGAGCACTGAAGAAAGAGAAACAATAAACGAAAATATCACGTAATTATCCCATCCCACCCCACCACGAACTCTCTCCCCAACAGTAAATTTGAAACTTCCAAGGTCGCATAGCTGGACTAACACATGGATCGAGCCAATAATAAAAACTGTCACGGAATCAGATGCGTATAGTAAAAATATCCCGATTTATCGCTATTATGACCTCCATTCACCCCCTTCCACGATGAAATTTGAAACTTCTGACATATGTTCCAAAACTAGACCAAATTCTTCGTAATTGGAAAAAAAAAAAAATCTGACGAGAACAGTTTGAACATCACGATTTATCGCTATTACTCCCTTCATTCACCCCCCTTCATAGTGAAACTCCTGACGTATTTTCCAAAATTATACCAAATTCGATATTGGAAAAAAGAAAAGACTGAAAATAATAGTTAAAACTGATTTTTCAGTATTACCGATTAGTAGACCAATGATTTAGACCGTTTGATTAAGAATAGTTTGTGTGCATACCCAAACGTTAATTAATTGCTTATAACGTCGATTTCTTATCATCTATTGGTCCGATCATGTTCAAACTCGAAAAGTTGTGGGGTCTGGGGTGATGCACTTTATATTTTATTGCATTTGCTTGAATAATGGGTCAGTGATTATTGCGCATACCAATATTGGATGACACTCCGAGAATAATGAATCGATTTTGATGAATTTTTAAATATTGTTGGGTTAAGCTTTATACAATTTTCGCACATGAAAACATGAGTTATCGCTCTAATTTGCATTCTAGTATGTATACAAATGTATTAGACACTGTTATGTTTTGAGTTCAATCATTTTGATTCGTTCATTGTTCTTCATCTAATTCTATACGTCCATGTAACAATATGAGGGGAAGCTATACTGCCCATCCAACTTGGCAGACGTTTATTCAAGGATTCGGTCTTAGAATGGTCTGAAACGGATTTGCATATGGTTTTTTTTACACTCATGCTTGGGTTGTCCCACACCACAAACACCAATTTCAATAGTTCGTCCCTAGCTTCAGAGCGACGACCTAAAAAGTAATCCGTGAATATCAATAGAAGTCACCAACCTGCCCCTGTGGAGGCGTCGCGTGATGATGTTTCAAGGCGGACATAATCCCAGGAGATTGGTGGCGAATCGGAACTACGACCGCCACTGCCCAGAAGCGACTGAATACGATTGGAAAACAAACCAACTACAGATAAGTGAACCGATAATGGTGATGGCAAATGATGAACCTCGCACTTCAAGTAACAACAACGCTATTCAAAGACCACAAAGTTCACAGCAGATAAACTTAAGAAACTGATAGACTCGGGTTGCGATTTGAACAGAATGGCCAAGAAACAAGGGCGGTGTTTTGAGATAATTTTGATTTTTTTCACTCCTCTTTGAAGAAATTAAAGACTATTATTTTTTTCATCCCCACTCATTTATTAGAAAATAATTGTTTAATTGAATGTAATTTTATTACAACTACTTTTAGTGAATTTTCGTTGAAAATAAAACTATTGCAATGGCTCGGAAAATTGTAAAATCAAAATTTTTGAAAAACTTCTTCATTGAAATCCGTTTTGAGGCATTCTGAAACGAATCCTAGAGTTAAACATTTTTTCATATATATATATATATATATATATATATATATATATGTGAGTGTGTGTGTGTGTGTGTGTGTGTGTGTGTGTATGTGTGTGTGTGTGTGTGTGTGTGTGTGTGTGTGTGTGTGTGTCCTCCCAAACGATAACTCTCCTTAGAATTGGCATAAGAATTCCGTTCTTCCGCCAAAAAATCAAGCTTTCCAAGCGAAAGGTCGAGTTCGTTGGCCAGCATTTTTTTAGCACATTAAATCGGCCAAATTCCAAAAAAGTGATGAAGTAAATTACTAAAAATAGCAAAAAAACGATAACAAATTGTTGAATTTATATTTTTCAGCACATGTTGCTCAAATTAAGTTTATTAACTATAAAATAGAACATTAAAAAATTTATGTACAAAATTATGCTGGAAAATATACCTGAAGTTCATTAAAATTTGCTAAAAAATCTATAAAAACTGCAATAAAGTTAGAAATCTCTTTTCGAATAGCAGATTATTATTTAGAACGAGTTTTTTGCTATGAAATTAGTTGTTAACAATGTCTTTTCACTCAAAGTCCTCAATGTCGAACACAATGTAACATAACATAGTACGATAATTTACGAAAATTCGCTCATACGATCATGCTGCATGACTGGAACTTTTTTGTAACACTTACTCGTTGAATTGATACATTATTATATTTGAATGTATTGGGTTTGCCCGTTAAAAAAGTACTCAAGTCATGCTGCATGATTAATAAAGCGAATTTTCTAAGAAAAGTTGCGGATAACATTAAATTAGGCCCTTAAATTCTGATCATTGAGGCCAATCATGTCAAGAATAAAACAGAGGGGACAGCCGTGTGACGACATCGCAAAGAAAATTTTAGAACATGCAGCCGAACTCGAAAATTTGGTCAACTATGAGCATTTTTCACCTAAAAATCGATTTTTCTCACTTATTCATTGATGTATGTAGTTGTACAAGACTAAAACTATTTAGTTCAGGTTCAGTGTGCGTTTCAATTAATCGCAAAATAAATGTCACTGACAGATTCTTCATTCAGGAGAAATACCTACTGTAAGAAAAGTAATTTGTATCAGCGAAAGCGCCACTTCGCAAAATTTGTTTCCAACTCTACTTCGTAGTCGTAGATTATCCTAGACTACTCGACCAAATTTTACAAAATTTGACTCAAAAATCATACATCAGCCGGGGAATTCAGTAATCTCGGTTTGGACAACCCTACAGGATGAAATTAAAAGGTTGAAATGTTAAAAATCGGGATCCCAAAAAATGTATAAATAAAAAAGTGCTCTTTTATTTGTTAATACATGCACGTAGGAATTCTCTTAAAGGTGGATAACCTATTACTAACACCCTATATAGCCAATAGGAAAATCTCCATAGATAAATATACAGAGCGTTCCAGTTAACCAAGACCCCCCTTACCTTTCTTAGTAGATGGGTTAGAAAAAAATAAAATAGAAAACCCCTTGTTTTTCCCGTAAATATAACATTTTGCTTCCGAGTCTACCTATAGGTAGCAGAAGAATTGTTTTCACATTCGGAAGATGAAAACAATTTGTCTCCAAAATCAAAATTTCTACACGCATTTTACGTTTTAGAACATTCTGAAAAACGTCGTTCCTTGTTTGTCTGTCGTGTGTCCGCAAATCCTCGTAACAAGCTCAATTTTCACAGTTTTCATCCGATTTTGATGA
The DNA here is from genome assembly GCA_030762985.1 of Adelphocoris suturalis. Taxonomy (NCBI): domain Eukaryota; kingdom Metazoa; phylum Arthropoda; class Insecta; order Hemiptera; family Miridae; genus Adelphocoris; species Adelphocoris suturalis. The sequence continues at coordinate 48,146,195 of CM061042.1, read as the reverse complement.
TATTTTCGGTGAATGTGCGGATTAGAGTGCAGATGATACCCTATTAGTTTCATTGATCCCTGATAAATATCTGTGTATGTGCAAAAGTAAATTCCATTAACTTTGGCCCCGGAATGAAAATTTCAGTTGCCTCACATTTCCGTGACTTTTGCCTGACCGAGCTTCAGATTTTCCAGACAAAACATATCAAAGTCGGTAACTCATCTTAGGATTAATATAAAAAATCTGAAGGATAGTTAGGAGTTGACGATTTGAGCATTTCATATCAAGTTCATACCAATCGTATCAAAAGTAGCTCCTGCGCATAATCAAATGTGAAATCCTTGTAACAAGCTTAATTTCCACAGTTTTCGACCGATTTTGATGACATTTTCAGGGAATGTGCGGATTATAGTGCACATAGTTCCCTATCAGTTTCATTGTTCCCAAATAAATATTTCACTCAGCGCAAGCTTAAACGTAAATTCCATCAAGCATCACTTTCTCACGCCCTAGTTGTTTGATCTCACTCAAATTCGGGGGATAGTTGGGGGATGAAGATTTGACCATTCTATATCAATTTCATACCAATCGTATTAATAGCAGCCCCAGTGCATGCGCGAATGTGTAATCCTTGTACCGAGCTCAATTTTCACATTGCAACGATTCTGGTGTGAACTCAACCTTATTCGACTCAACCTTGAAGGACGCTTATGTTTTATTTTTCAAAAATGTAGTAATAACAAAGTAATATATTTTTCTATCTGTTTAATATCTGTGTCTTTACTTCATTTAATGTTTTGCATAATATTGTAACAGCCCCAAAATAGTTTATTCCTCGACAGGAGTTTGAACTCGCGTCTTTACCGATAAGGGGAATTTCACCTTATTTTCAACACTCCAACGATTTGAGCTATGAGACAGGTGTAATCAAACCTCTTCGACTGTGAGAGTTATTTTCCTGGAGTGTGACATTTCCCCCAGAGTCAAATACCAGCCGTCTCGGCTGGTTTGGTCGAACGAATAATGAAGAGTAACTGCACGCCGCTGGCTCAGCAGATGCTCGCTAAAACAAGTCAGCAGTCGAGTGAGGTCATAGTCACAGTGTGTTTTGACTCAAGTGAGTAAGGAAGTGAAAAGTGTCATGACAGGGAATGTGATATTTAGTCTTTTGGCTCGAGAGAGATTTAATTAATTATTGTTTTGTATTATTTCGGGTCCTACCGACTGCGCCAAGTGTAACGGCCCGAAAATATTCGATACCTCGACAGGATTTCGAACTCGCGTCGTTACCGCTAACGGGAATTCCCCTTAGTTGCAACACTCCAACGATCCAACCTAAGAGACCGGTTTAATCAAACCTCTTCGGCTGTGAGAGTTAATTTCCTGGAGCGCAACAATATCAACTACTCTTACATTTATAGTTCATCTTAATTTACCATTTCCCTCAACCATAGGAACCAGCTATGGAACCATAAGATACAAGGGCTATGGATACAAGGGCTATGTGCCACACCCATGTTCTAGTTCATCGTTGATAAATTTCTTTTGACTAAAATATTGCTGTTCAACAATTTGTAGCCAATTGTAGTGATTTTTTGGCATATTTGTTGAAATTTGAGCAATATAATGTACTCAAAAAGTGCTGGACAACGAATTCATCCTTTTATTTGAAAGGCTTGATTTTTTGGCGCAAGGACATGATTTTTATCTCAATCCTAAGAATATTTATCGTCTGGAATGCCATATGTTTTACATATATGTAATACATATGTATAAGCGTTAAACTCTAGGATTCGTTTCCGAATGCCTCAAAACGGATTTCAATTAAGGACATTTTCGAGAATTTTTATTTTAAAATTTTTTGAGCCTTTGATATTTTTTTAATGATTTTAATTTTTAACAAAAATTTGATAAAATCCATTATTTTGCAAAAAAAATCAAGCAATCTAAAAGAGAGGATGAGATCGTTGGGCAGCGCTGTTTGAGCATTAAACTGGTCAAATTCCAAAAAAAAATCCTACAAAGTGAGGTTAAAAACGGCTAAAAAAATCGTTAAATTTATATTTATGAGCGGATTATTTCGAATAAAGTTCATCAACTAGGCAAACATAAAAACTTCGAAACATGATTGCACAAAATTGAGCTGAAAATGTACTAACATTTTATTGAAATTAGCTAAAAATTTATTTTAAAAACTGCAAAAGAGCTTAAAATTCGAAATAATTTTTTTGAAAAGCAGATTATTATTTAGAACAAGTTTTTTCTCCATACAATTGATACATTAACAATTCCAATGCACCTAAATTGCTAGAATTTCAAAACAATTTAACATAATGAACTACGATAATTGGCGAAACTAAAGATAGGATCATGCTGGGATGGAACTTTTCCCTTCATGTTGATGGTATCTCGACAGTTTAATTTTGAAGGCAAATTCAGTGAAATTAGAACTCATAAGTGCACTTACTTGGAAATACTGTTTGTTCTGGACTGATCCGTTGTTTTTGCCTTTGGGCTCATCAAGTATTAGGCCAATCCATTTCCCAGTTTGGAAGGCGGTGGTTCCAATGTAGGCCACTTCCCCCTGCACGCCTTTCCCGGTCACCTCAACCCGCGTTCCGATTCTCAGGAGGCTCGCCATTCTGAAAGCAGACGCAGATACCAATATGATTAACTGAACGGTAGTGGACCTTATTAGAGCGTTCCTAAAGCTATAGTCAGATAGAGATGAGGTGCCTTATCTCCAATAAGATAAATTTATCCCACTCTATAATACAAGAAAACTGAAGGCCGTATCAAACTTGCATTTTTTCAGCTTTTTTCTCGCATTTTTAATGCTCGAACGTGAAGAAGGCAAAGTGCTTTTTTCCAAGGTCAGCTTTTTCGACCATTGAGCATCCTGGCGGAGCATTTTCAAATTCACTTGGGAAAATTATAGAACATTATCTAATTTTTACCTCAATGCGAAAAATTCTAATATGTAACCCTTGGGAAGGTAACAATTCAATGGAAAACCTCTAGGAGCCCTAACCTTACAGACTTAATAAAACTGCATTACGCCAGAATGCGCTGTTTTTGCACTTATTCCTCTTCAACATTCACAGCTGACCTTGGAAAAAAGCAGCTTTGCCTTCTTCACGTTCGAGCATTAAAAATGCGAGAAAAAAGCTGAAAAAATGCAAGTTTGATATGGCTTTTATCCCGAACCTACCTATCTCATCTCTTTCTCCTTATCGTAAACTAACCTTACACGCCGATAACAGTGATACATATTCATTTCTTGTTGGTATTCATGATTCATGAAAATTATATTATCTTGCTGATAAATTTTCAAAATTTGCCATGCGAAACATTTTTGTGAATAATAAAAGAACTAGGAAACTTAAGGAAGTGCTGGAAACTGAACAAACGAGATAGACGGGAAAATCCCCTTGGTGGTTTACCATTACTTGAGGAAAAGTAGCGTCACTTTAAGATAAGACAATAATTCAAACCTATTGACTTTATCAGGTTAGTATACAGGGGGACTCGCGCCAGATGATAAAATCCCCAAGTACCTTATCCCAATTGACTTATCGTTTAGGAACTCTCTATTGAGAGTAAGCCGAATGGACCCGAAGTTAGCCTTCAATGTTCGTTCGCCTTCGGTTCCCCTAGCAATTCAAAATTTACACTCAGTGCACATTTATCCACTCCCGCCTGTATCAGAGAAGGTTAGGCCTGTAGTTTCGTGGCCAGTCAATGTGTTTTTGGATTTGTTAATCTGTGGGAAAAGGTGATTAGGGACGTCTAGAGATGGTTAGGGATGAGTGGGAGTGGTTTGGGCCGTAGGCATCTGATCATCGTTCTTTTTTCCCCCTCCCATCACTTTTTGTCTATTCCTGCTGAAGCCTGATTCCTTTTATCCCTACCACTCATAAAGTAGTCTTTTTATCAGATCAATCTCTCTGGTTACTGCATAGTTCGTCTTGGGTCCTGCTCTCGTCCACTAGATGTTTGAAACTTTTCATGCGTGGTTGCTATGATCATCATCATGGACATGATTCAACTGAACCAGAGTGCACCCTGGATCCGTGATCAATCTGGTCCGTGATCCTGCTCCTTCAACAGCCAAATAGTCCCTACATCACTCCACTGAATGAGAGGTGAGCAGAACGGTTCCACATTACCGATGCAGGAGGGGGGGGGGGGGGTGTTCTGTTAATTTTGGATATATAACTGTTGACCAACTTTCCACTGGACTAATTTTCCACTAACAGGCAAAACGCGGGCAAAGCAACAGCAGTTAACTAACCAAGAATACTTAGTTTCAGGCATTATCACCAGTACCACCAAAGCAGCAAAATTGCAGGCTCACATGGCAGAAAAATGAACACAAAGTTCTTCTTTTTTTCACTTCCACATTAAGGACCACCAAACTCATTGATCAAATTTATATTCAAAACATAAATACTAAAAAACATTTAAATCAATTAATTACAAAATGACATTTATTCATTTATTTATACAAAAACAACCGGCATTCGGCAATTACAAGAAAGGAAACAGAAAAATAGTACACACGTTACAATATCAGTAAGTAAAAGGAAATAAAACTGGAAAAAATTTTGTGGTTACAAAAATGAATAAGAGACTGAATGAATCAAACGGAAAATTAGGTAGTCATGTCACTTTGAAGCATCCGCCGCCTGAGAGAAATAGTGGGGTTTTGGAAGAAATCGTAGTCCATCGCATCCATAAACCAGCAAATTGCACATCAAACACGGTGTTTGGTGAGCTGGCAATATTCAGTCGGCACGAAGAGAGAAGAGCTGGACATTGACGGGAGCCATTTGCCAGCTTATAGTAAAATAGCAAATCGGCTACAACACAATGTTTCAATTTTGGTTGACGAAGGGAGGCTGCAAGATTAGCAAATACGATACAGTCAGATGGTATGTGCACTTTTTTAGGCAAGATACCTCAAGAACCTCCTCCGAATCCCTTCCGAATGGTGATTATACTCTGCATAGAAGGGAGACCACCCCGGACTGGCATACTCCAGAACTGGGCGTACCAAGGCTTTATACAGTGTAGCAATAGCCTCAAGAGGGGTGCATCTTATTAAATATTATTATTCTACAATAATATAATGCCGTGTCAATGCGATCAACACAAGAAGTGAGAACATTTATTTAGTAACACGCAAACAAAACTAATTAACATATTAACAAGTTCAACATAATCCACTGGAAACGTTGGCTCGTTCCAATACGCCCCCTCAAGCACAAACTTCATTTTTCAAGCCTGCCTCTTGCATGCAGAAGTTGTGCTTGCTTTTAGTCAGATGTGCGGATTTTGTGAGAAAATCCGCAACAATATTTTCCGTTTCCAGATAGACAATCTGAACTTGTCCCTCGTCCACATGTTGCTTCAAGAACTGACTTCTTATATCAGCAGGGTTGCTAATACGAGCCTGCGCCTCCTGGCTGTCATTAAACAGGCGAATAGGCTTTTTGATCTTGTAATCGATTTCAGTCAAAAATCTATTCAAATATATTGCCTCTTTTACGCCTTCTGAGAGACTCATAAGTTCAGCTTCGACGCTGGACAAGGCAACCGTTCTTTGTCCAAGATATAGATGCCCCTGACAGCTTGAAGAGGTATCCAGTAAATGAATGACGATCGATTCTACAGTTACCCCAGTCGGCGTCAGAATAACCACTCAACTCGAGATCAGTTTCAGTTTGCTGTCTTGAATAGGTCAGCTTTTCATCCATTGTCCCCTTCAAATACCGAAGGATTCTTTTCGCTGCTTTCCAATGGATTTCTGAGTAGCAGTTATTGAATTGACTTAAATATGTCACAGCATAGTTGATGTCAATTCGAGTGCCCAAAGTCAAATACATAAGAGATCCTATCAGATTCCTAAATGGAAACTTTTTCAGATCATTCTCATTAACTTTTGTGGGTTCAAATTTTTGATTTGCATCAAGAGGGGTAGAAATAGGTTTACAATTTTCCATTTTAAATTTCTTCAAAATTTCCTGAATATATTTTGTTTGAGAAATTGTCATTTTTCCCTCCTTTTGATTATATTCAAATTCAAGGCCTAAACAATAATGAATTTTGCCAAGGTCTTTCATTCGAAATTCATTCATCATTTTCGATTTTAAATTCATTAAATTTTCAACGTTTTTTTATAGTAGTACTATATCATCGACATAAACAGCCAAAATTACACTATCTTCCCTACACTACTCCTAGGGTATAAACACAAGGATCAGAATTAGAAGGTTTCATACCAATTGCTTTCAGTCTTTCGTCAAGCTTTTTGTACCACTGTCTCCCCGACTGTTTTAAGCCGTAAAATGATTTTTTCAGCTTGCAATATCTTTTCCGTTCCTGTAATCTTGCAGCATACTTCTCACTCTTTCTTGGATATCTCCTGTTTCATTTTCTATTAGGTCCAAAAGAATTTGCTGGAAATGCTGTGGCGGCTTCATGAAAATATTCTCTTCCAAGTCCCCATTCAGGTACGCAGTCTCCACATCCATTTGTATCACCGTCATGTTGTTCTTGACAGCTATTGCCATTAATGTACGAAGGGAAGAGAGGCGTACCACTGGAGAATAGGTTTCAAGAAAATGGATTCCAGGTTCTTGCGTGAACCCTCGTGCAACAAGCCGCGCTTTTCGTCTTTCAAGTTCTCCAGTTGAAGAATATTTATTGCTCAAAATCAGTCTGCATCCTACAGCACCAATATCGTCTGGTTTTTCTTGGAGTTTCCAGGTCTTATTGCTTAGCAGTGATGAGAACTCCTTGCGAACTGCTTCATACCATTCATCTGCGTTTGGTCCTGAAAATGCTGTAGTTGGACTAACTTCAACAGCACATGTTATGTCACTAATTTCGTTCATCTCAGTTGTCTCTGCATGCTCATCTGATTCTCCTGCTGTTTCGGATTCACTTTCAGACTCAGGGTTAGATTCAATTTTTGTGGTTTCCTGTAATTGGAGCTTTGGAACCATAGAAAACATTTTCTTCCGTCTTCCAGGTCCTGCACTAGTTTTCACCAGTCTCGGCCTACCTCGGCCTCGAACTAACTTAACTACATTTTCTACCTGTGGCTGTTGTTGAGTTTCATCGTTATTTTCAGTTTCAATATTATCTTCTTCGTTTTCAGGTTTTCTACGATGATCAAATAATTCAACTTTGTTTTGCTCATTTTCACATCTTTCCGTTGAAAGACTATTGGCAATCCCAGGAATTAAAATTTCTTTTTCTTTTCTCCCTTCTTTAGAATGGTTAATTTCGTTGTCCATCTCTATTTCCAGATCTTCTAGTTGTTTCAGATCTTCTAATTTTTCGAGTTCCACATCCTTCTGATCAGGTTCATCTTTGAATTTGATGTCTCTTGTTACACATAATTTTCTACTCTCCACGTCCCATACTCTGTACGCTTTCGATGTAGTCGAGTAGCCAACAAATATGAATTCTCTGGAGCGTGGCGATAGTTTACCTTTTGAATTGTTCTTATCTAGCACATAAGCTTTGCTCCCAAAAGTCCTGAAGTATGAAACCATGGGTGGTTTTCCGTACCAAACCTCATATGGAATTCTTCCTACTATACCAGAGCATGGACACCAGTTTCTCAAGTGTAGAACTGTTTCTATAGCAGTTGCTACAGCTTCAGCCCAAAAACTATCGGGTAAACCTGATTCCGCGAGCATACATCGTACAATATTCAGAATGGTTCGGTGCATCCTTTCCGAAATTCCATTTTGCTGCGGTGTTCCCGGCACAGTTAATCTTCGCCCGATTCCATACTTCTTCAAATAATCTTGAAACTCTCTAGAGTCGTACTCTCCTCCATTGTCGGATTGCAGAAATTTTATTTTTGCATTCCTTTGATTTTCAATTAATGCTTTGAAGTCCTTAAATGCCTTTAGTGTTTCATTCTTTGCTTTCAGAAAATAGACAGTACACCAGCGCGTTGCCTCATCGATAAATATCACATAGTATTTCGAGCCACCGTTTGACTTAGTTCGAACTGGTCCAAAAACATCACTGTGGATAATTTCTAGAGGTTCGACCTTCTTCCCAGATTTTTCAGGGAATGGTGTCTGTGCCATCTTTCCTCGCAGACATGTTGTGCAAGTAGGGAGCTTGTGCTTTAAATTAAAATTCATTCCAATCACCGCATTAGATTTCAAAATTTTCTTTAGATCTACTTCATTCAAATGTCCATATCTCTTGTGCCATATGAATAGTTTAGATATTTTTGAGTTTTCAGTTAAATTTGAAACTTCAGCCTCTTTAACGAAATACAAACCATTCTGTTTTCTTGCGAAAAGAATAGCTTGATTTTCTTTGTTGTACACAGTTGCCCCATCTTTAGTAAATATGACTTTGAAACCATTTTCTGTCATTTTCGCAACAGATAAAAGACCTGTGCGTAGGTCGGGTACATATAGGGTGTCGTTCAACTCAAGATGGGTGGTTGTATTCCCTTCCTTCGATGTCAGTCGAACTTGACCTCTGGCCTTAACTTCAGTGGTAGCAGAACTAGCTAATTTCAGCGACAAGCCATTAGTGGACACTAACCTAGAAAACCTATTCCGATCATTGCACAAGTGACTGCTGCAGCCACTATCGAGGCACCAGCCCAATCCTTCAGAAAATTGTGCCATCATTGCTGCAGAAAATGAATTTTCATGACAATTATTACTTACAGCTAGCTTGGTTTATGAACCTTTCACTAGACACTCAGACCCCTTGTGTCCTAGTTCCTTACAACGATAACCACGAAAAGGAAAATTCTTACTTTTCGGTTTCTCATCTGTCTTCTTTTGTTGTACAAATTTCTTCTTGACTATCATCGCATTTGGATCATTCAAATCAGCTTTACTGTTTCGGGCCTCGTGTTCCTCAACTATTTTGGTGCTCAATAATTCTGGCTTTGGAACGTCATCCCTTGACTCTATTGCAACACGGAAGTTATCATATTCCTCGGGTAGGCTATAGAGCAACATGATTGACAAAAGTTCTTCATTGATCACAATCGCCATTTCCTGCAATTTATCGACAGTATCAAAAAATGATGCTACATGGTCTCTAATATCATCCCCCGATTTCATCCTATGCAATATCAATCTTTTTAACAGTGTTGCCTTACGGGCGGGACCTTTTGATTGATACACATCTAAAAGTTTTTGCCATACACCATGAGATGTTTTGATACCCTTAATTAACTTTAATTCCGATGGACTAATAGATAGGATCAGATCTGACCTTGCACATAGGTCCTCTTCTTTCCACTTCGCAACCTCCGCTGGATCATCAGATCTTTCAAGAGTTCCATTAACATATTTCCATCCTTTAGACTTGATGAGAAAGGATTCCATGTGTATTCTCCATGTGTCGAAGTTATTCCGCCCCAATGGTTCAATTTTGATAGTCGAATTCATTATGACAATAATTCTATACAAAATTTATCTTCTGGGCCTATATACCTAGTAAATATTATTATTCTACAATAATATAATGCCGTGTCAATACGATCAACACAAGAAGTGAGAACATTTATTTAGTAACACACAAACAAAACTAATTAATATATTAACAAGTTCAACATAATCAACTGGAAACGTTGGCTCGTTCCAATACATCTCTTTAGGAAGCCCAATGACCGCAAGGCCTTTGCAGAAATCATATCACATGCCATTTAAGGATAGTATTGGATCCAGAAGGACACTTAGGTCATATGCTATCACAGGTCTGATCAACAAAACACCACCTATCAGGTAAAGATATGATATTAACTGTAGCTCACGAGATCTAGAGTAAGTTGCCACTGTACATTCAGTCGGATTCAATGCAAGATTGTTAGATTGACACCAATCACAAACTAAATCAAGGCATCGTTGGAGAGAATGACCTTCATTGGACGACGAGACTTATAAAAATATTTTAAGGTCGACAGTAAACATCAGGATTCTTGTTTTTCTGGAAGAGACAAATCATCAATGCAGTTTATTAAAAGTAGAAATAGAAAAGGGCCAATATGGGAACCCTGTTGAACACTAGAAGAAGCGTGAAAGGGTGATCACAACGTAACTTTTATCCAGACCATTTGACTCCTATCAGTCAGATAACTACTGATCCAGCCAGAGGTTTTTGGGTGGTTCAGGTTCAACCATGAACTCCCAAAGAAGATAATAGGGAGGGGATATGTGGGAGGGAAGCACGATCAAAAGCTTTGGCAGAATCAAGAGAAATTACATCAACATAGGATATAGGAAGAGAAAACAAAAAAGTGAGTAAAAATACACTTGAACTCATCATGTAAATCTTATTACCACCTATCGAAGCGGTGAAAAAATCTCCAGAGTGAACAAGATAACTGCCTTACAGAACACCGAGTTAGAGTCTACAGAACACCTGGAGAAGTTCTCCAAGGCAAAGATGACGGCGTTTCTCCAATGTGGAAAAGTTTTCATATCGAAACATAGTTACAGAACCTCCTCCGTTTCACTTCCCGATCCGAGCGGAGGTCTGAGGGGTTCAACCCGTTCCGCCCTTAGAGGTAGAACTCTATGGTTAGCCTACCAGAGAGAATTGCCTACACGTGAACACCCTGCCCTTGAACCCCACCACCTTTTTTAATATTCTACCCTCCATCACTCCTGCCAACAATAGCAATAGGTAAAGCTCTATTCCAATGGTAGGAACAGAATCAAGAAGGGGCACAAACTCAAATCGAAACTGGATAGGGAAAATGGTAGAGCTCTCTAGGTTTGAGAAATGCACAAGGACTGGACAGAAAAGTGGCGGGCTGATGCGACACTGGACCGTTCGTGGCCCCCTCCCCGATCTGTGAATTCGCGTGGGGTGGTGATGAGGAGGAGAGGAGACCACAAACGATCAAGTCTCGCATAGGCCTGCAGCAGCCCCATCCTGCTCCTTGTGCACTTCTAATACCTGAGAGAGAGCTCACCCTATTTATATTTTTTAGGGCCACAGGTCCGAACCAGTGCCAGAGTCCCAACCCCTCTCATCTCACCCCACACGGGAAGATCGCCAAATCACAAGAAGATTTTAGATCACCAAGAGAGGAAATTTGTAAAACCTTTATTCGGTCTTTGGTCAGGGGAGAGACATCCTTGGCGAGTTGATGCACAGCATGGGGAAATTGCGTGAAAGAACCAATGATTCTTCCACCCACAGCAACAAAACCGGCTTTAAGAGGGAACCTGGCTTGTCGAGGAGTGTGGGAACCACAGAGGGAAGCGTTGTTTGAGTCCGTGTTGTAGACACAGATGCTCCCTCTTACGTTCCAGGCTTCGTACAAGCAGTCCTCAAGTCAGCAGAAGAAGAGGGAATACCTTCCCGCACGTGAACAGCTCCATTGCACGTTCACTCCTCTAGTGTGTTCTGTTGACGGAGTGTTTGCACCACAAATGGACTGTTATGTAGATGTACTGGCGGAGAAACTGGCTGACAGATGGAAACGGCCCCATGGAGTTGTTAAGGGTTGGCTCCGGGCTCGTCTCGAATTTGCCATCCAGCGGGTATCATTAATGTGCCTAAGAGGGGCGTGACAGAAGTGGAGAAATGTGGACGCCCTTGTCGGATTTTACGAAGGTGCGGCATTGCCCCTCAGATTTACTTGGATCAGTCATGAGTAAAAGGAGACATAACAAAGAAACCGTATGAATCCGTCATCCATCCGCCCACTATTATGTGTGGACCAGGAACATACCGGAGAACCATTCATGTGTTATTCCTTCATTCAAATAAAATAATCATATATATGGTTGATACAGATGCACCTTGAGGTGGGTAATTATACTCATGTTGCTCAGAAAAAATAAAAAAGATTATGTTTAGCGGAAAAAGTGGTTTTAACAGAACTTAACAGAGTTGTGGGAGGGCAATGACACTTATTTTTCCTTTTTGGGAATAAACTTTCGTCGACTTCCCAACCTAACCAGGCCGTAGATAACTGCATCTGAACACCTGTATCAAGATACCTGTAGACTGAAGTTTCAGATCAACCAGACACAGTTCTCACATGTACTTCAGTTATTCTGGCATACCCGACATTGAAGTATATAATTTCAATATTTAACCCTCCACCAACTGTGTGGTTTACAGAGTCTCTAAAGGATATTATATGAGAGGTTGGGTCTCTGGCCATGTTCGTACATGTGGCCACTAAAGCGGCCCATTCACGATCCTGCTGCAGGAAGTGAGGGGAACGAGAAACTTCTCACTCTTCTTGCACGGGAGGAGTGCAGGACGTGTGTGGAGGCCTTCCTGCTGCATGTGTCCTGCAGAGCTCGTCGGATAGGATTCCCATCGAACCATCCTGTGGTCCGGGGTCCCCCACCCTATCAACCTGCTAGGTCCGAGCTTGTGTGGAGCTGCCGGAAGACCTTAAATAAGGAGCCATTGAAGAATGGAGAACGCAGAAGGCAAACACAGAATACCGTATACTGGCGGGAAACCTTCGGTTTGAGCTGGGAATGACGGATCGTATATATGGAGAACGCACTCTGAGGCACGAGAGAGCGAAGAGGGGAACTTCGTTGCACTCCCCATCTCCTGCAGCAGGATCGTGAATGAACCGCTTAAAGGATAAGTATTTACCGAGACATATTGGAGATATACAGAGATGTAGTCACAAACCGCGCTTATCAAAAACTTGGAACCACTATGTCGGTACCGGCATGATATATATATATGAGCGTTCTGGAACAGTTCTAGTGCAGTTCAACCTCGAGGTTAGGTTCCACATTCCTGATATAAGAGTATTCTCACACCTCTAAGCTCTATCCTGAATACTTCTCTGGAAATCCCTCACGGCGTCAACATGCCTCAGCTACTCCGCTTCGCCCAAACCCTCCCCACTAGTTGTCAACGTGAAGATGATCAAAAACTTACTTTATGCAACCAACCACTTTACAGTATCGAATGCATTGTTTATATTTTGTAGAGTAAAAACACCCTAGTGAAGCAACGTTGTACTCTATATCAAAAATATCCTTCGATTACATAGTTGCCCCCATTCCACTAAATTGCTGTTGAACAGACTTAAGGATATCTGCCCGAACAAACTAAACTGGATATCAGATAAAAATATTAGTGTACTTAATTGAATAATAACTAAAACATATATAGGGACTTTAGGGGATAGGTAAATGTACTCACACAGCAGCAGATCTGATCAAGGATCACGTCACTGAAACCACCAGCATACACGTCGCAATCGCGAACGGTAAGTCGGCAAACGAACCAATATCAACTAGTTATATTTAACAGCTGAAATTATATACCTACTTGGTATAAATAAAAATAATAACATTTAAATAAAAATGTTTAAGTTAAACGGATTTAAAATTACTATTTTAAAGATTGTCAGAAAGGTAAAATTTAGAACTAATGTAGATGGTGGTGGTTGTCTGACCTGGTGGTTCTCTTTTGTGTTGGCCGCCACTGATAGAGTTAAACCGACTCTTCTTTCATCTCTTGACACGTTCAACGCGGAATGTGTCATATGACACAGGCTGCCTCTTCTCTCACACGGGCAGAGTCATATGACACAGAGCCTATGTACCTGACACAGTGCCTCTTTCGAAAGCCTCGTGTATTGAATAGGAAAGGTTTAGAAGGCCGTTCGGAAGCACGATTTAAGGTGGGTTCACATCCATGCGTAAATGCGTAAATGCGGCTATGCGTTTGAGTAGTGGAGGGCGTTGGAAGTAGTAGAGGGGAGTGCGTAAATGCGTCAGGCCGTTCATAACCATCCGGTTGTGTTATCATTGCGTTATCATTGTTGTTGTCTTCTATTACCATTGCCTTTTTCCAAAGAGACATATTTCCTCCCGAATTTTCTTCAAACTATCACACATTTCTTGGACATTACAGCTCCATAAACAATGTTGAATAATAAACTCATAAAAAAATTACGAGGGCGTATAGAAGAAATTGTTATGTATGTACATTAAAACTGCAAAGGCGACGTCGTTTTGAAATGAGACTGTTGGGTAATTATTCGGTCCTTCCATCAACTAGGTACTTTTCCCAAGATAACATTATGGGTATTTCTACCCGAAAAAATATGTAGGTTGGCGCATTTCAAATCAATTAAATGCATTGACGTAGTTAATTTGTCCATTTCGTAAGGACAAGTTGGCCATCTCTTCTCAAATACCTACTCATTCAACTAGCAGGAAATTGATAATCTATAATCAAAAAATGTCTCAAAACACAAATGGAATAGGATCATCAGGAAGGTAGGTTGTTGGTGAGATCGCAAAATCGGTACCTACACCTAAGTATATTTAACCCAACTCGGCCTCATCTGCATAAAACCGTGTTTAATTTGAGTGTTTTATTAATTTATTATTGTTATTATTATACGCAAGCTCTTCATCTTTATCAAATACAATCAAAACTTTATCGAAAGAAACCAACAAAGAGAAACGAAGGTTCGCTACCTTCTTATCTTATCTTTCTTTATCAAACAAAAGAAAACTGCGCAATGGGCAACTGCGCACATGCGTAAATGCGTCTATCCGTTAAAATATCTAATTTTTCAGATGTGTACAGTCCGTTTCAAGAGTGCTTGTCCGGCAAGATTCACCCCACTCTTCCGACTGCCGCTAGCCAATCAGAAAGCCGAACGCATGATCGGATAGGCGCATTTACGCATTTACGCATGGATGTGAACCCACCTTTACTCAGTAAGAACCTACCTACCCACCAGAGGTCGCCGTTTTCTGCTACAGGGCACTGATAAAAGTGATAAGCGTGTCTTATCCGCGAATTCTGCTTCCGTGTGGGGTGTGTTCACCCATTTCAGACTCGCGTTGAATGTGTTAATCATGGATGAGAGAAATTCTCTTCTTCCATGGTGTTATTTCATGCTAAAAGCCATACCGATCATACTTACGGATTTGTGAATGTGTGTATCGTGGGTTTATATCCTTTTAACTTCACCTTACATTAAATGGTTTGGTGATCGCCACCATATAATAGGAATTTTATGTAGAAGGTACTACCAGGGTAAATAGTGACCAGTGAGAGGTTAATAAAATATCAAACGTCTATTGTGTGGAGATATGAAGGAGGTAATAGTAATAAATCATGATGTTTTAACTATTCAAGTCAGATTTTCGAGATCATTTTTTAAATTCGATTATAAATTCGGTCTAGGTTATAAAAATATGTCAGGAGCTTCAAATTTCATACTGGAAGTTTTATTATTTGAATTTGCTGTCGGTGGAGGGAGTTAATGGGGGGGTAGGGGGGGTTCGAGAAGTCATGATTTATTTGTTTTTTCTCTTGTTTTAACTCTCACCAAATATATATAAAATCCATTCATAGGGACGTCCGTGTAAAGTATGCATCACTTACCAATATGATTTCATGTAGCTTTGCGTAGTGGTGATATTGTACTTTTCATACGGTACTTATAATAGTTAGGGCATAAGTTAGTTAGGTATTTTAAAGTGAAAGATACTTCCATTATTCAACAGCAATTATCTCAGAACCATTCTTTCAAAGTAACAGAAGAATCGCTCTGCATTTCAATATTGAGACAATATCTTGTACATAAGACACAGTTTTACAAACGCCATGGGTTCACCTGGATGGGGCAAGGAGTATGATCAGAGGAGCTTAACAATTGAATAAGTAAATGAATAACTAAATCATGGCACTTTCTATGTTATTATATTATTTTCATTTTACATACAATTCTGTCAATACAATAGTACAATACAATGTCAATTCAAAAAACAATTTCATACAAATCTCTCAATTTCTTGTTTAAAGGAAATCTGTGGAAAAAACAAAACAAAGTTTAGATTAATTTGAAACTTTGTAGCTCATGCATATTGATAAGTTAGTAAAAAGAAAATTATTACCAACTACAATAGGTACTGCGTTACCACATCAAGAGGCCTACAACAGACCAAAATAATCTTTAGGAAATCGTGAAAATCTATACTTACTTGTGAAATGAGAGTGTGCAGTCTTCAGTTTTGCGATTTATGCAGTTAAATGCCGCACACACTTTAATCATTGTGCATTATCAAAGAAATTTCATGAGTAGATAAACTATAATAATACAATCTTCATTGCACATAATAAACGATGTTGCCCCCAATATGGCCGACTACAGACCTTTCAATTTGCAACGCGACACTAGCGCTACGAGTGGGTCTAGTTTACTATTACAATGTCTTTGATAAGCATGCTTATCCTCACGAAGACCAAACTTACTAACATTGTTCCAAAGAACAGCCGGAGGAAGCTTAGGGTCAAGTTTATCAAGGCCGTTTTTTTTATTCTCATGTCTAATTAATTTCTTAATTCAGGCTTGCAATCTACAGTACCTATCCCAATCCGCGTCGGACCCAGACTCTCGCCACTCAAAATAAGCAACATCTCGCATTCTCATAGCATAACGGATTTTCGTTGTCAAACAAATATTGTTACGTTGCTTGATTTTGACCTCATGGAGAGGAGCATGGTGAGAGGAGTAATGCTTCGGTGAGACCCTATAAGTAATGCACATGATCTGCTGGATGCCACTCGTTGTGCCAGAGATAGCAAACAAGATGCTAGACTTCCATGAACTATTTAAGATGGTGTTTTAAATAATAAATCGCACGTAGTTCCATTCCGTTCCGCTGCATAGCGCTCTTCGACAGGTTAGTGTCCAAAAGAGGACTACTGCTATGTATTGAGCTACTAACTCTCACTATATTTGAATTCGACTAGTAAGTAAAGAATTTATGATTGATAATCGATTGAAAATACAATGTTCAATTATTTTCAATAACCTAGCAGCGTAAACATAGACTGATAAATTAGTAATAGATGGGCGTAGAGAGAGAGCCGTAGGTACCACTGCCGTAGGTTGGTACCAATGGTTTCATTGCCTGACAAGTCAGCTGACTTTTTTCCATTCTAGGACATTTTTGCGAACTCGTTTTCTCTCTTTGCAAGCGTAGGGAAAAGTATATTTCTCTTGCAATCCCCGGGTTCCTTAACTAAGGGAAAAATGTTCAGAGCTGCCGCGAAAGTGTTTTCAGCTTCAAGGGGAATAGTCCTGAGCGGAGTACCCCGGCCGATCGCCGCCTCCCAGGTCCGGTGTATGTCGAAGGAGAACACGGAGACGGACGAGGCCTTCGATGCCAGGTATTAAAATATTAAAAATTCTATTTCAGTAATGTTACACATTATTAGGTACTCGCCATATACCTATTGATTTAGTTTGGGTGTGCTTAGAGTTTTTGTCTGTCTAGGCAGCCCACTGGTTGAGCCCAAAAAGAGTCCCATCTTTGCAACGTAATAGGTGGTGAGAGGTACATAAAATCAGAGTTCTTGGCTCTAGTAATAAGTAGGTATCAGTATTCCAGTTGGTCGGAATATCGTAGTTTTGAACTAACCCCCAATTTTCAACTCCAAATCTAGACTTAAGACGGAATTCATAGACTACTATCGATAACTCACTCAACGCGATTCATAGACGTGATTTGAAGGTATACTGAGTGGGCAATCCAAATGCACACTCGGCGAGGTCCATAAACAAAAAGTGGTGTTGAATTTATCACCCTCCGCTCTATGGTGCAACTTACTGAGTGACGGCAGGAGTTCACAAATGCACCAACTGATAACTTCTATTATTATATTCACGTAGGAACTGGTAATGTAGTAGAGCATATGTACTTACGGAGTTTATTTAAATTGACCGTTTTCGGCTTTACCCCCTCCATTTTCTCCTACCCATCATGAACGTCAAAATTTCCGGTTTGTTGCACAACTAGAATAAAATAGGAATCGAACAAACAAAGAATCTCGGAAATCGGTAGAGAATTGTGGTCTTCTGGGCAGAGTCGACAAAATTTGTCTCACAGAAACAGACATAAACCTACCGTTTTTTCACGGATGCGGTCTTAGAATGGTCTGAAACGAATTTGTTTGTGGTTATTTTTTTCCCCCATGCTTGGGTTGTCCCCTACACCCTTGGATCAATTCCAATAGGTCGTCCCACTTAAATAAGAAACGTTCTGTAAAGCTGCCCATTCACGATCCTGCTGCAGGAAGTGAGGGGAACGAGAAACTTCCCTCTCTCCTTGCTCGGGATGCGTGCAGGACGTGTGTGGACACCTGCAGAGCTCGTCGGATGCGTTTCCCATCGGACCATCCTGCGGTCCAGGGTCCCCCACCCTATCAACCTGCTAGGTCCGAGCTTGTGTGGAGCTGCCGGAAGACCTTAAATAAGGAGCCATTGAAGAATGAAGCACGCAGAAGGTAAATACAGAATACCGTATACTGGCGGGAAACCTTCGGTTTGAGCTGGGAATGACGGATCGTATATGGAGAACGCACTCTGAGGCAGGAGAGAGCGAAGAGGGGAACTTCGTTGCACTCCCCATCTCCTGCAGCAGGATCGTGAATGGGCCGCTTAAGACCTAGCTCCTGAGGATGTCCCAAAAAGCGAGCTCGTCATCAAGACAGCTTTGTCTTGCGGGTCATTACCTAACCTCAACTAACTGACCCCTCCCACCCTTCAGCTAATGGTTCGGGTGGGGGCAGAAAATTTTAAAATTGCTTATGCAGCCTTTGAGACAAACCCAACAAGATCCCTCACTCCTAGATGGAATCGCTTCAGCCGTTTGGCGTTGCACGGCAAGGACAAACAGACTGATGGAGTTTCATTCTTATAATGATAGCTTTGTTCGCAGTGCCGATTGGAAACGGTTGGGTCATTCTCATTTCATTTGCCACTTTCATGTCCCCGACGACGAATTCTCACAATTCTTGACCAAAACTAGCGATTTTGGGGGAAAAAAGGGTAGTATAAGTTGGGAGATCAACGAAGTAATAATTTGACTGCCCAAAATCCCCTTTAACCAATACTCAGTGATGACGAATGAAACCTGAAATCCTGGAAACTCATGAGTGTTACTGTCCCCTCCTACCTAACACGTAAGTAGAAGTTAGGTTGTTACGAAATAATGACAATCTAGAACTGGCCAGGGTTACTAGCTGCAGTAAGTTGGTTCCTCTTTATTTAGAGTAAGGATTTACATTTTTGAGATTTTTCCCAACCCGTGAAAAACTAGTTTTTCAGTCAGTCCCCCATATCTCTTCTCAATGGGACCTCAAGAGTGTTATCATTTTTGCGACCAAGAAAACCGATGGAAAATTTTGGGAAACAGTCAGAAGTGAAGGTTATATATTCCAGTTGAAGATGTGAGACTGCAGTGGAGTGGTTGGAGTTGCAGCAGTCTTTACAGTGAAAGAAGCCTAAAAACATGAGGAGTATTTTTATTTTCAAAAATGAGTGTTACACTAATTACTAGTGTTGTTAGTGCTTAAACAAAATAATCCGATATCAAGAACCATACTGCTTGGTGACAGGTTTCAAACAGTAACCATCCCCGAGTTTTGCCACTTCATCATCCTGTGTGACGCCATTTTTACTGGAAATTCTCATGAGTGTTACCTCTCAGGAGTGTGACCATGGATGGGTAAAAAATATGTAAAATACAACATCAATCAAAAACTCACTGTTCATCTATAGAACACAAATCTGCAATGTACAATGAGTAGTATTTGCCGATCTAACCTCATTTTTGAGCACTTTCATAGTTCACGTCTTTGAGCGTTCTCAAACGACCCAAAGCAGCAAATGAAATGAGAATGACCCGGTTGCCAACCATTGGCGACCAGGTTTGTGATTGGTTTAATGCGCATGCGTGACCACCATCTAATTTCAAACCGTTTGCAACCAAATCCGCACTGCGAACGGGTTTGACTGAAGTTGACCGTCGTGTAGCCTCCAACTGCTGTAACCTGCTTGGCGGGCTCTCGCCATCCTTTGAATAGGTAAACATTTGATGTATTAAAAAAGAACCTGAACCTTAGAGATGGCCTGCAAGACAACAAACAGGTTGAAAAATGAAAAATATTCTTTGGTAACAAACCTTCCAACAGCAATGAGAAATCCATGTAATATGGATCCATACTCAATCTTTTCTTGCCTCCAGCTGATGATTTTGTGGGAGAATACGGTGTTTATCTCGCGGGAAGAATTGGAAGAATTCAACTCGATCTCGAGGTCGACCGACATTCTTAATTTGTAATGTTAATAGCTTTACAACTATTCAGTTGAGATCAAGTAATAACATTTTACTGTATGATTTTGAATTTTGTTGCTATTCAGATGAAGATTCCCATTCTACGTCGTTGTCACCTATAAGATTGATTTTCCATATCACACAACTCAGAGTAGGAAACTCTTAATAAATAACCGTTGAAGTAAAACGAGGGTGCAAAAGCAGAACTTAGTAAACAGTGCACGACATGCAAATATCTCGACGGCTATCTCATCTCCTTCAGCTGGCTTATCTTATCATCTCTCAGCTCGCTGAGCACCCGCTACCCATACATCTCACAGTGGAATGATTTGATTGGCTATTTCAAGTTGTGGTGTGGTGGGGGGCAAACCGTCAGATCGGTCAGCAGAAATTTCTCTGATCGGTCAAACCAATCCACAACTTGGTTCTAACTGGTTTGGTGGTCACTGCGAACGGACTACTATGGATGCTATACAGTCAGAGAATTCCCCAAATGGACACTGCGAACGCCCCAAACGCGTTTCCAACCGTTTCTTACCGGTTTGATGGTCACTGCGAACAAACCTAATAAGATTAGCTCAAATCACTGGCGATTTTTGAAAGTATAATATGAACAATACACCAGCGCTTTTGTGTGGCAGGCTTTTTTTTTTTTTTTTTTTTTTTTTTTTTTTTTTTATGGCTGTTATAAATTTCTATGTACAACTATTAGCTTGTTCTCTCTTTCACTCGTTCCTCTTCTACCCTCTTCGTTTGTGTGATCTACTTCGTGGCCTAATTAATCCAAATTTATATCGAAGTATTCTCCGTTAAGTACCCATTTGTTTTCAGGTATGAAGCGTTTTTCAACAACCCTAAAGTCGATGGCTGGGACATCCGGACAGCGATGAACGATCTCTGTGGTATGGATCTCGTTCCGGAGCCCAAAATCATCAATGCTGCTCTCCGGGCGTGCAGGCGCGTTAACGATTACGCTCTTGCCATCAGGTTCTTGGAGGCCATCAAGTTCAAGTGCGGTCCTCATGTGAATACCATCTACCCTTACATCATCCAGGTATTATTATCTAAAATATTATTTGACCTTACTGAGTTGTTCGAGGGTTAATTCAAGAGTGACTTTCCCCGTGCTAGGGAAAAAAAGTTCTAGTCATGCAGCATTATGCTATGAGTGAATTATTGTATTGTAAATTGTTAAATTGTTTTGAAATTCGAGCTTTTTGAGTGCAAAGAAATTGTTAACTATCAATTTAATGGCAACAAACGTACTCTAAATAATAATCAGCTTTTGAATCTTAGATGAATCAGAGAGGAATATATATAGAGGGAGTCGCAGTTTCGGGCCCACCACCGTCTAGGGTTTGATTCTGCTACTAATTTGTGACTTTTTTTGTTCTATAACATGTATTTTTTAATTTACGCTGAATACCACTTTTTTCACTTTTAAGATTTTTTCGACTTTGATTAAAACTGGCATAACCCTAAATTTTCACTTAAAACTCAAATCTGATTATACCGTTGAAAAGAGCGTAAGATGACTTTTGAAAAAATTTTAAACGGAATGAACGGGTGAAAAATTTATAAAATTCCGAAAATTTTCACTTTTTTCAAAGTTTTTCTCTCTAAATTTCTTGGATGGAAATTTTCGTGCTGTACCCCTAAAAGTTGCATCACGATTCCAGCTTTCCAACGGTGTAGTCAATTTTAATTTGTTAATTGGGGGAGAAAAGTATGTTTGCATGCTGATAAACGTGGTTTCTTCTATGAAATCGAGGGTTTTCGTGAAATGTGACCCCCTAAGAAAATACAAGTTTGGGGTCGGTTTCTACGAATTTTTTCACTCTGAATCGAATGGTAACACTCGCAGATCTCTCTAGCTTCGTTACAACCGAGTTTTACCCTTTAAAAACATTAAATTTAGCATAACAAATGAATTAAAAACTAGTTTTTTAAAGTGTAAAACTCGGTTGTAACGGAGTTAGAGAGAGACCTGCGTTACCATTTGATTCAGCGAGAAAAAATGCGGGGTCTTTTCTGTTATATCCCCGCAATTACAAACTATTTTCTATAGAATGGAGATTGATCGGATTGATGATCCCCAATAATTTGTACGTCCACTGTGGTAAAATAGATCAGAATGCTGTGTATTGTTCGGTGGTCTGGATGCTCGCAAAGCTCGCATCTCAAAAGTACATAACATCAAGTAGTCAATCCCTTAGTAAAAATACCTAGATTAGTTGGACATGTAGCTCAGAATGAATGAATAGTAGGGAATTACCGGAAATATGGGGGGATATAACAGAAAAGGCCCGAAATGCGTAGAAACCGACCACAAACTAGGGGGTCACTTTTCAAGGAAACCCTCGATTTCAAAGAAAAACCACGTTTTTCAGAATGCAAACATACTTTTCTCCCCCCAGTTAACAGAGTAATATTAAAATTGACTAGACCCTTGGAAAGCTGGGATTTTGATGCAACTTTTAGGCTTTACAGTACGAAAATTTCCATCCAGGTCGTTTCGAGAGACAAACTTTGAAAAAAAAAATGATAATTTTCGGAATTTTACAAATTTTTCACTTACGGATCATTTTTTAACTGTTCATTCCATTCAAAAATTTTTTAAAAGTCATTAGGGAGATAGGAAATCTTACCCTCTTTTCAATGGTACAATCAGATTTAAGTTTTGACTGAAAATTTAGGGAGATATGACAGTTTTATTGACACAAAGTCGAAAACGCGTGAAAAAAAATCTTAAAAGTGGAAGAAGTGGTCTTCAGCGTGAATTGTAAAATATATGTTATAGAACAAAAAAGTCACAAATTAGTTGTAGAATTGAACCCTAGCCAGTGGTGCGCCCGAAACTGCGACACCCTGTATATATACATATCCTTACTAACGATATCCTTGCTAACCATAACCCTTCTTAGGATTAAGATGAAAATTCCGTCCTTGCGCCAAAAAATCAAGCCCTGTGACTTAATCGATTCTTCATTTTATCTGGTACTCGGAAGTTAATTTCAAAAAATCGATTTTTGATGTTGAAATATTTGTTTATTAAAAAGTCGACTCCACTGTGTTTTACTCTAAAGTTGTTTCTAAAGAACGTCGAATTTCAAACAGTCCCAATGTTTGCTACACAGGTACATTTTGATATTTACAGGAAATCACCCCCACTCTGAATGAGCTCGGGATCGACACCCCTGAAAAGCTTGGGTACGACAAACCCGAACTCGCCCTCCAGAGCGTCTACGACATGTAATAAAACAGATAGGTACCTCCAAGCACTCGGCCCATCAACAGCTCTGCAGTTGTCCTTGTAAGTTGTTTAGTAGACTCCATCGAATAGAAGGTACAATGTTATTTTAATTTTTGTACAAATGTATTATCTAAAACCCTAATAATATACACCATCGAGTTACTATGTACACATTACCATCTTGATTTAATGTATGAGTATGCTTTCAAATTGTGTATAGTAGTAATGTTGGTTCAATAAATTCTGTTTCGGTCGTTTAATGATGTATTTTATCGCATATGATAATATTTTATATGATGAACCTTTGTAAACGTCAGATTTTAAAAAAGTCACAGTCATGCAGCATGATCGTAAGCGAATTTTCGTGATTGATAAATTATAATATGTTTCTGTGTTTTGAAATTTGACCACATTGAGTGCAAAGAAATCGTTTAGGTACCACAAATTTTATGGCAAATTATATTCTACGATTCAAAAAAGATTTTGGATGTTTAGAAATTTTTCAGTTTTTGACAGGGAAATGTCTGAAGGGTCATGTGTTTTAAAATTCAACACAATTTTCAGATCAAAAGTTGTAACGCGATACAGATAAACAAATTCGGTAAGTACTTATACTGCAAGAATGAAATCAGAAATCATTGGAAATTTTATTGGAAAGTTCCCAAATTGCAAGGCTCTTCAAAGTTACTTTGTTAGTGAGCTAAATTCTCTTCTTTTCATCCTAGGAAGTTGATAGGGATACTCGCTGGAACACTAACGATTCTAGTACGCACTGGGATTCATTGTTCGGACTCTTTGTTGCAGACGCTCGGATTCATGTCTCAGATTCTTTGCCCCGCGACATTGTCGCTCTGCAAATCGTGTACGCATCTAGTTTGAATCTGAGCCATGTCGAACGAGGTCGCGCTTTCGGGGATTGCAGTAGCACTTTACATAGCTCTACGGAGTAAAAAAAAATGCTGCTAAAAAAAGCCACCGCGTTGGTGGATGCGTGGACCCTTCATTAACACTCAGTTTTTTAACGGTTTTTCCCATATCGTGAGGCCATATCTTTTGTGGAGGGGCCACAAAGCTGCTGCAGCCTGCAGGACATCATAAGCAAGGGGGGAGGAGGTTCCGAGAGTGTCTAGAGTAGAGATGAGAGTGTGACCTGAACTGAAGCAAGCTGTTTAGAAGACTAGAAGAAGAAGGCAAAAAATTATTACATGATGTTTTATTTTATCTGCATTAGATAGCCCATCTGCGCCAACCACTAAGAAGGGTGTAATGGTGCTTCATGGGTCAATTCTAGAGCTAATTTCTGATCGAAAGTACTTGTTAGAGATTTATTTTAATGCTTTGTTTTTCTGAGTAATTTCATTTTTAAGATATGTTTTCCACCTTCAAACGACCATAACTCCACTTAAGATCACTGTAATATCAAAAATATGACCACCGTTGGAAACAGAGTTAATTGGATAATCCAGCTATTTGATGTCAAAGTTAGCAAAAAGTTCCAGTCATGCAGCATGATCGTATGAGCGGATTTTCGTAAATTATTTTAGTATATTTTGTTAAATTGTTTTGAAACTTTAGGATTTTAACTGGGAAGAAATGTTCACTACCGATTTTGTGGCAAATAAACTTGTCCCAAATAATTTTCGGCAATTCAAAAAATGTTTTAGCGAATTTTTCAAAAAAAATGAAGCTATTTTTGATTTTTTAGCTTTTTTAGCTGTTTTTATCCATTTTTGACAAATATTAATGTAATTTAAGTACCTACTTTTTTCAGAACAAATTTCTTGTTTTTCTAGTTTATTATTAATAAAGTTCTTTTGACTAAAATTCTGCTTAAAAAAAACCCCCGTTTTTAGCTACAAGCATAACAACGATAACTACAAAGCGATAAAAACAAAGATACACCGGTGAGAGGCCCACTTTGTTCGATATTCACGTACGCACTGACTCAATGTATCGCGACATTGTGTAAAGAATCCCATTCCGTATGGGACTCTAAAAATACTAAAACGCAACGCACGAGATGCAAGACTCAATGTCGCGGAGCGTCCCGGATGCAAGAAAATGAGTCCGAGACGCAGCTCAGCGCAAACAGTCCGAACAAAGAATCCCAGTGCGTACTAGGCTTAAGAGACGTTTGAAATTATCAGCTCTTTCCTAATCAGCTGAGTGAGCTAAATTCTGTTCTGTTCCAAGTTTTTCAATTTTATGGCAAAAAAGTTCCAGTCATGCAGCATGATCTTAGGAGCGAATTTTTGTGTGTCATATTGTATAATGTTAAATTGTTAGGATATTTGAGCTTTATGAGTGCAAATAAATTGTTAACTATTTATTTTATGGCAAAGAAACATTGTCTAATAATCTGCTATTCATAAGGGGATTCCGAGTTTTTTAGCTTTTTTGAATTTTTTACCGATTTTTTTTTCTTTTTTTTTTTTTGCATTTTAATGGAATTTAAATACATTTTCAGCATACATAAATTTTTGAATTTTCTATTTTATAGTTCATAAACTTTATTTGAGCAGTATTCTGCTTAAAAAAATAGCTGTTTTTTGCCATTTTTAGTGGTTTTATTAGCACATTTTTTTTTTGAAATTGTGGAGAGTTACCTTCTGGAATGACAAACACTGAAATGTGGACGATATGAGTTCACGCGTAAAGCACTTTTAATACAAATTCAACAGTACCAAAACGATTTTGGTGGGTTGAGCCAAGCAGTTTTTATTAGCTTAGATTCGATAGATAATCAAAAATTGTTATTACATATGCCTTATCAGATGCAGCAATGTTGGTAGAGAATAGTTGTAATGTAACTAATGTTATATTCAGTTGGTTATATTGAGAGGTCGCTTGGTTTAGAAATTAACTAGCGGATTTCCCGGTGCGTTGCTGCCTGAAAAAACCAAGTGCCGAATAAAATATTCAACAATGTGCTAAAAAAAATTCACAACCTTTATTTGGACATTTTAAACTATTAGAAAACTTGAAAAACCTGTAAAAAAAACTGCAGGAGTTATTTCTTCCTGGCAACGACTTGGTTGTACGTGAAAATCATTGTAACCATTTAAAGGATCGACCAAAGACGATAAGGTTGTATTCGATAATTATCAGAAACGCTTGCATACGAGTCTGCAACACATTGGGACATTTTATGTCTTTAGTTGCAGACTCGTACGCAAGCTTTAAGAGCCACTCAGCTGACCCGGACCCTGGGCATCGTCAAGTAAATGTCCTAAAGAGGCTACATACGAAATTACATCTTCCTATAGTGTAAAGCATAGAAATTACCTATTAAAATGATTTAACCACCGCTTCACAAATCAAACCGTTCTCGCAATATTCGGATCACCTGCTATGAATCAAATCATCGAAACACCAGCTCAATGAAATCATCAGAAATTAACAAGCGGTTGCAATCATGTTCACAGCATTAATTTTTGAGAATGATCACCTGTGTGTAAACAATTATTCATATAACCATGCTCATAACTCAGCTTGTTGGCCACGCACTTCGCAGTAGTTAACATAATATGATTGGATAAATCGAGAGCTTTCGAACGAATGGTCAACGAATTTTGTGGGATGAAAAACGACGAAGTACCATTTCCCTAGCAACGACTCGGTTGTAAGCGGAAATCATCAGAAATGTTTCATAACGCTTTCTTCGTCACACTTTTCGAGTTATGTGCCATAGCAAAGACATAAAATGTCAAAAAATTTTACTTAAGTAAATGATTTTTTACTTGATTAAAAACTGCTTTTGGTTTATTATTTCCAATAATAAGCCTATGTGATCGTGTAGCAATAAAATTGCGTAACCCCCCCCCCTTAAACTTTGTCACTTTACGTTTCAAGGTGCGTAGAATCCAAATTTAAAATGTCCGTCCGCCGTCCGGGCCATAAAAGGCCTAAGAATTGACTTAAAAACCCCGTTCTTTCGCACATAGACTCCATTTGGGGTCTAGTTGGTCCTAACGTTTAACCATCCCGATCGCTTTACTCGCATAGATGCTATGGGCCAAAAACTGGCGAAAAAGTGTCTTTTTCGAGACTTTGAGTGTTAGACTTACGCACGCACGCTTGGCACGGGGTCACGGTGGGTGATGAGGGGGTGAGCGGGGGGTGGAGTGAGAGGAGGCGACGCGGCACCTTGTGGTGTCTGGGGTGACCAGGGGCGTAGCAGAGGGGTGTAGGAGAATGGATATTTATTACTTTTACGTGTTATACCCATATAATACACCGCGGCACCATGAGGTGGGTACAGCGTTCCTTCAAGGCATGAATATATGTTTTTTTCTAGGTCATATTTGTGTGTTAATACCAATGCTGTTCCTACGCATATTTAATAACATATCCTCTCGACTTTTCGTCCTTACTTAGATAATGATATTATTAAGGCAATAACTATTTGAATAGATAGGAGCTCAAATTGAGAAATATAAACATGCGTATATAATTATAGAAGTTTTTACTTTAGTACCTACTATAGTTCGCCCTCACTTTGATTAAGATTGGTACGGGTTCACGTCATCACTGAGTAGTTGCCGTATAATTGTTGCTCCTGGTAGTTATCATATCAACGAGTACCACTTTTTAAGGCCGTATCACATTAGTATTTTTTCAGCATTTTAAATGCCTAAACATGAAGAAGAAGAATAGCTTTTTTCCAAGGTCAGCTTTTTCGACCATTACGCATCCTGGCGGAGCATTTTTAAACTCACTTGGGAAAATCAGAACATGTTCTAATTTTTACCTCAACACGAAAAATGCTAAAACGTGACCCTTGGGAAGGTAACAATCCAGTGGAAAACCCCTAGGAGCCCTAACCTGACAGACTTAATAAAACTGCATTCCACCAGAACGCGCTGTTTTATTCCTCTTCAACATGCATAGCTGACCTTGGAAAAAAACACTGCCTTCTTCACGTTCGAGCATTAAAAATGCGAGAAAAAAGCTGAAAAAATGCAAATGTGATACGGCCTTTAGCGAATTTTCGTAGAAAATGAAGCTATTGCATGGCTCCAAAAATTTTAAAATCAAAATTTTTGAAAATTGTCTTTGTTGAAATCCGTTCTGATACATTCTGAAATGAATCCTACAGTTAAACATTCTTTCATATGTATATATATCCTCCCGGACGATAACTCTCCTTAGGATTCAGATAAAAATTCCGTTCTTGCGCCAAAAAATCAAGCTTTCCAAACGAAAGGACGAGTTCGTTGGCCAGCATTTTTAAGCACATTAAAATGGTCAAATTTCGAAAAAAGTGCTGAAAAAATCACTAAAAATTGCAAAAAACTATAAAAAATTGTTAAATTTATTATTATTAGTTTTTTTTAGCTGAATATTGCTCAGATAAAGTTTATTAACTATAAAATAGAGCATTAAAAGATTTATGTGCAAAATTATGCTAAAAAATGTATATATACCTAAATTTTATTAAAATGTGCTAAAAAATCTACATAAACTCCAAAAAAGTTGATAATCCAAAATCTCTTTTTGAATCATAAAATAATATTATTTAGAACGAGTTTTTTGTCATAAAATTGGAGTTAACGATTTCTTTTCCCTCAAAGTCCTTAATTTTCAAAACAATGTAACATAATACAGTACGATTATTTACGAAAATTCGCTCATACGACCATGCTGCATGAATGGAACTTTTATTTTAGTAAAGTTATTCGGTTTCCCCTCGTATTTGCCCGTTGCGAAGGGCGGCCAGTTTGACGATAAGGGGTAGGTTTGGGGAAGATTCCGATAGCCTATCATCGTCCCGGTAGTGCATGGAATTAGTTAGAAAAGTTTGATCCCCATTGAAAGAACGGTACGCCCGTGCATAAAGGACATTCAAACA
The DNA here is from genome assembly GCA_030762985.1 of Adelphocoris suturalis. NCBI lineage: Eukaryota > Metazoa > Arthropoda > Insecta > Hemiptera > Miridae > Adelphocoris > Adelphocoris suturalis. The sequence goes on along the minus strand of CM061042.1, from coordinate 48,116,968 downwards.
AACTTAATTTGATTTTTATAGATAAGGTGAAACTTGATTGCTGACATTTGAATTGAAGTCTTTTTGGGACTGCTGGGTAAAAAATGACAAGGTGCGCAGCCACCTTATGTAGTCTAACGTCTGCACCGATTTTCATGAGGGTGGGCGCAAATTGACGAGCAAGTTCCGGAATAGAACTTAGAGACTATATTACAACTCTCTATCGTGATCAGCTGAGTTTTGTTTCGTCCCTGCAGTATTCTCTACACCCCTGTCTTATAGAAAAAGAGCGCTTTTTGTAGCTCTGAAATTTGTAACAACACGTTGGGGACCACTTGAGGGGATTGGGAGAAAGTCAGATCTGCTTGGTCGTCGTTAGAGCTAATTTTTCCCCTGATCTTCTTCCTAGGACGATGTGATAATGCGGTACAGTGTGGATATAGTTATTTCAGCAGACTTAGCACCGACTAACTCGAACATGTGGGTCTATGCAATTCACGGGTAACTGGCTAGTTTCTGATGAAAAATTTTTTTTGTATGAATTAAAAAAAAAAAAAAAACAGCCGTTTGGACCCAAAAACTACTTACACTATAGTGCCCGAGATCTTAGAATGTACATGGCCGAAAATTGGTTCCGCTCATTGTCGAGCCCCCTCTCGACTGTGGAGACACTTGATTTTTCTTTTTTTAGCGCAACTACGGAATTTTATCTCTATCCTAAGGAGAGCTATCGTCTGGAATGAGACATACGCACATGCATATAAATAGCTATAGCTAGAGCCATTGCAATAGCTACATTGTCTGCGAAAATTTGCTAAAAATACAAGACAATCATGCGTCCTAGTGACAGGCTCTCTGCCGAAGACGAAGAGAGAGAGCAAATGAAGTAGAAGCTGCCACCATTCCTAAAGGTAAGTGCTAATCGATACAGTCAGTAGCTCTATCTATATACATATAAAAATGAATGTGTGTGGCCAGTATGGGCTCAAACACAGCTGGATCGATTTCCAAAAAGGGCAGGCACAGCTGTCTTCTATACCGACCTAGTCCCTAAATTCCTCATAGTCCCTTTAAAGGAAGAAATTTCCTTTGGTAGCATGTTTGCAATAGCAGCTATGTCTTCTTCTTCTATACTTAGTAAAAACTAGTGTAGCAATCACTAAAACTTAGTAGGTAGGTATTAACACGAATTAGCACACAGAGATATGGCAACACAATTGATCAGCACGCTCTGAAGCACCAAAAGCGAGTGGAGATTTTTATTTTAGCGATGAGGGGGGGGGGGGGGGGCTTCTTGCATGAACACAAAGTTTCTCTGCCTCAAGTGTTCAAAAAAGTGTTCTGGTTACCTTAATTGCTTCTGGTCCAAATCAATTATAAATTATTATATTAGGCTCATGGGTTTCAGATTAGGGATTAAATTAAAAATGTATGGCTCAAGCCAAATGTTAAATTAGTCGTTTAGTACTTCGTTGCTGAATTCCAACGATATTGCGATGACTTTCTGACACTCATTTTGTATCGTGTTTGACTGATTTTAAAAACAGAAGAATTGATTATACCTATTTTATTTTTGAAGGGTTAAATAGGGGGAGACCACGTCTATGTTCTCGGAGGCTCGAAAAAGCACCCCAGTGTTCCCCCAGAAAGTTGGTCTACATGTTCCCGGGTCACCCGAGTGTTCCCCTGGTGGTGCCTTACGATTCAGGATGAGTTTTCCCGTTACCTGAGATAATTGAGATCACGAATAGTCCTTTAATTAATTATTAATAAACTGTTACATGCAAATCAGGTACAATGCAGGTACTTCGTCATATATCACTGAATGAAGGTCGTCAGGTACTCAAATTAAAAAATCGCAAGTTACTGTTCGTCGTAATGTGGTCGGTATTTCGTGCTAACGCGCTTCACGTACTGGTAGTCTGAAATCTGTCCAGACCTTTGCAGAGAAATAAGCTTGTGGACCCATCTTTGTCGTTGAGCTACTGAATTCCTGGGGGTATGCACCTGAAACAAATGAAATGTTATGCGTTAGGTGCATTTATTCTAAGTTAATCTGAAACGTAACTCCTCGTACCCAAATTCATTCAAAATAAATTTGTCTCATGCACTCATTTACCGTACCTCATCTTCGCAGTATATCTTTGCATAAATCTCGCTCTGAAGATCTAGCAAAACGTCCAAGAACACGTATATGTTAAGATGTGGCGAGGTGAAAAGGTTCGTGATTGTGGACCGTTTGGTTTATCACCTCGTTTCCGTCGGTTTTTAAATATTAACGACACTTAATTTGGTAAATTAGGGAGACCCTCGCGGCTGCTCTTATCAATGCGAGGAAAAGTGAACGGGAACATTCAGGTGTCAGTACTTTCACCTAATGGTCCGCACAGGAACACTGGAGCCGTTGCCTAAATAGGGACATGCAATGGACATTTCACGAGTTCCAGGTAGCTTTGTAGTGATTGAGTGGAGTATACAACTGTTAACGAGAACATTGTAGTATTTTCTTGAAGTACTGATTCTGGTCTATTACCTATATTTGAATCTCTTGAAAGAGCCCGCTTTTCTTTTTTTCATAGGACCCATGAAGGCGTCCCATGAAGAGTGTTGTGTTGCTTCCTTGATTACTTTCCAAGTTTTTACTTGTTTTAATATATTAATTTAAAAAAATAAAGAGGTTCAGTCTTTCATTTTCTCACTTTCCTGTGGCCACCTCATTCCTGTGCCACCTTCATTTTTCAGAATGGTGGTATCATGAGAACAAGACGTTTACATGAAGAGATTTTTGGGCATTTGGCTTCTAGTGTAGAACAGAACTCAACAGTGAAAAAAAAAGATTTTTTTTAGCTGAAGTAATTTTCAAGTTTTTCGTAAGACGTTGCCACTTTTCGTGAAATGACCCAATTACAACTTGAGTAAACCACCATAGTCATCAGAGTGAACTTTACCTAAAATTGTTCCTATTCAACATAAGATGCTGAACTTTGGAATGGGACCTTAAGTGTACAATTTTGGAACTAGTCTTATATGGGTGTGGTAAAGTATTGCAACTTGAGTGACCAATCGAATCAGCAGAGTGGAGACTTTTGGCTAATTTTGTTGCTATGCAACTTAAAATGTTGAAATTTGGGGGCAGAGCTCCTCTGAGCGTGGTAGACTATAATTACAGCTGCGGAGGAACCAGTAAGCTGAGTGAAATTTGTAGCTAATTTTGTTATTATTCAACTCAGCCTCTCTAGTCCACGTGTCAGCCATTTTTTGATTATCAGAGAAATAACCGAATCAAACTTTCAGATTATGTTCGAGCGGATACCCACTGCCTCGAGTATACCTTGTGGGTTGCTGCCATTAGGGTTTCCTCTGTTTCTAGACACCGGGCCTAATGAAGGAGGAGACTAATGTTCTTTCATAAGCGATAGTGACGATGACGTCGGTGATGAAGAAGACAGGTTTTCTAGTCGATGATTTTAGTACTTCTATATACTAGAAATGAAACTCTTTACCTTAATTTTACATTGCATTTTATTGTTGTTACCACTTATTTTACCAGTTACCTTAAAGTTAGCCAGGACATTCCCACTGATCCCCTGCCTCCTGTGCTGATCGATGGTATTGTGGTTCCCATTTCCCAGCATGTCAGGAATCTCGGTCTTATCTTGGACAACAACTATCCTGGGACTCCTATGTAACTAAGGGTATGTAAAAGGTCTATGGATCTCTCCACTCCTTTCAAAATTCACCCCACAGTACCTCAAACAACGATTGGTGATTGCTTTGGTTCTTCCCCAGCTGTTTTATTGCTGTTCCATTCTTTCTTACTCTTTATCTGCCTCTCTAAATAAAAAACTCCAAGTAGCCTACAATGCCTGCCTACGTTATGTTTTTAATGTTAAGGCACGATGATATTCTGTTTCTGGGCTACAGATACTTTGCTTACCCTTATATTTTATTTATCGCCACCTGAAAACGCTGTATTTAATCTTGAGCGTTCTATGTCTGACTGCTTGGACAACCTGACCACGAGACCTGCCTCTTCGAGGTCAAATGTCCTAATGATCACCCGCCTTTTCAGTCGAACCATGACCAGGTCCTTTGTAGTGGGTGGGGCTAGGGTTTGGAACGCTTTCCCGTTGTCTGTTCGTGCATCCCCTTCCATTGGTCGATATTTAAGCTATCTTGAGCAACACCTGAATACCGACGATTGAATACCCTAATACTATGTGCACTCCCCCCTCCCCCACCCTTTTTTCCCCCTTACGATGGATGCTTAATTTCCTTCCTCTCTTTCTCTCAAATTCTTCTTTTTTTCACTTAAGTAATCATATTTTTGTTTCATCTAGTTCGCATACATTTTTCGTTTTTTCCCCTCTAATTTTTCTTGTCGCAATAAGATATTCGTAACAATTCTAAATATTTGATGTCATGTACAGTTTATTGTAATTTTACCATACGTGGTTCATGTGACCCGCTATGGACAAAATTTATGTCTTTGGGCCAATAAATGTTTTATTATCATCATTATTAAATAGTCATTTCATTATAAAATATAAAACCTTTACAACCTGTAGGTATGTTATTTGTTCTTCTACAGCATCTTTCAATTTACATCCTATTCTATCACCTTATATGAGAAACAAACAAACCTTCAACCACAAGAAGAAAATTATTTGTATTTTTATTGATATGAAAATGGTGGAAGGTTGGTATTGTTGGGTTGGTGTATACCTTGATTGTCCGCAGAATCGGGTGGCAAGGGCACCGCGGATAGCAAAAATCGCGGACAACCCGAAAAAAAAAAAATGAGGTGAAAACTTGAAACAATTATTTCAGCATAAAAACTATTTTTTTATTGTCAAAAAAACATGATAGGCATGTAAAACTTTTAAAATATAGCAGAAACATTTTCTCTACATCTAAATCACTAAAATAAAGAACATTGAACAAATACAAGGTCAAGGTTCGTAATTTAAAAAAATCTACTCGAGAATAATCTGGTAGCCACTGTACTTAGTTTCGTTCACTAATGAAGTTGTGTGAGTACATCGATAATACGAGTACATCGTAATAAGCTAACTGCCAATATTAGTGGGTGTTGAGGTAGCGACAACCCCTCACAACATGGTCCATGGAGGATTCGCAATCGTTTCGCCTCTTCTAACGTAGCAATGTTCAATTCCCTAACAAGTTATATATATACCAAATTAAAGCTCTTTTCTTGTTCTACAGCTTTTATAAGGATTGAATTCTTGATACAAGATGCCGTTTCTGAGTTATATCCAAAATTAGAAAGCAAGTTCACTAAAATTTAATTTTTTTTACTTCAAATTACTGTTACTACATATCTCCTGCCGAACCACTTATTATAACCACACCAATCGTACCTAGAGATTTCAGGCTAGACTTTGCCGTTGAGATGCATTATCTCTCTGGTCTGCTTTAAAAAAATATGAAATTGCTTAGAAAATGCGAAAAATTGCCTTCCCCCACCCCTTCCACCTGCCGCCTTTTTTTAATGCTAGCTACTGCTCCGAGAGATCTGTCTTGGTTTTCCACACTTCGTGTCACCCCTCGAACATAATCCGAAAGTTTGGTTCGGTTATTTTTCTGATACTGAAATTGCGAAATTTGGGGGTCTGGCACATGGACCACTTAAGGTGTGACAGGCAATACTTACAACTCGAGGAACCAATCTAGTTTAGAGTCAGCACTGTAGCTAATTTTTTCCCTATTAATCGATGCTATTATTTGTAACAAAGCCTCTTTAAGTGTGGTAGGTAAAGCGTTACGGTCCAAAAATATTTGATTCATCAACAGAGTTTGAATTTGTGTCCTTCATTACAAAAGAGAAATTCTTTATTAGTAATAAACTCTCCAACCAGATGAGCTATGAGGCTAATTTAATCAAACCTCTTCGACTGCGGAAGTTTTCCTTGAACGCAACATTTCCCAGAAGCCAAATACCAGCCGTTTTGGCACGGTGATGTGATACTTCAGGCCACTGGCTCAATAGATGCTCACTGGAAGGAATTGTCATGGTGTGTGTTTTGACTCAAGTGAGTGAGGAAGTGAAAGATGCTTCGTCACGGAATGTGATGTTAACAGTCTTGGCTCGAGTGGGATTATTTGGTTCGTATTATTGACTGCGCCAAATATTATGGCCCACAAATATTTGATACCTCGACAGAGTTCGAACTCGTGCCCTTAATTACAAAGGGGAAATTCTTCTTTGACTGCAGAAGTTTTCGTTGAACAAAACAAAATTTTAATTGCAGTTTTTATTTTCCTGCCAGTATTCACAAGTGACTAAAAATATTAAATGATGGTGATCTACATTCAGGTTTTGACAAGCGAGTGGGCACAGCTAGTAGTAAATGCAATAAAAGCTTCATTAAGGTATGAAATGAAATTCAGTTTAATTAATTTATAATTTACTAGAAACTGAACATATTTTAACAAATTATAGTTTCATTTAGGAACTCAATTAGTACATCATTTATTTTAATTATAATACAGCTTTGTAACTTAAACAGAACATCAAAAATAAGTTCATTTCAATCAGTAATTATCAAACTTGGCTATACGCACATATATACGAGTGTATTAAACAAAAATCCCTCAGGTACGCAGTCTTAATTAAGTTAAATACCTATTTACATAAGGAAGACTTTGTACACGTGGAATATTTCTTAAATATGCAGTAATTAACAAGCTGTGAATTAATAACAAGTGATTTTTTTAAACTACAAAATAACAGCCGTTTGACTTCTTCGTAGAAGCCCTAGTAATGTACAACCATTATACATTATAACTTGTAAAAAATGCCTAGAATTTCAGTTCTTTCTGAAGGAAATCACCCACCTCTTCTTGTCGCCTCTTTCGATTCCTGTCTTCTTCAATAAACAGAAGTCTGTCCATTGCCTGTCTAATAACCAGATGATTTTCTCCATGTTTTTGACGATGGTTGGAGTCGTGGAGGTAGGTTACAGATACGCAGATATTCCCCAATCTCAGTATCCATCACTAGGACCAGTTTGTTGGGCTCCTACCTCGATGTGTCAGATCAGATAGGTATCTCCCTTAGGCAGTCGATTGTCCTGAAACACAAAGCAGGCGCAAATTACTCATCATCACACAATAGGTACCACGTGGACATGGGTGCCGACTACTAGTGACTCGTGGACCTCAAGCACGGTGGGGGGCAGCGGCGTATCCAGAAACCCCCCCTCAGACCTTGGTAAAAAATAATTTCTTCAATTCTTACATAAAAATATTTACTCGAACTCCTTAACATTTGAACTGCAGCAAACATTCTAACGACCATTCCAATAGTATATTATTCAGTCCAAGGCCGATATTGCTGAATTAGTCCGAGGGCTGATGTTGACATTTCCATCAACAAAGTCAACAGATTTGGTGGGGGAAAAAAAAACACTCGGGTTGTACTTATGGTTTGAGGTATGATCAATATCAAGAAGAATCTGAATATTAAAATGTTTGCGACAATGTAAAATTTTTAGGTATTAAATATGAGGACCTATGGACTAGTAAAATATTGAACCTAATTATCGGTAAAAAAAGTCATTCTATTTATCAGGTATTAAAAAAATAGTATTACCAATTTGGTTAGCGTAAATTTTCATTAACTTCAATTTTGAATAAGCAAGGTTTTAGTGTGTCAGTACTCTTGCAAGATTTTACTCTATTCACTTGATAAACTACCTGCAAAACTCAGGGAATTATTCATAACAAGAAATACCTAGCTCTCAACATTTTGAAATAATTTGTTGATCGTAATTTCTTCTCGTATAATGCTCCCCCCCCCCCTCCCCTTCCAAATGATGTAGGTGAACCATATACGCGCTGTATGTCTTTCCAGGCAAATCTCCTCAGGACAGAGATAAAAGTTCCAGTCATGTAGCAGATCGTATGAGCGAGTTTTCGTAAATTATCGTATTGTATAACGTTAAATTGTTTTGAAATTTGAGCTTTTTGAGTGCAAGGATATTGCTAACTATTAATTTTATGAAAAAAAAATGTATTCTAAATAATAGTCTCCTATTCAAATTGAGGTTTTGAACTTTTAGCTTTTTTTGCAGTTTTTATTGATTTTGAAAGCTTGATTTTTTGGCGCAAGAACGGAATTTTCATCTCAATCCTAAGGTGAGTTATCGTCTGGAATGATATATATATATATATATATATATATATATATATATATATATATATATATATATATATATATATATAATCCCTATACTTACTTTTGAAGAAGATAGTAAGTTTGATACTTGAAACTGAAAGAAGATAGTTGTATACGAACAACTATTTATTTCGCCGTACCTACCTATGAAATTTGGAAGTGACTAATGGGGAAATAACGGTGTTAAATACGTTAGATTAATACTTTTTTGTTCATTCTTTATGCTCCATTTTGTGTGTTTATAGGTGTGAAACTCTGTTCTAAAGTAGATCTACTACAACTATCATACTAGGTACCTATTAAGCATTTACAATTACGAAGTCAATGACCTCGGGCCTCAGAATCAGAGGATCTTTTTTACAATATCATGGCCATATTACACTAACTAGGGGGCTACCCTCTGCAGGCTTCGCCTGCCAACACCCACCATTGCGGCCTGAGGGGCCAGAGGTAGGCGCAGGCAAAGTAAGGAAGGCCACGAAAATCCCTCTCCTCAAACGAAGGGGGCCACCCTTCGTTTTTTGACACACTTTTGCATTTTAAACGAATATGGTTTGAAATTTTGGAAACTAGGATTTTTCTGTTGGTCAGGAGATCCAGGGCTTGAACTTGAGTACCAATCAATCAAAAGGGTTCTGTTGAGCCGAAATGGGCGAATTATATTTTTGGAAAATGGCCGCCCATGACGTATAAAATAGTGATTGACGTATTTCTTTCATAAATTACATCCTTAAGTAACAGGAAAAAAACTGAAAAGTTGAAAACAATCTCAGGCGAGGAAGCTATGGGCAAAATCAACTTTTGTGTTGCATTGTGCCCCACCTACCCCTACCGGAATGTACCTACAGGATTTTTGGCTCAAATTTACTGCATTGTTGTGCCAGGGGGCTAGCAAAACTGTAAGTACGAGGTACCTGTATGATGGCTACCTATTATTGTTAAGGACATTATTATTGTTTATTAACAATATTTTGGATATTATTATTATTGTTAAGGACATTATTGTTAACGCAGGGTGGTCGGACTCAACCACCGTAAATTTGCCACATGTAGGTGTTAACCTAATCTACTTAGTTCATTTTTGAAATTTCAACTAAGTGTTAAGTATTGAAGAGCAAAAACTCAATGAAAGAATGACAGGGCATTTCCTACCGCAAGGTACGAGAAATCAAGATAGTGGTGCCAGTTAATGATAAAGCAAATTATCCAATAGAATATCCTAATATTATTTCCTTCATTTCGGATATCTGATCTTAACAGTACCTGTGACTTTCTGGCTATGATGTACGCTGTTGGTGTAGACAGAGGATCCCAAATCAACTTTGAAGTAGCTTTCTTGCTTTCCATCCTGACCATCGCCGTTTGTCTTCGAGCCGTCATACTCATTGGCCGCATGGTTCCCTGGAGCCTGTCTTTGTTGCAGATATTGGTTGTGAATGGCTTTGCCGTACTCTTCGACAGATAGGAACTTCTCCTTATTGTCCACCGTATTTCCCCTTGTAACAGCATCTCGGTGGTATTTCGAATAGCTGTGGTCTGTCAAAACCGATTGATCACTAGCGTTCTTGGCTACTACTTTAGCCTTGGGCGGAACGCTCTGTTGATGAGCCTCGTAAGTTTCAAAGGCTTGTGGTTGCAGATATCCTGGTATCCTTTCATAGTGGTAGGAGGGTTGCTGATGATCGATCTGTTCTCCAACCTGATGATTCTACACAAACAAAATTTTATTATATTTCTTTAGGGTCTGTGAAACCTGCCCGTTCCTTTACAAGGATGGGGAGACGATTTCATAAGTCTAATCGACTTGAATGTTTCAGTGCCCTCCGGAATGTGGAAAAGGAAGAAAAGAAGGTTAAAAATATTTTCTTGTTGCTTGTGTCTGCATGCTATGACCCTCTTTTGATGTGTCATGGGCCACAGCAACTAATTGGATCGTCCGGCGGAGAAAGGGTTGTGTTCGTCCACCCGCTGGTTGTGGGCACTAGTTGGTGTGGCCCATGACACATGCAGGGGTCTGACAGACCCAGTCCTCTTTCTCAGGAGAAGCAAATCGTTGAAATCGAACTATTAAATTGTGGTTTTTTATCCTATATTTTCAAATTGCATAGATTATTATGATGTATTTTCAGTGGAGTTGCTATTCGAGTTTAAATTGCCTTATATTATAATTTTCAAAGTTTGTACAATCAGTTGCATAGGTAGGTACCTAGGTAGGTAGATACCTATTTTGAGTTGAAATTGCTTCGTATTATTTTTATGTTCATAGGTTCTATTTTGAGATTTTATGCTAAAAGAAAACTTATAGGTAACCCGAAAAAATTCCATTTTATTGATAATCCGGGGTTCCATTCAGACTGCTACTTCGGGGTCTCAGTTTTCGAAATCAAAACGTTTTATTATATTCATACTCATGTTGAAATCATTATTTTCATCATCATTAGAATATCAATTTTTTCTAATAGGTAGATAAGGTTGCACTTCTGTGATTTTGAAAGAGAATTTTTATATGCATAGTTGTTTTTTTATAATTAACTAAATGTCAAAGCCTTTGAAAAATGGAAAATTATTTGAAGAAATGGAACCTTAGATTTTTTATTGCAATACCTAGGTATTAAAACTTGCAAAAGTCTACAAAAGTTTTCAAAAACTGAACTGTTATCTGTCTTTCACGTTTCACTAAGTACAAAAATCTCTAGTAAAACAGGAACTTCTGCAGAAAATGGGGCATTGGGGCCTGTCAGACCCTGTCTTGGTTCTAAGCGTCAGATATGGTCCGAGATCAGTGGGGTAGAAGAGGGTCCGACCATGCTCCTGAACGTCAAGTCTGAAAGAGTTTTCACTCAAATGTTTTCAAAAACCTAAACTGTTGTCTGTCTTTCACGTTTAACGTTCATGTACAAAAATCTCTTGTAAATCAGGAACTTCTGCAGAAAATAGGGCGTTGGGGGCCTGTGAGACCCAGTCTTGGATCTAAGCGTCAGATATGGTCCGAGATCAGTGGGGTAGAGGAGGGAGGGTCCGACCGTGCTAGTGAACGTCAAGTCTGAAAGAGTTTCCACTCTGTATCAAACAACCTAGTTAAGATTACTCGTGTACCTCGTGTGCTGTGTTACCCAATCGTGTTACATTTCTATTCAAACAACTAAGCAACTCTGGAAGTATTAGGTAGGTAGCGAAAAGTCAATGTGAGAAACGAGGATATCAGTCTTTAAAGTAATTCACGAATAAATTCCTCCATTCTTTCTAAATTTAGACATAAATTCGATGTTGCTAATTAATATACCTAACAATTTTATAAAAATTCGTCTATACACTACCTACCTGCTGTAATCCATCAGATACTTCTTGATGAACAGATGTTTCAGATTCAATAATTGCATTTCCATGATCCTTGGTCTGCTGGCCTTGATATTGGTATTCTTGCTGCTTGCTTCCTGGATATATGAATTCCTGCGGATGATTTCCTTGATATTGATAATCCTGCGTCTGACTGCCTTGGTACTGGTGTTCTTGCTGGGTAAGCCCACCATTTTGATAACCTTGCTGCTGATTCCCATGCAGCAGATATTGCTGGTGCTGTCCTGACTGCGACTGACTGCCTTGGTACTGGTGTTCTTGTTGGTTAAGCCCACCATTTTGATAGCCTTGCTGCTGATTCCCATGCATCAGATATTGCTGGTGCTGTCCTTCCTCTGAAGGTTTGTAGATAAAGTACTCGTCGTTGGAAGGGCTTCCTGAGATATGGGGATGTTGAGAAACCACTGGGAAAGGGACTGGGACCTTGATGGGAATTCGCACGGGTACCGTTACTGGAACCGGGATGAGCTTTTCAACGGGTACTGGCACGGGTTTCTCCACGTGGACAGGATACGGTTTCTCCACAGGTACAGGAACGGGACGCTCCACCGTCACCTGAACGGGGTATGGGACGGCCTTCTCAACGGGGTATGGCACTTGTTTCTCAACCTGAAAGGCAAATACTAAATTAGTCAATAATAACAAAATAATAGTAGGTAATTAATTTAAAAAAAACGCAAATAAACTCAAATTTCTTATTCTAGGCTGATAACTCTGGTTCTAGTTTACTGAGAAACCGGTTCTACCGGTTCCCACAAAGTCATGGTGAATGGGAATGCAAAAAAAACTTCTTAGGATGGTTTGCTTTATACATAGACGTGCATTTTGCAATGGAAAAAGTTTAATAAATTAACCAGCAGAACTTTGAACTTGGTTCTTAATTCTGATCTCATTCCCGTGGCTCAATGAACAGGTTCCTCTCAGATAACACCAAAAGGGATATATATATATATATATATATTTTTTTTTTTTTTTTTTTTGCGGGGAAGACTTCTCATCATTTGGCAGCAGTGTATGAGAATAACTCTATTTTTGTGGAATATTTTTGTACTACGAGTATTGGCTTATGATGGCACAGGATAGATTTAACGATTATTCGAATTACCATACTGTCCCTTTTCAATTTAAAAAGTTAATTGCACAAATAAGATTGGCAAGTAAACACCATTTTACAATTAAAATTAGGAATTACCTATAATTACAAAATTTCTCCAAATACTGTATGTACAGCCTGTGACAAGGGTCTTCTTGAAAATATTTCATGTTCTATTTGAGTGTCCTATGTATAACAGGATCAGAAAAAGATATATCTTTGACTTGGTGGGAGGTACCGGAAACTTGATAAATTTTGTATCAGTAAATCTTCTGGGAATCTTATTAAAATCTTCTACCCAGTCACCTAAGAGTATGTTATTTTTTGACATGATTTTGACGATTTTGGGATTCTAAACTGTCAAAAGTTGTTGCTGTCGACTTGTTTTGACTGCATATTCGAGTTCAGCGACCCCAAAAACGTAAGTATAGGAAGTTTCACAATTTTACAAAGAAATTTGTAAAAGTTATATTCAAAAGTCTGATATTGGCAAAAAAAAAGCGTATTTCAAAAACCAAAATCGAGCTACTGGCGTAGGTTTTTGTCATGCAAAAAACCTTTAAAAAAAATTTAGGGGTCATTTTTTTGACATTTTAAACCAAATTTTGGGTGTAGGTAATCAAAATTCTACCTTCCTCAAAATAGCGGGCACAGAAACAACAAAGAAAGAAAAAGAAAAAAAAAGTTCTGGGATTTCTTGTCCCCATTGTTTTTTTGCTTCCTCGGTATGTCAGGATGACCCTCCTAATTTTTTAGCAAAAAATATTAATCCTAACCACTTTACCTGGGTCGATTTTGGCCAGTTATCGACCGCTATCATAAACCAACCTCTAAATTGGTGCCGAGGTGATGATTTGAAGGACGGATTTCAATTTTTTGGGGTCAATTTATGGGTTTTCGCATACGCTCCACACGATGAACTTATTTATTTCACGCTCCGTCCACTAGTTATCCGGTAAAATGGCAGACTAAGAAATGGCGCTGCTTGAAGATAAGTAAAAATCGAAAATTTCACCGAAAATGCTGTCGCCTGGTTAAGAATAGTACTAGAAACATGCTATTATGGTCGGATAATATGCTTTGGCATGTTCTGAACACGATTCCGTTTTTTACTATACTTTTCCGCCGATGATTGCTTCGTTCATCGGCCATAAACCTCCAATTAATTGTAGGGTAATAGATTCGCGAATAAGTATAATGCCGGTTCAAGTCCTTGCCAAATTACCAACGGCTTTGTACCGAGTATCCTGGAAAATACCAAATTTCATCGACAAAAGGTATTTTGGGACCTTAAATTATCAACGCGGCATAATTTCCGGTGAAATTGGGGTGAATTTGTCAATTACCCCACAATTAATTGGAGGTTTATGGCCGATGAACGAAGCAATCATCGGCGGAAAAGTATAGTAAAAAACGGAATCGTGTTCAGAACATGCCAAAGCATATTATCCGACCATATAGCATGTTTCTAGTACTATTCTTAACCAGGCGACAGCATTTTCGGTGAAATTTTCGATTTTTACTTATCTTCAAGCAGCGCCCTCTGCCATTTTACCGGATAACTAGTGGACGGAGCGTAAAATAAATAAGTTCATCGTGTGGAGCGTATGCGAAAACCCATAAATTGACCCCAAAAAATTGAAATCCGTCCTTCAAATCATCACCTCGGCACCAATTTAGAGGTTGGTTTATGATAGCGGTCGATAACTGGCCAAAATCGACCCAGGTAAAGTGGTTAGGATTAATATTTTTTGCTAAAAAATTAGGAGGGTCATCCTGACATACCGAGGAAGCAAAAAAACAATGGGGACAAGAAATCCCAGAACTTTTTTTTTTTTTTTTTTCTTTCTTTGTTGTTTCTGTGCCCGCTATTTTGAGGAAGGTAGAATAGTACCTACACCCAAAATTTGGTTTAAAATGTCAAAAAAATGACCCCTAAATTTTTTTTAAAGGTTTTTTGCATGACAAAAACCTACGCCAGTAGCTCGATTTTGGTTTTTGAAATACGTTTTTTTTTGCCAATATCAGACTTTTGAATATAACTTTTACAAATTTCTTTGTAAAATTGTGAAACTTTCTATACTTACGTTTTTGGGGTCGCTGAACTCGAATATGCAGTCAAAACAAGTCGACAGCAACAACTTTTGACAGTTTAGAATCTCAAAATCGTCAAAATCATGTCAAAAAATAACAATTTTTTAAAATTCATTGTAAAATTATGAAAATTCGTATTCTTATGTTTTTTGAGCCCCTGAACTCGAATTCGCTGCCAAAAAATCAATTTTTTGAAAAGTAAAGGGCATACACCTGTAAAATGATAAGTCAAATACGTAACAAACATAATTTTTATTCTTCATACCAACGATCACCTTACTCGAAAATCATAGGTTTAGCTAACTTTTCTTTTGTCACCATCGAGTACAAGTTGTTGCTATCGATTTGTTTTGACTGCATATTTGAGTTCAGCGACCTCACGTAAGTATACGCAGTTTCACAATTTTACAAAGAAGTTTGTAAAAATTATATTCAAAAGTCTGACATTGACAAAAAAAGCGTATTTCAAAAATCAAAATCGAGCTACCTGAACGAATTCAGGGGTCATTTTTTTTACATTTTAAACCAAATTTCTGGTGGAGATCATCAAAATTCCACCTTTCTCAAAATAGCAGGCACCCTAATATATATATATATATATATATATATAATGGCGAAAATTAAATGAAAAGAAGTGAATTCTCAACCTGAATGGGGACGGGGTAGTGTCGCACTACGGGGACTTTAACAGGGAATGGGATGTGCTTCTCTATGGTGTAGGGGACCTTGCGGACCATGAAGACTGGGTACGGCGCGGGCACGTGGACGGGGTACGGCCGAGCCACGTGGACCTTCACCGGCACCGGCACGTGTTTCTCCACTGTGTACGGCTGCGGCACGGGCACTTTGACTTCGTACGGCACCTGCAACATCAACAGCAGTTAATTACCTAGGTAGGTAGGCAGCTACCTACTCGAACAGGTTTCAGTTTTCGAGAATTATAGAAATGAAGCAAAAAATGTTAGATTGAAAATGTTCACATGGAAATCCGTTTTATGGCAATAAATCGGTACCTATCTGGATTTTAATGCTTTTGGTGGTTTATGTATATACAGGGTGAACTTACTTATTGACGGATTTCAAAGATGGATTCTGTAAAAAAATGTAAGAAAAAGGCTTGGGGTTTTTCAAAATTCTCACTTTTCAATTATTTCACATTCAAGATGTTGCTTCCTCACTACCGAAGGTTGGGAAGCTTTGTGTTCGAGCGAGAAATCAAGAACAAATTTTCTCTCGTAGCTCTTTGCTTTTCAGAGTTTGTTGATCAATTGAGGTTTCATGTCTGTGCCAATTCTGATGTCGCTACCATAACAAAACGTTACTAAGTTTTAGTCCGATTACAGGGACTGTGCAGGTTAGCTCCTGGATGATTCCCGATAAATTTCATTGTGCATGCGCACACACAAATTTTGTAAAATGTCGATTTCTCACGATCCAGCATTCCCTTGTCACTAAACTCCTCCAGCGTTTTGTGAAAGGCCGTCCTCAGGAATCCATGCTATACTCGTTGAAATGGGCAAATGTGTGTAAAGTACGCAGGATTCCACAGAGCGGAAGCAAATTCTAAGTGGCTGCGCACGAGAGAGCGGTAATATATCTTCATGGCCTACGAAAGACTTGACGTTGGGTGCACAACATGTTCCGCTGTGCGCGCCTCTATCGAACTGAATTGTAACTACGTTCTTTGGCGCCTCAATTTTTATTCATCTATGTCCGCTGCTAGAATATTGATTAGTTGGACAAATAGATCAGAATGATTTGTGTAGTTTGGTGGTCTGGATGCTCACAAGCTCGTATCTTTAAAATACATAACATCGAATTGTCAATCCCTTAGTTAATATAGTTAATACAGATTTAGACGAAGAGATCAAAATGACGTTTTAAAATATACTAGGGGACTCAGCAGTCTGATACGTTATGCACTACACCACTGAAGACTTCAGCAAACAACGAGTTAATCACAGAACTTAGCTACCCATAAGGAAGCTATTTCAAATTCAGGTCGGCAGGGGCGCGCACAGTGGGACATGTTGTGTACCTTGTGTCTGGTCTTCCGAAAGGCCTCACGGTACGGTAGCTAGAGGAAACCCAGCTGATAGAGACCTCTTGAGGTGATATCATTGGTGTGTGATGTAAAAGTTCCAGTCATGCAGCATGATAATGAGAGCGAATTTTCTTAAATGATCCATTACCTCGTCTTATACCCAATATTTTATTTTGTATTGAAATGTGAGCAATTTCAATAGAAAGAACTTGATAAAAACCAAGTTTATGGCAAAAAAAAAAAAAAAAAAAAAAAACTCACTAAAATAATTCGATGATTCAAAAAAGATTTTGGATTTTTAGTTTTTAATGCAGTTTTTATAGATTTTTCTACAAATATTAATGAAATTTAAGTACATAGGAACGTTTTTCAGCATATTTCTGTGCATCATTTTTTTTATTGTTCTATTTAAGCGTTGATAATTTTTTTTTGAGTGAAGCTTGCTAAAAATGATGAATTGAACGGGTTTTTGCCGTTTATAGCCATTTTTAGAGTACATTTTATGAAATTTGACCAATTTAATGTGCGCAAAAATTGTTGGCCAACAAACTCATCCTTTCGTTTGGGAAGCTTGATTTTTTGGCGCAAGAACGGGATTTTCATCTCCATCCTAAGGAGAGTTTACGTCTGGAATGACACATACACACACACACACACACACACACACGCGCGCACACACACACACACACACACACACACACACACACACACACACATATATATATATATATATATATATATATATATATATATATATATATATATAAATAAATATATATATATATATATATATATATATATATATATATATAATCATTTATGAGAAAGAAATTTAGACAGACATATAGAATGAAACATTTGTTTCTAAATATTTCGAGAAAAAGAAATGATTTCGTGAGTCCTAGTTGCGTCGTTTTAATTTTAGTACCTATGTGTCTAAATTTCTTTTTGATAAATAATATATATTATACAATCGATTCAGAATGCCTCATCACGGATTTCAGTGAACAAAATTTTTCAAAAATTCTTAGTTTAAATTTTTCTGTGCCATTGCAATAGCTTCAATTTCTACAAAAATTCGCTAAATGAGAAGTCCGAATGAATGGTAACTCGTAAGTCCTTCACCTTATCCACTCTGCACATTAATAGAGTAAGAGGAGCCATCAATAGAGTTTTCTCTACCGCAAAAGAAGGAAATGAAAATACACTTCAATGTGTTTATAGAAAGTCTGTTGGTACGACAATAAGCACTAAATTTATCAACATCCGTCTGCCGGGCTTGAATATCTTCCAGTACACATAATCCCTGGAAACACTCCTTGAAACATATATACCTTAACCCCCCTCCACCCGAATTTTTACGAAATCGGATGACGATGAGGAGCCGACGTAATAAAAAATTCACGTGAGCGCATGTGCACAAATTATTATTGAACTGACGGCAATGAAAGTTATAGCCGTCTAGAAGCTAACCCACACAATTCCTGAAAACTTCACCAAAATCGGAATAAAACTTGGTACCTACATATAGGTAATTATGGACACAACAAGGATTGACACAGATATGTAACCGAAATTGATTAGCAAACTCTGAAACTCAAAAAGAAAGTGCAAATTTTGTTTTTAGAAGACAATAATTTTTGTGTACTTCTCGCACGAACATGAAGCTTTCCTACATTAGGTAGTGATGTAGCAAAAATTACTAGAAAAAGGCAAAGAACGGCCAAACCCCAATCAATAACATTTTAGCAAGACATTAGGCACTTAGAAAAAGTTTATCAACGCTGAACTAGAAATTTCAAATTTAATTTTCATTAAATTAAGGTGAAACTTCTCTCAAATTTCATTTAAATATGGGTGCTAAAAAAGCGATAAAAACCTGAAGACAATTATTGTTGATTTGTTACCTACCAAAAATGATATATTACTATTTTTGAGCACCCGAAGAGCTCAAATTTCATATAATGTAATATAAATTTAATGAAGGACGTTGATGATTCGCTCATATAGTCATGCCGCATGACTGGAACTTTTTTATCAATTTTTTTGCACGTAGGTACTTATGAAATTAAAGCACGTTTTTCAGCATAATGTTTTGCATTCATTTTTTAATGCTCTAGTTGTTTAGCCGTTTTACGCCAATTTTAGAGATTTTTTAAAGACATTTTATGAATCGACTAATTTATTGAATTCAAAAAATGCTGTACAAAGAACCCATTCTTTTGGAATGCTTGAATTGGCTACTCTTTCTGCTCCTAAGTTTGGGTGTTACTCCACCTCGAAAACTTCTTCGATTCGAAACTCAGTTTTCCAACTGTATAACCAATTTTACTAAAATTTCACTAATTAGAGATTGAAACGCTAGTTCAATGTTTATTAACGTGTTTTTCCCCAACGAAATCGAGAGTATTCTTGAAAAATTAGTCTATATTTGGGATCGGTTTTTTTTTAATTAAAAAAAAAAAAAAAAAAGTTGAATTATTATTATTATTAGGTATTATTATTATTATTATTATTTTATTTATTTATTATTATTATTTTTTTTTTTTTTGAGCGATTGTACTCGTAATAGCTTCATTTTCTTCAAAAATTCGTCGATTTAATTATTTAAAATAAATTATTATAAATAAAATTGCTGGACCTTCTTTTCGACGACAACTTGGTAGGGTCTCGGGACGTAGACGGGGTAGGGCTTGTCCACCGGGACCTCCACCCTCACGGGCACCCGCTTCTCAACGGTCACAGCATACGGAACCGGCACGTTCTTGGTCACAGTGATCGTCTTGACGTGCTCCTCCTCAGAGCTGCTGATCTCAGCCCCCGAGCTGCTGAACTCAGACCCCGCGCTGCTGAACTCAGTCCCTCGGGACGGTCCCGCCGGCCCTGACACGGGCGTGAAGCCGCCCTCGAAACTCAGGCCTGCCGCCAGGAGGCCGGAGCTGATGCTGCCCAGATCCTCCAGGTCCTCGTTCAGGCCTGAAGCCTCCGCCACGTTGTCTCCCACTTGTCCGGTGGCGTTTCTGACGCTTCCACCCACACCAGCTGCCACAATCGCGGCACAAAACCCCACGAACGCACTGAATTTCAAAATATTTTTCGTTGAAACCGTCATAATATCTAAATCACGATGTTCTTTCAAATAAAATCGCGTGATATTCGTATCTACTTGAAAATAACTTGGATCAAGTACCACCTATTTTACAACTTATCCTATATTTAATAAATCAAAAATTGTCCTTTTGGATCAGAAGTATAAATTGTAATCATCTAAACAAACAAAGACCATGTCGAGTAACTAATGCACTGCGAATCGCACGGACACTTCTGACTGATCTCGGAGGATGTTTTGACTTTATAAGGGAGTCACCCGTCCGTGTCCACCCACCGCGGCTCCACCTGGTGCCCTGAAGACGTCCCTACCCATCGCATCACTCTCCCACGCAGTTTCCGCATTGCGGGAAATATCCCTTTCTACGGGAAATTAACCCAATTGTGGGAAAAGAGAAAATGAATTAAATATTTTCCAAGGTTTGTATTGAGAGATTTTCAGTTCAGATTCTATCTCATTCACTTGCCTACACCATAAATAATAATTTTAGCGGTATATTACAAAATAAAATTTGCAGAATCGGTGGTTCATATTCTGTGTCAATTGGTAAGGGTCTGGAACCTACTGGGCATCTGTGGTTGACGGTGGAAGATACAATGGCTTCTTCCAGTATGGTGAAGATTTATTCGTTTAACATACGACCAGTTTCGCCAGGTATAATTGGCCACATCAGGTACTAAAATAGGATAAAATATAAGACAACAGGGGGACCTCATCATAGCTATAGGTTAGGTTAATTTTTAGGAGTACTGTTGTAGGAACTTACTATTTGTTGGGTGAAAGTACTGTTCATTACAGGGATTGAATGTCCACGTCGTCTGGGCATTAACTTCTTAGAATATGTATTTAGCCCTGAGTCGAATGAGCTTTAGCAGTCAGTATTTGGGCAAAAGTATTGACCGGGGAGGGGGGGGGGGGGGGCAAAAAGTTGCCTAATTTTCAACTGTTTTTAACTCTCTTATTTTGGGAGATAATTTCCATTTTTCTAAATTTTACACATTTAATTTGCTAAAAAAAAAAAAAAAAAAAAAAAATGCTGGCCAACGAACTCATCTTTTCATTTGGAAAGCTTGATTTTTTGGCGCAGGAACGGAATTTGTATCTTAATCCAAAAAAAGTTATCGTCTGGAAAGACAATATATATATATATATATATATATATATATATATATATATATATATATATATATATATATATATATATATATATATATATATATATATATATATATATGAAAAAATGTTAACCTCAAGGGTTCGTTTCAAAATGCCTCACAACGGATTTCAATGAAGAAACTTTTCGATATAATATATGTATATATTTTTTCCTTAAACTGTATTACAGTTAGGAAAACTGTAGAGAATAACGGGAGGTGTGGATTCCAACCCAATGGTGGGCCACAAAATAATAAAATTTTGATTTTAACATTTTTGGTGCCGTTGCAATAGCTTCATCTTCTACGAAAATTCGATAAAACCGGTTAGCGCAGAAAGGGAAAATTTCGCTTGTCATTTCGGGAAATCTTGAGAAAGCTTCTCCAGTCATTGGACCAGTTAGTTGAAGTTACCTATGTCTTCTCTATAGGTATATTGCTCAGCCGCTGCATTCCAATTACGACTTCGCTATCGAGGTTTAACATTAATGATTATGTGCCTACCTGCTCAGTGTTCCTGTAATCTGGGATCTGATTTCCACCCTGTGGTTCTTTCAGAGGTCTATTCCATCAATCTGTTCTTTCATTTCCTACTTACAAGTAGGTACCTAGAGATTATTGGCTTAAACTCGGAGTACCGACTAGGTGATAAATATCTATCATGAATTACTATAATACAACCTTCATTACACCCTCGTGTAATCGGAGCCTTTCGAACAACTATTGGCAAGCAATGCATAGGTAGGCATTTACGTATCAGTAACGACCGCATGTCTGATCCGTAAACAGGATGTTAACAATTTTGGTCGAGAACTTTCTAAGGATCGATTCTGCAATTAATTTCCAACAAAAAGTTCCTCTTAGAAACTGTTTTAACGCTTTGTTTTCAAGTAAGTAATTGTACAACCAATTGTAATAAAATTCAAAAGGAATTTTTCTGATAGTCATACCAAACTCCCATCCTAATCTTGCAGATCGATTGATTGATCGTGTCCAAGGGTGTTCATCTTAGATGACCACCCACGGGAGGCGGCCATGGTGGGTCGGGTCCGGCTTAGTTTGTTTTGTTTTTTCTCTCTTCTTCGCTTTCTCTCTCCCTTTTTAGGCTACAAGGTAGGTAGGTACTTGTTTTACTTATGTATACGTACGTGTTTCATTTGACAATTGTCATACACTCTGTCTCTCGACAAATATACTTGATTTGATTAGATTCAAGTTTGATCGAAATTGGACCCAATAGATCGTTAGGAACCGACCTTATGATAATTTCACGTTTGCTACTACGCACTCCCCATTATTGATCTGACGACAATGAAATTCATAGGGGACCATCTAGAAGCTAACCCCCTCAACCCCTGGAAATTTCATCAAAATCAGACTAAAACATGGTATAATTAAGAACCGACAAGGAATTGGCACATACAGACGGACAGAGACGGATCAAAAATCTTTGAAACGCTAATAACAAGTGGAAATGTTGATTTTGGAGAAAACATTTTTTCAGCTGCTTGCACGACTACAATGTTTTCCTTCCTTCGTTAGTGAGGAACCATAATAAAATTAAATCGTAAGATCTATTATTTAGGTAAATGAATTACTCGATTTAAATAATCTCAGTGGTACCATTCAGTCTCGTGGTTCCATTTAAAAATATTTCACTCAAATCTATCATCTATAAAGAAAACTATAGTTTTATATTTATATTGCAGTGGGGTGGTTTCACTAGAAGTAACGAATTATACTAGTAATAATGTTACACGATAAACTGCCCATTAATAATAATGAATTGCCATGACGTGCCTTGGCATAGAACATTCCAAAAGGTACGTACAAAATTATGCTGAAAAATGTACCTGAATTTCATCAAAATTGGCTAAAATGTCGTTAAAAACGAAGTTAAAAAAAATTCCACATTTTTCATCCGATTTCGATGATATTTTCAAGGATTGGGCGGATCAGAGTGTAGATGGTCCCCTATCTGTTTCATTGATCCCATTATATATGCTTGCGCACAATAAAATTCCATCAAGAATCTTTTTTTTTTCGCCCTGGTCGTCAGATCAAGCTCAAATTTGAAGGATAATAAATTCGGAGAGGACAGTATTTGAACATTCCACATCAATTTCCACCCAATCGAATCAATAGTAGCTTTTGCGCATGCACAAGTTTGAAATTCTTGTAACAAGCCTAATTTCCACACTTTTCATCCAATTTCGATGACATTTTCAAGGAACGTGCGGATTGGAGCGTTGATGGTCCCCTTTCAGTTTCATTGATCCCATTGTATGTGCATGCGCACAAGTATAACGTGTGCGTATAATCGTATCATTATTAACACCTGCGCGAATGTGGAATCTTTTTAACAAGCTTAATTTTCACAGTTTTTGTCCGATTTTGTTGGAATTATCAGGGAATGAGCAGATTAGATGTAGATGGTCCCTGCCAGTTTCATTGTTTCCAAATAAAATATTTCACTCAGTGCCTGCGCAAACGTAAATTCTAAGAAACATTAGTTTCTCACGTCCTAAGGCCTCTGAAAACATACTCCATCTTAATTTACCATTTCCCTCAACCATAGTTGAACTAAAACGGAAGTTAGTGAAAAACGTTGTCTATTTCCACGAAAAATAAAGAGTTACAATGTTAAATCGATTTCGACGGTTAGGCCATCATCAGTAACAAACAATAATTTGTTATTGTTTGTTACTGATGATGGCCTAACCGTCGAAATCGATTTAACATTGTAACTCTTTATTTTTCGTGGAAATAGACAACGTTTTTCACTAACTTCCGTTTTATAATGGGTTTCCACAACTTCGTCGCGAGTGATTTAGGTC
The DNA here is from genome assembly GCA_030762985.1 of Adelphocoris suturalis. Classification (NCBI taxonomy): domain Eukaryota; kingdom Metazoa; phylum Arthropoda; class Insecta; order Hemiptera; family Miridae; genus Adelphocoris; species Adelphocoris suturalis. The sequence goes on along the minus strand of CM061042.1, from coordinate 48,093,101 downwards.
GTATAGTTGAACTAGCTATGGAATCATAAGATAATTGAAAACATTCCAATATTCTATAGGTACATTCTTGTTACGGTTACGAGGGAGCTAGATGTGCCACACCCAACTTGGCAGACGTTTCTATTTAACGAAAATTTGCTAAAATGTGAAACATAATAAGTGAAGTTTAATTTAATAGAAAGGTGCCGAATAAATTTCAGTTCATTCAAACCAGGTCGACCATCAGATCTCGGTCATATTTATGGTGGGTAGGTAGGTATGTGTAGGTATTATGAGCGGTGTGTCCCACAAGGCAGATATTGTTGTAATAATACTTCCTCGTGGCGTTTAAGATTCCTCCCGCGTGCGTTCATCCGGTCGGGACATCGGGAAGTTCCGTCATCCGTGGAGATTTTCTTGGGCGCTTCCTTCCATCCTGCACCTCTTTCCATACCTACCTCGTCCACATGCTGATTACGATTACCAGATACCTGTGCAAGTAGGTAGTTCGCTGTGGACCTCATTTCCCGCTTATGTTCCCGAGATAAAGATCGACATCGATTCGCTACAGCTGTCCCCGGAGACGTACAGTCCTATAGGAGGCTGCAGGTAAAATATGATGTCAAGAGGAGCGCTTCCGTAAAATGCGTCGCTGACTGGATTTGATGGTGGTCTGAGTCTAGTGAGCTTATAAATAATAAATATATCCATGACTTGAGTTTAGAGATCATTGAAATATTCTTAAGAGATTCCGGGCCTTTTCTGTTCTATCCCCGCATTTAAAAACTATTTTCTATGGAACTAAGAATGTTAAATAAAATATTTACTCACCGTACGACCGCACACGGTCTTTTCTGTGATGCAGCCGCAAAACAAATGACTACCTACTATAGAAACAGAACGATAGTTGTTTTTCTGAAATTATCCATAAAATGAAAACTTGTACTTGTTAAAAAAAGGAATTTTCCTTCTTTCAGTACCTACCATTCTTTTTGACCTGTATGTCCAACTAATCTGTATTTTTACCAACATTCCTACATAATATGCGGTAGCTATAAATAGTTATTTGGACATTCCCGAACAATCCCCATTTTATAGAAAATACTTAGTTTGTAAATGCGGGGGTACCTACCTATAACAGAAAAGATCCGCGATTCCATGCGGGTTTCTATGGTTGGGGGAAATAGTGGGTAAATCAAAATTATATAGCGTAAGATGTTAAAATGATACAATTAGAAGATAATTGTTTAACACCTAGATGTTACGTTTGCAATGCGTATACGGTCATTGGGGACCACCCACAGCCTAAGCTTTACAATCCCTGAAAATGTAATCCTAATCGTATGAACACCGTAGAAGCCTTTCTTGTTTCAAGGATTAGATGTTGGCAGATGAAACACGCACAACACACACACACACACACACACATATTCATACATACATGCATACATACAAATACCTTACCAAGCAGGTACTTTAGGCAGGTACCTTACCTAGTTAAATCGTCATTTTCCAACTACCCAAAGAATTCGAGCGAATAGGAAGAACAAGCCTTGAAAAAATTATAGGTACTTGATGGTGCCTTGTTATTTATGTTGGCGCATGCATGCATTTGTTGCGGCAAGGGGGCATGCGCAAACGTTTCTTCTACATACACTACAATCTCATTACGATAGGATAAAAAATATAAATAAACTCAGAAAACACCATTTCAAAATTATTAGGTACTTATCTGTTGTTTTCCTAGGAATTTGTGCTGTGGGTTCATCTATTTTTCGACGTATATTAATGAAATTTTTTTTGGTAAAAATTGGTTAAAGTTATATATATTACTAGCCGCTCCGGCTCGCTCCGCTCGCCTCCACGTCCAGCCGGGGGGCAAGCCCCCCCCACCCACCATTAAATTGCACCATTAAATTGCTCGCTTCGCTCGCAAAGTGTGGCATATAGGGAATGTTGCTCGCTTCGCTCGCAAAGTGTGGTATGTAGGGAATGTTGCTCGCTTCGCTCGCAAACGGTAGATCTATAAGGGTAGGTTTAACTTCTGTGGGGGATGCTGCTCGCTTCGCTCGCTTGAGGAAGTTATACTGCCCACCCAACTTGGCAGACGTTAATTAAAATAGAAATTATGGACTACCCCTAACATTTAGGGGGATGAAAAATAGATGTTGGCCGATTCTCATAGATACCAGATAAGCACAAAAAATTTCATCAAAATCGGTCAAGCCGTTTCGGAGGAGTATGGCAACGAAAACTGTGACACGAGAATTTTATATATTAGATAGTGTGGCCCCAAGAATATTACCCTTCGACCCTGCATTCTGGCGGAGAATATGGAACTAATTTGTAACACGAAATTCCTTCTTTTTTTTCATTTTTCTCCTGTCTAGTGGCAACAGTTTCTCCCGCAATCGTTTTTATAGGGTGTGAATGGCCGGGCTTCAGGCCACGGGAGGTACGCCTCAAGTGTTCTTTCCTGCGGTGGATGCTTGGCCTGGGGAGCCACCATGGTGGGTGGGGCCCTGGGCCAGCCGGGTGGCTCCTGACCGGCAGGTGGGGGTGAATTCCCACATTCATCACACCCAACCTTGTTTAACAATCTAAAACATCTATGACTTTTGTAATGTCAGTTTTGGCCACTGCAAATAAAAACTATTTGATTTGAAATGCACAACAACCTAAATACATCCGCAGATCAACGCTTGTTATTTCTGACTCAAGAAAACGTGAAAACCCATGATTGATGCTCACGAATCCACTCTGTTGTTCAATGGAAACATTCAGTAGTTTGAAACGTAAATATGAAAAAGTTTAAAGGCTACAATCACTGCCTTACCAGTCCATAGTTCCAATTACAATGTGAAAATCGGCCCTCCCGGCCTAGCAAATAGCTCAGCCCCTTGACCTCGCCAAGGGGGGGCTTCCCGCTCTGGACCCCTCGGCTGCTTTCCGCCTGCGGCTAAAACAAGGAACATGCTTCCTTCCAGCTAGTTCAGGATCGAATTTTTGTTCTTCCCGCTAGACATATTAGTGCAATGACGAGTACATACAGCCGAAGACGTACCAAGAAGGAGGACAATCTGGTCCAGAGGTCCAGGACACAACATCGTCGGTGGACGGCTGGAGTAAGCCTGATATTTAAAAAATGAGGACTCAAAGAACTTCGTATATTGTGACTCACCACTACCTTTTCTTTTTAAATTATTTATTGGCTTCGCATAGGGATACATTCAGCCTAATTGGCAAACATATAATGGATGATTAGTAAAATAATACATCGTAACTCATTGTATTCAAATTCAAACGACGTAGGTACATAACTTATAAACTTCCGACTGTTGATGAGAGGAAGTCTTAGAGCGCAGTGTAGATTCAGAGGCTGTACGGAGCCAGTAATGTTTCAAGGTTAAATGGATGTGTGACTGTAGTTGACACTTCGCGAATCAGCTCTTCTCTCTCTGTGTCGAATACGATGGGCAGCTCAGGAATATGTGCCCCAATGTTTCAGCTTCGCTGTCAGATTGTCGAATAAAATTCCGATATCTTCTGGTCAAAGCGTGGCCTGTTCGGAGCCTTGTCATAGTCTTGATGAAACCAGTAGGTGTAGTTGCAGGAGGATCTTTAAACCATCTTTGTTTAGAGGGGGGATGGAAGAGTGAGACGTAACGGTGACCAGCATGATAGTTCGTATGGAATTCTCTCCATTTATTCTTTAAATTGAGGAAAAACTCTCTACGTAGATCAGTTTGAGGAAAGCATGGAGGTGTTAATTAATTCTCAAGGGGATTTGCGTAGAAAGGCGAGCCTTTTCGTCCACCAGAATGTTTCCTTGTATGCCTCTGACCCAGATAATGTGAACAGATTTGTCCTGTTTCCTCAGCTCTACAGTGCATCTCAGAATTTCTGCTTCGAGAAATGTGAGAAGAGAGGTTGGTTTTGCTTTCTTCAATTTGCTGAGCAATTTGTTGGCAGTTATTTTTAAGCTCAATTGTATACATTAGTGCTCGTAGTATGGCCTAAGCATCTACAAAGTATACAGATGCGTAGTTACAGAGGCGGAAACTTCTATAATGCCAGTTGGTTGTGTCGTACAAGGCGCATCCTACTTTGTCATTTAGGCGAGAGCCATCTGTGAATACTACTGTTGCGTTTGGCCATCTTTCTGCCATGTACTTTGATAGGAAGCTATTATTTACCGAGATGTTGGATCCACACGCGATTTCAGGCACTTTAGTGATACAAGGAACCCTCTGATACTGTGGTGAAAACCACCCCCTCTTTTCAACAGCCCTTTTCAGGGCTACCAAAAAGAGGTAGACATGGCACACAAATGTTTATAAGACGTCGAGTTATAACTCCGTCAAACAAAATATTTCACCAGAGAGAAAATGCGATATTCTCTCCCAAAAGTGAAATATTATCAAATAACATACAAGGCGACCTCCCTAAACACTTACTGGGCGAGAGAGACGCGACAAGTATCTCGAACCAAGTCGCCTTGAATGAGAAAACTCAAACAGACAATCAAATGTCCTCTAGAGCTAACAAGGACGGTTCTAGCAAGCCTACACGCCAATCAGAAACTCTGATTGCGCGAGAGACAATAGACGAACCAACCAGGAGGCGGCAAGCAACCACCTCTGGTTCAGAAGCCACCCCGGGGATCCTGTCTCAGCGACGGACGCAGAGAAGCCACCCCCGGGGACCCCGTCTAAACAACGGACGCAGAGAAGCCACCCGAGGACCCCGTCTAAACAACGGACGCAGAGAAGCCACCCCGGGGACCCTGTCCCAGCGACGGACGCAGAGAAGCCACCCCCGGGAACCCCGTCTCAGAGACGGACGCGGGGAAGCCACCCCCAAAAAGCCAACTCAGCTATTGTATTCACAGATTCTGAGAAAACAATGTGCGAGCCAATAAGGAAACACATGGTGAACTAATGAAATTGAGCGGACCAATCAGGGGGCGGCAGGAGGCGGCCACCTCCCTATAATTACCCCGCACAGAGCCCTCCGAAATTCATTCCACTCACCGCTCTCGACGACTACACTCTACAGTACGAAGCTTCTACACGCTCTACGCTGACGACCCTTCTGCTCACGAGTTCTTCTCAGAACGGCATTTTATTGCTCACAAGTCATATCTTCTCTCCTCACAGATCTCGCTTTGGCATCTACGAGTCCAGTGATCCTTTATCCTGCTCATTGCCCAACGTAGTTCTTCTGTCAGAACGCCACCCGGTACATCTATTGATATCCTCATTAGATCGTACGCCCGCTGGGACGTTCGAGACGTGTCGCCCGGGTTTCGTAGCACTAAGCTCGTCACCGACCGCTGGGGCACGCCGATAAATTACTCAGCTCATCCGCTCTAATTTATCGTCCAAGGAAGCCTTTTTCAAGGCTACAAGGTAGGACCCTGACATCCGAGCAAAGGAAAGAAGCTCTGGCAAGCGAGTCCACCTTCCAAATCCTGCATCCTATACGGAGAGGTATTAAAAACGAGTTAATCAACTCGGGTACATCGATGGAGCGCCGCCCGTCCTACTTCCTCATGCAAGAGGAAGCAGAGCACGGCGCGGTCGGGAGCTCTAGCCCACGAAGCGCTCCCTACCCGATACTCGACTCGTCCGCTGGTCCTAGCGACAGACAAAGGCTCGATTCTCGCGAAGAGATCGCCTTCCTACCTAACATATCCGTGAAGGAAACGTTAGGTCAAGCCTCACACACACAAAAGTTCGAGGATCCCTTCCAGACTCGCTCTGAAGTCAATCATCGTGATTCGACAAAGATATCTGAATATCCACGATATTCTACGCAAGGCTACCCGGCCGATCCGAGTGTCAAACTCACTCCCAACTTGCTCAAAACACAGGATACTTTTCAGTACCTCAACCAAGCCCGGTATATTCCCCCTACAGATATAAATCTTAGGCCGGAATATTACACAACGGCTCAGCACCAAACAGATCGAACCCAGCACGCACTAAGCGAGCCCAGTGCTCCGCGCGGCCAATACACGAACTATCCTCAAGTTCCTCCCGCCAAGCAAGCTGACCTTGGCGATTTCGCTCACATTCCTTTCGGAAATATCACGGGAACTAACCCGCATAATCAGAACATAAATGTCCCACTTGGTCTACCTACACCAAGTCAGACATATATAAATCCACTACAAATGGTGACCCCGCCTTTGAACAGGCTTAACACGGAGCATTTCGTTCCCTCTTATGAAGCTAGTGGATTTCAGGGAACCACTGCGGGCGTGCGACCCCCGCCGGGCTTATACGCCCCACATCTCACACAACAACCCTCTACACAAAGTGGCTTTCGAGCACTTTTAGAGGAAATGGGAGATTACCAAAAACCTATCTTCCAAAAGAAGAATATCGATCGTGCACTCGCCGAGTTCGATCAATACTGCGTGCGAAAAAACCTGAGAACGCAGAACGAATGTTTCTCAGCTATCTACAAGTGGGTACCTGAAGAAATGCGAGAAGCTATTGACTCAGCTTACCTCACGGCACCCCACGCACCTTACGAAGAGGCCAAACAGCGCCTACAACGAGAATACGGGCTGTCCTTGCAGGACAGGCTCCTCGCGCTCGAGGACCCCGCATCTCTCGCCAAAAAACCCAGCACCAAGTACCATGAAATGTACTCTAAGGCTGTTGGGTACTTCTCAGAGGCTTTGATCACTCAAAAGTGGATCGAAACTCTGCCCAGCGAAGCCCGGGGCATGGTCGCAGCACAGCTTACCACGAATGCCCGGCTCGACCTAGCTGATACGCTACACGCGTACAAAACAGCGAACCCCCCTCTCAACATAAGAGGAGTAGAATCTACTTCGAAACCTACCAAGACTGGTTTCAAAAAGGCCCTCTCACAAAAAGCTGAGTTCAAACCTCAGCAAGTAGAGAGTAAGCCTCACAAACCAACGGCCTACGTCTGCCGGAACCACGCCCGTTTCGGTAGCGAAACTCGCAAGTGTGCAGACCCAGAGTACTGCACTTGGAAGGCAAATACCGCCTCCAAACCTATCAAAAAGGCAGCGCCTATCAGCCAGCCTAAAACCTTGGTTTCAAGCGAAAATACTCACAGACCAATACAAGAAAGTACCGTTCCAACCTCAGACGTAGAGAGTTCGGAAAACGAATAACTGCCAGTGTATCTGAGCCTATACACCGGCAGACTAAAGAGTATAAAAGGCTTTTTTTCAAGTGCAAACTAAATGGCACTGAATTTCTCATTGACACGGGAGCAGAAGTGAACATTCTGCCCCACAATGTCACCAAAAAATTGGGCTTAAAAATTCGTAAGTCCAATGTCAAGCTCACAGCAGCTAACGGCGCCCCTATAGACACACTAGGGCGTGCTGACACGACAATTAACATCGGCCTCGGAGACATGACCACCGATTTCATGATCACTAAAGTTGATCTAGCGATCCTCGGTATACCATTCCTCGAGTCTTGGGATATCGGAATACGGGTCAAACACAAATATATCTACAAAGATAAAGTAAAGAGCTATGCCGATCAAAAAATCGCTGCAGTCATGAGCAGAAAATTTACTGACGAACAAATAGCAGCTGCTATTCCTCATCGTGACAACAGTCCTAAACCAGAGGACACACAGCTCACAGAGGACGAAAACATACGCTCTATCATTGAAAAATACAATGATAAAATGAACAAACTTCAAGGAAAGTGGAAAAACAACGGTGTTTACCACCGTATAACCACGGAAGGAACACCAGTACACTTCCGTTCAAGACCCATGGCAGGCGAAAAACGGGCTCAGGTTAAAAGTACTTTCGACAAAATGCTCACAGAGGGCATCATCGCTCCCTCCGACTCCGAATGGGCTTCTCCGCTACATTGCGTGCCCAAAAAAGATGGAACATGGAGAATCACGGGCGATTACCGATTCCTCAATGCAAAAACTAGGAAAGACGCCTACCCGCCGCCTCACATTCGCTCTTTCCAAGCGAATTTACATAATACACAAATCTATTCGACAATAGATTTAAAATCGGCATATTACCATATCCCGATGCACCCAGATGACGCTCATAAAACGGCAATTATTACCCCTTTCGGTCTCTATGAGTTTAAAAAAATGAGCATGGGTTTGGCCGGAGCGGCTCAAACATGGCAAAGGTACATGGACAGCATCATGCGGAAATTCGATTTCGCATTTGTCTACCTAGACGACATATTGGTGGCTTCTAAAAATTACAAAGAACACATGAACCACCTCAAACAAATTTTCGACAAACTAGGAGAACACGGACTTCGAGTAGGTTTTGACAAATGCATTTTTTCAAAACCTACCGTCGATTTCCTAGGTTTCACTATCTCAAAAGAAGGGATAATTCCTAAACGAGATAAAATAGAGGCCATAGAGCAATTCCCTCGGCCAATAGACGTACGAAGCCTACGCAGATTCCTAGGTATGTGTGGTTTCTACCGAGCTTGCTCAAGTAAATTCGCTCACACAGCACAACCTCTGTATGACTCCATTCAGTCAAACAAAAAAAATGACAAAACCCCTATCGAATGGACATCAGAGAGAGAAAAAGCTTTCAACAGCTTAAAACACGCAATGATAAAAGCTACATTGCACAATATTGCTCATCCCCACCCTACAGCAGAGTGGAGAATAGTTTGCGATGCATCCGATACACACATCGGAGCGGCACTGGAGCAGGAAATTACAGACAAACACGGCTCGAAATCTTACCAACCATTGGGATTTTTCAGTAAAGAAATTCCGGAACAATGGAAGAATAAAGCCTCGTTCGACAAAGAGATGTTCGCCGCTTATCAAGCTTGCATTCATTGGCACAATGACTTGGACGGCCGCTCTTTTCATATTTGCTCAGATCACAAGCCTCTGCTAGGCACAATGCTAAAGAAAAACGCACATTTTTCTAAAATGCGATTGAGATGGCTAACATACATCTCCCAAATGACAAGTGACATACGACACATACCCGGAGAAGACAACGTCGTAGCCGACGCACTCTCCAGACCTTTCGATCCAGTTGAAATTCAAACAAAGTCAATTTCAACCCAAACTGACGAGGGTCCGTCCGTAGCCGAAATTTCACAAATTACGGCCGCAATAGAGTGCAATCTTTTACTGCACATCTCAAATGCACAGATTCATTCTCCTCCTAACGCAGAGGACAAACTAAAACTCACACGAGTTGAATTCCCTCAAGGAGAGATTTGGTGTAACCTGGACTTAGGACACCCAAGACCTTATATTCCAAACGAAATAAGGCACGAAATAATCAGCCAAATTCACAATTTGGGACACCCAGGCATACACTCTACAGTGTATAAGGTAAAACAGAGATATTTTTGGCACGGCCTTCGTGCGGATGTCTCCAACTGGGTCCAGGCATGCGAGACTTGCCAACGAGCAAAAATCACTCGCTCCGTGAAGCTCCCTTACTCCGAATTTGAAACGGCTACCAAATTCTCCCATGTACACGTTGACATTACCGGACCCTTACCTTTAGCTAAAGGAGGGAAGCGTTACATCCTAATGATGGTCGATAGAGCAACGGGTTGGCTAGAGGCAGTCCCTCTTAACAACATCGAAACGTCCACGATCACAAACGCCTTTATAAATATTTGGGTAGCCTCAAAAGGCGTACCTAAATACATTACAAGTGACCAGGGCACACAATTCGAATCAGACCTATTTCATTCCATTATGGAACGTCTCGGAGTAAAACATACTCACACGTTACCATACAAACCGTCAACAAACGGAATGGTGGAACGCAGAAATAGATCCTTGAAAGAGGCTCTCAAAGCACAGGACGAACATTGGCTCGACGCCCTTCCAAAAGTACTACTCGCCATGCGTACGGCAGTAGACCCAGCAACGGAAACTACACCCTTCCAAAAAGTTTATGGAATTGACGTGCCGCTCCCAGGCGACATATTCGTAACTTCTACGAACATTTCCGAGCCTCTCTTTTTCCGATCTACGCATATCAGGCATAATAATACGAAATATGCCGTCAACATGCCCAAAAATTTAGATACATGTACACATGTCTATATAAGAGTGCCCACACAGCTCTCCTCTTTGCAATGTCCTTACACAGGACCATTCAAAGTTGTTAAAAGAGATAAGTTTTCGGTTACAGTACAAATTGGCGAACACACAAAAAAGGTTCCCAAACAGCAAATCAAACCAGCTTACACTCTAAACACAGACGAAGCTGTTTCACTAAGCACAAATCAGGCAGAAAATAAGGAGGAAACTCCCCGAAAATCCGCCAGAGGGCGCGTCCCCTCTACCAAATTCGACGAGAAATGGGTGACTGCGCTCAAAGCAGACCACGCCCACTTTTCTCGGGTAGGAGCAGTGGGAGATATAAATAAGGAGCACCCCGGGCCCGGAGCTCATACCAATCTTGACCATGGCAGCTTCCACTACAGAAGAAAGAATGATGACGGAAGAGGTAGAGGATTTCCTCCTTGCGGAGGAAATTCCTACGCCCATCGGCCCGCTCCCGCCTTCACCCGAGAAGAAGGGACCGGCGGACGCCAGCGCCCCCAGAGAGGTGGTTTGGAGAACGCCGGCCGCGTTCGCAAAGCCGGCTCCACCCGCTCCGCAGCTGCCCAGGGCTCCACCCGCTCACCAGCTGCCCACGGCTCCACGCAAGTGGATCAGCTCGGGCGACGTCCCCGTGCCTCGTTGGGACGAGATGAGCGCAGCGGGGTGGACGTCACCGGAACCAGCGCCTCCGCAACAACCCAGCCGCGGCCGCGGGCCAAACCCTCGCGGGTTTGGTACCCGTCGGCAGAGCTCGGGCCGGCCACGGACGCCCCGCGGCGCTCGCCGAAACCGGCGAGGCCGGGGCTCACACCAGGCGCGGGACGAGAGGCCTGCACCTCCGCCTCCGCCCCAAATGGTGAGGGTTTCATACGGAGAATTCCGTATGGACCTCCCAGTTCTCCCCAACCGGCGTCGTCGTTAATAACACGACGTCTTGGGGGGCGCCTGTGGTGAAAACCACCCCCTCTTTTCAACAGCCCTTTTCAGGGCTACCAAAAAGAGGTAGACATGGCACACAAATGTTTATAAGACGTCGAGTTATAACTCCGTCAAACAAAATATTTCACCAGAGAGAAAATGCGATATTCTCTCCCAAAAGTGAAATATTATCAAATAACATACAAGGCGACCTCCCTAAACACTTACTGGGCGAGAGAGACGCGACAAGTATCTCGAACCAAGTCGCCTTGAATGAGAAAACTCAAACAGACAATCCAAAAATGTCCTCTAGAGCTAACAAGGACGGTTCTAGCAAGCCTACACGCCAATCAGAAACTCTGATTGCGCGAGAGACAATAGACGAACCAACCAGGAGGCGGCAAGCAACCACCTCTGGTTCAGAAGCCACCCCGGGGACCCTGTCTCAGCGACGGACGCAGAGAAGCCACCCCCGGGGACCCCGTCTAAACAACGGACGCAGAGAAGCCACCCGAGGACCCCGTCTAAACAACGGACGCAGAGAAGCCACCCCGGGGACCCTGTCCCAGCGACGGACGCAGAGAAGCCACCCCCGGGAACCCCGTCTCAGAGACGGACGCGGGGAAGCCACCCCCAAAAAGCAATGAAATTAAGCGGACCAATCAGGGGGCGGCAGGAGGCGACCACCTCCCTATAATTACCCCGCACAGAGCCCTCCGAAATTCATTCCACTCACTGCTCTCGACGACTACACTCTACAGTACGAAGCTTCTACACGCTCTACGCTGACGACCCTTCTGCTCACGAGTTCTTCTCAGAACGGCATTTTATTGCTCACAAGGCATATCTTCTCTCCTCACAGATCTCGCTTTGGCATCTACGAGTCCAGTGATCCTTTATCCTGCTCATTGCCCAACGTAGTTCTTCTGTCAGAACGCCACCCGGTACATCTATTGATATCCTCATTAGATCGTACGCCCGCTGGGACGTTCGAGATGTGTCGCCCGGGTTTCGTAGCACTAAGCTCGTCACCGACCGCTGGGGCACGCCGATAAATTACTCAGCTCATCCGCTCTAATTTATCGTCCAAGGAAGCCTTTTTCAAGGCTACAAGGTAGGACCCTGACATCCGAGCAAAGGAAAGAAGCTCTGTCAAGCGAGTCCACCTTCCAAATCCTGCATCCTATACGGAGAGGTATTAAAAACGAGTTAATCAACTCGGGTACATCGATGGAGCGCCGCCCGTCCTACTTCCTCATGCAAGAGGAAGCAGAGCACGGCGCGGTCGGGAGCTCTAGCCCACGAAGCGCTCCCTACCCGATACTCGACTCGTCCGCTGGTCCTAGCGACAGACAAAGGCTCGATTCTCGCGAAGAGATCGCCTTACTACATAACATATCCGTGAAGGAAACGTTAGGTCCAACCTCACACACACAAAAGTTCGAGGATCCCTTCCAGACTCGCTCTGAAGTCAATCATCGTGATTCGACAAAGATATCTGAATATCCACGATATTCTACGCAAGGCTACCCGGCCGATCCGAGTGTCAAACTCACTCCCAACTTGCTCAAAACACAGGATACTTTTCAGTACCTCAACCAAGCCCGGTATATTCCCCCTACAGATATAAATCTTAGGCCGGAATATTACACAACGGCTCAGCACCAAACAGATCGGACCCAGCACGCACTAAGCGAGCCCAGTGCTCCGCGCGGCCAATACACGAACTATCCTCAAGTTCCTCCCGCCAAGCAAGCTGACCTTGGCGATTTCGCTCACATTCCTTTCGGAAATATCACGGGAACTAACCCGCATAATCAGAACATAAATGTCCCACTTGGTCTACCTACACCAAGTCAGACATATATAAATCCACTACAGATACGATTCGTACGTCGGTAGGTATTGAAAATCGAAGAGGTACTTCTTCTATTGAGATCCGTGATAGGTGGTTGGACCATTTGGGCGAAGCATTGGCATACTGCTGGAGTGTGCTTTTGCTAATATCGAGATGTCAAGGAGTTGAGGGTTAGCTCTTGTATCACATTGATCAGAACTTCATTTCGGTCATGTATTGAAGATAACAAGCGGTTTCACTACTACCTTAAAAGGAAGTATTTTATTTTGATTTCTTATAGTTACGATGTTGCCAAACTAATTAGCCTGCCACCAAGCGGCACAACTATAACCAAGATACCAAGATTAACACCTCAACCAAGTGACAACAAAACAAGGCTTACAAGCGGCTAAAAGGGCAATTCAATTCCACGGACGATGATGCCTGGCTCCCAAGAATATTATCAAGCATCTGATAGGACCGACGATCAACCCTGCCGAGACGACAAACAAGAACCCGACAGCTCTACCTGCAGGATTATGTGCTTTATTAAAACGGGGGAGAGTTGTAACCTCTACTATCAATAATCAGCACAATCCCTGAAATCCACCGTTTCTACGATTTAATAGTTTTGACAACGAGACGTTTCCAGTTTATTTCCACTCTTGAAAATATTATCCTAACAGAAATAGATGTTCACTAATTGCAGTTCGTTCTGCGTGCTTTGTAAGGATAAAACAGAATCTTGACATAGATGTGGGGTGGTACAAGAATGGGCTAAATTGAAAAATCTGCATATCCACTTCATATTAAAACTCAACCTTTTAAACACGAGGTAATCGTGTCGAGATAAAAATGTTAATACTATTTACCTTATTATTACCTATTTCTTAATTGTAATTATAGTTTCAGTTCAAAAAATATAAATACCTACGTGTTCAATAATGAGCAAATCGGTTTGTTCGAATAACGACAATAATTATAGTATTAATCTATAACGAATATTGTTGTCTTACTACAGAAGACGTTATCAACTTTTCCCATAACTAACATGAAAAAGGTAATTTTACAGAAGTGTAACGCTGTATTTAATAGACAATAGATATCAACTGTAGGTAGCTGGAAGCAGGTTAAATTTATAAATGACTAGCTGACCCGGCGGAGTTTGTCCCGCCTAACGTATTATTCGTACAGTCATGATTAGAAATCACAATTTTTTAAAAATTGTAAAACAAAATTGAAAAATCACTTCAGTAGTCTGTACACATTTAGCGGAAACAGAAAAAACCTGTAGTTCGATCATTTTCTCCATTAAACATTGTTTTCATTAGAAAACGGACCAAAAAACTGAAAAACTCACTTTTCTAAAAATTGTAAGAAAAACACTTGGAATCCGTTGTATCGTCCAACAGGTTTTTTATTGCTGACAAGGCCTTTTGACCTTTGTAATGAGTGTCAGGCCATAAGGAAAAAGTTGAACAAGTTCAGATTGATACAACGGAACATGATCAATCGTGAATCCTGAAAAACGAGATAAGCTGTTGAAATGGGCTCATCGTCATTACTGGGAGTTCATAAAGGGAGTTCGCACAGTAAATCTCTCCACGTGCACCTTTATGATGAATCGAAACGTTTTGTCGCCGGGGAATCGTTACCGGATCGTCGCGTTGAGCGAAGAAGGGATGTCCTCACGCCAAATCGCTCAACGATTGAATATCGGGCAAAGTGATGTAGTGAGATGTTGGCAAAGATTTCGGACTACTGGTTCTGTTCATGATAGACCTCGGAGTGTAAGACCCCGAAAAACTACACCCAATGAAGACCGTTTTCTCGTCCTTGGTGCCAAGCGAAGTCCGAATTCAACAGCAGGGTATGTTCGCCGTCAGCTTCAGCTGAGTACAGGAACTAGAGTAAGCGATCGAACTGGCCTCATCCGTCTCCATGACGCTAATCTTAAATCTAGAAGGCCCCTTCGGTGCCCACCATTGAATAATCAACGTACGCGACAGCACCTACAACGGGCAAGAAACCACGAAAATTGGTACTTGACCGAGTGGAGAAATTGTCTCTTCTGTGATGAAACACGCCTTGCTCTTGTGCCAGACAGTAGACGAGTTAGGGTATGGACAGTTCCAGCAAGGCCTTGTCGTTTGCAATACCCTCCTGGTGGGACGCCACCTCAGGCGACGACTTGGGGAAAACGCAAGAGGGTCGCGAGGTCGTCAGAGACGGACCCCCGTGAACGGGCGGGGGAGGCCGAGCATCCTCGGGCATTTCCGCCCGAAGCCACAGAGCCTTCCACCCCTCCCCGAGACCGACCGTAGTTGGCCGAGCGCCCCGGTGAGGTGGGGGGTGAAGCTATTTAATCACAAAGCCACCCCCCCCAGTTCGTCCGAATCCGAGTCCAGAAGTCCAGATTGGCAGTTGCCCAAGTCGAGCTTGTACTCAAAGTCGTGTGTTGCCTGGCCCAGTGTTTACGCCACCCACCGTGTTCTCTGTAAACTGTTATCTGTGAACCGTGTTCCCTGTGTTCTCTCGCGAACAACCATTGTTCCCGCCGCCCCTCCACCAATTCCGCGAAAGCAGAAGAGCGGGTGTTTCCCCTACTAAAAGACAGAGACTGACATGTGTTCCCTCCCCCTGATTCGTGAACAATCACTGTTACCTCCACTCCTCTACCAATTCCGCGAAAGCAGAAGAACGAGTGTTCCCCTAATAAGAGACAGAGACTAAGAAGTGTTCCCTCCCCCATCCGTGATCTCAAGCAATTGGAATTCTACGAACTGGTAACAATTATCGATTGCTCTGTGTCTTCTAAATGTTCCTTGCTATAAGACTGAAATTCCATCTCGTTAGAACTCTGCTAGTAACGTTAATACTTACCTAAACTTAAGGCTACCAATTTTTGTTAACAGCAAACAGTCATTCATTACAAAGCTTCTATTGAAATTAAGTACCCTGTAACTTACAAAAGCTTCCCATTTTCATCACGTTAAAGTTCACTGCTGTACAATTACTTTCGTATAATTCATCAATAATATCCTGAACTCGAATTTGGAGTTAAAGTCTTTTAATAAACCTTGTGTTCTATGTCTGTGTATTTTAGTCATATCCCGTGATTCCCTACACTGGTAAAATTCATCTAGGTTTTTCTCATGGTCAATACTTAGCATTATTTAACAATCAAACATTTTCTTTAGTCCAAGTCATATTATCATCCGTTTCTAATAAACTAGGATCAGTTACTTCAAGAAGGTACCAAAGGAACCTGCTTGAAGTGGAGTTGATCCAAAGACTCCTGAGTGTATTTGTAAGTACTGTCGATCGTAGAGAAGCTTCACTTCTCCAATAATCCGGCCCACCGCTTAGCAACACCCTACCAACGATCGACCCCCTCAATTAATTGAGGGGAAGCTTACAAATTGGTGGCAGCGATACGGATTTGCCGGTATTAGCTAGCTAATACGAACTCACAACTCCGAAAACAATAACCAGTGAAGGGATCACAAGTAACGGTCAAATAAGTGTGCATGCTAACGATTTTTGTAGTAAATTTTATATTTAGCATCTATGTTTTCGTATTGTGCCTGGAAAGATACAAACAACATTTGTTAACTGGGATACATTCACATGTAACAAAAAATTGATTACTGGTCGTCCCGAGAACCGCTCCTCGAATAACTTGCTACATAATTACTTGTTACCCAGGAAACTTGTCATCTCAGTAACCTATCAATTGCTACCCCAAATAACTTGTTGCCTTGATAGCCGGTTAGCTGTACGACCTGCTCCCTTCTTGGCTTATAGCCCTAGAATATTATTGTTTAGATAACTTGATACAGTGACAGCTGTTACTTTCAGAGTTGCTCCCTAAAAAAGTGTTGCCTCGATAACAACTTGTTCCCTCGATAACAACTTGTTCCCTTGTTGGTGTGGCCTGGTATCACTGCTCCCGTGAGCCGTTCCCTGGGAACTTGTTCCCTCGATGACAGATTGTTCCCTCGTTAACGGCTTGTTTCCTGGTCGGTGTGACCTGTTATCACTGCTCCCGTGAGCCGTTCCCTGGGAACTTGTTCCCTCGATGACAGATTGTTCCCTCGTTAACGGCTTGTTTCCTGGTCGGTGTGACCTGTTATCACTGTTCCCATAAACCGTTCCCTGGGAACTTGTTACCTTGATAGCAACCTGTTCCCTTGTCTGCGTAGCCTGTTGTCACTAGAGCCCCTGCTCCCGTTCCCTAGGAGCTTGCTACCTCAATAACAGTTCTTCCTAGAACCTGTTGTCCCAATTAGTGTCCAATATTGTGAAACTGAGACGAGTAACAATCAGGGTGTATCTACAACTCACTTTTGATTACCCAGCATTAATTAGCCACCCTTTCTGCTGCAATTCTCTAGTAATTGACTCAATCCCATATCTGAAATTTTAGTAAAAGAAAAATGTCGGAATCTGAGGAAACCTTGGGGGCAGTAAGGGACGCAATGGAACAGTTGGCAACTCTCCTTCAAAATTTTAATGCCTTGAGTGGGGAAGCGAAGCGTGAGGGGCATAGAGGTGAGCCTGATGTTCCGCGTACTTTGTTCCTGGAGTTGGAGCCATGGGACCCAGACGAGGTAGGAGGAATCTCTGCGACCGTCTTCTTTCAAATATTTGAGGAAATAGCAGCGACACTATCTCCACAAAAAAGAATCCGACTATTGCGAGCTAGAGTAAGAGGAACTGCAAAGCAATTTCTTGTTGACCATGCAAATCTCCTCGGAAGTAATGAACCCTATGAGGCCATCAAACAAGCCATGATCACATGGTTCGAGAGGAGAGATCCTGCAAAGGCTGCTGCAGAGATGTGGACCATCAAAAGGCAGCCAGGAGAGGCCCTACGTCAGTTTGCTGAACGGGTGAGAAGACTGGCACAGATAGCGGTGAAGGAAGAAGGGGCCGAGTTAACTACCACCCTCAAACATGATTGGGTCAGGAGGAAAACCCTAAAAGCTTTCATCAAAGGTATAAATCGAGAGCTAAGTTCCCACCTGATCAATAATGAACCGACTACCATTGAAGATGCCCTAAAGAAAGCTGAAGAATTAGAAGAGACCTTGAACTCAGATGATGATGCTGATATGAAATGGGATGTCGCGGCTGTGGCATCGGAGGACAAACGATGTTACCGGTGTGGAAGCCCGCAGCATTTTGCAGCTCGATGCCCACAGCGGGAATCAAATGGCCAATCGAAAAGTCATGGTCCTCACCGTCCAGTACCCCGTTACCCTTGCCTATTCTGTGCTAGCCCATCGCATTTTCCTAATGATTGTCCTCACAACCCGCAAAAAGCAATTTTCTGTGATTACTGCGGCGTTCGGGAACACCTGGAGGCTGACTGCCACAAAAAGAAGAGTCTGCTACCCGTATCACACCCTATATACCAGCCAAAAACAATGGAAAACCGGGATGCCCCCATGCAAAAGTCCGATGTTCCGCCAACAACTGCTCAAAACATCCCCCACATCCCCCTGGTAGGACGTTCAATGTATCGCTCCTTACACATTCCAGTCACTCTCAGTGGAGAGAACCGACAATTGATTATTGATACGGGAGCTGCCATTTCTGTCCTGGCGACACCTGTACGAGGGGTCCCGATCAGACCCACCAGAGTGACCGCTTGGGGAGCAGATGGATATCCACTGCGCTTTAGAGGGGAACAGACCCTCCAGGTGAACCTTCAAGGAAAAAGGTTCGAACACATCTTCCTGATCTTTGCGAGGGAGGGGGCAGGATTGGACCTCCTCGGATTAGACATACTACGAAAAGTGCCCATGACAATCCGAGTCGATCGACACGAAGCCACAGCTGTTTGTGGTATACAGGACTCAACCCCCCAAAAACCCCTTCGACACTCGGAAGTAAAACCAAACCAGGAAAGGGACCCTCAACCCCAAATACATATTGAATCATGTCACAAAACAACCAGAAGCGATCAAGTCAACGAAATCTTGGAATGTGGTGATCACAATGAACCCCCACAACCCACCAATGCAGAAGTGGGTGTTGCAACGACAGATAAGGAAGAGGACTCCACTGATCACTCTGACCAGTGGGAACGTGAACTCACCCCCACAGAACGATGGGGCCCCACCATTTTCAACTCAGGAGCAGAGTGGAACAATATAGATATCAATACCGACAACTTACCAGACGATGTGGCTGCCCTTCAGACAGAGATCCCAAAGAGACGATTCCAGACTCCAAAAAGGGTAGGTCGAAAATTCTGGAGCCCGTGGTCGGGGCCCTGGATTGTAGAAAAGAAAATATCTGATGTGACAAACAAAATAACTGACATTCAGAAACAAAGACGTCGGGTTGTTCACCTGAATCGCTTAAAGCCAGATTTCACAGGAAATATCTCTGATGATTCGTTTGTTAAGGACCTTAGATGACTCAAAATGTTGAGAGACAATAAGTCACCAGTGTCTCGCCCAACGCCAGTGGGTGAAGAGCGGGACGTCGATGAAGAAGAGGAGGATGAACTGGATGCTGATTGTCAGGTAGATGAATTAGGACCCTGTTCCCCAATGGACCCAACCCCTAGCCCGGAAGTTAGAATGAATAGAGACGAGCAGCACAAAGGGGGGTTAGAATCTGGTGGGGTGAAATCGGAAATAGGTAAAGCTTCCCCCTGCCCCTATCAATTACGGCAGCAACGCCCCAAAAATTATAGAGACCTCCGTTTGGGAAAACTTAATGACCAGTAACCAATAGCTTCAAAAAAAAAAAAAAAAAAAAAAAAACCTAAGGAAATAAAATAAAAATATAATGTGTATGTAACTTTGCCAGTATCAGATTCTTGTTTTAAGATCTAGTACGTTAGTGTATAGTAAGAAATATAGATGGTATAAGGACATTTTTATTTTACAAATGTATGTAACTTTATAATTGTAAAATTCTTGTTGTAAGATCTAGTTGTGTTTTGTGTATAGCAAGAAATGTTAGTGGTATAAGGACATTTTAATTTCACAAATGTATGTATCTGTATAGGTATATATCCATGTATGTAACTTTATAATTGGAAAATTCTTGTTGTAAGATCTAATTGTGTTTTGTGTATAGTAAGAAATATAGATGGTATAAGGACATTTTAATTTCACAAATGTATGTATCTGTATAGGTATATATCCATGTATGTAACTTTATAATTGGAAAATTCTTGTTGTAAGGTCTAGTTATGGTTTGTGTATTGCAAGGAACGTAGGTGGTGCAAAAACATTGAGTGTACTGTGTTAATGTGTAGCCCAGTCGCCTAGATAAACTGTCCGTGCGTGTGATTCGTAGAAGAGCGGAGCAGAAAATAATGGAATGCATTTCCCCTTGTTACAGGGAAATGGCGACCCAAGCCTCAACGGAATCCTGGGATTTGTGGTCGGACCCCAACCCTCCTGTAATCTCCCTGGCCGTGCAGGAGGTGCGCAATGACTATAAGGCCGCCGTTGATGGACCCACTCGGGCGACTGAGGACATGCCGGGCGAGGCGTGGCACAAGGAGCGCGAGGCATTGGCCTGGCTGGAGGCCATTGCCACTAACCTGGATACAATCCGTAGTACCCGGAACCCCAAGGTCCAATCTATGGCCGTGGCAAATGGTGTCCGTTGCACGGCAGAACTGGCAGCTATGTTGCCAGCTTGGCGTCAAGGGCAACTTGAAGCACTGTCCCTCAGACAGCAGCTCCAGGCAGAGAAGGCGGCAAGAAAGGAGGCACAGGAAGAGGTGCGTCGCATGCAGCGGACCCTCAGCGGGAACCATGGTCCCCTATTTCCCCCCGATGTCACTGAATGTCACCCTGAGGTCACTAGTCAGGACCAAGACCTAGGTCTATCCTCCTCCGACAAGAGTGACCAAGAAACCTGCAAGACCCTCCCCCAACCCGATACAGGTAGCGAGGCCGAATCCCAGAGCTCCTCCTCCACCGAGTCCGAAGACTCTGAGTCGGATTCTTCGTCAACGACCGCAACCTCAGGAACCTGCTCAGTGAAGGCGACGCCGGAGACCCAGATCAAGGACACGACCTCAGAGCTGATGGCCGGCGCCCCCGGAGCACTACCCGTGAACCTCATTGCCACTCCACAAATAGTTTCACCACCGAGTCGGCACCACCACCAAACACCCCCGACAACCCAAACTTTGGCTCAGTGCCCTGTTTGCAAGAAGCTGGATCGTCCGCTCCAAACCTTCCGGTGTGGCTCTTGTAAGACCTTTTGGGGACGCCTGAAGAAGAGGTATTTGGAGGGGAAGCCACTCCCCACATGCAACCCAAACCACACCCTGGGAACAAGACCCGACGAGTGTATGAGCTGTCGAAGGTTCGAATACGAGAGGATGTTCCGGCAACTGTACCCCAGACGACCCCTCCAACTGCCGACCATGATGGCAAGTCGCGCCGTCGAGGACGACGGCTTCCAGAGGGAGGAGGGATGTGGGACGCCACCTCAGGCGACGACTTGGGGAAAACGCAAGAGGGTCGCGAGGTCGTCAGAGACGGACCCCCGTGAACGGGCGGGGGAGGCCGAGCATCCTCGGGCATTTCCGCCCGAAGCCACAGAGCCTTCCACCCCTCCCCGAGACCAACCGTAGTTGGCCGAGCGCCCCGGTGAGGTGGGGGGTGAAGCTATTTAATCACAAAGCCACCCCCCCCCCCCCCCAGTTCGTCCGAATCCGAGTCCAGAAGTCCAGATTGGCAGTTGCCCAAGTCGAGCTTGTACTCAAAGTCGTGTGTTGCCTGGCCCAGTGTTTACGCCACCCACCGTGTTCTCTGTAAACTGTTATCTGTGAACCGTGTTCCCTGTGTTCTCTCGCGAACAACCATTGTTCCCGCCGCCCCTCCACCAATTCCGCGAAAGCAGAAGAGCGGGTGTTTCCCCTACAAAAAGACAGAGACTGACAAGTGTTCCCTCCCCCTGATTCGTGAACAATCACTGTTACCTCCACTCCTCCACCAATTCCGCGAAAGCAGAAGAACGAGTGTTCCCCTAATAAGAGACAGAGACTAAGAAGTGTTCCCTCCCCCATCCGTGATCTCAAGCAACTGGAATTCTACGAACTGGTAACAATTATCGATTGCTCTGTGTCTTCTAAATGTTCCTTGCTATAAGACTGAAATTCCATCTCGTTAGAACTCTGCTAGTAACGTTAATACTTACCTAAACTTAAGGCTACCAATTTTTGTTAACAGCAAACAGTCATTCATTACAAAGCTTCTATTGAAATTAAGTACCCTGTAACTTACAAAAGCTTCCCATTTTCATCACGTTAAAGTTCACTGCTGTACAATTACTTTCGTATAATTCATCAATAATATCCTGAACTCGAATTTGGAGTTAAAGTCTTTTAATAAACCTTGTGTTCTATGTCTGTGTATTTTAGTCATATCCCGTGATTCCCTACACTGGTAAAATTCATCTAGGTTTTTCTCATGGTCAATACTTAGCATTATTTAACAATCAAACATTTTCTTTAGTCCAAGTCATATTATCATCCGTTTCTAATAAACTAGGATCAGTTACTTCAAGAAGGTACCAAAGGAACCTGCTTGAAGTGGAGTTGATCCAAAGACTCATGAGTGTATTTGTAAGTACTGTCGATCGTAGAGAAGCTTCACTTCTCCAATAATCCGGCCCACCGCTTAGCAACACCCTACCAACGATCGACCCCCCTCAATTAATTGAGGGGAAGCTTACACCTACTATCCGAGCTCAACAACACGGTGGCTCAGTAATGTATTGGGCAGGGATTAAGCACAACATCCGTACTGAACTTATGCCCACAGATGGTACCATGAATGCTCAGGTGTACTTGAGAGAAATTCGGCAGCCGGTAGTGCCACCCATAGCCCAGAATCACGATGGAGATTTCATTCTTGTTGATGACAATGCTCGCCCTCACCGAGCAAGGATTGTGGAAGAGTACCTACACGAGGCAAGCATCGAAAGGATGGAGTGGCCACCCTTCTCTCCCGACATGAACCCGATCGAGCACACTTGGGATATGCTCCATATGGCAGTACAAAGCCGACCGAACGTTCCCACCACTGTACTGGAGTTACGTGCTCCTGCTGTTGAAGAGTGAAGGAACCTGGATCAAAATGCCATCAATCGCTTGATTGTACGCATGCCCGTTCATGTACAAGCCTTAGTTAGGGCCAGGGGGGCGAATACAGACTACTATAGTGATTTTTCATTTTTTTTTTTTTTTTTTACAATTTTTAGAAAAGTGAATTCTTCAGTTTTTGCCTTTTTTTTAAGGAAAAAGTTTTTGTAAATAAAGAAAATTATCTAAAAAATGTTTTTTCCATGGTTTCTATTTAGTGATAAGATACCTACACTTTTCAGAAATCCTAACCCCAAATGTTTCCTGTGCATATTTCAGAATGAATCAGGGTGATGCAAAACTTTTTGTGATTAGTGTAGTTTGCTGAGTTTGATTATTTCTGAAAATGTATTGCTAATAATACCACTTACGTGCAAAGTCTTCCTAGCTAATGGATGTATTCATAGCTTGCAATAACTCGAAAAGACTGATAATGTTGACTAATATGTGAAGTTCTAGTTTTAATCATTGAAGCTCCTGTATTCTAAGGCGTTACCATGACAGGTAATGGTACCTACTTACCAATTTCTATTCCTACCTATGATTACTAGTTATTATCTTTACAAGAAATGTTTTAAATAATGTGATATTAAAGTTTAAATAAATGAAATCTATTTTCAACCATTATGAAACTAATGTCTCGTGACGTTGAGTCATGTTCATTTATCTTCCTACTAAATAATCTGTTTTAATCCCCTCCAATCAATTTTCCTGTCCTTGGATGTTTATTGAATATTTTTTTAAAAGTTTAATTCTGATGGCCTTCAACTTTCTAGAAGGGTGAAGGCGATTTCAAGTGTAAAAACATGAGTGATCGCCTTCACTCCTACCCATGGGGTGAAGCCGATCAGTGTTTAAATAGGTAAATAAAAAAACGGTAAATAACATGATCAATTTAATGTAATTATGTCATTGCAATTATGAAATTTGAAGGAATATATATTATTTGTTGTAGAATTTTAGTATCCATTTATTTAATAGGGTGAAATGATAGAAAAACTTGAAATTTTGATCGCCTTCACCTCGGTTTACGATACTACCTTTTTGTAGTAAAGTTATTCGCATTCCCCTTGTATTCACCCACATAAGGATAATGAGTACCTACCTAGTTTTGGGGAAGATTCCTATCATCGTCCCGGTAGTGCAAGGAATTAGTTCAAAGTTTTAGCGATTTTTCATAGAGAAACTCTTGCATACGAATCTGCAACACATTATGACATTTTATGTCTTTAGTTGCAGACTCGTATGCAAGCTCCAAGAGCCACTCATCTGATCCGGACCCTGGGCATCGTCAAGTATATGTCCTAAAGAGGCTACTTACGAAATTACAGCTTCCTAGAGTGAAAAGCATAGAAATTAGCTTTAAGAGCCACTCATCTGATCCAGACCCTCGGCATTGTCAAGTAAATGTCCTGAAGAGGCTCCATATGAAATTACAGCTTCCTAAGGGGTAAAGTATAGAAATTACCTACTAAAATGATTTAACCACCACTTCACAAATCGAACCGTTCTCGCAATATTCGGATCACCTGCTTTTATGAATCAATTCATCGAAACACCAGCTCAATGAAATCATCAGAAATTAACAAGTGGCTGCAATCATGGTCACAGTATTAATTATTGACAATGATCACCTGTGTGCAAACAATTATTCATATAACCATGCTCATAACTCAGCTTGTTGGCCACGCACTTCGCAGTAGTTAACATAATATGGTTTGGATAAATCGAGAGTTTTCGAACGAATGGTCAACGAATTTTGTGGGATGAAAATCGACGAAGTACCATTTCCCTACCAACGGTTCGGTTGTAAGCGGAAATCATCAGAAAACCAACCGTAACGTTTTTTTAAAAGCTTTTTTCGTTTATGTGCCAAAGTAGACATAAAAAGACAAAAGTTTCATACCCATCAGACGAACAGAATGTGTTTTAGCCTTAGCATCTCTAACCAAAAACGAAACGTTCAAGTGTAACGAAAATGCGTTGCAACAATTTCTTATGATTTCCTCTTACAACCGAGTCGTTGCTAAGGAAATGGTACCTACTTCGTCAATTTTCATCCCACAAAATTCGTTGACCATTCTTTCGAAAGCTCTTGATTTATCCAACCATATTATGTTAACTACTGCGAAGTGCGTGGCCAACAAGCTGAATCATGAGCATGGCTATTTGAATAATTGGAATGAATATTTGAATTTGAGTAAATCGAGGTAACCGGGGGCCCAGGGGGATTGTTCTCTGGCGAGGCGCGGAGTTATAGATATAGATACTACACGTTTTCTTCTTTTCATTTACCTGTTTTTGAGTTGGGAAAACTTTTGGTTCAGTAGAGAATTTCATGATGCTTCCCCCCTTACTATTTTTGTCCAGCGACGTAGGCATTAGTGTTGAAGAATGTCCAATTCTATGAAAAATAAATCATGAGGAAGAAAGGATTTATAGAGTAAC
This sequence comes from Adelphocoris suturalis, assembly GCA_030762985.1. Lineage (NCBI taxonomy): Eukaryota > Metazoa > Arthropoda > Insecta > Hemiptera > Miridae > Adelphocoris > Adelphocoris suturalis. The sequence goes on along the minus strand of CM061042.1, from coordinate 48,067,701 downwards.
AAGTGACACCAGTTGTTTTTATAATTATATTATCCAGCCTGAAATGTGTAAAAGAGAAATACATCTACAGAAAGAATTCGCAATTATTTCAAGTACAAAACTTTTATACAAACCAATTTTCTTTTAAATCTTTTCATTTAGGAAGTACACGAGACTGAGCAAAAATTAAATAAAAGGAAAAAACGATATACAATAATAATGATATAATATAGAATAATAATACGGGTAAATGCTCTAGAAACGACTCCATTAGGTTTTCTCTGCTTTGTGTTCTGAGCTCATTTTGTCAAAGTAGCAGCAAATATTAAATTATATTATAATAAATAAATAAAATTAAATGAAAAAGTAATAAAAAGTTTTTTGTAGTGTTGTAAACCAATAAAGTAGCGCAAGCGAAGGAAAGAGGGCTTGGGGGCTTGTCACGTCATTTATTTTAACGTACAGCCCACGAATACAAGTTCTCAAAAATATTAGGAATCTTAGGAATATCTTTTTAGAAATAAATTAAAAATCGAAAAAAGAGAAAAGCCACCTTTTTAATCTCTGGACTAGTAGAGAGCTTGTGACAAAACTGACCGTGGGGGGCGCTAGTGAGAAGGAAGGGGCGGGGAGGGGGTATTTTTCTTTCGTGAGGGGAGGGGGTAATGAAAGCTGAACGTTCCTTCACTGGTTCCTGGTTGAATCCCGTTTCCAACGTTATAATGATCATGTGTTATAATGATAATTTTAAATTTTGTTCATCAACAATATTTCTCTCGTTCACATTTTGTAAAATGTTTCCTGGTTTTTTATTTATTTCTCATAGCAAAAAAATTAAAAACAATAAAAAAAAAGGAAAAACAAAACAAAACTCCTCTGCTTTATTTGCGTGGATGTCGTTCTCCGATTCATCAGCATTTGTTGAGTTTACTGCCTGTCGGTGGCACGCAGTTTTTCCTCTACCGCTTCTTGCGATGCTTCAGACAAGTCCGTAGCCTGTGAAAAAAAATGTTTGAAATGAATCAGAGATGGACAACTCTCTTCAGCGGTTGAGGTGAATAGTGTTTTGAATTGAATTTGTATCAACTAGAACCAACCCTCATACCACAAGGAAGGTGAATATTTGCAGAATTACGAGCAAGGTCAAGTTTCATCCAACTACTATAATTAGCTTTCTAAGGATCAATACATGGGGATTACAACCATTTGTAATATTAAAAAGTACTTCGAACTCGTTTCAACATATTGTTGGAAATTCCTGTAACATATTTTTGTGGAGAAGTTGAGTCGAAGTCCGACCTAAAAATCTTTCTCGACTGGTGATGGCCGAGGAGTGCTATGAGAAAGGATACAGGAATATTAGGGCCAGCAGATTCGCACACACGACCTATTCTATTCGCATCGACACTCTTGCACTCATTGCATCTAGCTTCATCTTCTACCTACCTTCTTCCCAAACTCAAAGCAAACGGTGACTGTTAGCAGAGACTATTAGATTGTTACGTGAACTTACAAGTATATATATCCACATGGACAATACGGTGATATTCGTCGCCTAAGTCTGAGCTTGCCCATTTAGATCAAAATCCAAGGCACTGCTCACATCCAAATTTCCATGAAGGGCGTCCAAAGATACTCCAGAAGAAATGGAGGTGATATCATCCACGAAAAGGTAAAAACTTTTGGGGTCATATTGAAAGGCAAGGCGTCTATGAATATAACAAATGAACATGGGACAAGAAAAGAATCTTGTTTCACTCCACAAGGATGAGGTTTTTTCACTCCGCACTTTGGAAGAGGTTGAACCATTAGAGAGTTTTTGGCGACTTCAACTCAACCACCCGTTACCGTAGTCTTGAGGGAGCAAACGAAGATGCTAACCCAAAAGGAGCCGGGAGAACGGTTGCCTTAATTTTGATGTCACGTTAACGGTGGTTGGGTAACGCGATATTTTTTCCCAGCTATCTTGTTGTCTACTGGTTGTCTAATCGACTTCTTTATTTCGATGTGAAATGCCGATTTTCAATCCTAAATTCGAATTTCATGTTAGTCTCAGTACAAATACGGGATAGTTACTCATTTTTAGTTTTCAATTCGTAAACAAGGCATGGATTTAACGCAAAGATAGTAAGCCTCAAGTGGGAAACACCGCGATTTAGTTGCACTTTTAGGTCTTTAGTCGTTACAAACTTCATGTTTTTGGGTTTTCGGTTGGGTAATATAAAGTATGGAAAAGTATACATCTCTATGACAATAAACCAGGATTTTACCTGATGATCATCAGTGTAGGCAGCACTTCATGCAATGTTCACGAGAAAACAGCTGAGATCAAGCTAACTAAGAACAATACTGCGAAGAAGTAGTGTCTTAAAACTCAGGTTCCTCTTTTAAAATATGTGAAATTATAATAAAAACAAAGCTCTAATCGACCAAATATCAACAAAATTAGTTGGTAATGAGGCATTTGAAAAGAAAAACTACTATTATTTATTTCACCAGTATTCGAGTAATTTTGAGGTGCCCAGTAGTGTTACATTTACAGGAAGGTTAGGCTGGTGTCGTGTGCCTTTAGGTCCCCAAATGGGTGACGTTAAATGAGCCATTCTAACGTACGACGTTGCTAACGTCCCCTCAAGGTCACGTACCCTTGGGTACGGTAGGGTGACGTTAAGAATACGTTAGTGGTCACCAAAAACTCTCTATTATAAGAAGTCGTCTGGCTCCAACCCTAGAGATAAGACTCCATATAGAGCAGGGTGTCGTCACTGAAGCCATAATAACGGAGTTTAACGAGCAGGGTATCATGTGACACAAGTTCGAATGCCTAGGAAACATCGTATAACCTTATAGAAGTCTTCTGATTACCTTCCAAAAGCTGCAAGCATCCATCAAGGAAGATGCCGCCGAACATGTGCTCACACCTTTTCGGAATCCAAACTGATTGGAGTGACGAATGTGCTTCAGATCCAGGTAGTCATTTATCCTCCTCAAAATCAATAGTTCAAATAGTTTCACGAAAATGGAAAGTTTCGATATAGGGCGGAAATCGCCATAATACTTGCATTTGCCTTTTTAGGTATAGGTGGCAAAGGACATTTAGAGACAGCCAGGAAATCGATTCGGAAAAACACCGATTATACAAATATGTTAGAGGTTCAGCTATAATATGCTTTGAAATGGATTTAACATTGACCTACGTGCATCAAACCTAAAATAGTTTGATGCTTTAGTAACAATCAGAGAATGAATATCGGCAAAGACTTCCTCGAAGGTTACAGACTGAAGATGGAAAACACCCTCTCAACAAGTGTGTGAATGGCAGTGAAAATTGCATCACGTATGTATGCCACTGAAGGCTACGAATCACTGAAAATAATGGTCCTGGCACATCATGGATATGTGTGAATCAACCTTTAACAGGAAGAAGCACTTGTTCTACTATGGAGTCAGCATAGCTTTACACAAACCTCAGGCAACAGCTCATCCAACTTCTAGAATTTGCTCGGGAACGTAAATACTTGAAATAAATTCAAACATTACATTGAATTAAATGTTGGCTATGTTAATCAACTTTGTACTAACGACAGGCCGTTACCTACAAAAGTGTTCAGTCCAAGACATCCACAGTAACCTACTAGAGGGTGAGTCACCTTCCAAGGGCTAAAGTTTGAAGTAAGAGACTCAAGTAGTTGTATTCTTCGCAGGCATTCGCATGCAGATCTCACAACAACTTGAAAAAATGTAAGTAGCATTACGAAGAGAGCCATTGACAGTTCAATATCAAATTGAATTGGTAGGTTCTTGGTATCTACAGGCTCTGATCTTGGAAATAACGATTTGAAAAAGTAGGGGAGACACACAAAAGGAACCATTTCACTCCTGATTAGGTAAACTTCGCGGAGACAGACACCATGGTATGATATAAACCACCTGATAGTGCATAATTATGTTACAGCCAATTTTTCACTTTGAGTAGAGTAAGTACCTTACCCATTCTATTCTTGACAAACTAGAATAGACAGTTTGAGTCTTACCTGCCTAATAAAGTAAGCAGCCAAACTTCTACACTACTCGACCTCGAATTCAAGACAATCATTGTTAGCGTAACGACCGGCTGTCCATCTCATTTGATTCACCGCATATACGAGAAAAACTACGAGAAGAGGCTAGTATATGCACTCGCTCGCTGTAGATGATACTTTATGCGTTGACGGAAAAAAGTTGTACAGAGAAAGAAAATAGTCTAATACGAACCTATCAAGTATCGCGAAATCTTAATTTTAAGGAGTTTTCACCTTTTTATCAAACGGGAAAAAGATTATACACATTTTTCTTGCTCTTGGACGCTTGCGTCTATATTAACTGGTATCCTTAATTATAAAGCAAACTTATTTAATATCCTACTTTACAAACAAACTATGAGATTTCGAATCATCATCATTAATTTATAATTTTAAAATGATGAATAAATTTCGTTTGTTGCCCCTAACTCAAAATTCTCTATTGGGGAAAAAAACTATAAAATACGGTATGAAATTATTGGCATTTAACGATAAACTTATTAACCACACAATTACCTGAATATACTTTTGGACTCCAACTAACGACTTCTTCAGAGCGTCGAAAGAGGAGGAGTACAACATCTTCTTCTTGACCTTGGCGGTATCTGGACACCAGGACATGAGGAACAGTTTTTGCTTCTTCGACGCCTGCCAACACAAAAAGGGGAGCAATTAAAACTAAAAGTTAGTTACAATAAAACAATTTTACAGGAATGAATGTTACAATGTTACAGAAATACGAGGGCCGTTCAGAAAGTAAGGGCACTGCACTGACGCTCGGCCAACTTTTGTGCAGGAAATCGGCTCAACTACTCAATATATGAAGAAAGTTATGAAGGAAGAAGTTGTAGAGTAGTTATTTAGTTTTAATTTAAGCACAAGCAAAAGCCCGTTGGGCCAATAGTTCCTGAGTAATCAGAATTGCGAGAAATTATGGAAATCGGATTTCTCACAAAGTAGAGCTCCCAGTGTGAATTGTTTCAATATTCACACTTTCCTTTAGAATGTGATAAAAATACATTTAGATGTACTTTATGTGATGAATTAGATTTATTTACAGCAGTAGAATTCAATATCCATGGATCTCCCGAATTTTGGTTCATCCAACGAAAAAGTACTGTCGTTCTCAAATGGTGTAGTGGGAGGGCCTGACGTGAATTGCTTCATGGCACAAGAAGTGGGATGCGTTGGAGTCAAAGAAATAAGTGGAAAGTCTTTCGGAAATGTTGGATTTAAAAGGAAAGACAAAATACGAACCTTGGCGGCAGTTACCATCAAGGTTCACAAGAAGCAGGTTGTTGTAGATCCTGTCACCATATTCTAACGGCTGTGTAATACCAAAGAATCCGAAGCCAACCTAAAACACCACTTTACATACGAGTTGGCCTCATACCCCATGGCTCTATTCTCTGAAGAGGGGATAATGCAAAAAGGAACAATTTCCACTTAATTCTTTTACTCCATAACATCCCTCATCTTGTGCCAAGTGGCAATTTACTTCAGGGCCTCCCACTGCACCTAAGATGCGAGCTTACATCTAGACCATCAGGGCCCACGAGATAGGCTCAGACTCCCCCCCTTTATTTTCTCTAATTGTCGGAGTAAAAAATTTAGACAAACGCTATTCTTCACAACTTTTATCGTAGATTAATCAAACCACTATGGCCCATTCAACTTTCTTCTCTGTCTTATAATATTCCATTGCACGGTGGTAACTCACCTCAGAGGTCCCTTGACATTGGTGCGTGTATTCAAAATCGAAAAGGCCGTAGCGGCACTCGCCGGTCCCTCCCTTCTGCAAGTCTTCTAGGAACTGATCGTAAGCAGAGTCACGAGGACCTGAAACAAACAAAACGAAATTGATTAAATTAGTCGTATGTCAATTATTTAAATGTTAGTATGACTAATTAGTAAATTAGTCATTGAATTAATTCAATCATTGGATCATTAGGAGATTAGGAATTCCAATAGGAGATGTACCAATTCCAAAAGGTAGGTAGGAAGGTAACAATCAATAAAAATTATGGTAAAAAAAGTGGATTCAAACAGATCATATCATGACTAGACACGAGAAACAATTATTGTCAGTTGAGATGTATTGAGTACTCATAGCGTGTACTAATTTACACTAACTAGTATGATACATTGTCAGCCATAAAGCGGATATTCGGATCTTGAGGACAGGAAATAACTTGGAGAAACTGTGAAAAGATGATCTAGAAAATCTAGGTTTTTTCTACCTACTAGTAATTATTGAAAAAATCCTTGACATGCTGCATATGATCGTATGAGCGAACTTTCACATTTTACTCACAAATTTGAGTTCATTTGGTATGATCAATTTTATGTGTTTTTTGTTAGGGGTGAAATTAGCTAGCTAAATTGTGGAATTCGCTTAAAACGGGGTTTGGGAGACATGCAAGTGTTACGATTCAGCGTAAAGAAATACGTAGAAACCGACCCCAAACTCGTATTTTCATATAAGGCAATTAAAAAAAAATCCTCGATTGCATTGAAAAAACAATGTTTTTTAACATCAAAACACAACTTCCCTAGTTAGCAAAGTAAAGGCAAAATTGACTACACCCTTGGAAAGGTGAGATCACGGCTAAGTTTTTCGCGTCTCCAGGGGTAGAATCCGATAGAAGACTCGATCCGAATTTTGACAGGTTTCTTAAAAATTTGTCAAATTTCAACTTTCAGTCGGATTTCTATCCCATTAACCCTTTCGCGACGGCCGCCGTATTAATACGTCGGCACAGATGTCCTCCGTAACGCCTGACGACGTATTAATACGTCGGCCATCAAGTACTCCGTAACGCCTGCTGACGTATTTTGGCGTTTTCGAATTTCCCTCCATTCTATCGACTCTCATGCCATCCGTTGAGAGGCATTGTAACTAACATTTACGTCTAGTATCTAATAGAATGCACTGAGATCAAAGACGTTGTTGAGAGAGTTTTTATTCACATCAAAATACTTGATCACTGTTTTGTTTTTTGCCCGCATTCGGTCTGTCATTATTTTACTCATACCTGTTTCCATACTTGTACGTTTTTATTCCTCACCATGGACCACCGCAGGTGGACGGATGAAGAAATTCTTAAAGAAATAATAACCGGGAGTGACTGTGAGTTAGGGAGTGATGTGATTGACGTTGAAATTGAAGCTCGTTCAACAAACTTTTTGGATCAACTCAAAGACGATTGTTTTGACGATTTTCTCGATGATGGTGATCATGATATTCGGGAAATTTCAAATTCTAATATTCTTGATCCAGTTCCGAAAAGCAAAGGTGGTTCACCGCGCGTGGAGGGCCAATTATTCAGGCACGGGGGGGTTGGAGGGCTCCGAGGCAGTCAGGCCAGGCGCGTTGCAGTGGCTGAACGACGCCAGTCGCGAAGGGGTTAAACCTGCTTATGAAATTTTGAATTGGTATTAGGGTGGTAGGAAATTTAACGCTCTTTCCAACTATGTACTCATATTTTCTGTCATCCGAGAGTTATTTATATGGTTATTTTAGTGATATAAGGTTGAAAACACGAAAAAATCTTCAAAGTAAATTTACTCCCAGAAACAAGGGGTTTTCGAAAGATTTCTAGGAGGAACTTTTTGTTGCAAATTAGTCGTAAAATCCATTCCTTCTTTGTGTGACACCTGTTTCGGAGACACCCTGTATAGTGAAGGAAATACAATTAAACGAATTTATTATCAAGATAAAAAATGGGAAGCCAGAACATGTTTCCAAAGATTTTTTCATTACAGGCAAAGGCGTTTATTAACTATTTCTTGGTTTTCTGTGCCTGATACAATCACACATGCCTCGCTTTTACATTCAGATTGAGGTTCAATTTTAGAATTCGCCCACGCTCCCGCGCCTCAGCTCTGAGCCGTAGTAGGAGATTTGATACGGTTTTCCTGACACCCGAACAGGTTTGCGAGAGGGAAAACAACCAAATACAACTAATTGGGCCTCGAATTCCCGACCTACAGCCGCTCTAAGTTTTGAAAAATGTGCATATTATTATAAAACAGTTCTAAGGTCAGTTAGTTCATACCTGATTAATATGAATTACATAATCGCAATAGATGAACTGGTTGTTCCAATCAGGTATGCGTGATGAGGAATAGCTGAGGAATGAACTGATATCACAAGAACGAGTCTGCTGATTCCGCTCAAATTATGGTTTATTATTTTCAATACCTATTTGGTTCATAACTTATTTCAATAATGGACCTTTGAAATCAACCTACGAACCCCCACACCCACATCAAAATTTGATTGTTCACGTTTCAAAATGCGTAGAATCAAAAGAATGCAATCATGATCGAATTTTCGTAAATTACCTACATTAATGCTAAATTGTTTTGAAATTTGAGATCTTAGCGTGCAAAAAGAAATTGTTAACTATTGATTCCACGACAAAAAATGTTACTCGAAATTATAATTACTATTCGGAAGAAGATTTCGAAATTTCATGTTTTCTCAGTTTAGTAGGTTTTAGAAATTTTCAACGATTTTTTTTCCAGCACAGTTTTTTAAATTTGAGCACTTTATCGTATTTATTGTGCTGGCCAACGAAGAACTCATCCTTTCTTTTGGTCATCTGTATTTTGAAATTTGAGCACTTCCGAGCGTAATGCAATTTTACTGCAAGAAACTCAATGGAAATAATATTCTTCTACTCAAATGACGGTTTTTGATTTTTGGCATGATTTGAAGTTTATATTGATTTTGTTAGGATATATAATAATGCCATCTAAGTACATATTTCTGCATAATTTTGTGCATTTGCAGTCTTTTTAAGCAATTTTAAGTGAATTTTCCAGCACTTATTTTTTTCAAATTTGACCAACTTATTGTGATGAAAAACGAAATTTGAATCTCAATCCTGAGGAGAGTTGAAGTGGGATGATACATACAGCATATTTTTGTATGATATGAAAAAAGTCAACTCTAGGAACTTTCAGAATGCCTCAAAAACGGATTTTAATAAAAAAAATTTGAGGAAAAAAAAATTATTTTAAAATTTTGGTGTTATTGCCATAAATTTAATTTCTACGGAAATTCGCTAAAACGCTGTTAATTTTCACAAAAAGGTTTATTTTACTGTTTTTAAAATTTCATCATCTTTTTCCCCCAGCCCTTCTACGCATAACACTTACTAGTTACTATGGTTACTGTGTCAACCAATTTCAGTTTTGGCCATGCGCTGTAGTTTTTACTTAACCAATCCCGGTATATTTCATAAACAAATTCCTAGAACATATAACTAACCCCCAAGTTTGAACGAAATCAGATGATCAGAAGATGGGAAATCAACGTTACAATAAATTTACGTTCGCGCATGCGCTCAGGCTACTACTGATTCGACGAAAACGAAAGTTATAGGGGACTATCTAGGAGGTAACCCGCCGAAAATTTCATCCACATCGGCATAAAACTTGGTGTTTTGGGCGCCCGAATTTCACCACAGATATGGATCCAAAATGAGAGATGATGTGAAAAAGGTACATTAACTATTTTTATATGGAAGATGATTCCATCCTAAGAATTTTGGCATTAACTTCACACTCGAGCAGTTTTTTCAAGTTTCGCACGCAGGTGACGGTGACGTCAAATCCCCCCCCCCCCCCCCCCCCCCATCTGATCCCCCTTCCAGTGTGACGTGAAGTCACTAGTCCAACAGACTAAAAAATCATTGGGGGAAAAAGAAAAAAAATCTCATTGTAGGAGAGTGCGGTGGATGATGTCAAATTTCTTTGAATCTATTTTCATGTAAAAAACGTCTGCCAAGTTGGGTGTGGCACATAGCTTCCTCGTTTACGTATCATGAACGTATAGATCATTGAAAAGTTTTTAATGATCTTGAAAAACGCCTAGCGGGAAAGAGCTTGTAAATCAAGAAGTAGCGTGAAACGTCATAATTGGTCAATAGGTCAAAGAAACGTTTGCGCATGCGCAGAATTAACTGATTAGTTTAGAACAATGAAATAGGCACGGGACTATCTACAACCGAACCCGCGCATTCACTGACTATTTCATCAAAATCGGATGGAAACTGTGGAAATTGGAGTCGTTACAAGTATTTCACATTGGCGCATGCGCAGTAGCTATTAATGATAAAATCATGTTGAAAATTGATATGGGAAGATAAAACCGTCATCCACCAACTATCATCCAAATTTGAGCGAGATCGGATGACTAGGGGATGAGAAAATGACGATTGGTAGAATTTACGTTTGCGCATGTGAAGAGTGAAGTATTGATTTGGCAACAATGAAACTGATAGGGGACCGTCTACACCTCCGTAGGTACATTCCCTGAAAATTTCATCAAAATCAAAATGACGATTGGTAGAATTTACGTTTGCGCATGTGAAGAGTGAAGTATTGATTTGGCAACAATGAAACTGATAGGGGACCGTCTACACCCCCGTAGGTACATACCCTGAAAATTTCATCAAAATCGGATGAAAACTGTGGAAAATAAACTTGATACAAGGATTTCACATTGGCGCATGCTCAGAAGCTATTAATGATACAACTATGTGGAAATAAATTGATATATGTGACGGCCCCGATAGCCTGTGGCACCTGCCGGCGCCATCACGAACGCAGTCAGCGCACTGCGACGCTTCCCACTAGAGCGACACTGTCGCTGAGCGATTTGTAATAAGATTCATTACGTTGCCTGACTTTATATCAGCCGGTAAGACTCTATCTCAGTCCCATAATTAACGATCTTGATATTGAATGATTGATTCCTGATATCACACCTGATCCTGATTACTACCCAGACTGTTCCCGTCTAACCTACCCCTTTTCGGTGTCTCTATATTAGTATTGAAGAGTTGATATAAAACATAACTGCTTTCCAGTCTAATCAAAATCCCTTAGAATTCTTCTCGGAGCAAATACATATTTGGTTCCTTGAATAAATCGTACAACCATTGCCTTCGAGTCTATGCACCTATTATTTTCTCCTTGCTCCTTCATATTAGAGTAATATTATAGAGAATCTTGGTGCTTTTAGCACGACAAGTGTTTCGACCCTTGTCACATATTATGGGATGATAAAATCGTCATCCCTAACTATGCATCATCCAAATTGGAATGCTTGGTAGAATTTACGTTTGCGCATGCGCAGAGTGAAGTATTGAGACAGGAACAATGCAATAGGGGACCGCCGTCTTCACCTTAACCCGCACATTCCCTGAAAATGTCATCCAAATCGGATGAAAACTGTGAAAAATAAGCTTGTTGCAAGGATTTGCGGACACTCGACAGACAGACACTGAACCAAAGTTGTTCAGAATGGTCTAAAACGTGAAATGCGAGAGGAAATTTTGATTATGGAGACCGAAATAGATAGCCTCGGAAGCAATATAAAATGAGTACCTGGGTAACGCTCATTGATGCGCAATCCTGAAACGCGAAAAGCAAGTAGAAATTTTGATTTTGGAAGACAATTTTTTAGACTTTCTGCACAAACAAAAAGCATCCCTTACCTTCGATGGAGAGAAAAAAACTTGCATTTCAAAATTTGTCTATCCAAGTTTTTGGGTTTGATCTAAAATATTCCTTCTCAATCTGCCGAACTAAAATAAAGTTCAGGTGAACTCCAGCGCGTGAGGACATTCCAATAGGGAAATTCATAACAGTTTTTCAACTACGAGTATTTCCAAAGTTGTTGAGTGGCATACAAACCGCGTCGTATCAGCTAAGCGCTTTCAAAGCTAATTTTATTCGGGTCAATGCCGGATCTCTCGCCAATTTTTATTTTTAACGCTGGAGTTTGAAAAAGATCAATCCGATACTGACCCAGACCCCATATCTGCCGATGAATTCGAGAAATATTTCGATGAAGTCGCCTCTTTGTCAAAGGTCTATTTCTCTTGCTTGTGTTCCAATTTAGACCGTGTTCTGTTTGGGAGAGATCGGCAGTTTCCTTCTTTGTTATTCTGACCTCCCTCACTATCCTACCTGATAGAATATCAGCATAAATGGAAGTCTGCGCAATTGGTAGGCAGTATAGCCTTCATGATCAAATCACCCTTCATCAAGATAATCAACCAAAGATGATCTTTTTTATGATTTAAGCCGCACCTCCGACGATCATATTAAATATATTCTAAAGATTAATATTGGTTCAACATTGGTTGAAAACTACCAACTATTGTCAGTGTAAAATCACAATTTATTACAGAAACCTCTTCAGTATTTTCATGTTATAATGTTTATATGAAAGATTCATTTCTATTATCTGTCAGTCAGTACTTTACTTGTCATAATAAGCTGACTATGGCGGAGCACTGAGGACTATCTGGTCAGCTGCTGCGAGGTCTGCAGATAGTTGCTCGCCAATCCAGCCAGCGAGTCTGAAATCTCAACTGGAGCTTTTCTGCGATCGATAACTAGTAGTGCCAAGGCACGAACCAACCCCAACCTCTGATGAATGAAAGAGCATTAAAGCTAATTCCTTTCGCGAGGTTCCCATCTTAGAAAGACGTTTATTAGTGTGTATCGACGTTTTGAGTGTGTCTCGTTTGTTTTGTGTGTGTGTCTGTGTGTGTGTGTGTGTCTTCTATTTATTATTATCTCGCCATTTCCAGTCTCAAAATACATACCTAATCCCATCCCATGCAGTTCGGGAACATGTCAGTACGTCCTGCCTATTAGTTGCTTGTCATCTATTCAACTCCGAGAAAATATTCCTCATCGTATTGTTGACGATGTGATGTTACCAATATTTTTCCCTTGGCGATGTTTTACTGGTAACGATTCACTCTCCTGTTGATGTCTATTTTTCTTTCTTGTCGATGTTTTAGTCCTTAGGGAAAGCAAACGGATAAACGCACAGCGACCGGGGAGCTTTCATTCAATTCTTCGGGCGGTTATCCATAAGTGAAACTCAGCCCTTGGGTTCTACCCTTTGGAGTTTATAAAACGTGATGCCGATGTTACTGACACATCCCCGGCCAAAGTATTATTTTTAAGCCAAATTTCTAGAGAAGTCCAACGCTTTGAGGAAAGCTTCGGACGGCGTATGGCATATGGCGGACAGACGGATTTTTTTAATTCGATTTTTGGATTCTATGCATCTTGAAACGTAAACCAACAAATTTTGAAGGGGGGTTAGAAATTTGTTTTTCTTGGTCGATTACAAAGGTTCATAATCGAAAATAATGATCCAATAAGTCAAAAAGCAAAGTTTTAAAATCGTCCGAAATTTTATATATTTGATCTATTTTGTACTTTTGAATCCCCACAAATTTCCATGGACACTCTTCGGGAAAAATTTGCCCAAAATCTCAGCTTTCCAACAGAAAAAGTTCCAGTCATGCAACATGATCGTATGAGCAAATTTTCGTAAATTATCGTATTGAATAATGTTCAATTGTTTTGGAATTTGAGCTTTTTGAGAGCAAGAAATTATCAACTATTCATATTATGATTGAAAACGTAGGTATTCTAAATAATAATCTATTCAAATAAAGGTTCAGAATTTTTAGCTTTTTGAAGTTTTTATCGATTTTTTAGCAAATTTTAATGAACTTTAAGTACATTTTTCAGTATGCTATTTGTACATAAATTTTTGAATGTTCTAGTTTATAGCTAATAAACTTTATTTGAGCAATATTCTACCAAAAAATATACATTTAACTATTTTTAGCCGTTTTAGCCATTTTTGGTGATTTTCTTAATACATTTTTTGAAATTTGACCAATTTAATGTGCTTAAAAAGTGCTGGCCAACGAACTCATCCTTCCGCTTGGAAAGCTAGATTTTTTGGCGCAACAATGGAATGTTTATCTCAATCCTAAGGATAGTTATCGTCAGGAATAACACACGTACACGCACACACTCTTGAACTCTAGGATTCATTTCAGAATGCCTCAAAACGGATTCAATGAAGGAAATTTTCAAAAACTTTGATTTTAAAATTTTCCGAGCCATTGCAATAGTTTCATTTTCTACGAAAACTCACTAAAACTAAAATGTTCGCCGACAGTATTCGTAAATGCGCAGGGTTGTGTTCGATATTCGCGAACTCCGCAACTGTGGCCAGGGTACCGAAGGACGAATATTTATTTGGCTAATTTTCAGTGCTCTCCGAATAGCGCAGATGTGACCGCACCTTTGACGAAGGCTGCTCACGGATGGAAGGAAATTCGTTCTGTTGGGTAGGGAAAGGCGTCGCCGACGTTAGCGTGACGGTAGCAATACAGAACGCGGAAGTCACGCGAAAAGATGAAGTGTAACCTCGGGTGACAGTAAAGTGTTCCATCTGTTCCTCAAACGCGGTTCTGACAGAAATCAAGGAGGCCTCTCTTGGACCGCTGTTCAAGCTGCTTTTTGACAGCAACAAACCTTAAAACAAATTAAATAGAAAAGTTCCAGTCATGCAGCATGACCGTATGCGCTAATTTTCGTAAATTATCGTATCGTATAACGTTAAATTGTTTTGAAATTTGAGCTTTTTGGGTGCAAGGAAATTGTTAACTATCAATTTAATGGCAAACAACGTATTCTTGATAATGTTTTCCTATTCAAATAGATATTTTGAATTTATAGCTTTTTTTGCAGTATTTATCGATTTTTTAGAAGATTTTAATGTATTTCAAGTACTTTTTCAGCATAATATTGTACATACCTTCGTATGTTCTATTTTATTGTATAGTATTTAAATTTAACGATTTTTAACGGATTTTTGTGATTGTTTTAGTACACTTTTTTTGAAATTTGACCAATTTAACGTGCTCAAAAAGTGCTGGCCAACGAACTCATCCTTTCTTTTGGAAAGCTTGATTTTTTGGCGCAAGAACGGAATTTGTATCTCAATCCTAAGGAGAATTACTGTCTGGAATGAAACACACACGCGCACTCATACACACAAATATATATATATGAAAAAGCGATTAACTTTAGGATTCGTTTTAGAATGCCTAAAAATGGATTTCATTGAAGAAAGTTTTCAAAAAATGTCATTTTCAAATTTTCAGAGCCATTGCAATAGCTTCATTTTCTTCGAAAATTCGCTTCGCTATAATCATGCAGATTCATGTGTTAGGGCGACTCACCGACAACTTCAACGTCTATCTGTTTCTCATCGCGAATGTAGAAGACGACGTATCGATGTTTCTTGTCCTTTTTGATCTCTTCGTACGTGGTTTTACAGGCGTCAGACACTGTAACTCCTGAAGCCTGCAATCAAAAAATAAAAAACTTCATGTAAACCGATGTTCCAATACTGTTGAGCATGATTAAACAGATCAAGTCTAAAATATTTAGAAAAAATGTGAGAAACAGAGCGGAATCGAGAATATCTATCACATACTCGTTCACACAATATTCGCGCACAAATAATTTATCAAAAGAGTCTAAGAGTGTTTATTAATACCTTAAAGAGAAGTAGTCCGCTGAGTTTTACAAAATCAGAAAATTAGTTTTTGAGAAAATCTCCATGAGGGGAAAAGGGCTGATTTCGTCTAGCACCTGAATGGTGCGCTGTGTGTCTAAGGCCCAATTCACACAGAACGGGTGCGTGGCGAAGACGTGGCGCCGACCTTTGTCACTTCCGCGTCTTTCCATGTAAACAAATGGCTCAATGTAAACAGAAGGGACGTAGCGCAGGCAGCCCTTTCGCCCCTGCCACGTCCGTTCGCAGTCTCTCGAGGCGTTCGAGAAGGGTCGCGCCATTTCCGTGCCACTCGTCACTTCAATAAAAATGCAGGATGATGTTGAATTCAACATTGAATTTTGCGAAGAAGTTGGGAAGAATCCGAGTTAATTTGATCACAATCGTATGGATTATTACAACAGGAATGCCCAAGACCAGGCCTGGCAGAAAATTGCACCTGAAAAACCGTTCTAGGTACATATTCAGCTCACGCATGACATCAAATGTTCCACCGGTTTTCCCCTTCTCCAGCCACAATGGATGAACCCAATATCTCCTTTTTTGGTTCAAATCAGCCAAGTACACCAAATCCAGCACATCTTGATTATCTCTGTCACTGCTTGAAGAAAAATCCTTGTTGTACTTCACGAAACCTTTTGATTACTGACGTTCTTTCTCGCCACTGTCCCGCCCCTTGTGTGCATTGCATGGGTCACGTCACCGCCACGTCCGTGCCTGGTCAGTGCCACGTCTTCGCCACACGCCCGTTCTGTGTGAATTGGCCCTAACGCTGGTAGGTACCGTTGTCGGAGACCTTATAGAGAAGTAGTATGCCCAATTTAAAATAAAGATAGACGAATCCATTTTTGAGAAAATCTCCATTACGTGGGAAATTGGCTACGTTATGCATAAGTATGTTAAGCATAAGTTATGCATAACATAGATGATCATAACGGGAATATCGTATGTTTATCAAGGTGGGGTCTCGCATGGGCCGGCACCGTCTGCGTTTGGCGTTCGCGTTGAACCATGTTGTAACGCAGCTTCCAGACTTTGAAAGCTACGTATTTCAAATTCAGAATCTCAGATCTCAGATCTGTTTTGATTAAATTTCCTATTTTTCTGTAATTAACGCTAACATTATTATATAGGTAAATGATACAGGATACCCCCCCCCCCCCCCACCACCACCCAAATTGTCCCCACAATTTTTGATATATCTAAGTGAAACTTGGAGAGTTTTTGAAATGCCTGATAATTAAAAAGTTAAAGTTTTAAGCAAATAAAAATCAGGGGGGAAAATCCAAAAGTTTTTGGACTCCCTAAGGGGGGGGGGGAGTGCTTCGAAAATTTTGTTTTCTATTTGTTGGCGAGCGAAACCTCATTTTGAAGATTTTGTTTTAGTGCTTAACACCGGTGAAGCAAGAATTGCAATATATTATTCGATTTACGGATTGCAGCTAGAGAACTATGAAGAACCGCGATTTTTCCTAAAAGTACTTTATCAAGTTCGACCTCTAATATGCTAATAAGGGGTATTTCCCGATTTTGTAAAACTTGGAATTCCTATATCTTTCTTATTTTCCAATGCATTCAATCTTTTGACCAATCGACACAAAATTTAATTCCCTTCAACCTCTCATGTACACCAATTTGTTGCCGCTAAAATGCTAATTTCGTTGAGGAACTTGTTTTTAAAGGTTTTTTGAAGATTACACCGAGGACCAGTTTTAGGTATATAGGATTATATGGCATTTTTGGAATCAGCACAAAATTTCCTATGAAAATAGCCAGAATTGATTTATGGACCACTGTGGAGCTTGCATCCAAGACGCGAAGGGGCGCATCCATACAGCTCGAGGAGCAGTCTAGCGCCAGACGATCGGCTTTCCAATTTACAGACGGCAGCAGCCAGATCATATCAGCTAAGTAATGTATCGGAGAGAATATATATATAATATACTCTAAATAGTAGGTATACAGAATATAATACAATAGAAGACAAAAAAATCTGGCTCCTGTTATTTTTCGCCAGATTTACCGACAAAATATTATTTCGTTCAATCATTCAAGTCTGACCAGATAAGGTCCAGCCTCTGTTGTTGTACCTGAGAGCCGCTGGGCTCTACACTACAAACTGTGATATCTGATCTGTTGTGATACATTTACGGGCTTCTCGATGTAGTAGATGAGCTTGTGAAATGACATGTATTTACTTATAAACCTAGTAGTCATCTAGTCGTAGTTGTATAACTTTATTTTTGGGTTTTTATTCGCTGTAGGGGCTAAACAGTGTTCATAGCTGAACCCCTGGTTTTTTTCCCCTCCGATCTGCTAGTGGAGCCCATGATGGCACTCCGTTTGGACACCTTGTTCAATACCGCTTAATGACCCTTGTGGTTGAGTTGAGGCTTATATACAGGGTGTTCACACTTTTGGTTACAAACCTTCTAGGGGATTCTACAACTAATGTGCAACAAAAAGAGCCTCTTAGATTTTTTCTTTTAGAAGGATTGTTTTCGAGTTAATCACGATTTAAGATTATATTCGTGTTTTGAACCTCACATCACGAAATCGGCTATAACTCCCTTCCATATTGAGTAAATTCAAATTTGAGAATACCGTTGGAAAGAGCGTTAAATTTCCTTTCAGATAGGCTACCCAAGTGTGAAAATATGCTGATTTAGTAGTCACAAATTCACACCGAAGTGAAAAAATTGTCGAAACTTAATCTTGTATTTTTTAAATCGCAGGACGGCATGCGTAATCCCCTAAATTCCCGCGCACGTTACGGGAAAAACTTGGCCCAAATCTCACCTTTCCAACGGTATAATCAATTTTTATTTTAGTTCGCGAATTAAAGGAGAAAAGTTTGTATGTCAAAAAACATGTTTTTTCTATGAAATCGAGGGTTTTTGTGAAAAATTACATCTAAAAATTTGATTTTGGGGCCGGTTTCTACGTATTTTTTCACACTGAATCGAATGGCAAAACTTGCAGATCCCCCCAACTCCGTTTTAACAGAGTTTTACGCTTTAACTCACTAGTTTTACCCTTAAAAACACATCAAATTGAGCATAACAAATGAACTAAAAAAACATTTGAGTTAAAGTGTAAAACTCTTGTTATAACGGAGTTGGGGATATCTGCAAGTGTTGCCTTTCGATTCAGCGTGAAAAAATACGTAGAAACCGGCCCCAAACTAGGAGTTAATCCGCACAATCCCTAAAAATTTCATCGGAATCGGACTGAAATGTGGTATAGTTTTGGATGTCACAAGGATTTACCACAGACAGACAGAGACGGAACCAAAATTGATCAGCAAGCTTTGAAACGCCAAAAGCAAGTGGAAATTTTGATTTTGGAGAACAAACATTTTTTCAACTTCAATCACGAACACAAAGCTTCCCTACCTTCGGTAGAGAGGAAGCAAGCAAAAACTTCAAACATTTCAATTTCTCCCTTGATGGGAAAAACAAAAGATCATGGATATGTCTAGTACCTACTGCTTACCAGTAGGTACCTACTACTCAATTGTATACCAACCATGTAGTGCCTTCTTTTCACAAGATTATTCCATTATGGTTACAAAACAATATTAGTTTTTAACTTAGAGTGATAAATCAGCATTCCTTGACACTACAATGGCTTAGAGGTCATGAAATGTCGTGGTAAAATGAGAGCATTCCAAAAAGTGGCGAACGATTTTCCTACTATGAAAACTATGGGAGTTACTCTGCCCTAGTAACGCCTTGGTTGTACGTGAAAATCAATAGAAAGTGTGCCGGTCGGGAAAAAAAGTGTCGGTCGGGAAAAAAAAGTGTCGCGAAAAATTCCTTGACCCCCCGCCAAAAGACATATATCCATGTCAATATGAAATGAATACATGAGTATATTGGGCCTGACCCAATTAATGTTAAGGGGGTTGGTTGTCAATCAAACCTAGTTTTTTTTTTTTTTTTAAATTCATACTTTTAATCTGATTCTTTTAAATACATAATTTTACAATTATTTTGAGAATATAAATTGATAAATAGATGAATAAATAAAAATAATCTAATTAGAAAATTCCGTTCAAAATAATCCAATCCAGAGGTATGGGTACCCCAGGTTCTTTCTCCCTCGGATCTGCCAGTGGAGGTCATGATGGCAATCCGTTTGGAAACCTCGTCCATTGCCGCTAATGACCCTTTTGGTTGAGTTGAGGCTTATTTATATTACATTCAAGACAACAGTAATACAATTCGTTCACAAGTACACCGCCAGACTAATATTAAGAGTTTTGACAATGGCCTTTCCTCCCCCAAAAATTTCGATCTTAGGGGGGAGTGCATTGGGGATTTATAATAATCGATGGTCCGCGACGAGGGCGGTTGGGCCGAGAAGGGCTGGTTGACTCGACTATTCTGAGAGACCCCCCACCTCCGGCTACGACCACCGCCTCGCTCAAATATACCCACCGACTTACTACCTGTCTATTTCTAGATCGGTGGACTATCAACAACGGGGAGGTGTGAATGAACGGGCAAGTCAGCCCCGTGAGCCACGATATAAGAATCTGTCCGTGGAAATTACTGACACTTCTTTTAGGGACAAATTTTCCTTAATGACTCACATACCCTACCAGTGTAAATTTATATGCGCAGAGGACTGGGCTCGGCATCGCTTACAATCGAACCAGTCTTGGGCGTAATCGTTATCATAATCTAGCGGGACGCTAGTCCCGCATTGCCAAGCCTTCAGAAATTCGGCGAGGTTCCACTGCAATGAACGAGACGCGCCGAGAAAAGTAACAAAGTAGAACTTCGGCCCGACATTGGCCCTCTCCCGACCTCACCCTGTTGTTTCTCAAATTTCTTTGCATATCCCAGGACAGGCATGCCCACCGAGACGCCTGATGATATGTAACGGTGGAACGATTCTGTATAAGCTAAAACGAGGCATCAAAATGGATGTTTGGCTTTCGACAATTTTTTCACTTTTTGCCCACTCACTTGAACCAGTTTTCCACAGCCAATTTTGATGAAATTTGATAAGTAGGCCACATATGATCTGACGAAGTGCTTTTGGGGTTATGGAGCCGCCACGACCAAGCGGTGGGGGGTCATTAGGGAGAGGATAAATATGAAATTCTCTCCCGTTCATCCTAGGGAGTTAAAATTTGATAGCGAGACGCTCTAGGACAACACAGGGGCTCTAACCTGATAGCCGGATTACCTAAATTCTCTCCTTTTCACCTTGGGAATGTGAAATTTGAAATGGATGGAGGCTCTATAGGACACGCATCTTTCATAGTCGAATGAAATGACTGACTCTATCCTGAGCGGCCTGTACATTTAAACCTTTTCCTCATAGACCACCAAAAATTTGTGATATCCCACAAAAAAGACGCTCCGCGTACAAAAGATATTTTTCCCTCAGCTGTCTTGTTGTCCACTGGTTGACTAATGAATTTCTTCATTTCGATATGAAACGACGATCTTCAATTCTGAATTCGAATTTCATGTTAGTTTCAGTATAAATACGGGCTAATTTCTCATTTTTAATTTTCAATTCCTGAACAGGGCATGGATTTAACGCAAAGATAGTAAGCCTCAAGTGTGGAACACCGCGGTTTAGTTGCACTCATAGGTCATTAGTCGTTACGAACTTCATGTTTTTGGGTTTTCCGTTGGGTATGAACAACAAGTATGAAAAAGTATTTATCTCTATGACAATGATCCAGGATTTTACCTGACACAATCATCAGTGGAGGCAGCACTTCACGCAATGTTCACGAGAAAATAGCTGAGAGATCTGGCAAACTAAGAACAATACTGCAAAGTAGTAGTGTCTTGAAACTCAGTTTTCTCATTTAAAATATGTGAAATAATAATAGAAACAAGGCTCTAATCGACCAAATAGAGCCTGTGCGCAAAAGAACGGATTTTTTCGATCGAGTTTGAAGGCTAGTAAAGCAAGACAGCGGAGGCGGACTTCAGATGGCACATTCGGTTTCTACGTGACTTGAAACGTAAAATAACCAAGTTTGAGGGGTGTTCAAAAACCTACCCGCTACATCAACATAATTAGTTGGTAATGAGGCATTTGAAAAGAAAAACTATTATTATTTACTTCACCAGTATTCGAGTAATTCTGAGGTGGCCTAGTAGTGTTACATTTACAGGAAGGTTAGGCTGGTGCCGTGTGCCTGTAGGTCCCCTAACGGGTGACGTTAAATGAGCCATTCTAACTTACGACGTTGCTAACGTCCCCTCAAGGTCACGTACTCTTGGGTACGTTAGGGTGACGTTAAGGGTACGTTAGTGATCACCAAAAACTCTATTCTCTCACTCTTTTGACTGCGTTTGGGAGCGAGACTCTTCTTCAAGGGCTTGGCCGATTTTCGCATATCTCACAACAGGCATGACGATGGATTCACACATCTAGACGAGATCGAAAGTATATTACCAATACGAATAACAATTTATTTCATTTGTACATTGAATGAGAATGTGAACCCTTTAATAATACTCTGGAATAGTACAGCGCTCTTCCACTTCAGCTCAGCATTAACAGGAAGTAGGTATACGTAACGCAAATGTCATTTTATGATAAAATTTCAAGAGAATTACACATAAGAATCGAAATAGTTTCACAAAATGGGATCAGAAAGGTATGAAACAGTGTAGTTCGGAATGGTCTCATGTTAAAGTTGAAGAACTCTTTTCAATAGTAGGCAATGCAGGTTCTTGGGTCGATTACGAAGGTTCATTATTGAAAATAATAAACCAAAATAATCAGAAGCTGGATGTTGATCAGGCGGCAGAGAACGTGGCTTCTGAGAATTTCCCCAAACTAGTAAAGCCCGGGTTACACGATACGAGTTGTAACGAGTTATCGTCGCGTGTAAACAGGATATCGTACTGTTGGGGAGTTGGGGTGGAAGGCTGAAGCCGGACGGAATCAATTCTGGAATTACACTTATAAGACTTATAGGAACGTGTACAAACAGGTGGCGTCGATATCTCGCTACGAAATCACTCAGTTTGCCATAAGGCCGTATCACACTTGCATTTTTTTTTTCAGTTTTTTTTCTCGCATTTTTAATGCTCGAACGTGAAGACGGCAAAGTGCTTTTTTTCAAGGTCAGCTTTTTCGACCATTGCGCATCCTGGCGGAGCATTTTTAAACTCCTTGGGAAAATTAGAACATGTTCTAATTTTTACCTCAACGCATGAAAAATTCTAAAATGTAACCCTTAGGAAGGTAACAATTCAATGGGAAACCCCTAGGAGCCCTAACCTGACAGACTTAATAAAACTGCATTCTGCCAGAATGCGCTGTTTTGCACTAATTTTAATTTAATGTTTATTATTTTAATTTTATGGCAGACAATTCGGTTAAACAAACTCTTCGTGAGTTCCAACACGAATTCATCATAATGTGCCGTAGTTTCTCGAGTTTATGGTCTATTGAAAGCAAGGAATAAAAAGATCTAGCAAATATGAACGAATTAGCAAATATAAGCCGTTTGATCTGTTGGCAGACAGAAACTGTTGTGAACAAAATTAATTCTCTACGTAAAGTTTATAAAAAGGAACAGCCAAAGTTATCAAATCGGGAAAATCCGGGACGGAATGATATCTACAGAAATTGTGGGACAAACCCGAAGAATCGATTTTAGACCTCATTTGTGACAAAAGTTGCTGTTAGAGATTTCTTTTTAAAAGCTTTGTTTTCAAGTTATTCGATTTTTTTGTGATTTGTACCTTATGACATTAAAACGGCCATAACTACCCCTAGAATCACAGTAAACTCAAAACTAGAAACACCTTTGGAAAGACAGTTAAATTTCCTACAACCCTGATAAAAGTATTGATGTTTTAGTTTGTTTTAATTGGTTAAAAAAACTTCCAAAGTACAAAATCAGAGAAAAAAAAATATTTAAAATCTACATAAAAAATGATACCGGTTTGGGGATCTTTCGGCGTCACTCTTCGGAAAAAACTTCCTCAAACTGTCAGCTTTTGAACTGTATAGTCAATTTTACTTTTACTTTGCTAATTGGGGGAGAAAAGTATGATAGTATGTTGAAAAACATGGTATTTTCTACGAAATCGAGGGTTTTAGTGAAAAATGACCCTCTATGAAAATGCGAGTTTAGGGCCGGTTCCTACGTATTTTTATCACACTGAATCGAATGGTAACACATCCGAATCTCTCTAACTCTCTTATAACCGCGTTTTACACTTCAACTAACTAGTTTTACCCTTGAAAACACATGAAATTAAGCCTAAAAAAATGAACTAAAAATTCGTGAGTTCAAGTGTAAAACGTAAAACTCGGTTATAAGGGAGTTGGGGAGATTCGCATGAGTTACCATTGCATGTTTTTCAACATACGAACATACTTTTCTCCCCCAATTAGCAAAGTAAAAGTAAAATTGATTATACCGTTCAAAAGCTGACAGTTTGAGGAAGTTTTTTCCGAAGAGTGCAAGCCGAAAGATCCCCAAACCGGTAGCAGAAAAACGGGAGAAAAAACGTCGATTTTAAATCCGTTTTGATGGCATTAGGTACAAAACACGAAAAAAATCTTAAAAATTGAATAACTTGAAAATAAAGCGTTTAAAAAGAAATCTCTGCAAGACACTTTCGATCACAAATGAGCTCAAGAATCGATTCTTCGAGTTTGTCCCATCATTTCTGTAGACACTGTATAAAACAATAAATCGTTACGACTTATCGTGGCGTGTAAACAGCGCTCCGCCAATTTGATTTTTTAAAGCGATAAATTAGTACAACCACACTCTCCTACGATGAGAAGTTTTCTTTCTATGATTTTCCAAAGTTTCGCACACTGGTGACGTCAAAGCAACCCTCCCGCCTGGGCGTGACGTCACCAGTGCAAACTTTGAAAAATCATAGAAAGAAAATGATTCAACTTAGAGGAGTGCGGATGGTATCAAATTTCTTAGAATGGAATCTATTTTCATTTGAAAATATAACATGAAGACCTTGGTGGGTAACACTCATTTCTGCCAGGGTTGTTTGATTAAAATCGAATTGATTTATCATTAGTTAAACATCCAATTTAAATTGTGATATAAATCAAACGCGTATGCCACTAATGACCCTTCTGGTAGAGGAGCAGCTTAAATCATTTTAAAAAAAAGCTTAAAAAAATTAAAGTCAGAACGAATGGAAATAGGTAGCTTTGTAAAAATCAATTGCATGTATTTTAGGGGAAAACTAGTTAAATAAAGTGAAAAACTCGGTTATGACGGAGTTGGAGAGATCTCAAGTGTTACCGTTCGCTTCAGCGTGATAAACCGACCCCAAACTGGTATTTTAAACCACCTTTTCTCTCCCCCTAATAGGAAAGTAAAAGTATAATTTACTATACCGTTGTAAACAGTATAGAATGAAGCAGTTTTAGTGAAATTTCCCGGTTTCCTTGAATTATTATTATTTTTTTTTTAAATTTTTTTTTTAGAAATAGAACTTTTTAAATATCTTCAGAAATTTTATTTTTTCACATTTTCCTATGTTTGAGCTGCTGTTGTGGTCAGCAGACGGACATTTTCCTGAATCAAAGTCCACCACGCCTATAGAAAATTCAACGCTCATTCCTAAATTGTGGATAATGAATTGGGAAATGAATTAAGGTGGAGAAATTCAAGTTCAAGAGGAAAAAACACCGTTTTCCTTGATATGAATAAATATTAAGAACAAAAATACAAGTAAATATATATACAAAAATAAATAAAAATTAAAAGATGAATAATCTCATCTTAAGAACGGATTGAGCTAAAAATATGCGGCTAGCGGCATTTTACTCCATTTTTGATGTAGTTCAAGGCCAAACAATTTTCTCATTTTCGAACAGTTCACTCTGTACGCCAACTCTTATTTGAGATCCTCGTCGACTAGAGAAGTATGTAGCTCTTCCAATGCCTCCGAGCTGGACTTATAAGGTGAGACCTGTCCCAGGGGCCCTCATCTCCTTGTATGGGTAGAATTCATCGCAACTCGGGCTCACTGCCGTCATCTCATTCATAGCCAATACAACGAACCTTGCAGACCCGTTGCCATCACGGCCTCTGAACTACTTCATCAAAATACTGGGTAGGGGCTTGGAAAACGGTACTTATCCAAATAAGCATAACTTTGTCAATTTTGCGTGTAAAATATATTTAAAAATACTAAGGGCCGGTTTATCAATCACATTTATCCAATGGATAAGGGCATTTATCTGAGGGATAGCGTTATCCGCCAGATAACACAATAGGGGTAGTTTATCCATCCCCAGTTAAACCCTATCTGGAGTTAATTTATCTCGTCCCTGAACGGCTGGATAACAATTATAACAGGAGGTTAATGAGATATCTAGAGCTTTCTAACCTCAAACAAGTTTTTTTATTTACTAAAATCTTATTTGAATTTGATTGTCTTTATTTTTGTACCTTCAAATGGAATGGATATCTGGGGATTTGTTTTCAAATAGCAGCAACGGCGAAGATTCTATCGTAACATAATTCGTTGAATGGAAAACAATACCGTATATATATACCTAGTAAGACCACCTACCCGTGGTGATTAGTAGATCACCTACTAATATGGGACGGGTGCGTATTTTTATTGAGGTTCCGGATGGATTAAGATACCGTTCTTTACATTCCAACACAGATCGAAGATGAAATTATGTCCAAAACTTACTGATCACAATAATTCAGGTTGGAATTCGTACATGTATTTCTCTCTCTAGAAATGAAGCAAATAGCAAACGGTCTAAATGTGGTGGTTTCTCATTTGCCGAGCAATGGGATACTGTTGTGGAAATAACGCCAGACGCGGTTTTTTTTAATAGTCGATCCATGAAGAAAATGTAGCTCCTGCTCTACTCTGTGGTAGCTCCATGTGTAAATCGCCCTTATTTTGTCGCCTACGGACACCAATGAGGGTGTTAACGGCGCTATCTGCCCAACAGAATTTATCTGAGGGATAATTTTATCCGCTAGGTAATTCGGCATTGATAAACGACTCACATTCTTCATCTGGAGTACAGCGCTATACTCAGTATAGCTATCGTGCAGTTAATGTAGATAATTGATAAACCGGCCCTAAGCTGACAAAGGAATATGTGCGAAAAATCACATCTCGTAAATTTTCAACATTTTCGGCTATGTAATGTTGAAGACATTCACGGAAATCGTTCTCCACTCTCTCAAACAACGGTTTATGTAAAAAACCTTCTGAGGAATTTCGTTTTTCAATTCTCCAAAGACCGAGGTCTGGTTTCGAACACGCGTATCTTCGGAACCCCCATAAAAAAATTACATTTGGTCAACTTTCGGAACACTCAGGAAAATGAGGAAGTTATGGCCGTTTTTGTGAGAACCTCGAAAACACGACAAGGAAACTTTCAAGTGAAAAAATTAGGATTTTAAGCGGTAAAAAAAGTGCTATGAGACAAAAGTTGTTGTGAATTATTTGTGGAATCGACCCCTTGATTTTCGTCCATCCTTAGTGTAGGCACCCTGTTTGGGAGGGACTGCCTATTAAAATTGATCCAGGGTGATAAGGGTCAGAAACACCAAACATTAGAAAAAATAACCGAATACCAACCCGGTTCAAACCATTTTGAAACAGTTTGGGACAGAATCCTCGGGGGTGGGGGAGGGGGGTGCCAGTTGGGTTGACTTTGTAATCTTAATACTCTTTTGACACATTCCATGTGGGGGCGGTCCTTTGGAAAAACTGCCAGTTGGGTGCGACTTCGCATCCATAATAACATGAATGTAGAGATCATTAAATATTTATAATTTTTTGATTGGGAAGGGGGGAGACTTTTGAGTTTGAGCAAAATCGTTCAACCAGGCTATAAGAAAATTATGCTTGATAGATGTTACATTTGCGCATACGCGAAAGCTACCACTGAGTCAGGAACGATTGGGTTACAGGGACCATCCAGTCTAACACTATCATTAAATCTCTGAAAATTTCATCGAAGTCGGATGATAACATAGTAGATGTCATGCTTGTTACTATGATTCGAGCTTCGCACATACGCAGCAATTACTAAATAATACCATCGTGATTAAACTCGTATGGAGACATCAAATCGTAGTTTCCCAACTAGGTACCTACCATTGTTAGCGTTTTAATGCATTGAGATTTTTTAGTTTTAGCATGGAACATGTTTTAGCCTTGAGCTAACTGCCCGAAAACGTTACGCGAGATTGTCACGAAATTTTCTTATGATTTTCACGTACAGCCTAGCCGTTGTTGGGGAAATGAAACTTCTTAGTTTTCATCGGACAAAAATCGTTCTTTATTCGTTGAAAAACTCTCGATTTATGACGCAGTTCTTTCGTACTTGTCTTGTTCTTCTATTTATGCCGTAGTTTTATATTTATTCATGTTATAAATGGATATAGTAAACAATGCCGCTTTTTTGCTGTCACTTGGTTGATAAGTTAATCTTGGTTATAGTAATTGTAGACGCGCACCATAACAGAAAATTACCTACCTAAGTACCTCCTTCTAATTTTGATTAATAAAATGTTTATGTCGTAGTTTTAGCGAGAAGAAAGCATGTTCCATGTTTTCGCATTTTAGCTGAAGGCTCAAAGCGGAAAGCAACTGGAGGGTCCAGGGTGGCGTTTTTTTCTCTAAATTGTTTTTGAGACAAAAAGTTTGGTGGTAGGTTTTTTTTTTTTTTTTTTTTTTTTTAAGAAATTTACATTTGTATTTATTCTGTGCTAATACAGAGCATGCTGTGCTAAATTACAGAGCCTGAGGAAAGGGGCACAGTAAAACGACGAAAGAACGATCGTAGTTTTCTCTTCCTACGTTTGATATAATCACTTTCTGAAGTCTAAATCAAATGCACCTCACGACCT
The DNA here is from genome assembly GCA_030762985.1 of Adelphocoris suturalis. Taxonomy (NCBI): domain Eukaryota; kingdom Metazoa; phylum Arthropoda; class Insecta; order Hemiptera; family Miridae; genus Adelphocoris; species Adelphocoris suturalis. The sequence goes on along the minus strand of CM061042.1, from coordinate 48,039,371 downwards.
TTAATGAACGTGCAGGCGAAACTCATGCCGAAGGAATTGGCAGTGACCTTCATCTGAAAGGTTACTCCTAATCCTAATAGTAGGTATAGTTAAGCAGCAAAGTATAGGTAGTAGGTAGGTAGGTTTCCTCCATGTGCACGACAGGTGCAGGTGGTGGTGGTTGTCCACGTCAGAGAGGGAAGTTGTACTGGGTCAGCTGACCTGCTCAAGACGGCGAGGCGAGTCCCCCCCCTCTTATCATGTGGATGAATCACCACAGCTCGGTCGTCAGTCCGCTATTTAACCAGGATTATGACAAAATCAACACTACACTCGGAAAAGCAAACTCCATAAAATGGGAGCAGCGCACAGAGATAAGTTTTTGAAGTGGCAATGGGCTCATCTTCGCAAAAAATGGAACGCTCTCATGCCATAAAACAAGCAACACACTCAAAACTAGAGGGAACTTTCCAGTTCAAAATTAAAATGTAGAACCAGAAACGAACAAGCAGAATCAGCGATCTTACTTACTTAAGGACAACTTTATTTTCATATAACCGCTCTACATTCGAATTCACCAAAGTTGAAAACGTTTGCCGACGACAAGTCTGTATTAGTATCAGGTAATACATATAGGACCAAGCATTTTTGATGTCTCAAAGGGCTTTACTGGGAAATTGGGTCTCGCAGTTTGTTAACATACAATTCCATGAAAATGAAATACTTGTGGGTTGGAAATAAGTTGGGGACTGGAGACCTACTCTTCAAGAACTAAATCACTCGCGACGAAGTTATGGAAACAGTTGTTTCGCTAACTACCCTTCAAGCTCACTGCACAAATAAATAGTGACTGTACCTTCAGCTACTCATGTGCACCTATGGAAGCTGTTTCAATATATTATTGTATTCTGGTGTGGTGGTGGATAGCGAGTTGTCTTGGAAGATCCATATTGAAGCCATCCAGAAAAAGTTAGGGAGATTTATATCATACATATTTTATTGTGTCAAGACGAATTTTCAACCGAGATAACCTAAGAATTTTGTATATGGCTATCATAAAGTATGGTATAATTGCGAGGGGCGGAACTTTTTCAACTCATTTAGAAAAGATTGCCATTGTACAAATAAATATCCTAAGAACAGTAATGGATAGTCTGTGTCCTGGATTGAAAATTTATGAGGAATTTAAAGTAATAGCTCCCAGGCAACTCTACGCTAAAACGCTGCTTCTCTTATATCATAGACTAGCTGGTTCACAGGTTGACTTCGCACCATTAAGAAAACCCCCTTCAGGTCAGATTGGAAAAAATTTCAAGTAGCCTGGGATTTGAGTTAGTATAATTTAAACATATTTTACCAATCAGGTCCCCAGTTTATTCAGTGATGTCCATGATATCCCCCCTCCCACCACTAAAACACTCCCTGTAGGTTAGAATGGAAAACTTGAAGTAGTCTGCGATTGAAGTAAGAGTATTTCAAACATTTCTAACCAATCAGCTCCACTTTATTTAGTGATGTCCAAGATAACCTCATTTCACCCCCCTCCCCCCCCCCTCCAAAAACCCTAATGGTCGGGTTTGAAAATTGCAAGTACCTAGTTTGCGATACAAACTGGAGTAACCCCGAACATATTTGAACAATCACGTCTCCAGTTTATTTACTGAAGTCCATGACGCCCGATTTCACCCCCCTCCTCTACCAAAACACCGCCAATGGGTCAGATTTAGGTGAAAAATGCCCATAACTTATTAAAATTTTGTGGTTTTCGAGTTGTGCACTGGTTTTACGCCAATATAAGTAGGTAGCTTGAACAGATAATAGTTGGACAGCACTAAATTACAGAGCGAATATTTTTACGATGGTATAAAAAAAGTTGCCTTCACTTAATTGGCAGGTATGCTGCCAATCACGAAATCGCCTGTTGGGTGATAATAACTTTAGATCCTCACGATGAAGGGATTGAACGACCACAGTTTCGGAGAATCTCTTCTCATTGCGCGACACCCTGTCTCTCCCCAAATCATTGTTTAATGCTTTAAAAAAAAAAAAAAAGTTTCGTAGTTATCGGGTTGTTCTACGTGTTCTGAAATGTACTTAACTGTTTGGTTTGCCAAACTACTACTAGGGTGAATTGGTGGCGTCACTCTCTATCCTAATTTCTGATCAGAAATCGGATTGTAATATATATTTTGGGTGTCGTACAGAAGGGTAGGATGAATTAACAAAGGAAACAATAGATTTGGGACAACCACACCGCTACATAAGTATGTTGTAAAAACTGAATTGTATGATGATGTTATGTTCGAATTGTTGTACGGAAAGTTGACAGAGTGCCACAAAGGAAGTAGTTATGAAGAGATTGTAAGGAGAATCAGCTGTTTCAATGTGTCTACAGTTTGAGATATGCGTATAGATCATATAGATCGTATAGATCAAATCATGATTGACGAAAAATGGTTATCTCATCGTTCAAAATGAGTCGATTGAAAGGTGAAGATCCTATATATTCCAAAGGCGATTTTTAGGACGCCTCCTGAAAGCTATGTTATAACAAGGCATAGTTTAAGTAAGAGGGACGACCTATTAGAATTGGCCAAGCGGGGGATGGGACTACCCAAGCATAAGAAAAAAGGTGCAAATTATTACACAATGGTTTATTATTCCTGCGTTAGCTAGCCCTCCTACGCAGATCTTTGGTCTATGATTATTAAACCCCGAATGTAATATATAATATGTTCACACTTTTACATATTAAGACCCCGCAATTTCTACGCTTCACAGTAAAATTGTTTAAAAAATATCGATAGATAAGGAAAGAATATAGGCTCAGGGAACCCTCAGCTGATCAGTGCGCTTCCGTACCTCGTAATTGTTTCCGACTAGCTCCACCTAAATAACAATGCCTCGAAATCGGTCATTTAGCAAACAGGAAAATGAAGCTTGAAGTAATTTACGGTATTGGTAGGAAATTGGTAGGAAACAATCTCCAGCCTAACCCACAAATTCCCAGAAAATGTAATCAAAATCTGATAAAAACTAGAAATTAACCTTGTTCCTGAGAGAACACTTTCTACCAAGCGCATTAGCTAATAATGATGCAATCAAGTTGAAATTACCATGGAATAATTAAACCATCGTTCCCTAACTATGCAACAAACTTGAGCGAGATAGTACGACTAGGGCGTGAGAAAATGATGCTTGAAGGAATTTACTTTTGCGCACGCGCCGAGCAGTGAGTATAGAATGAACTATTTTATTTTCCCTGGCGATGAGTGAAATATTGATTTGGGAACTAAGAAACTGGCGAGACCACCTCCACCCTAACCCGCACAATTCCATGAATATTTCATAAAAATCGGTAGAATATTCTGAAAATTAAGTATGTTACAAGGATTTGCGGACACACGACACAAACACACGCACGCGCACACACCCACACCCTAGCGATTATTGATGGAATTTTGAGATCGATTGGCTAATCAATAGATTCGCTAGCAGCGCATGAATTGTTTACCTTGAAATCCGATGGTGTTTTATCGAAGTTCAATTCCTCAAAAGGATAATTCTTTGGTATTACATTTATCATTGACAAGCAACAAATAATTAAAAATTTATGTCGAGCTTTTATAGGACCATCTAGACCCCAAATGCATTTTTTAACGAAAGTATCATAAAATTTGGTCCTATAATTTCGGAGGAAAGCCGCGGACAGAGGACGGACGGATTTTTTTTTTTTCGATTTTTGGATTGTGCGCATTTTGTAACGAAAAACCAAAAAATTTTCCGGTGGGGTGTTCAAAAAATGTTCTTAGTCGATTAAAAAGGTACCAAATAACCAAAATAACTGAATGCCAGTCAGTTTCAGACCATTCTGAGACCGAATCCGTAATAAAACGTAGGTAGGTATGTCTCTCTGTCAACAAATTTTGTTGACGCTGCCAGTCGAGATTATCTGAGTTGGTGATGTTTAGGTTCTGAGTTTAACAAAGATTGATAACTTGTGATCGCAGTTGAGAAGGGAAACAAAATTTTCCTCCACAATCAAAATATCAACACATCAACGTTTCCAATCACCAACGTGATCAACCTGAACAGTTATAATGATGTGTTGAGGTTTGTGCTTGTTGTGGCTCTTCTATACACAAGACACGAAAGACATAAGACATAAAATCCTTGTAAAAAGTTCAAATTCCACAATGTTCAATTGGATTTCTCCAGGAAATTCATTTTTCTCGAAGATTGAAGGTGAAATTCTTGAAACGAACATGCGTACGATCAGTCTAGTTACTAAAAAATATTGCAACGAGTATCTGCACAGCTAATTGGGCTGCTTTTGGATCTATTTTGATTTCATATTGAAATTTAAACCTTGATCTCCCAAACTATTTTTAAATCAAGCCTCAAATGTTTTAGCATACTGAATGTCAAAATGAATAGTCATGCCAAAACAGCCAAATATCAGATATATCGGTTATTTTTAAACCAAAGAAAGATATGCACTTATCTCCTGTATTTATTTACGGATAACTTATCAAATCAACCCGATCAAGGGGCTTCAATCGATTCAGCAATGATGAAATACTGCAAAGGATTCCTACACGGCTATTTCATAAGATTTCCATTTTAGAATTGCCTCATCTCCCCATCCCAAAAAACTAGACGTTATGGGGCTCATCGGATCTTGAATTCTACACCAACCATATTGGTAAGTAATGCATGCATTAGAGGGATGAGCCTTTGGATGAATTGCACATAATTTTGGAAAGAATTTAAAAAAAGAGTAAAAAACCAAAATATAATGATTTGTCGGAACTACCCCCCCCCCCCCCCCCCCCCCATTTTTACAGTCCACCGGCAGTAAATTTGAAACTTCTAAGGTTGCATAACTGGACAATCTGGATCGAACAAGTATTTCAGAAATATCAAGATTTATCAATATTACCCCCTCCATTTTCACCTCCTTCCGTCATGAAATATGAAATTCCTGACGTGTGTTCAAAACCACCAAATTCATAATTGAACACAAAAAGAATCACGAAAATCTGACGAGAATAGTTTTGAAACATCACGATTTATGACTACCACCCCGTCAATTTATCCACTTCCATAATGAAATTTGTAACTCTAGAGATAGGTACGTTCCAAAACTACACCACATTCAAAATTGAACAACAAACAATCACGAAAATTTGACGAGAATAGTTGAAACATCACAATTTGTCAGTATTACCCCCTCCATTTTACTCCCTTCTGTAATCAAATTCGAAACTAATGACATACGTTTCAAACTATATCGGATTCGTAATGGATCAAACTAAGAATCACGAAAATCAGTCGAGATTGTAGCTAGGTCAGCGCTTGTAAGAATAGGTAATTACCCCCACCACGACAGAAAATACGAAATTCCCAAGGTTTGTTGGACAACTAGACTGAAATTGGAATCGAACAAAATAAGAATCACGAAAATCGGTTGAGAATTGTAGCCTGGGTAGCGTCGATAAAATTTCTCGAAAAAACGGTTTTTTTCGGATTTACATTCCCCTCCATTCTATTTCCTTTCCCCTTTTCCATCATGAAATTAAACATTTCCGGGGATTGTTGCAGAACTAGACTAGACTAATTGCGAGATCTAACGAATAAAGAGTCTCGGAAATCGGTTGAGAATAAACTGTGGCCTGGGCAGCGAGACAAAATTTGTCCTAACACTACACATACACCTGTTTTTTTTTTTCGGTCTTAGAATGGCCTGAAACGGATTTTTAAAACTACTATTATTATTTTTATTTACTAGCTGGTTCACCCGTGCTTGACTTGAACATTATCAGGCCTGTGACCTAAGTTAAAATAATTCTGATAGATTCGCCCACTCAGATCCCCAGTCGTTTCAGTGACGTTCAAAACGCTTCAACATCCTCCACCCTCCCCACTGGGTCAGATTTCAAAAATTTGAAAAAAGTAGGTAGTCTTTGACTTGAATTAGAGTAATCCAAACATATTCGACAATCAAATCCCCAGTTCGTTCGGTGATGACAAAGATACCTCATCCCCCCCCCCCCCCCACCTTACCCTAAAACACCCTCTTCTATGGGTTAAATTTGAACATTTTCAAGTAGCCTGTGAGTTAGAATACTCCAAACATACTCGACAATCAAATCCCCAGTTTGTTCAGTGATGACAAAGATACCCCATTACCCCCCCCCCCCTCCCTAAAACACCCCCTATGGGGCAGATTTGGAATTTAAAACATTTTGAAACTTCTCCGGGCTTCCGCAAATAAATAATTTAAGACCAAAATTAACCAAATCGGCCCAGCCGTTCTCGAGTTTTAGCGAGATTAACGAACAGCAATTGATATATATATATATTTATATATATATATATATATATATATATAGATTTATTTTTTCCTCGTGCTTCGATTGCCCCACACCCCTCTGGTTCAATTCCAATAGGTGGAATTCTCTATTGACGAAGCCTGGCTTCAGAGGAACGCCCCAAAAAGGAAATCATGATGTTCCATTAATAACTTATGTAATTTCCCCATTTTATGATGCGTTCTTGTACCTACTGTTAAGAATTTTAGAAAATGAAAATATCGTCTTAGGTTGAAGTGCCTACTTATTAGGTACTCCAATGTGTGTAGGTATTTAGGTACGTTCTTCATTACATGTCACTAAAAATAGTAATGCAAGCACTACCATGCCCACATTTTCCAACACATTCATCAAAATTAGGTACGTATGCTTGTTTCAGAACGAGTAACTTCATCACAAGGTCCCCATAACTACCATAGTAGACCAATAATCCTCGACGCATTCAGTTCCCCACACTCACAACCATCGGAGAGAAAGGCCCAATGAATAACATTTTAAAATATACCTACCAAGGTAAATGACATAAAAACAATGTACCTACTGTATCATTCGATTCGTCATGGAGAAAGGAAGTAGGTAAGTGGATGAATGATAGCCGTTCTTAGCCGGTGACTCATCCATCTGAAGGAAATTCGACATCCAAGTGGAAGGTTAGGTACTCACCAAACCAATCCATTGTTACAAGACATGCCTACGTAGATATCAAAATTGAAATAAAAATAAAATGAGTTCCATTTATGCTTTGGAGACATGTCGTTGACTTTTGCCTGACACACCAACTTTCAATTCAAACGAATTGGTGACGCGAGCAATACGGAAATGGAATCTATAATATTAAGATAATCAGATTCACACCAAACATTTCTACTGGGTAGAAACTAAGTCGGTACTTGAGTAAGTAAATAATTATTTTTGATATGTACTTCATTCACTTCTGCTCTTCTACGTGACCGATTTCACCAGAACCAGGGGTTATAGCGGAAGGAACATCGTTTTGAAGATTACAAAACAAGGTATCAGTCATATCGCCTGACTCACACATCGAAGATTACGTACCCTAGTTGCAAGTAAACTAAGAAACGAATGAAGGGGAGCTGAAATTTTTATCGAGAGAGAAATATACAGCAGTCAGGCTAGAAAAAACACATGGGACTTCGAAAACGGACGGCAGATTATTTTTATCGTTAGAACGAGATTTTAAGTTTCTATGGGCCAAGCTAAGTGCTTCAGAAAGTCGCACATATTGTGAGGAGAACGATTTATGAATTATCTCAAGGAAAATTAGTTATGATCTGCAGAGGGAGAACGAGGAAAGGGGGATCAGGGCGAGGCGTTGCCCCGACATAATTTCGCACAGTGATATAACGGTTCCGTAGATCGAAATGTTGCAGTTAAAAAACGGGACAGGCTCGCCCCGATGTGACAAAAGGGCTTGACGGTTGTTGAGGAGGAACTTGTCAGGTTTTTGACGAATCCTTGAAACGATGATGAGCCGAGTTTCGCGACTATATTCAGAAAAATTGAAGGAAGTAACACGGAAAATGGCGGAGCCGGCATGCTGGTCCGTCCCCGTGTAGGGAACCCCGAAAGGAAGAAACGCAGGTCAACGCGATGTAGATATGTCCCGTAAAATCACAATAAATAAGGCAATTCAAACGGAGAAATTACGAGAAAGGGTACGTACCATTTTTGTGCGATATCCGGTCTTGAAGATTCAGTCGAATTACAGGAGAAATCACGATTATGATGCACAACTTCGGTTAAAATTCCTTACAAAACGGGAGAAAAGACGAGCACGGGAGCCGTGATCGGGCGAGGGGTGGTGGTTCGTCGTTCACTGCCTACTAGATCGCCGCTGTAAATTTACCACGGTATATTGTATCCATACGCCGGACATCTCCCACCCCACAGGCAGAATGACAAGGCAGCGTCGACGCCCCTGATTGGCCCAATCTCCCGTCATTAGGTGACAACCTCTTCAAACTAACCAATCACAACTCCCCTTGCATATCAGCGCTTCCACTCCACTTATCCACCGTACAAGTTTTTATAATCGGACCAAATAGGGAATTAAATTCGTGAAAGTGTGTACAAAAAAATTATTTGACGAGATAAATGTAGTGGACTGTTTTGTTTGTCGTGGAAATGATTCCTTAAAAGGAACTACTTTGTTGGTGGCATCAACCACACCCCCCCTTCTCATTTGCCGACCCTCCGATCGGCGGAAATTTTATTTTTTATATTTTTTTCAAAGTTTGTCGGCGATAATCTCCGGCTTTACTAATTATTACAGGAGGAGACGCAGAAGTGGTTGCAAACGTGGAACTTACATTGGACAACGTAACGCAATCGGTTAGGTGCAGAAATTAGTCATGAGCGAGTGGTAGAATGTGAGTGTGTCCACCAATGAACGCGGAGGTTTGGGTGATATTACCTTATATGGTAAAGAGAAGAGGGAAGCTACAGCTAGGCTCCCCCGTGGACGTGACGAAAACTCGACTGCAGTGAAAGTGCCGGTCAGGGGGGGGTGTAGGTAATAGCAATTGTAGGTAGTACCTACTTCTACCTACCTACAATTTATTAGTAGGTACCTACGTCTGCTTCTGGCAAAAGAATTACATCGCCTGAAATACCTACCTACCTTTTAGACGACCCCAATCTTATATAATAATAATAAATAATACAATTTTCTAGAGCTTTAGGTAAAACAAAAATCTTATAAACAACGTGGGTAATTTCGACTGTTTCTAAGATTTTTTACGTTGTTTTTTTGTTTTTTTTAACATGACGTGTTATTAAAATCCCAGTCATGCAGGACGATCGTATGAAAAATTTTTCGTAATATGTTACATTATTTAGACATTTGAGCACTTTGAGGGCTAAGAATTTGTCAACTTCCTAGCAATTTCATGGACAAAAAGTTATAATATTCTATAAACATAGATAAACTTCTTTTGACTTGAAGTCAGTGTGATATAAATATGGGGTGCCCCCCCCCCCCCCAAAAAAAATCCCCCCCCCCCCCCCCCAACTAAAATATTTATTAAATAGGTAATGTAAATGATACACTGATGTGATAAAGAATTTTGTATTTCTTGTTTTACAAATGTAAATGCCAATTGTTAGTATAAATCTTATTACTTGTTCATAAAAAAATTTTTAAAATACTCATTTTTCTAACCCCCCAAAAATTTTAACGACGCAGTTTGCGTCGTGACCCCCTCTTGTGGGCACCCCTGTATAAATGTACGACTTTTAGCCGTTTTTGACAATTTTAGTGTTAAGTGACGATAACTCTTAGTATTGAGATAAAAATTCCGTTCTTGCGCCAAAAAAGTCAAGCTTTCCAAACGAAAGGGCGAGTTCGTTGGCCAGTACTTTTTGAGCTCATTAAATTGGTCAAATTTCAAAAAATGCGCTGAAACAATCACTAAAATTGTCAGTCAGAAAAAGTTTATCAACAATGAACCAGAACATTAAAAATTTTAAGCAAAAACGTTTGCAGCAAAATGTACTTATTTCATTAATATTTGCTTAAAAAATGGATAAAAACTGCCAGTAAGATAAAAATCCAAATTTTTGTTTAAATGGTAAAATTTTATGCAGAAAAAGTATTTTTTTCCATAAAATTGGTAGGTAGTTATCGATTCCTTTGCACTCAACATGCTCAAATTTCAAAACAATTAACCATACTTAAATATATTACGATAACTTACAAAAATTCGCTCATGCGATCATGCTGGAACTTTTTTTGAATTGCAGAATATCAAACAGAACAAGTTTTTTGCCATAAAATAGTAGTTAACAATTTCTTTCTACTTAAAATTTTGAATATTCAAAACAATTTAACATGATTTGGTACCATAATTTACGAAAATTCGCTCATACGAACATGCTGCATGCAGGGTTGCCAGGTGGTACTATACTCATGAAAGGAGTAGGTAGGTACTAAAATACTCATTAAAACATTAAACTCTCATAAGCCACGCATGCACAGTTATTGATATGAATTTTCCTATTAGTGTAGTGGATTTATCTAAGTTTGACTAAGTGTAGGTATACCTAGTGGAATGCCTTTAGATAAATCTTGAGTTGGGAGAGTTTCATGAGTCTGGTAATGTGGGTTTGTTCCTTGAGGAGGAACTTGTGAAGGGTACTGAACGTCTTATGTATGGTCCAACGTCTTATGTAATATATTATTTGGTGGTGATTTCACCACAATTAGGTAGATTTCTATACATATTTTATTGTTTATTTAGGTCCCTGTCAAAGGGGCTAAATTTTTATATCGTCTAAACATTCCAGAAATATCACTTGACGACATGATGGGTGGGTCAGATTTGTAGTTATTTATTTCTGAATTTTGAGTTGAACTAGTTCAAAATTGTAGTAGAATACTCATTTTCTATCTCAATACTCAATCATATTCGAGATAATATGATTTTTAAAAGAGTTTTTCAGAGAAACCACATTCATTTTGCATTAAAATCATGTTTCTCTACTTTAGCAACCAAATTTGATTTTCGAGTCTTTTTTTTTTTTTTCAGCGATGAATTGTGTCTTTTGATTCTCGAAAAATACCGTCTAAACGTCATACTACCAGCTGAAACATGAACTGTTTTGAAAAACAAATATTTATGAAAATCTTTGAAACTTCAATTAAAATTCCAAAGAGGGATCGAATAGTGGTCAACCAGGTTGCCACTGGCCATACCCGTCTTACAGACACCTGCTTAGTGCAGAAGCTCGAGATGTTGTGTGTAGGAGGTGTGGAGGTGATCTGTCCATCCGCCACTTTCTGGAGGATTGCCCAGCCCATGTGGACCTCAGAGTCCAGCATTCACCCCCTCAGTGGGTTGTTTTATCCGGACCAGACGAGGTCCGATCCCTGTTGTTTTACCTGAGAGCCGCTGAGCTCTACAACGTACAAACTGTGATATATTTATATACATCTAGTCGTAGTTTTATTTCACTGTGCTGATTGTACATAGTAGAATGAATATAGTTATTTCCCTACTTGAATTCCACCAAAATCAGACAGGAAAACGTCTCAAATCATTTTGAGATAATGATTTAAAATTTTTTCTACCCTCAAATTTTACACCTTACAGTTGATTGAAAGTACCTAATGCAAAAATGATATCTGATCTGTGATCTATTTATATACATCTAGTCGTAGTTATTTTGCTGATATTATATAGTAGCATGTATATAGTTATTAGCCTATTTTACATCTAGTCTTAGTCGTATTACTTTATTTTTGGGATTTTTTTAATCCATTTTGGGGGCTAAACAATGGTCATCACTGTACCCTTTATTTTTTCCCCCCTCCGAGTTGCCAGTGGAGTCCATGATGGCGCTCCTTTTTAGTCAAGGATGGCAACATGGCTCCCCTTAGAATCGTGCCACTTCCAGTGTCCCTTTGGACACCTTGTTCAATGCCGCTATCGACCCTCCTGGTTGAAATGCGACTTAAACAAAACAAAAAACAAAAAACCTGAAGATTTTCAAATCTCAACTGCCTGAAGTGATAAGCTTTTGAACGATTTGGTCAAAATTGTGATTTCGTTTCAATTTGTTAGATACGCTTTAGCTGCGTTTTGAAAAAAAAAAAAAAAACGTAGTCTCATTTGTGGCAAGGGGGGTGAAAGTAGTGTTATTATGATCGCAATCATTTCCAGGTTGACGAGTACAGTCGACATAACGCCCCACAAGAGAAGGAAGGAGCCTGGTTAAAGAAACTAATAACCTGTCATTTTTCGCTCTTTCAATGAAAACCGGACATTTAGAGCGCTCGGAACAATTTTCGCCCGGACACCTTAATAAAAAACCGGACAGTCCGGGCCAAAACCGGACACCTGGTAACCCTATCTGCATGACTGGAACTTCTTTTTCAATTTACATTCAAAGAGGGCCCTCGAGACCTAAATATAAAAAGATATTTGAACAAATAAACGCTAGTATGGTCATGTTGCATGAAAAAAGCAAATATCAAAATTAGCGAATGTTTGTAGAAAATGAAATTATTGCAATAATTCCAAAAAAAATTTCAAATTTTTCTAATTTAAATCAGTTTTGTGGCATTCTGAAACAATTCCTGGATTCTAATGCTTGGCAACTTTTTATTTTTTAATTTAACATTTAATATTGTTTTTTATTTTTTTATTTTAATATTTTATTTAGGATTGCTAACCTCCTAGGAATCGATTCTACAAATAATTTCCAACAAAAAGTTCCTCTTTGCAATTTTTTTAATCCCTTGATTTTTGAAGTTTTTTCACTTCTAAGTTTTTTATTGTTTTCGACCTTACATCACTGAAATGGCCATATCTCCCCTAACTTACAATGTAAACTTAAAAGTGGACATATCGTTGGAAAGAGCGAGAGATTTCCCGTCTCCCTAACGTATTTGAATTCTTTTCACAGTATCTATATATATCACGTAGGCGAAAAAATGTACTAAACACGAAAATTTCTCACTTAAAAAAAAAAAAATGACTGTTTTTAAGGTAGGTACGTTAAGTATTAAAACCAAATTGTAAAAAACCGTACCTACGCATTGCACGAAGAAAAATTTATGCGAAATTTCAGCTTTCCACCGGTATAATATATTTGTATTTTATTTTGGTAATTGGGAGAGAAAAGTATGTTTTATGTTGGGGAAAAAAAGGTTTTTTTTTTTTTTTTTTTTAAATGAAATTCAGGGTTTTTGTGTGAAATGACCTCCTAAGAAAATACGAGTTTCGGGCCGGTTTCTTCGTATATTTTCTCGCTGAATGGAATAGAAGGTACTCGCAACTTTCCACAACTCAGTTATAACCGAAATTTACATTTTAACGATTTTATGTGTTTTAAGGATAACACTTCTTAGCTAAAGAGTGAAGTTCGGTTATAACTGAGTTGGGGAGATCTACGAGTGTTACCATTCGATTTAGCGTAAAAAATAGGTACGTAGAAACCGGCCCCAAATTCGTATTTTCTTAGGAGGCTACTTTTCACGAAACCCTCGATTTCATAGAAAAAAAACCACGTTTTTCAACTTACAAAAATACGTTCTCCCCCAATAAGCAAAATAAAACAAAAATTGATTGACGTTGGAAGGCTGAGATTTTGCGTAGGTAAGTTTTTCCTGCAGTTTTGTTACAATTTTGTTTTAATACTTCACGCACCTTAAAAAACACTAATTTTTAAAAAGTGAGAAATTCTCTTATTTAGTACATTTTTTCGCTTACGTGATCTTCTGTAAAAAGAATACAAATGCCTTAGGGAGACGGAAGGTTTTACAATCTTTCCAACGATATATTTATTTTTAAGTTTCCATTGTAAGTTAGGGGAGATACGGCCATTTTAGTGACGTAAGGATGAAAATACGAAAAGAAAAAAAAAAAACTTAAAAGTGAAAAAAACTCCAAAAATGAAGGGTTTTAAAAAAAATTCAAGGAGGAACTTTTTGTTGGAGATTAGTTGTAGAATTGATCCCTGGAAGTTTAATATAGTTGAGTGTGAACAGCCTGTGCTGACGGAGTGTGTAGCAACGACGCCCTCATCCTCAAAACCATTGCTGGATTGCTTTTAAAAATTAATGTGGGCATACTTATAGAACTTTTTTTTTACATGCTTTCAGGTGAACGCTGAAGGGAGGTGAAGTTAATATGTCAATGAATAAAATAATATCTTAATTCAAATCATAAGTTTCGGACAGATAGAGATAGGACAGTATTTTTTGCAGCGTTTTACTAACATTTTTTATGTATATAGGTATTCGTGATGGTAACCGTCATTTCTCACGGGAGTACTGGTATGAGGGTGGAAGTTAGGAAATTACTTACAATTTTGTAAAAATACCTATATATTATAGAGAAATTAACTGCCATGCAGGATTTCATGAATCTCTCCAAGATTGGTAAGACTCTCCACCTCAGTCATATATATATATATATATATATATATATATATATATATATATATATATATATATATATGCAACTCACTAAACCCCATCACACAACTCTCTATTTAAACTTACCAAATATTCATCATTCCAGACCCTTCTCAGGCCCATATAGACGTACTATAGCTGACTGGATTAAATCTTCAGAAAAACTTGACAAAATACAGCGTTGTATGGATCATGTCCTCCCCTATTTGTAAGTATGCTTTTACCATCTAAGTTAACAATTAGTATAATATGAACAACCCTCTGTATCTACTATTAAAAAAACTATATTGTTTAACTTTCTAGTACCCGAAGAGGCCTCTTATAGGCGACACTAGTTGTGAATAAACAAATAAAGGAAGATGCCGCCTAACTTCCACCCTCATACCAGTACTCTCGTGATTTTTTTATGTAGTTGATGACAAAATTTGTTTCGACACTAGAGCCTCACCAGTAGACCATTCCTTGGGAGGAGCCTTAGGCACAGGAGCGTCGCTATAGGGGTGGAGCCTCCCCCCTCAGTTTTCACCGACTAGGGAGAAGTTGGACGATTTTGGGAGGTGGCAATAAAACCCTTGGAGAGACCCACTTGGGAGTGAACCCTAATCAAATACATAGGTACTGATTTTCCCAACTGTGGGGAAATTATAGGTATTTATAAAAAACTTGAATTAATTTCATTTTGTGCATGAAACTGGCATTTTTCTTTCAAAATTTCCCAATCATGTTATTTTAAATTAAATTTGAATTTTTTTAAGGATCTTAAAATGGCGAGATTGCGCACTTGCACTTGCACAAAGGGGCGCAATTGATATCAACTTTGTTATTTTAAATGGGAACCCCCAGTTTTTTATTACAGATTTGAATTCTACGTAGAATTTCAAGAAGAAGTGCCCCATCACTCGATTTTCCGAGTGCGCACAAACGGACGCAATTCCGTTCTGTGCAAAAATTGTGGAATAGGTTTTTGAAGATATTCTTTTGCCCTACGTAATGTATGATTTGGGGGTATTTTTTCGTGCTGCGCCTCGCAATGATGTTCATTTATTGATCTTTGCTACACCAACTTGGGAAAACACCAAAAAATTGGGCTTTTCTTACTCATTTCCACCCAACAAAAAACGTAGGTACCTACCTACTAAGATGTAGTAGTATTCCCAAGTTGGTGATGCAAATATCAATAAATGAACACTATTACGAAGTTCAGCACGAAAAAGTACTCCAAAATCATGTATTACATGTGGCAAAAGAATATATTCAAAAACTCAGTATTTCACAATAATTTATCCACTTTTAGAGCGGGATTGCGCAGTTGACATCAAATGATGGGTCATTTTTTAATGAAATATTACGTAGAATTCAAATCTACAATAAAAAAATGGGGGTTCCTATCTTTAAAAAAAAAGTTAATGTCAATTACGCACGTTTGCACAAGCGTGCAATATGCAATTTCGTCATTTTTGGGATCCTTACAAAAAATTAAGTTAAAAAAAAAAAAAAAAAAAAAAATTCAACGATTTCAACAAGGGGTGGAGGGGGGGTTCTGGGACACCCTGCTTACATGAAAATATGAAATAGTGATCAACTCCAGGAATCGTTTAAGAATAGGTAGATCTAAACGGAGTTACGAGAGGACATTTTGGAGCATTTTTATTTTAAAATAGTTGTATCTATCGCTAAAATAAAAACAACGGAAACCCGTTAAAAAAAAATACAAAGCTTCCCTACCTTCAGTAGATAGTGAGGAAGAAAAAAAAAAACAGGCATGCAGCATGACCTTATTAGCAAATTTTACTAATTCTTCATATTTATGTTAAGTACTATTGTCTTGAAATGAGGGCAGTTTGTAGGCACAGAAATTCTCAACTATCAATCATACGGCAAAAAGAATCAAGAGATAATATTGGTAACCTTGGATTTTCACCATTATTTGCAACTTTTACTTCCTCACACTCGAAAGCAGGGAAGCTTTCATTTAATCAAAATTTTCACTAGCTCATTGCTTAGTTATCAGAGCTTGATGATCAATTTTTCCGTTTCTGTCTGAGATCTTTGTCATATTCAAAACTATAGTAGCACGTACCATGTTTTACTCCAATTTTGATGAAATGTTCAGGGCTTGTGTAGATTAGTTTTTAGATGATCACCTACAAATTTAGGATCAATGGTAGCCTGTGTGAATGTGAATTTCTTATAAAGTCAATTTCTCATCATCTATTGGTCCGATTTCGTTCACACTCCTTTGGGGGTACCGTAGAGTGGGGAGAAATGGAACCTTAGGGGTGAAGCGAGACGTTTGCGACTTTGACCGGTTAACCCCCACTAGGCTCTTCTTATATATATATATATATATATATATATATATATATATATATGTGTGTGTGTGTGTGTTCTTCCAGACGATACCTCTCCATAGGTTTGAGATAAAAATTCCGTTCTTGCGCCAAAAAAATCAAGCTTTCCAAAGGAAAGGACGAGTTCGTTGGCCAGCATTTTTTTAGCACATTAAATTGGTTAAATTTCAAAATAAAACTGAAAAAAATCACTTAAAAAAAAAAACAAAAAACGGCTAAAAATAGATAAATTTATATTTTTTTAGCAGAATATTGCTCAAATAAAGTTTATTAACTATAAAATATAACATTTAAAAATTTATGTACAAAATTATGCAGTAAAATGTACTTAAATTTCATTAAAAAATGCTACAAAATCTATAAAAACTGGAAAAATGTTAAAAATCCAACATCTCTTTCCGAGTAGCAGATTATTATTTAGAACGAGTATTTTTACCATAGAATGGGTAGTTAACAATTTCTTTTCACTCATTCTTGAAGTTTCAAAACAATGTAACATCATATAGTACGATGATTTACGAAAATTTGCTCATACAATCATGCTGCATAATGGGAACTTTTTACGACGAACTCTCACATCTTCTTGCTTCGTTTGTTTATTTTCTTCAAGTGCCTCTCTATTATTTACTGTATTTGTAAGCACTATTCAATTATTTGTTATGAGTTTTCTACCTGTTTAATTGAGCTTTGCCCGTAAATAAATGTATAAGTAGGTATATCATGTAAATAAATGAAAAAAAGTTGCCCCATAATTCATGTAAAACAGATACCACTCCAAGCAATCCCAGCAAACCAACCAACCAAGTATTCAAGCATAATAAAACCAAGCATCCAAGCATTTATGTAATACTACAATTTCAACTAAATTCTATAAATATAGAGCACAAATTCCATTAATCATAGAAATGAGGCCACTTACCTTACTAAAAGCAACCTGCCGAGTAAAATCATATGCATGAGCGGCGACACTGCAACCGTAATTGACTAGACATGCCGGGTGACTGTAAACTGCCACTCGCCGTACAAACAAGTTGACAAAACTGCCAACACCTACCCAAAGAGACAACTTTTACCTGTGTGACATCTGCCACCCCTTCCCAACTGCCCACTACTGCCACCTTTACCTGCACTTTACCTACCTTAGTCAATGATAATTGGAATACATTTTAATTGAATTAATTGGAAGGTTATATTACATAATGTTGTTGATAAAAAACTTGCATTTTGGAGGGATTTGATGCTTGTGTATACTTATACCTGCACAGCAATTATGGAGTCAAAAAAACTAAAATGTTGGGGTGGAGAGAAGCAAAATTCGATTTAGAATAAGAGTGAAAAGACTCGCAAGCATTTGTTGTCCTTAGAGCTTAATGCGTTTGAAGCCCATACCGTGGGTGGGAAAAATGCTGTATCAGAATTTTGGTGTAAATTAACTGCATACTTCATAGCCTTGTTGTCGGGAGGGGGGTCGGATGATGGACCCCCCCCCCCCCTCCCTTTCGCCCATCACTATCACTGCTCTGGGTCTTGTAAGAAGTGGACAAGTTCCAGATTCTGAATCTTATGGTATCTAGTATTCATGTTAGCTCAGGCGGCAGATGGCGAACAATGAAATCTCTCGATGAGTACCTAGGGTGGCACTTGTCACACTCTGATCCAAAGGTGAAAGCTATTGCCTGGGTGTCAGTTGATCATCGCCCGGTGTTGGGTGGCGCGGAAAGAGCGAGCAGTTGAAAATTGTGGTAGAGGGGAAACGAGAGTGAGGTCCCGACTCAACGAGGACGGATTCGAAACAGAGTCCGGTGGGCAGGCTAAGTCAAAACCGGTTAGTTCTGGCTGGTTGCAGAGTCGCCGCTTCCTTGAAAATGACAGGATGGTTTTGGACAGCACTCAAGTCAAGTCGAGAGCGGTCGTCGTAGTGTCACTGTACCTTAATCTACCTAAATAAACTATTCTTTTCAGTGAGCTTTGACTGTACTAGGAATGTACCTAGGTACTTTACACCACTTGTGAAACGACTTTGCGCAGGCGATGCCAGCAGAGTTAGGTGGAAATCTCCCTCTATTATCATTTGTACATCTTGTTTTATCGTAAACACTGCTTTATTATCCGAAACAACGCAGTAAAGGTAATGCCACTTAATTTACCCACCAATAGGTCTTAAATAGCGAGTCATAAGGCCACAATCTTGCTTTTGCTTTAGGCACTGAGACCTGCAGACACTATACCAGAGCAGGGTTACCAGGTAGTATGGGGAAAAACCGGACACTACGATGATGGGCAGACTAAAAACACTCATTAAACTATCAAACAGTCATCATTCCATGCATTCATATTTACTGATATGCATTTTCATTATAGAACCATGTTCATAGTAGGCAATGGGGGAAGGCCGGTTTCAAATCGTGATCGCAGCAAACCTGGTGGTATATCACACTAATCTGAATTTCGACTAAGGGATGAAAGCTTCTGAGCATCCAGACCACTAAACTATACACATCAACTAATCTATATTGGACCGAACCTAGCTCCATCCATCGTAATTCGTATCCGGCCTGCCTTCATAGTGTTGGTTAGGTTCAATACCTTGCCGTATCTGAGTTCCAAATTTGTAGTTAAATTTGAGAATCTCTATGGAGTAGAACTAGTTCCAGAATAGAGTAAAGTTTCTATCTCAGTCCTAAATCAATAAATATATGATTTTTAAAAGAGTTTTCCAGAGAACTACTTCCTTTTAGCGAATTTTCGTAGAAAATGAACTATTGCAATGGCTCGAAAAATGACATTGCTGTAACACTGTATGAGCGATTTTTAGAATTTTTGTTTTTTCTTATAAATGCGCCAAAATATTGAACATATTTGGATTTATCGATTAAATATACACGCAAACACTAATTATTATTGTCGTTTTACATAAAAACTAGCACATAGTCATGTTGCACAAAGAAAATTACCCGCAACATTTTGACTGGTTTCGATTTTGATGTTTTCAACGAAAAAAAGTTATCAATTAGTTATTATTCGCGCAAATAATGACTAAAAACTAGTGAGTTATTCTTTATTGACTAAATGCTGTAGGTATAACTAAATTAGTCATTAGTTTCACCTGCGTTTAACTGATGACTAAACACCAAATTTCTATTAGTTAGTAGTACAACCAATTTCTTCAAAATTATCTATTGGTTGAAGGGTTGTAACTAAAAACTAATTCAAGCAAATTTAGCCATAACTGATGAATTGAAGTCACAGTTATCAATTACACGCTAGTTACACCAAAAAATTAAGTTATCAAGTTTAGTTATGGGTGGTGAGTAATAACTAACAGTTATACGTTACAGCGTCAGTTGAACTAAAAAATTAGATATATAATGTCCCACTCTGCTTGGTGTTCCCCTTATTTCCCACAGACGACGTTATCTAAGCTGTCCAACCTGAGCACTAAGTTGATTGATAAACGTCCTACCAGATTTGTTCGATAGGTTGCAGTGAGGTGTCGAGGGTCTGGGGTTCTCCTAGAAGTTGCCATAGTAACTTATAAAGGGGTTCTTACTTTCCCACAACTGGATAAAAATAAACTTGTACTCAAAATATGAATACACTTGTATTCGTATTCATATAATAGGTTTTCTGAGAATAGATTCTCAGAATATTTGTATTCATGATTATTGTATTCATGATGTATTATATGCGCATTTCTGCAGAGAATCATGTTGATTAGTCCGTACACTGACACACCATATTGTTAAGCGAATTCTGTTACAGTAGAGTTATTCTTCCAAATCCTGTTCCCTCTTAGAGAAAGTTTGTACAAAGATCGTTCCACTTTCACACTTCCTGCTCACCGGTATCATCAAAGGTGGCTCTTCATATAGAATGAACTTGATAATAACACTGGGATAATAAAACTAATGGAAGAACTAAAACATACACCACGTTTTCTCAGATATTGCTTATTTTAATACTATTAGAATAAGATAATAGAATGTAGTTCATAAATAATAAATAGGTAGTAACAAAATGAACGTCACCATCCCGAACAAAAGCAACGTTTTTAGAATGAAATTAAAACGTGAGTGACTGTATTTACAATTTATACATGTTGAATACTTAAAATGAGAAAAACCGACGGAGACCGAATAAAAAATAAAAAGTACAATAATTAAAGGCGACAATTCTAATTAACCCTAAGCCTTATTTTCAAGGCACGACATTGAAAAGAAATCAAGTTTGAAATGCTTGATTGCCAAGCTAAGTTTACAACCAGAACCTAATATTGTAAACCAAAGGAAAATTCGTGAGGAGGGACACAATTTAATACAAATGGTTTGATGTAAAACGTTCCTGATTTGGAAGTAGAGGTCAGGACCCAACGATTGGGCCGCTGTTACAGCAGATGAACAGACCTTCCAAAATGATGTAGGTTAGGTTGAAAAACGATGCTGGAGGTTCACACGGGGTTACCCAGAGTCGCACTGGAGTGGTGAGACTTTGTATGATCCATGAAGGGACTGACGTGACGTGGTGCCCTCAAATGAGACCGCGTTTCTTTTTGTAGTCTTCCAAATTAAGAGAGCGCCTTGGGCCTGTGTCTTTCGCAATCATAGCTTTAGGCGTTATACTCACAGGGTTATCTGAGGGAAAAAGAACACATTACTCAAAAACGGATACACAGGAAGGTGGTGAAAGTATGTAACATATATCATTTACATAATGTACCCCCTCCCCCCTTAATTTTGTTCATTTTGGAAGATATTGAGAAAACAAAAAATTTTAAATGGTAACTCCCCTTTACTATTTATTCAATGATGAAATCGGATTTTTTTATCTTGCACCGCAGCTTCCACTTATATTCCATATTAGGAATCTACACGGAATTTCTTGGAAGAACTACCCATCACTCAAGTTTTTGAGTGTGTAAAAACGGGTGCGTGTAAAGGGTACAAATGGGGTATTCCGGTGGGTCAGAATTTAGAAGTTTTGATCTCAAATTCGGATTCAGCGCCCTTGAAAACCCCAACAACCAATTTTTTGTGCGAAACTCCGTCTAGGGCCAATAACGAAAAAAAAAACTGAAGAACGCCATTGGAAGCAACGTCTTCATCACCTCTTCTTGAAAAATAAACTGGGACAGCATGATGCAAAGCTGTTTTTTTTTTTTTTAGGAATCCACTAAATAGAGCTGGTGTATCCGTTCTATTTGTGGAACGACTTGAGACAGTTTCTTGTTTAAACTAGAGATTTGATTGCTTAAACGTTTGATGTTTTTGACATCGATGTTGAGAGTTCCAATATTATAGAGTTAATAATGATTGGCATAGTTCGATATTATTGTTACAACACACAAAAGGAAGACCGTGCACCACGGAATACCTATGCCAAACAAGGAAAGAGTTCTCCCTCCTCACTTTCCGGAAAGGTTGTGCGGTCTACTGTATGAAAAAAAGTAAGAAGCAGGAATGCAATTTACGCATCATTTCATTTCAAAACATGAAAGTTTGAGTTTGAGGGCAGATACTACCACAGAGGAACGGTGCACAGGTGTCTGATAGGCAATGAAGGTTTCGTCACGAACACGATCTGTCATATTGACGAAGAATCGTAAAAAACATCCCCAGAAAATAGAAAAACCTTACCCCTAAATCGTACCTGTTCCTAAACGTGATTTTTTTGCGAGTCCGTAAATATAAATTTCATGGTTGAATAAGCATAGTGAACATTTTTCTTCATGGCTCAAATTGGGATATTTCGAACAAGACACAACATTTTTAGGCTCAAAAATAGTGGAAATTGTAGCCAGAAAAATTCTCTTTCCGAATAACATATTGTGAAGTATTAATTTTGCCATTATATATGAGCAGAACCACAAAATATTTACTCAGACTCGCTTTGCTTGAAAAGCGGATTTTATTCAAAAATTCCAAATATCCAGAGTTCGGTAGGGTCGAGAATTTCTAGAAATATTCTCTCAGAAACTGGGAATTCAATTGCAAGGTTCTGTTTTACAAACAAGAAAAAGGTGCTGGATATAAATCCCTGAAATTTTTGAAATTTTAACATAATTCAGGGATTTGTTTGTATAGAAACAGACGGATTCATGAAAAAATTATGTTTAGGAACAGGTACAATTTTGGGGTAAGGTTTTTTCTATTTGCTGGGGATGTTTTTGACGATTCCCGTCAATATGGCAGATCGTGTTCGTGAGAAAACCTTCATTGCCTTCCAGACACCTGTGGGTGGGAAATGAATACACTTGTGAGGGAAAAAATTTTGAAAAAAAATATTGTACACGCCATCCATTTTTAAATGAAAGGAGATAAGTAGTTCCGTTTTCTCCAGCAGAATTCACCCTCGGAACGCAGACCATCTCTGGTCGACCTACAGAAGGAACCCTGCGTGAAGGAACAACCAATAAAGTTAGAACAGGTACAATGGCGTTATTCAGTTGGTACCCTTACTTAGCTTACTGTCCCGATCCTCTCCTCTTGAATTCCAACTATCAGCCCACCTTTTCCCGAACTCCCAACTTTCATTTATCTCTTTAATTTTTTGTGAAGCATTTTCCGCCTAATGGACCCCATTTTCGTCTCATTAGAAAGGTACTTTGCTCTCTACATAGGCATATTGATGACAAAGTAAAGTAAGCCTTTAGCCCAACCACTACAAAATTGCATTATGCAAATTGATTATGAAGGGGCCCATGAAGCCCATTTCAGGTCTTATTTAATTTATCTTTAGTCTTAGGGTAGTGGATTTCATCCTGACGATTGTTTTATTGTTTTTTCATGTAACATGTGAGGAGCTGTCAATGAAAATTTTCAACAAATGCCATTTGAAGTAACTTTGTGAAAATAAGGAAGCACTTACTCGGTACGGGAACTGCCAAGTCGATTTTAATATCGAAATCATGTGCAGAAAATAGATCGTCTGTTTTATTTGCACTAACACGATCCTTTCTAATGGAGTCTTCTTTGACTGAAGGTGCTATGCTTTTGACAGCTTCCTACAAACACAAAATAATAGTAACAAAATAAATCATTTTAAGTACTTAGTAAGCGATGCCGTAATGGTATCCTGTCATGTAAAGAGGTCTTACTGTTGTTGTTGGGGGAGGAGGTAGAGTGGGTTCGTCCTTAGTGAATTTCATAGTTGGTTTGGTGCTTCGTCTAGTGAAGGGATCATCGATCTTCTTCCCTTTATTCGCCTTAACTTCTTCCTGTAAAAAAAAAATTCATTTTTAGCAGAGCAACAATATTTTTACACGGAAGTTTGCATTGGAAGTCTTCTCGAGAATGAAAACACTTGCGTCTTCTGACACCATACAATGGTCCCGATAGCGGTCAAACTCAACATTTTCAAAGTCAATAAAACAGGATATGACCTCCATAACTCGAAAGTAAGACAATCAAAAGTCACGTATTGATGGGAGCAATGTTGAAGAGTTATAATGGCACAAAACCGATGGCGCATCCGCAATTCCTCAGCCAGAAACGTAACACCACAACTCAATGTGAGGCATCTCAGGCCAGCCAATACGTTCAGTTGTTACACTCTGTCAAGGAGGTTATAATAGAACATGGAGGGGCCATCCCCATCTGAGCTAAGTATCAAAAGCGAGGTCAGAGAGAAGATGAGTTCAGAGTTCCTAGCCACACCCCCTGAGCACCACTTTCAACTTGTTCCTTCCTTTGGGCGAACGCACCACCTTGAAATCATCTAATCTTTTCTTCACGTAAAACTTTTTTCAGATAGAAACTTTGCTCTTTGACATCCAGAGTTATTTCCATGATCTAGAATAGGGCACCAGTGCAAGCTGGTTCTATTCATTAATTCAGAAGCTGACAGCACAAGTTAGCAGTATTATTTGAATTCATAGAACTGGTGGTGCAGGCGAAAAATGGTTTTGAGAAGACCCTTTTATGCAGGGCGCTGAAACTTCCATCATTTTGATGGTGAAAGAATTTGAGTCACGAGGGTGAGACCTACGATTGGCGTTTGAACTACTTGGTACCCCCCCGCCATTTCCTCATCCTCTGCCACGATCTTCCACTCCTCCAAACTGAACGTCCCTAAAAATTGTGAAATCCGTAGCGATATCTTGTCTGTTCAACTGCATTAAGTTTTGTAAACATTTGAATGTATGAAGAGACACACGCATAACGCACTTAAACATAATATGAAGAGACACACACAAATAAACCAAAACCGGCAAAAATAAAAAACAACATGTCCGCCTCGACTGCCCTTATAAGCAACAAAAGAAGAGCAATTCGGTAAGGTCCTTGTTAATGTGTTGCGCTCTACCTCGAGCTTCTCATGTTCGTAGCCCCATTAAGGACATGACAACTGAGGAACAGTGTAATCCTCTACACTAAGCTTCTCCAAACTCTCACTATTACATATTGGTTATCATACAGATGGTTACAGCAGAAATATGTTCCACACTTCTAAAATAAGAAAGTGCTGAATACAATTAATGTAACAATATGTTCTTAGAATCTTACCATAATAGCTTTTTCGGCTTCTTCGACGTTCTTCCGTCTGTTTCGATTGTTAATATAACTAATACTAGAAATAGTCGATGTTCTCATTTTATCTAATGCGCTAGCTCTCTCTTCCAGCTCTTGTATTTTCACCTCCAACCGTCTTGCTTCGTCGAGGTCTCCCCTAAGACACAAAGAACCAGTGAGAAAATAATCACACAAGCAAACATTTGTGATGAGCCAGTAGAAGGAAGATGGCTCAATGATGTGGTTTGTAGATCCTGACACTATCTGGGGACCAGGGGCGTCGCTAGACAATAATAGTGAGGAGGAAATATCATGAAACTAACTGAACCACAAGTTTTCCCCAATTCCAAAAAAAAAAAAAAGGAAAATTAATACCTACCGGCTACCTACAGTTAATATCTATTGCCATAAGTACCCAGTATATACACGAAACACTTCAGAAAAATTACCATTTTCACGTGAGTTGTTGTAAAAAAATTTGATAGCATATCATTCGTAGGAAGATCGCAATATTATTTTTGGATTATGATAGACATTGTGATTATAATAATTATTGTCATTATTCGAAACTTGGAGACTGTGTATATGACCTGGATAAATCTTCTGGATATTATTAAGAACTCAGAGTGATTTGCTCATTAGTAAACCAGATAATTACAATTAAGAAATAATAATGAGAAGAAATACGATTATGTATTAAAACTTTCATTTCTATTGTTTGAATTGCCGAGTTTTTAATGACAGTAATATGCCGATTTTTCCATTTAGCCCATGCTTATACCATACCACGTTATGTCAAGATTTTCAACAAGATCTTTTCCAATGTACGTAGACACCCATCAGTCATTGCAGCCTTTTTAACTTATTCATAATTATGTTTCAAACTACTGAATGTTCTCCGTAGAACTACAGAGTGGATTCGGATAAGTGTGAAAAACGTTTTAGGGTGAAACTTCAAGTAGACAAAAAATAGAGTAAAACGCTGCAAAGGAAATTTTCTATCTTAATCCGTTTTCGAGATATAACATAAATGGGAAAAGCTAAGGAAAATTTGAACGAAAAATGAAAGTTTTATGCACAAATTAAAATAACTCTAAGTAACTAATAAGTCTTTTATAAATCCCTGGTAGGAAGGTACAGTTATGCAAATCAGGATCCATTGGGATTAGACTTCCGAATGAGGATTTTATTGCCACCCTGCAAGGTTCCCAAGTTCCCCCAAGTCAGTATGGGGGGAGGCCCCCTCCCCCCACCCCTATCGCTTCCCTATAGCGAAGTCATTGCTGGGACTCTCCCTAAATGGGCCTCACAACTCACATGGCTGCTGAAATGAGCCCTTGGCTGATCGCAGCGAAGGTTAATAAGTTCAGTTACTATGGTTATAGATCAAACGGTGCCCATGAATCATGATCAGCTTACTCGGTATCAACCAAAGCTGACGAATTTCTACAAGCGACATATTCTTCACTTTCCCTCACAACGATTGCAAGAGATGAAATGAAATTCACGTAACTTACTTTCCCATTTATCAATCATTTCCTCCGTTGTTTGTTCATTATTTTGTACTAAATAGTACAAGAGAGCGGTTTTACTAGTCAGCAACTCAAATGTGTTGAACGGCGGCATGAAAGCAAATTAAAATGAAATACGCTTGAAAAGCCTGCACAAGAGTTTATCCACTGATCTACAATTCGTTTATGCGTTTCCACGTAGGATACTTTTTTTTTTTTATCCCTGTGGCATGACATTCCGACGCACAAACGTTAATTTTTCCCGCACGGCTTGGCGGAGCCACGCAGAACACTGCCTCAGCTCAAGTATTTCCATCATTGCATCTCTCAGCATTTTGGTGTGTTCGTTCACGATCGTCATAGGTACAGAAAATAATGTCTCCATTGTTTCAACAACGTTATTCGTTATTAACCACTTCAATCTTTTCTCAAATATCTCCATAGCCTATTTGGTCGGAAGGCAGCTATGTAGTAAAGGAGTTTGCTTCAAATTGCAGTTTCAGCGTGGAAAGGAACTCGAGTTCAACAATTACGTTTTTCCCCTGACTGCCTAGAACTGAGACATACAGACCTTTTCCTAGCAAAGTTAAGAAACCGAAAACGAAGTAACTATATTGATGTACGAGATAAAAAGTAGAATACCTCAATTTTCGGCCTCTGCCAAGCTTTTCTGCGAACTGTTGAGAAAATTGGATGATTTCTTGCCGGTAAGTAACACAGAATAATACGGAGTGAAACTGAATGCAACCGTCTGCCATGTCTAAACCCACACTACCCGTTTTGATCTCCCTGTCTGATCAGTTTGTCAAACCAAGACTCATTCCGGTTACTGATACAAACTGGATCCATGGGGCGCATTTAAGGATTGGGGATCCAGGGAAACTAGAAAGGTGGCAAGTAGTTGCTTCCGTTCATAAAATAAATACTGATATTTACATCGATCCCCAGATTAGCGTGTTATGGAATAATATAGTAGTATAGTATAGTAGTATATTGATGTATTAGGGACTCACTGTTGGGTAGCCATATCCCTGTCTTTCATAAGCTGCGTCTTTTTCAATGCGTAATTGTGAGGGTTGGGCTTGAATCTCTCCTTTTCTTTCAGCATCTGACAAAAGAAATTCAAGAATAACATCAACCGTAGAGTATTAGGTGTAAGTTCGTAGTAACTCATACTAGCACTAAAAAAAATTCCTCTCACTATAAAGGGACAAGGAACCCCCCCCCCCCCTCCTAAATGGAGTTTTTTTGTCATTGTTATCTCAGCCCCTGTTCATACAATTTAATATTGTTTTCTTAATCGTCTTATTCTCAATTATGGAAAGACTAATTGGTTTTTTAAAATTCGAAAAAGAGCAATTTGCGGACAGTGTGAAACAAATGTGACTGTTTAATTAACGTCACAATCTTCTGGCTAAGTGTGAATGTTTCATTGACGTCAGAATCATCTGAAGAATTATCATAAATCCAAAACTTGGCAAAATCATACGTTTGTCTCTTCACCTAGATCTCTTCTACTAAACAAAATGAAAGGAACAAGTAAATCGAATAGGTTGTAGCAGTGAGGAGACAAAAGGCAGCTTGCAGAGTACAATGTGTACCTATCTATAATAATGTGAATGGTACTTTTTTGTTAATCAATACCTGCTTGAATTATTTTATAAATTAGAATCCGTGTTTCTGTAAAACAGGAAAACTAGGAAACTATGTTTTGTTATAATGGATTCTTCAACAGGTGGGAAGATTTATGAATGTGATTTGGAATCAATTTGGTGACTGAAAGTGACCGAATTTAAATACCAAATGAAATATAAAAACGCTTTGATGTATAATCAACCGATGGAAGCAACCGTCATGACTCATTAGCGATCACTGATGGTATGGTGGATTCGCTTGAGCGAAATCTTTACAAGAAATTAGTCGTGGAGAGACCATGTCCGTCAGGAGCTTTACGGTGAGTTGATCGATAGTTTCAATATTCGAAACTCTTACTGAATACGAGAAATTAAAGATTGCAGACGATCTGCACACTTTGGCGTTTTTTGACATGGATAAGATAATCAAGCAAGGTGAGAAAGAAGATGGAATGTATTTCGTTATATCAAGAAGTGTCAAGATCACAAAAAGGTAAAAGATAAAGAAACACCAGTTAAAGTTATCAACAGCGGTCAATATTTTGACGAATTAGCGCTTCTGAAGAAGAAACGAAGGACTCCAAGCGCCACAGCCATGGCTACGACCAATGTAACGTTTTTAGCTGCTGAGGCGTTTGGGGTCATGTTTGAAGATGATGCAGACCAAAGCTGATGACTATTTTCGAGGAAATTGCATTCACTACTGATCATACATTCAGCAGTTTCAATTGTTACGTAACATCTGTGCTTAATAAACATTGTTGAGAATAAAAAGTAAATAAATAATAATAATAATAATAAAGCAGGAGTCAGATTATTATAAATAGCTACTGCAAGCTACTTTTGTCACCTCGCCAGGACAAGTTCCAGACAAAATGAAGTTTTCCAGCTAGTAAACGTTTTCTAATCGGAGAGGCAAAAAACCAAATCGTTAGGTTCACTTATAGTGTGAGTCAGAGGGTTGTAACAGTTTTCTCTACCCCTACATCAAACTAAAGGTATGGTTGTGTATCTAGTAAAAGATGTAGAAGAAACGAAGGAATGTGTTCCAGCTCCATGTTCCCTCATTAGGATACCTAAGATACAACAACAATTTAAGATAAGTTCAGTTGTAAAAGAATCAATTTGACCACCGAGTTTTTGGACCTGCAAACTAACAAACTAACCTGAATCAATATTGGACGAGATATCAAATATTTCTGTGGTTTCCTAAGTTATCTACAGGCAGCTAGTGACGTCAAAAAAACAAGTTCTTTCTTACGTCCGTTGGGAAGTTGTCTCGAATGTGGCTACGTTAGTTTTGAACACTTTTTCTTCAGTCAAGAAAAGTTGTAAGCCGTTTTCTATCTCATCAACCTTTTACTTCCAATGAAAGTCCTAGAAAATTACTTAAAGCCAACTTTCACAAAAAAATTAGTTAACAGAGTTTAGCCAAACTCCATTAAAATTGATCTTGAGGATTAAACCTTGGTGTTTTTTACCAAAACAAAACTAGTTTAAATCCTGTTTGGAATAACGAAGTTTATTTAATGGGAGTTTAGACAAGCTGTCCAATGAAAAGTGGGATATTTGGAAGCGTCGGGACAGTAACCACCACCGCACACCTGTTGACCACTCCCGCTTCCATTTTAAATACCAAATTGGCATTATTTCCGACTTTAGGGCATGCAATGGGGAAGTTTTGTATAGTTTTATATCAATATCGTAGGTACTCTATAAGGGCTTACTATTCATCAACCTATCGTAATCATTGATATCATCATCTATTATACATAATTACTCCTCTTGGCCTTGTGCTTGGCTGCTAAATGGAGACAGGGTGTGTAAGTGATGAGGCTCTTTCTACTTCAATCTAGAGACCACTGTATTTTTCTATTATAGAAAGGGGTTTGTTCCTCATTATACCAAGTGACAAAATGCCAGGGATCTTATTATTGATAGAAATGGGTATGTTGAATAAGCCCCATCTTTCTAGAGAGATACCTACTACCTATGTAAATAAATATAAAAATATTAGGTGAGTACAGGTATTACACTAGTTCTCAAATAATTACGATTTATTCTAAATGCCAACTCGCGCAAATTCATTATTTTAAGTGGGAATTGGAAACAACTTCAAACAAAAACAATGCAACCATATTGAAATCACAGCTAACGGAGATTAACAACTGTAACAACTCGAGCTTCAGTGGGAGCTCAAACTCGAGTAGTGCTTTGATGAAAAACGGTGAAACTTGATGGCGATTTATTCTAATATGGATACTCTTTATTCTCTACCATTTCAAGAGGATTGATTTGGGACCCTTATTATAGAATGACAAATCACCTTATCTACGTCCTCTTCTTTGAATTGATAGACCATTGCTTCCTTAATGTCCTTAACCTTGTTGTCCACGTGGTCGACAGTTGGCATGAGGACACCCTGACGGTCACACGTGTCTTTCCACTTCAAAAACTCGGGCTCTGTGAACTCCTGGTTTGAGATGAATTCCAATCTGAACACTCTCTCTTGCGTTCCATGACGAAGTTTTAGCCCTTTGTTTGTCCTAGTAGTGCCTAGTTGGTATACTTTAGCAGTTTCAACTACTTCACTGATTTGAGCCACCTTGATAAAACAAAACAAAACACCGAATGTCATACACATAAATAATTTATCGCTTGAAATTGAACTATTCTATAACTACCATAATGGTATTCTTAAGTCGGATCCAAGTTTGAGACACTGATGTGAATATTAATACATGAATAAGTGATATCCACTACATGCGCTGTTAATTATAATAATATAAATTCAATTCAAAATCAGGAGCAATACATTAACTACGTTCATTGCGGATCTAACTGGATTACATCAAGTTAGGTTACATCGTACACGAAGGCAGTGATGCATCACGACTACAGAATTATTGTACGTCTGTACCATGATTATCGTGAATATATTAGTATCAATACACTAAGCTATCAGAAAAAAACATTCATTACAGGCAGTGGAAAGTGAAATAATACTATTCATGTTACTTACTCTGTACACAGGTTTTCCATTGTGGTTTCCAATTCCAATCCTAACGAAGCAGCCATTGACAGTCTTATGGAATATAGGCATGTGCACAAACCTTGAAAATAAGAAAATGCCTATAAGACCATTTCAATGGGAATTTCCACACAGAAAGTGGTTTTTGGTAATGTCACGGCGAAGTTGATCAATTCTCATTGCTGAATGTAGCAGTTTAATTCCACCTCGATTGAAAATTTATCGGAAGTTAGTGAAAAAAAAACGTTGTCTATTATAATGTTAAATCGATTTCGACGGTTAGGTCATCATCAGTAACAAACAATAACTGATCACACATTACAAAGGACACACCTTATATAGTCACAGGTGTAGGGAGATGTATCCCTATAAATATTATTAAAGAGAACAACAGTTTATCTGTCGATTCTAAATGTCCAAACGGTTGCACCAATTTCAAAGCGGGTGGGCACAAATTGTCAAGCAATTTCTAGGGATGGTTTTAGGTTACATTTCAATCCTCTAGGACTTGGCTTTCCTTAACGGCGTCACCCGAGTAAATAACTTTGTAAAACTGGACATGAGTTCAGAACTTTCGATAACAAATTCAACAATACAAAAACAATTTTAGTGGGTTGAGTCGAGCGGTTTTTGAGCGTAAAAATAGATCTTCAAAGATTTATTTTCGAAACGCCTTATTAACTGCAGCAATGTTGGTTTTGGCACAAATTCCAACTGAATTGCAGACATTTGAATTGAAGCCTTTTTGGGACTGCTGGGTAAAAATTACAAGGCACGAAGCCACCTTATGCTATGCAATTACCATAAATTGCCCGTAGCGGAGAACAGGTACACAACTAGTATTTAATAGAAAGGACTCCAGCACTCCCAGGGAATCCAACCAACCCTTAACGGGGGACCAAAACAAGGGACTGGACCTTGTCTGGTCCAGATAAATCGTCAACCCACTGAAGAGGACTACGCTGGACTCGGAGGAAGTGGTGGATGGACAGATCACAAACCTCGAGCTTCTGCACTAAGCAGGTTTCTGTAAGACGGGTACAGCAAGTGGTGACCCGAGTGACGACTATTCGATCCCCTATTCGGAAGGTGGGTGACAAAAGGACCTACAGGGCCCAAGACCTGAAGGACACCACACAGACCAGTGACCTCAGCCAAATTACCCATGCCAGATGAAATTGGCTATATCGACTGACATGAATTGACAAATCGATGGAGTTATAAGAAGATTACACATTTTTTCTCTTACTCAACACAGTTTTCCGTCAATTTAGTGAGTTGAAATAAAATCTAAGACCATATTTGGTTTTGGCTTGCAATTTTGTAAAATACTAGAACCTTTTGGAATCATGGTTAGGAGATTAGGTGATGGGTACGAAAACCCAATGTAGATCTATGTAAAAAAGAATAGTCATATAGGAGCTCTAGTAAAAACTCTAATCAACAAAAAAAGGTAGTCATATAGGTATCATCTTATAGTTATAACACTAATAATAACATTGTTTTACAGCTGGTAACTGACCTTTCCATTTTATGCCTCGAAAGTCTAATTTTGTTGAGGTCATCTCTAGACGAAATGTATTGAACACGCTTCTGTTTGGCTTTGGAGCTCGCCACTGACCTAGAATGCCAAAAATAGAGAAAAAAAATCTCCATTTAATTATGCGTATAGTAACCAGGTAAATTAAAGTTTTAGTAAGTTTCATATAGAGCGTGCAAAAGGGACATTGAGACGATTCTAATACATTTATTTGAAGCAGGAAGAAGAAATAAGGATTAAACTTGCATGCACTACATCTTGTTAACAGATAATAGTAGAGGAGAGGTCTATGACACTATCAGAACACATTATTGACGAGGAATGATTCAATATCCTAATCAATCGAAAAAGAAAATGTCTACTATGTGGGTGTGGCGACACATCAGGTTCCTCGAACTTTCATAGTTATAGGGAGTGTTTTCATCAGGTAGGTACGCGTGTGTTGTTTTTAGAAACTCCGCAACTTTTGAAGGGAGGATCATTTTGCCTAGGAGGGTTGGCAGCTTCTCATTTTGTTCAGATGGTCCAAGCATACATGTTATAGACACAAAACAGTAAATCCCCACTCTGTTCAGTCAGAGTGAAACGTAAGCGAGTGAAACCCCGGCCGCCCGTCGAGTTCAGGGGGCAAGTGCTTTAAATGTAAAGCCGGTTTCACATGGAGCGGAAAGCGGAAGGACGGAACGCAATCTGATTGGCTGTTGGGACAACAGTTGAGGATGGTGGCTGCCATGTTGTCGGAATGGGCGGTCAGCGGACGGCGGTAGAAATTTTTATACCGTTTCCGCGTTCCGTCGAGCGCGTTAATAACAGGAATGTTATAACCGCAAGTAGAGGTTTCAGATCAGAGCGGGTTTCATTCAGTAGGAAGGTTATAATTCCGTTCACCAAGCTGACCGCTTCATGTGAACAATCTTTCCGACTCTGCCGCCCCACCACTGGTTTTCCGTCCTTCCATCTTTCCGCTCGTTCCGCTCCATGTGAAACCAGCTTAAGAGCATCATCATTAGACAGTTGAAACAGCACTGGGGTCAGACCAGAAACCAAAGAAGTGAAAGATGTTGGAAGTAAGTAAATCAGTCAGTTGGTGAGTTACTACTATTATCCTAGATTTAACTATTATCATGTATTATCAACTATGATTATCTATATATTATAATAGATTCATATTATCTGTAGAGGATAACAGACAGATAACTCATCAACAGACAGATTTACTTACTTCTAATAATAACAATACTTCTTTTCATTCCTCATCTCCGGTTCTTACTCCACCTCCTCCCTTTCCTGACCCTCTATATAAAGCGACAGAGAGTCTGACCAACTCCAGTATTTTTTGATAATGTTCTTACATCCAAAGCGCTAGCCCTTTGTACTCGATTTGCTTGCCCTTGTACTCGATGACAACAAACTCTTCCGAAAGGTAAGTAAATGATGATTGGTTGAATAGTGTCTTCGTATTACCTACTTCAGTCGTACCTTTCTTGAAGTTTCCTATGTATTCCCTTCTATTCCTTATTTCAACATCTTCTTGTGTTTGTGCACACAATTGAGTTACTATCATGGCTCATTGGGATCCAGAACTGCTCATCTATTATCGAATATAGTTTCAAATATGAAACCCGGCGATAGTGTAGTGGTTGCACTGCTCACGTCAGGACGCGTTTCAATTTTTATAGTAATCATAGTGCTCTGAGTGGAAATCCTATACAAAGAAACCAAAAATTTAGTGTTGGTAGGCTTCAGGTTTTCACCGTTGGGTTTCGGAGGGTGAGAATAAGCAGCTTCTCCTTTTAGTATAGTTTATTACTAGCTAAGCGCTTTCGCC
Source organism: Adelphocoris suturalis (assembly GCA_030762985.1). Taxonomy (NCBI): domain Eukaryota; kingdom Metazoa; phylum Arthropoda; class Insecta; order Hemiptera; family Miridae; genus Adelphocoris; species Adelphocoris suturalis. The sequence goes on along the minus strand of CM061042.1, from coordinate 48,004,677 downwards.
CATAGGGCCTCGTCAGAGCTTTTTTTTATGAGTTAAACTAGTTATAGTTGTTAGGGGGACCCATCCTGTCGTATCGGTAAGAAGTATACCTCGTCATTGAAGGTTGAGGAGGGGGAATTATCTTTTTTTTTTTAACGGTGAAATATACGTAATCGGAGCACTTCCAAATTGCTGATACCTATATATTTTTTAATTTAATTTTTTTTTTTTTTTTGCTAGGAATTTTTGCAAAGAATTAGAAAAGTAGGTATTTGGTAATGCGATGTAGATACTCCTTGTGCTCGTAGAGATGAAACATAATAGGAAGTGACAAGAAAAACAAGTGTCAGTGTTGGTTGATTCCAGGGCGGAATTCACCACCTCCATCGGGGTTTGCGAAGTGTGACGTCACACACTACTCATCCAATCGTGGAGCATTCTCAGCATTTAACCCCTCCCTTGATTTTTAAATTCGATTTTAATAATGGAAGTAATATTTTTTTAAATATTTCATGTTGGTTCATTATATAATCTGAATCAGAGGTGGTATAGAGTGTAGTCAAAACAGTTATCGAATTTCAGAGGGGTGCAAGTTCCTCATTGGAATATCCAATATTTTACTATTATACGACTAATTGACATTACAGTGATATTTCAAACTAAAATCCCCAATAATAGAAGGCGAATAGGCGGTTAAACAGCAGAATGTTCTGATAGAATCTTGGATTCATTCCTATGGACAATTTCACAACACAGGCACTAGAGTAGGAAACTTACTTAACATCTTGGATCGAATTAGATTCAACATGCACTACTTGTCTGAAAAGAAGAAAGAAACATTTGAAAAGGTAGAGCGAAGCAATGAGAATTCAAGCATTCTGGAACTTGAAGAAATTAGCACGTTAGGTATACCTATTTGTTAGTTTCCTACTTTTTTTTGCAACTGTCACCTTTGGCAGTCGCGCGTTGTAATCTGGGTTGTCTCATTGTGTAGTTTAAATGGAGAAACCGCCTAGGTTACAGGGTGCGACCTACAGCTAATTTCAATATGAAATCTTATTTGCACATCACGCATGAGAGGAACTTGAAATAATCAACGAAGAAGCAATCGTCATAGATCATCTACAATCACTAACCGGTTTCGTTAATATACGTACAATCGGACATCCACGGAATTTTTTTTTCAATGATATGGGAACAATGGAACTTTTCGGCTTGAGAACGCCGAAATGAAGGTTCGTCATGTTCCCACAAGGGTAGTGAGTGTCGGCAGTGTCAGTCACACTTAGCAACTTTCATGAACTTGACGTTGGGTACACGACCTGTCCCGCTGTGCGCGCCCCTACCGAGCTGAATTGTAACTACGTTCCCCCATAGTCTTTTCGCACGAATAGGTTACGCTGAATGAATTGGCGCCTCAATTTTTATTAATCTATGTCCGCTGCTAAAATATAGATTAGTTGGACAAATAGATCAGAATGATTTGTGTAGTTTGGTGGTCTGGATGCTCGCAAGCTCGCATCTCAAAAATACATAACATCAAGTAGTCAATCCCTTAGTAAAAATACAGATTATTTGGACGAATAAATTGAAAGGACGTTTTAAAGTATGATTAAAAACATTTGCAATAATGATGTTTAAAAATATGTTTTGGAGGTTGGATACGAATGCAAAAAAATAGTGTCCCTTACAAGGGATTGAACCCAGGTTACCCAACGTAGAAGTCTGGTATGATATCAACTACACCACGAAGACTCTACAAATTATTTAATAATCTCAGAACTTTGCTACCCATACGGGAGCTGTTTTCCATTGCCAGTAGACGCTAGGTAAAATTCAGGTCGGCAGCAGGGTCTGGTCTTTCACGATCATGTGGTATTTTTTAAGGGCCAGTTCCACCAATGTTAGATTTCCTGAGGTTAACCTAGGATCGCGATTTTCATCGTAAAAACGGCAAAATGGTCGTTCCAACAACGCTTGACTCAGGTAATTCAAGAAATAATTCGCGGATTTTGAAATCCATCAGTCGTCGAGGGTTGACACTCGGATCAGCGCTGATCCGCAATTTTCCCACTGCATCTTGAAAAATAGTGAAACCACGTTTTCCCGTTTGGCGTTTTTTGTCATAACGAAACCCCCGCCACTTTTCCATAACTATGGATTTTCTCATTTCCTCTTGATAGGCAATGAAAACACGTCGAGTTTGTCTTCTGAAGACGATGATTCAGTGGAATTAGTCCAAGTGACATTACAGGGTGTTTCCGAAAAAGGTGTCACACACACTATCAATTCTACAACTAATTTGCAACAAAAAGTTCCACTTCAGTCTTTTTCGGTACTCAAGTTCCTCACGAGGCGATAGAATTGAATTAAGTCCCAAGTACGTATACTTCCCAGCTACACAGAAATCATTAAAAATTGTGTGATAGTAGAATTTGAAAACGACTATATGTAATTAGGTGAGCAAACGTCTACTTCCATGGAAATAATGAGTAAAATGTTGAATTGTTGTACTCTCTAGTTGAATTTAACGATTGGGACATCATATAACAAACAATAACTTTAGTTGGGAAAACGCAATTTTAAAGGGTATCCACACTTAAGGTTGCTAACCTTCTAGGAATCACTAAAACTAATTTGCAACAACTTTTGCCTATTAGCAATTTTTTTAACCCACTTAAAAAAATGTATATCAGTTTTAAAGATTTTTTTCGTGATATTGACCTTACGTCATTAAATTGGTTATAACTCCCCTAACTTGCGTGTAAACTCAAATTTAAGAACAGTGGGGAAGAGCGTTACATTTCTCATCTTCTTGATACCAACTAAACTTTTTCTAGCTGATTCTTTTGGGAGAAAAATTGATCCAAAAAGTGAATTTCCTCTATTCTTGGAAATCGCCGAACCAAGTTTTACACTTTAGCTGAAATATTTTAGTTCATTTGACATCCTCAATTTAATATGTTTTCAGAGGTGAAACTAGTTAGTTTAAGTGAAAAACTCGGTTGTAACGGGGTTGGGGGGATCTTAAAGTGTTAAATGTCGAATCAGCTTAAGAAAATACGAAGAAACCGTCCCGAAACCTGTATTTTCATGAAGGTCATTTTTCAAGAAAACCCTAGATTTCATTGGAAAAAAGAAGAAAATTTTGTTTTCAACATTATAACATAGAGACAACACATAACATTATAAAATTTTCTCATAATTATCAGAGTAAGATAAAAATGTATTATACCTTTAGAAAGCTGACATTCCAGACAAGTTTTTCCTTTCAAGAACGCGGGTTTTTATCAATGATGTCACCAACATAAAACCGTCTTAACAAAAAAAAAAAAATAAATAAATAAATAAAATAATAAAGAATAAATAAAATAATAATAATAAATAAATAAATAAATTAATTTAAAAAAATAAAAATAAATAAATGAATAAAATTAAAAAAGTGATTTAGGAAATTCACTTTAAGGGTGAAAATTTGTCCCATAAGAAATAACTATAAAGAATGTATTTGGTAAATGTGATGCTCTTTTCAACGGTATCCTAAAATTTGAATTTACACCCTAATTAAAGGAGTTATGACCAATTTAATGACGTAAGGTGAAAATCACGAAAAAAATCTTAAAATTGAAATAACTTTTTTTTAAGCAGTTAAAAAATAGCTGATAGACAAAAGTTATTGCACATTAGTTATAGAATCGATTCCTAGGAGGTTAGCAACCTAAGTGTGGACACCTTGTATATTCACACAGGTAACATGGAACTCAAATCCTATTGATTGAGAAAAGCGTAAAGAGAAAAGGATGGAAAGAGCGACTGATCAGGTTACAAGATGAAAACAGAACAATAAACTACTACTTCGTGTATGGCGACGAGTAATGGATTTAGCAGCGATCTCATTCCCTAACCAAGAACCTTCCTAAACCTTTTAACTTATATATTTAAAAAAAGAGTAAAACCAGCTGCACCTTTCTATCTCCACCCGTTGCTGAGATACGATTTATTTAAAGTTTTTTCTCAAAAAAAAAAAAAAAAAAAACCAACATTCAGTAAAAAAAAAAAGTTTTAAATTTTTGGAGCCATTGCAATAGCTTCATTTTTTACAAAAATTCACTAAAAACCTGCAAAAAATATTTAAAATCGAAAATCTTGTTTAAATAGCAGATTATTATTTAGAACAAGTTTTTTGTCATGAAATTGACAGTTAATCAAAAGCCCTGAAAATGCTCAAATTTCAAAACAATTTAACATAAATGTAATAATATAATTTACGAATTTAACTGAAACTTTTGTGACAATTTTAAGGAATAGTGATTGCGTTTTCCCTAAAACAGACTTCCATAAACCAAAGTTGTCACTCTTTGTTCCCAAGAATTCTTTCCAAATTCCCAAGAAGTTCTCTTTTCCCAAAGAACATTCCATTTTGGGTCTAAGATCCCTTCTATATCAATTACTCTTCTTACCCCCATGCAAGCCACGGAGGTAGGCATGGAGGAAGGAGTTTTAGCGGAAGAAGATAATGACATGATAAGGTTTCCACACTGGAAGGAGGTGGAGACGTCAAAGATAGTGAAATTGGATTATGATATGGATGGAGGAAGGGAGTGTCTGTTGACAGGGGCAATTATATAGGTGACATTCCTATTCCGAGTGTGTACTCGGACAGTGCGTACATGTACAGGTCCCATGATTCACCCGCGAAACTTATGGTTGGTATGTTGTGAATCCTGTTCCCAAGTTCGAAGTATTAGTCTATGCTGTTGACATTCCAGTATAGTACATCACAAATTGGCGCAGTCGGTCATAGTGATGACGAGGACAATTGTAGTGCAATATGGTGACATTCCTATTCCGAGTGTGCAAAACAATATACAGATCCCAAGATTCACTCATGAAATTTGTAGTTGGTATATTATGAACGGGGTTCACAATATACCAACTACAACTTTCATGAGTGAATCTTGGGATCTTTATACATATTGTTGTACATACTCGGAATAGGAATGTCACCATATCTGCTATTGCCCCCGTCATCAGAAACTCTTTCCTTCATCCACATCATGACCCAACTTCACAGTCAGTAGTTAACATATCCTAAATCCTGGGAACCTGCCTATGTCATCTCCATCTCCTTTCAAAGTGGATACCTTATCATGTTATTATCTTCTTTGGCTTCAACCTCCTTCCTTCCTCCATGCCTAGTGGCCTGCATGGAGGTAACACTGTTATCAGCTAAATTTCCTTGGGCTGATTTAGATATCTTTACATAAAGGTTGGTTTTCCAAAACCGACGCCTGATTGATAATTCCTCCAATAAGATTTGAGTTTCCCTTCATCTTCAACTATAATGTATCAACTGTATTTACTTCCATCGGTTCTTGTTTGTAATTGATGATTATATAACCCCTGAAATAATGTTTTCAAATATTCACCTCAATTATTATTTGTCAATCCATATATACCTATATTGTAATTTTTCAATGGTTTGACAATCCCATTACAAAATTTGTTTCATTAGGAACTAACGTACTGGGTTGGACGAGTCCCTCCTTTAGAATGTTATTCGTGCACCTACCTGGTACTCATACCTTTGCAATATTCAACTCCATCGCTCTAACAGTAGAAAGATTCACAATTTACTCCGTTTACAAGATGACTCCTATCTGTTAAAGACACTGCTACTCGTTGAGAAATCCACATCTATCCCAATGAAAAAGACAAATGATGGATTTCTCGAGAAAGGGAAGAAATCATTAATAAAAGTGAACGTGCCACAGAAGCTAATACAAAACTAAAACTGAAGACTGTGATGCAATGATGATGGCTTACTTGAAAAGCATGCGCATGCAATTATTACAGAATCGCACACAATAATTTTCGAACAATTATTTACATGCTGTTCCCAGCAATGGGGTTGTTAACTCCATGATTTAATATCATGGTTTACATACTTAGTTTGGTTTTATGGGAATTCGAATTCCCACATCAGTTGTACGTGTTAAATAAAAGAATAATGAAACCAATACAAAATCGTCGGGAAAACAAATCTCATAGGTAATTGAAACAACAAGATTATGAGGCGCAACTACACAATTATCCAAGAAACACGAATGATGTATTGTGGTATTTCAAGCTAGTTACATGGGATTCTGTAGGCGAATGGTTGAGATGGTGAAATAATCACGAGCAGGTCCTAACACTAAAAACAACATTCCGACCAGTTCTATGAAGGCTTGGAAAACAAACGTATGAATGTAGATTTAGGGGATGATTCCAACAAATGGATGAGCAAGGTGGATTTACAGCTGTAGCCTCACAAAATGAACGTTTCGAGTAGTAAAACGAAACCAAATCAAGAAACTAAAAAATAAAAAAATAAAGGTAAAGCTGGAAACTTTTTCTTTTATTTTTTTCCATTGGTTTTCACCATACAGCCATACACCGAAACAAAATGACAACTATGCTAATACCACAGGATACAAATTTGTGATCAATGTTAGTTTTTTTCTGACAATAAGGTTCTTTGAGAACCAGGGCCTTCCGAACAATGGGTTTCCATTCCTCTCTGTCCAGTTCCAGTGCATGGCTTTCTCACACTAAGCTGTTACAGGTTCTGCTCGACATCCTCTAGCCAGCGCTGGCGTGACTTTCCTCTCAGCCTCCCTCCTCCAGGGACAACACCATACACATGACTCTCCAAGGGAATCTTTTGGGGGGCAGCCTTTCCACGTGACCTTAGCCTGGCTCACCTAATGGATGCCGTCAAGTCAGGCTTGCTATACAGGTGCCTCATCACTGCATTGTTCCTCCATACACCATGTTCACGAATGGAGCCAGATTTTCTCTGGTTTTTCTCTTACGTTCCCAGGAGTTCAGAAGTCGTTCACTTGCAACTGTCTGTGTCCATATTTCACAACCATGTGCAACCACAGGACATAAAATGGTTTTGTAAACGATGAGATTAGTTCAACTTTGAGTGCCCTCAGAATTTCACAGTTCTTCAAACTGCCCAAAAATATTTATTCCCGACAGCAAGCAAGCCTTTACTTCAGCAGCTGTCATGTCATTAGTTTCAGTTTTGATGTTAGTTAGGAATTAAAATTTATGGAGGTACACTTTATAATTATTTTGCGAAAGTAGCAAGTCCATATTGAGTAAACGGAGCAATCATTTCCTTAAAAATTTTGGGAACAGGATTTCACATTCAGTAGCGAATCTTGGACATAGAAGAACGATATGCATTAGATCACCCACTTCTTGGATACAAGTTGAACAATTCGGCAAAACTTCTATAAATTTCTTCAAGATAATCTTCACATAGGTCTCAAATCCACCCGCCTACTGAGCGACAGCTGTTTTTCCTCACATGCTGATGGTGGTAACCCTGGAGCCCCCCCCCACTTATTCTTACACTGAGCGCTGCGCCGCCACTACAAATTCAGAGTTGTCCGCGAAACACAAGATGCAGTCATTTGATCATTTCATTTCAACATTTCTAACTTTCATAATTATATATCATGTAGTCTGCCAATAAAGCCTCTCTATCTCGCATAAAGTGTTCTTTTCTCATGAGTGTGTTTCCTGCTACCGTCATTGAACATTATCTGTGGAGGTGCATTCAAAACAGCCTGTCCTGATCAAAAAACAATAGGCAATGATTGCTTCGCATTCTGCAAATGGAATTTGGTTTCAAAAATGTTTGTGAACCATGTTCAGCCGGAAATTATGGCAAAAGGAAACTACATGTATCTCTTGATGTATAGTTGTAAAGAAAGTCGTTTCATCGTGAACACAGGTTTTTTAAAGTAAAAATGAAGCTACTGCAATGAAAAAATTTAAAATTGTTCAAAAAAATTTAAAATTCAAATTTTCAAAAATTTCTTCATAGAAATCCATTTTGAGGCATTACAAAACTAATCCTAGAGTTCAACGGTATTTCATATATATATATATATATATATATATATATATATATACAGGGTGTTTACAAAAGGTCGCTCTTTATAAAAATGCCAAAAGAACATTTTAATTCAAACAAAAAACAAAAAAAAGGACATAATTGGATTCAGGAGAACCTCCGGTTTAAGTATGAAATATTATGTCATTCATGTGAGCCCCCCGGCCTGATGGCACACTGTAACACAGTTAAGAAAGTTGGCGATGACTGCCCCACAGTTCTCCCTGGTGAGATCTACAGGAGCGTTCACGTTCACAGGAGCTGGGGTTACGAGTCGGTAATGTTCGGAATATCCTAGTGAAAGATCTCAAGATGCACGCTTACAAAGTCCAACTTGTGCAGGAGTTGAAGCCAGCAGATCACAGTAAGAGAAGAACCTTTGTTGATTGGATCTTAGCCAAGCAGCAGGAGGACGATGGGTTCGTTAAAAAATAATTTTTTCTGATAAAGCACATTTTCATTTGTCGGGATTTGTAAACAAACAAAACTTTCGGATTTGGGGAAGAGGAAAATCCTCACGAAATTCAAGAGAGAGAAATGCATCCAGAGCGTGTGACCGTCTGGTGCGAATTTTGGGCAGGCAGCGTTATCGGCCCTTATTTTTTCGAAAATGAGAGAGTGCAGGCAGTGACTGTTAATGGAGAACGTTATCGCACCATGATTACAGACTTTCTGTGGCCCCATCTTGGTACAATCAATATCAACAAGCTATGGTTTCAACAAGACGGAGCCCCATGCCACAGTCACCTTAACGTTGCATGAAGGTTTCCAAATCGTTTGATTTCATTGCGAGGAGATCAAAATTGGCTGGCAAGTTCGTGCGACCTGACTGATAATAAAGCCCCCACCAAGGCGCGAAGCTCACGTTTTTTTTTTTTTTTGTTTTTTTGTTTTTTTTAAAGAATTTGATCAGAGCTGGAACCTTGCATTCAGAGCTGGAAAATGGAAGCTACCTACCTAATTCAAAAGGATTCAGTTCCACTCTCTCTCACTTCAATAAGACGTAAATCCACCTCACGATCAAGTAATCTTGGGAGATCTAACCATTAAAATTTACCTTGCTGGATCTTCAGGTTTTTTGTCCTGTTCCGAGGTCGTGCAGGAGGCGGGAGGGACTATAGAACTAAGTAACCAAAGATATGTGATCCATGAACAAAGGCAAATTATTATCAAGTCCCTAGCTTAAATTAAAGTTGGTGAAACACGAAAATAGATACTAGCTTTGTTAAAGCCACTAAACAGACCGAACTTGCCCCATTGTATTTGGTCTACAGCTGCTGCTTGAATAATCAAAAAGATGCAAGTTCAGTACTAGCACCTACTGCCTCGACGCTTCTCAAGGCTCACACTGGTGACTGTACAAAGCAAAAACTGCGGGTAGCTTATACGAATTTCTACCTTTGCGTACCCAGTCAGTTAAAATGCCTGTTTTGTTGGCAGCACTGGTATGGAGCACACATCGAGGTGTGCAAAAAACCATTTTGTATCTTGTACAAAGCTACTGCACGCATCGTTTGGTTGTCCCTTGGTTCAACAAACAAGATAAGTGAGAACTGGTTTTGGCGTGTCTCAATAATAATATTAAACATACAGGTAAATTCAGTTCACTAAAGTTATAATCATAATATTGACAAGCATTAGTGCCTTGTCAAGAAGTCTAAAAAGTCGACAACAAGTGTCTTACATTTGAAAGCTTTCTCACATGACTCAAGCAAGAAAAGATGGCAATGCATTACAATAGATTGCCGAAGAATAAATAAATAATAAAAATATAAATAAACAAGCTTGTTTAATACGCAAATGAGAAATTTTAGCAACAGATTCTTCTATTTTTTGAGTAACGTCAAACTTATAGACCGCGAATTTCCTTTTTTGCTTACTCCAAAATATATGAGTATCTACCTAACTGTACCTACCACTGAATTTTAGAGCAGAAAGAAAAAAGGCAAGCGATTCTAGAAACCTTATGTACATGCTCTAATTTAATGGTAGTTACTACAGCATGCAACAGTAATTTCAAGGCAAGGAAAATTTCAACATATCTAAGTGGGGATACCACCACCAAAAATATATGTACAAGCCACCTGTAGGTTTCTCCAATACTATAATAAAGAAAGTATTAGAGTATATAATCGCATTTCCCACAAATTAGATGGGTTTGAATGATACTGACAGTGATGAAATTTGGCATTTATGTTGAATACCAGATGGGAATCATCGTTTGGTTGAAACCTCAGTGAATATTTATTAAATCTATATGGTATTTACAACAGAGAGCAGATAAATGAGCGAACCAATGAAAAGGATCAAAACTTGTGGAAGGAATCCAAATAGAATTGCGGAGGATACCAATTCTTAGAAAAGAAAACTGTTACAGCCAATGGATGGCAGATTATATAAGGGGATTATTATGACACTTGATATATAAGGGGATCTATCACAATCCAGACTCTATAGGTGATATTGTCGAGACTTCGACACAAGTGCATATTTCAACTGAGGCAAGGCGGAGTTACTTGTGCTGTGAGGCATGACCTTGTTGTCAAAGTGACGAGTAAACTATGTGAATAGTTTCAGTCAGCGCCTGCATACCTAGTTTCTAGTTCAGTATTTTTTATTTTGTATTATTCCAAGTAACAAATTGTATGCAAATTATATTAAGCTTTTATCTGGCGATAACCCGAAACGGTATGAATGCAAGTTTAGTTTGTGCATCAGAGATTCCTATGAAATGCGTATTGGGAAGCTTACAAACAACGAAGCAGTGAAGATGCTGCGTATCATATAGTTTTCAGAACTGTTGTTCATTGTTGTTTGAAACAATTAAAAAAACTAAAAATCTTCTTGAAAATGGTCATGTGATCTCTGCCAACCAGGAATAATAGGTATCGCCTTTGGGAAGGTAAGTACCTAGATACCTACATAAGTACCTGCTATCTACCTACTTATAGGTCAACCAGAGATGGTTTGCGTTCCGAGGGCTACGTTCAACTACATGCTGAGACAACCTTAAGGTGACAGCCTTGATTGGTAAAATTAGCTAAGCTCGAAAGGAAATTTCACGTTTGAGTGTTGGCTGCTTTGCCAATCTGAATTCGAGCCAAGCAACCATTTTGATTTTTTGGATAATTTGACTGCTGTTCTAAACAATATTGCCTATATGAATATTACCTATTATTTTCGTGTGCCTTGATTCCCTTTATGTTTCTTTTCTTTCGGTTCCTGAGTTACAACTAATTTCATCTGTTGGTTAGCAGAACCACAAAGTTAGCAGTAATGCTGCTGCTAGCATCGGGACAGCGGCCACAAACAATTCTAGCCATTCGTAGATCCAACACACGATTTGAGCTTAATGGAGTCAACATTTTCATTATGGCTCTATTAAAGACATCTCGACCAGGGGCACTTGCTCCATCATACTTTCTCCCATGATTTCCCATGGAACCTAAACCGTGCCTCCTGTCACTATTGCGTCAATATAAAGACGTCACAGCAAATCTAGAACATGGAGACAATTTATTTTGACATGGATATGTCTTTGCTCTGGGGGTCAACCAAAAATTTCCGTGACGCAAAATTTGTGTCACAATTTCAGTGTTTTTCACGTACAACCCAACCGTTGCTAGGGGAATGGAAGTGAGTTCATTACTATTTTGACATGGATATGTCTTTGCTCTGGGGGTCAACCAAAAATTTCCGTCACGCAAAATTTGTGTCACAATTTCAGTGTTTTTCACGTACAACCCAGCCGTTGCTAGGGGAATGGAACTTCCGCAGTTTTCATCGCACAAAAATCGTTCGCCACTCGTTGGAAAGCGCTTGATTTATGTGATAAATGTTCACATCTCAAGCTACCAATTTCCCCCTCCTCACGTACCTGGCTACATTCCAAAACTAAGTTGATTGGACTATAAACAATTTTAATAAGCCGGTTACAATATTCTTAACGTAAAGCAATAGCATCATTTACTCCACTCCATAGGAAACATTTTCATCCTCTTGACAACAATCGAGGACAACCGTTATGAAATCCCCAATCAAAGACATATCCAACATGGCATCTGCTTGTAACGCGGATAGTGGAACTCGTTTACGAGTTTTTAATACTAATATGGAATTACCAACTTTGACCTCCATTTCATCCTAATGCTGGACCTTAAGCAGATGGGTATCTACAACCCTACAAGAGGTTGGAGTAGATATAGCCACTTTCTCGGCATACTCAATCCGACATATCCCCTTTCAGCAGCTGCTAGAAAGGGAGTTTCATTGCCTGTAATCTTTAAGGCAGCAGGATGGAGCTCTAATTCGTCCATGTTCGAAAAAAATTAGAAATCAACCCCTAGGAGGGCAAGGGGAATTCGCATCCGCTCTACTTCCCCCAGCCCAAGATTGTGCTGTGGAAATGGGGAGGGGGATGCTGCCGCCCAGGGGTAGGAAATTCGACTCCTCCCCTCCCAGGTCAATAAGTTGGACCCTGACGAAATTTAAGAGGGGGGGGGGGGGGAGGTGGATACCACTAACAGGAGACTACTCACAGGTGGCAGGCAAGGCGGGTTTGAGGGAGTTGGGTGTTTCACGGGTCCCGTACACACAAACTGTGTACCACGAGTAGTGAGTAAAATTCGTTGATTTGCCTCTGACACCCAAGTGAAACCACATGCGATCGATCACATGACTGAGGATCCTATCACCACCGTCCTTCGAGCAGGTGAATGGATCTTTGAACGAGCTGCTCTTGTAAACAGTCTTCTACAAAGACCGTACTATAATTGAGAGCTCACCTTTGGGAAAGATTGTGTAGAATTATAGTAGGTCGTAGTAGAAGACTGATTAGTGCCCACCCAGGCTGGAGCCCTTTTCCCCTTCCCATTGATTCACCTGCTAATCTACTGTCTTGGAACTGAAGTGGGGAACCGTCCTCCCAAATTAGCGGGGGATGGGGAGGGACGCAGGGCAGCCAACGGTGGGGAGCTAAAACTCTGTTTCTGTTTGAAAAATCTCACCTTCGCGAGTTTTTTCAAATCATTTTCTTTACAAATTAACCGCAACATCATGTACACACGACAGCTGCATTAGTAAACAGTCTTCTACTACGACATACTATATTTCTACTCAATCTTTCCCAAAAGTAAGTTGAGTTCTCCATTATCATGCATACTAGTGGGTCTGCTGACCTTGGGCCTCACGTAATTTAAGGATACGTACAAATTTTCCCAACCAAACTCTATTTAGGATGATTTGACACTGCCTAACGTCAGTGACAACAGCGTCGTACTATCATCACAGACAACTTTTAACGCTTATATAGTAGTTTCATTCGAATCTATGTGGTGAAAACTATACCAAACTCGATTTTTGATGATTTGATAATGACTGACAAAAGTGACTACGACGCCGAATTATATTTACGGACAACTTAGTTCCTGTCGTAGGGTTGTCACCAAAAACTAAACAGCTAATTCCGGATGTCTAAAGATCTAATTACGAAATTTCAATTTGATAGCTCCGAAATTGTAGCCTGTAGCGTGGAACACACGCACGTGCTGACAAATGCTAGTCGAATTCAAGTAGAGATAATTCGTTCATCATTTAGGTATATGAAACTAAGTGCATCATTGATTCAAACCAAATATATTATGTACTCTTCGAGATAGGACTTTTTTTGTTAATGGGTATCGAAAAAATAAAAGAAATTAAGTAACTTTCACTCCTTAAGAAGTTAATATTTGAGATGATAGAGGAATTCAAGCATTCAACCCATCAAATTCGTGAGAATACAAAACGGGAGAATGGGCTCACTAAACATTTGAGATCAACTTTGTAAGTATGCATCTGTACCTGGAGTCTGAATCAGAATCTGAGGAACTGCGACTGGATGAAGAACTGGATCTTGCTCTGCTTTTAGGCTGTGAGCGGTTGGGAGAGGCCTTGGGCTTGTCATCATCACTGTCAGACCCGCTATCATCACTGTATATGTCACTGGCTTTGAGTTTCGTCTTCGACTTTTCCTTTTCTTCCTCTTCATCTTCATCATCACTGTCAGCGTCTTTCCTTTTGCTGTCTTCTTCTTCTTTCTTCTTTTCTTGTTCAGCCTTCTGTTTCTCTTTTTCTTCAACTAGAAACAAAAATGTGGAGTATATAAGGTACTGACAAAGGTAAGTAGCAGCAGTACCTACCTATTTAAGACTGATGATGGTGGTAGTGATGAAGTGGAATAGCTTCTCTATCAAGAAGTTAGACAATAATTAAGCCCACAAAACCCAAAGGTTGAGATGGTTGAAGATCATCAAATTATAAAAGATTCCAGCTGAACTTTTATATCGAAATTCAATCCAAATTAGAGGTTCAATGATAATGACAACGTGGACTTCCTTTGCGATAGCAGAGGTAAAATAATGGAAAGATTCCATGACTGGGGTGTCAGCAAACACATTCTTTGTGCGTGAAAACTAAAAGAAAACTTTCCACCAATGGAAAAAGATGGTCACCAGTGAGAATTTCATAGAGGGAATTCAGACTGGATGAGCAAAAGCTACCATTATGCCGCGTTTCACTGGTAGAACGCTCTCATTTCTGGGCTAGTATTGTGTATGTACTGCATTCAAAATACACATTGAAATCATTGCGAGGTTGTATATGGCCTCCAGTTAATATTTTACTGAGAAACATTTTATAATTTTGTAAACATCGACCCAATATCCTACGTCCTCCGAATAAAATGTTCATGTGTTCGGAGCTTAACAAAATGAAATTCAATTTCCTCAACTTATGGGTGAAAATACATAACACCTATACATCCATGAAATCTATCCATGTCATGTAACTTCATCTCACCTCTCTCTTGCTTCTCCTGTCTTCTTGCTTTGAGTAGGTTCATCGCCTGAGCCTTCTTGTCCATTTTCCCACGATTCTCCTCCACAGTCTTCTTCCGCTCTTTACTTCTCTCCTTGACGTCCTTTGGTTCCAGCTTGCTGTCTGGTTTTTTTCCTGAGCTCTTCTTCTTTTCTTTCTTCTTTTCTTGCTTTTTGGCTAACCTCAATTTTTTTTCAATTTCAAATCTGAAATCAACGGGAAACCATATTAAAAACACAAACATTGCAATTATCGTTGAATTATGGAGAATTATTTTCCTTTCTGTTAGGTATAACGTTTTTTCATTACATTTTTTGTTTACCATTTTCAATAATGACCTTTTTGTAAGCGACTACGAAAAATAATGATCTCCCCCTCTCAATTGTTGGTTAAGCTTCAAAATGTGCAAAAAAATAAAATAATAATGATGATAACAATAATAATAAAACTGTCGAAAGTCGGCTTTTTTCCTACTGGACCAAAGTTGAAGGGTCCAAAATCAAACATCAATCCAAAATCAATATGGGGTCTAGTTGGGACTGAGTTTCCAAAGTTAAAAATGTTGTAAGAGGCATTCGAAAGACCAGAAGAGCATTTCTCAAGAGATTTGATCATTCGAATTGTCAACATAATAACCTTTACTGAATGTTCGAATTATATCATGAACGTGCCATTATTCTAAATGCCATTGTAATTGGGCTCGTCTTTGCCAAGCAGGGAGAGCGAATTCACCTTTTTACTATCCGAAGGGGTCGCGTATGGTAAATACCATATCATTTTTGAAATCGTCACGTCGAGTGATCCTGTAGAGGCATACGTGGTATTATCATGTTGGCATCGGACGCAAAGCGATTAACGATTAGTCCCATGCGGACATTAACCAAAACTTGGCGATAATCCTCAGCAAAACCTAATAGTGTGTCTAGAGGTACGCACGCTGAAAACGTACCACTATCTGCATCTACACACGGATTCAATGCTGCGCTCGAGGTAGGGATCATCCAGCCAGCATGCTCGAGACCCTTAATAGTGGATTTGTCGTAGCTGACATACCTATGCTTTTAGGTTGGAAGAAATGCCGGGATATTTCGTCCAGTCCACAATCTCACCATTTATAGCGAGTTTCACCTCATCAAATGCGTGTGCAATCGTATTTGGGGCCAGTGTATACCTATCATAATTGCTCAAGCTCCCCTCCACGTACAAGTAACTCTTAGATACTATTACATATTCGCCTGGCTGAGAAAAGGGAAAACGGATCTCTCGGTGAAGCCTCTCCATTAAGAAATATATGTCTACCTACTCATTAATTATGTACTGTATAGATTTCTGGATGCATTATTCTTCACTATATTTGGCGCTGGCAATAATGTGCTACTTATTTTGGCTTTAAAAAAAAAATTTAGTAAAAACCGTTTTAAAGCTGACTGTTGAATCACATAACCTTTAGAACTATTTGAATAACTGTTATATCTATTCGTGAAACCTTTAATTCGATCTGAAAAGCTATATAACACTTTCAAATAATTTTTGAATATATTATTTAATTTGTGTTACTTGGGCTTGATCAATCACTCCCTAGGTATAGGAATCCTTCACTAGAGTTTGAAAATTATTATTTCAAAAATATGAGTCTATGCACGCATACGGCAAGCGTTTGTCAAAGACAGGTAATAGAGACTAGCTTTTTTCCTAATAAATACTCGACCTCAAAATGCACCAAAAATTTGAAATGATCCAGCTACTGATATTTTCAGTGAGGGAGAGACATGAGATGCGTCATGGCACCTTGGTTTTTGTAATCGTTCTGAAATATCCACAACTGGGTGTACAGGCCTGTTTCCATGTGTTTTAAAATTGTAAGGGCCAGGGGTGGAAGTCAAGTTTTAAACCAAGCCTAATTTACTTTTGAAGTTTGGTTTAAACTACTGATTGCGTTGGACGGGTGTCCTTATCACTTTGATTTAGGAAACTGGCGTACAGGCTCTATTTGGTCGCTTAGAGCCTTGTTTTTATCATTATTTCACATATTTTAAATGAGAAACCTGAGTTTGGACACTGCCTAATTCTTCGCAGCATTGTTCTTATTTTGCCTGATCTGTCAGCTGTTTTCTTGTGAACATTCCGTGTAGCTGCCTCCAGTGATGATTATCTGGTAAATTCTTGGTTCGTTTTCACAGAGATACTTTTTCAAACTTGTTGATGATTTACCTAACGGGAAACCCAAAAACTTGAAGTTCATAAAGACGATAATTACCTATAAGTAGCAACTAAACCACGGTGTTTCCCACTTCAGGCTTACTATCTTTGCGTTAAATCCATGCCCTGTTTACGAATTGAAAACTAAAAATGAGAAATTAGTCTGTATTTGTACTGAAACTAACATGAAATTCTAATTTAGGATAGAAAATTTAGATTTGCGTTTCATATCGAAATAAAGAAGTTGATTAGACAACCAGTAGACGACAAGACAGCTGGGACAAAATATCGCGTTGCCTAACCACCGTTAACGTGACATTAAAATTAAGGCAACCGCGCCCTCGGTTCCATTGGGGTTAGCATCTTCATTTGCTCCCTCAAGACTATGGTGACGGACGATGTTAAGTGAAGTCGCTAAAAACTCTCTATAGTGTCGTGTTGCAAACCGCTGATTTTGGACGTCGTTTGTTTCTAATCATATGAAAGGCGAAGTGAATGTGTTGGTTTATGATGTTATGATCAGTGTTAATCTACACCGTTCAAGTTTGTTCAGTAGATCAGCACTTTTTCCCCCTTGAAAGCTTCTTGCAACCTTTGCTTTCCCATTCGGCTGAATTATTTATTTATTTCTTGCTAACCAAATACCCCATCGTTAGTTGAAATCGCATGAAAAACAGCAACGATTTCAGTAAATCAGATGAAAGAATTTCATAGCACTTCGTTGAAAATCGCTCCTGAATAATAAAAACCAGAAACACGGATATTGTTAATAAGGTACCAACATTAATGAAATTGGAACCAATATTTTTAGAATCCAACAGTTCCACTTCAATCCATATTTGAAATGATTTGGGCCCTCCTGGAAGATACAAGGCTGCGGTTGCCTTTAAAACACCTCCATCAATTCCATAAAACATTCATAATGAGAAGTATCTTCTGGCCTGTACTACCTTTGCTCAATAATATAACTCGCTAGACAAATTCTCCACTAAAAACCCATAGACCTGATTTTACACGGCCCTCGACGACCGCAGAGCTAAGCTCCAACCAAAAACTATGAGCGTAGTTTAAGAACTTGAACTCCCGGCATAAACTACATTCTCCATTTAAACAACAGTATAAATGTTGAGTGAGGTTTAAGCTGGTTTTGTAACCCTGGCCCTAAGTTAACTTAATATCCCCTTTAACTAACTTAACTTTAATATTGTAGACCCTAGTTCTTGAAGACAAAACCATTTCCACTTCGGGCCCATTTCATAAAACAACAAGATACAAGTGTACAAGTTAACAAGTACAGGTACTTGTAATGCACGGTAAACTAGAACAAGTGTTTCACCAAAACAAAGAGTACAAGTGTGGAAAAGTTACACTTGTGGAAGCTAAGTTTACAAGTGTACCAGAAAAGAAAAATGGCGTGTGGGAACTAACAAAATGAACGTCAAGCTGGATACCGAAATTGAAGTATTGTCAGCGAATCATAATGTAAAAACGGTTCTAAGTACACGATAGGATGTTTATCGTACATGACTAAGTGTACCTAATGATTGGAAGATGGACAAATTATAAACTGAAAAGTGGAATTATGGACATAATGGGATCATTAAGCGGAAATGATTAATCAATTCATCAAGTCTTAATGCTGCTGGATTAGGAATGTCATGTGCAACTTCAAAATTATCTTCATTTTGTTCTTCAAAGATGGGGAGATCGCCAATACCCGATCAGGAAAAATTGCACAGGGTCACGCAGCATTTGAAACATTCAAGGGTCTTGGAGGACATCCTAAATCTCTCGTTAAACTCGAAAATACCCACGAAAAAAGCGTTTATTCATGACCGAAAAAATCGTTGGCGACTCTACGCTGAATGCTTCTTATCTGTATTCTTCAGCAGAAGATGATTCCCACATATTCAACACCGAATAATTCGCACCTTGGGAGTGATACTGGTATAAGTCCAAAAACATGAATTCTGGGAAATCGCATTTAAAGATTTTTTATGACTTTGTTGGCGTACTACAGACACACTATTCATATTTTCTCGGTTCTTTTTGGTCTGTGTCATGCATATACCATCTACCTATACTGCCCTACTTCTAATTAGCTTCTCCACCTTTCTGTTTTTGATTAACATAATTATAATTATAAAAATCTTATGATGTACCTATAACACGGTAAAACACAACAAACCTTGATTTTTTCCTTCGTACAATATTGGTACATCGCGAGTTATTCACCAGGTTGCCTCAGTACGACTACTAATCTTTTGGGCGAATAGTGGTCCATTGCAAAATATGTACTGGTACAACAGTGAAAAACACGAAGAAACTTGATATTCCTTGGTTCAATAGTGGTACTTCTTGAAATAGACCAGTATTGCAGTAAAAATAAAGGATAAATACCTGGTTTGTCTCATCCATAGTGATTTATGTCGGGATGAAACCACTATAGACCGACCTTTCCCCGACGCTAGATGAAGACTTTGACCAGCATCATACAGGTTTATCCTGCTCTCTACCGGTCACTTTTTGACCTATGATTAAACCGATACTAGCCACATGTAGAGCTCGTCAAAATGTACACAGTAGTATAGGTATATAACGCAAAACTGCCATTTTTGGACTTATACCAGTATCACTCCCAGGGTGCGAATTGTCAACTCACAATGCTGGAAAATAACAAGTTTACAGGTGAATGGACGTAGGTTAAAAATCGGCCATTTTTTACAACTTAAACTTGTACAACTTGTGTAAGACTTGTACTAAATGATGAGGAAACACTTGTAACTTGTCCTAATTCGCCTGTACACTTGTTAATTTTCACTGTGCATTACAAGTCTACACTTGTAGCTTTATGAAACGCTTGCACACTCATTTTTTACAACTGGTTTTAAAATCGGCTTGTAACTTGTTCCTTTATGAAATAGGCCCCTGGTCGGATCTTCTGCAGCACTGAACTTGTTGAAAAACCATCAGAGTGTCCGGTGGTGACTCACCTAGTTTTCATCACTTCCCGCTGTTCAACACGCTTGAAGATTTCTTGCTCCCTCTCTTTCTCTGTCATTTGTGCCAATCGAGCTTGATCTTCCTCGTCACCCATAAGGTTGTCGTCATACCCATCATTGAATTCCTGCTGACTGATATCTGAGTCAGAGTCATCGCTGCTTCCCCCTTCTGATTCTGAAACTTCTCCTGAAAAACACAAAGGTTCGTTAAAGTTCCAGTCATGCGGCATGATCATATGAACTTATTTTCATGAATTATCATAAAATGTTCATGTTAAATTGTTTTGAAATTTAAACTCTTTGTATACACAAACTGAAAACTATCAATTTTATGGTACTCAAACATCTAAATAAAAGTTGTTATTCAAACAATTGTGGATTTTCAAAGTTTTATTACAGTTTTATACATTTTTTCTGCATATTAATGAAATTTAGGTAAATTTTCAGCATGATTTTGTGCTCCAATTTTTAATGCTCTAGTTTGTAGTTGATAAACTATTTTCCAAGCGATATTCAGCTAAAAATATAAGTATAACCACAGATACATAGAAAACCAAGTATGCTGAGCTGGGATGTGACGTCACCTGGCTACGACGAGCCTCCTTTCCTACCCAAATCGTGTTCAGTTACATTCCTATGGGGTACTTGTTCATTAGATATAACACTCAAGGTTTCTAAATGGTTCTGGTTAATTTTATAAAAATGCTGATAATTGCTGTTTGGTTGCAATAATTCTCACCGTCATCTTTATGAAAAGGACATCGTATTTATGGATTTCCAAAGGATAGAGGAGTGCGAGAAAGATGGGGTGTGGCTTGTAGGAGGGCCGACCGTTTTTCTACTGAAAATAAGCATGTTTCAAGGATTTCGAAGAACAAGACTGTCAACGAGATCTCAAAAGTGGATGGCTTAGCTTAATCTCCCAAGAAAAAAGATACTCAAACCCGGTTCAGTGATTCATATAGACATACCGCCTTCGTTTTCAACGCTCGTTACCAAAGAATGCTTGAAGCATGTTGAGACAAGATGAATTTTGAAAGATATTAAAGACATATGGGCCGTTCTACCAACTCCAGGAATTACTCGCCCATTGAAGGATCAACTCACTATCAGTCATATATCTGTATGGATCAGCCCAGTCAAGTTACTGAGTCAAAGGAAATATTAACAGAAAATGTCACCATGACTGATGAAAAACCACAAACCTATCATGACAAAGTGCCCAATTTAGACTACTACCTACCTACTTTTAAATGAAAACTCCTGGCTCAAAAATGAAATTATTAACTTAAAGAAAGAACTCCGAGAATCAAAAGATGAAGTGGTGATGTACAAAAACCGCATTCAAATTTTTAAGGAAAGATTAACGTCGTCAGTAATTAGTGAAAAATTTCATTTTCATTCATTCTTGATCTTCTGAGGACATAGCAAATGTCATTACTTAACGTTACCTTTCTTTCAAAGCTGTCGCATGTGTAAGGGATGTGCTAAAATTCCCTCTTCCCAGTGAACACACCATCACAAGACATCTCCAAAAACTGTAGTTCGTCCAGGTTTTCTCGATTCGAGCCTCTCAATGTTGAAAGCTCAATAAGTGCTTCTTAATGACTACGAATACGACTTAATGAGCTCTGATGAGATGAAAGTCGACAATAGTTAAAATGAACATCTTTAACTCGAAGGTCGAAAGTAGAGGTTTCAGAGTTCGAGCAGTTGCTTGTGATTTGGGAAGGGTCTTTTCTTTTATAACCCCAAATTTACAAAATATTTTCTATAGAATGGGGATTGATAGGATTGATGATCCCCAATCATTTATACGTCCACTGTGGTAAAATAGATCAGAATGCTGTGTATAGTTTGGTGGTGTGGATGCTCGCAAGCTCGCATCTAAAAAATACATAACATCAAGTAGTCAATCCATTATTAAAAATACAGATTAGTTGGACATACAGGTCAGAATGAATGAATAGTAGAGAATTAACGGAAATATGCGGGGATATAACAGAAAAGGCCCTTGGGAAAATTGATCAAAAATTTGGGTGTCACACACGTCAGACACCAAACATAATCTCTGGTTTTTTGCGGATGTTCCTCACGCCCTCAAAGTAATCAAAAATCATCCGTTTCATGATGGTTACATGCTTGAGTGTGGGAAGTAACTGCTGAGGGTTTTTTAAATATATTTTTTGCGTTGGACAAGCTCCAAGGCAGAAGGAAGGATTTGAAATTAGCTCACAAATTAACAACTGAACACCTCTTGGCTCCCGGAATGGAAAGGCAAAATGTACAAAATGTTACAGAATTGTTTTCGTGTACCAGTGGCACTGCTCTTATTTATCTTTTTCTATAAATTACATAAATCGGAGAAGCAGTTCTGGTTATAAATTATGGATTCAACGTTTCAAATTCTTGCATTCCAATTTTCACTGGAAACGTTTTCAAGAGTGCTTACAGCTACTCTCTGATGCTACTCTCAACGAGTTTTATCACTCGATGAATACAATGAGAGTAATTAGAAATGATAAAGGAAATTCTCGATCTCTTTTCAAAAAGGCGTTATGATATTAATAGCCTTCGTGGAATTTTCCCTGAACTTAAATCACAAGGATATTCATATTTAATGGCTTCTCGTTTTAACCAAGATATGTTCGAGTGCTACTTCTCCCAAATTCGTGGCCAAATTATCATCTGCTGCCTGTAACAGTCACCCAAAGAATGAAAACTCTGATGTTGACTCGAAATATAAACTAGGTGATCAGGAATAAAACCTGCATCATTGGTGATGGCGTTGTGAGTGGAAACTGTATCTGAGGCTATCCCTCATGAATTTGATGGAAAAGATGGAGAAAACTTGGTGTCCAACTCGAACCCATTCAATGTTGGGCCAGCTAGCCGTACTAACGACGAAGCAGAAGACGACCACTTCATTTCAGATGATAATGGGCTCAATCCTTCAACTGTTTCCCTCAATTCAAAAGGTAAAAAACTTCTAGAAAAACTTGACGGATATAAAGCCTATCGCTACAAGAAAAAATTTCCTAATCTAGAAAACCAATTGGCAAACGAAAAGCATACCTCATTCTCAGTGGAATGGCAATCGGCTTCTCAAAATTTCCAAAAGAAATCTGATGAAGACAATCGCAGAACTCTTAAATTTTGTTGAAAACGTGGAAAGGGAGTAAGGTAAAGGGTAATCACCTTTCCATGGTGATTACATACATAGAAATCCACTAGTTTTTCACCACCTGCAGGTGGATCATGAGAATATAATTATGATATACACGAATTCATTGTGCATTGTTTCACATGAACTCGCACATTCATACGCTTGAAAAATCTAAATATGAAGACTCAACATAGAAGATGGAGAGTGCAAAAAAAAAAAAAAAAAAAAAAAAAAAAAAAAAAAAAAAAAAAAAAAATCCAAGAAAATTAAGAACATTTTGGCTTGAGAAAGTGCAGTGTAATTTTGTCGTACTTCTATACTGGATGTCCCTTACGCAGTGTCCTATGTGGATTTGCCGCACGCGTCAATGCGTTCAGGCGTTTACGCGTTTAAATGGCGGACCAATGAAATTTGGCAAATTTGTCACGTGACCCTGCCCGCGCGGCGACGCGACGGCGTTGAACGCTTCGGTTTGATTTTCAAACAAGTTTGATTTTTATCGCGTTCGCCGCGCGTCAAACGCGATTATATGATGTTTTTCTAACCTCTTTGGACATTTTGAACCTGTTTTCGTACTTTTCCGCACGTTAGCTGATATAAAACGGCCAGTTCTACTTTTGCTACATTTATTATACACCTTTATCGGGAGATGCCCAGTTTCAAAGAAAATTACAATATGTCTAGTGTTCCAAGACAATCGTAAAAAGGTTTGAGTCATATGAGTAAATTGTATTAATTATTCAGAGTATATTTACCTATTGCAATTTTTCTGGAAGTCTTTCTTGTAGGTAGTTACTATTATTCTGCCATACAAATAAACTTTTGGATTCTACCAAATATTTGTCGTTATCCTTTTTTTAAAATCATTGTACTTAACGAAATAAAATTCTTGTTGAATATAAATGGTAAAATTCTTGCTTAATTTTGTTCACGATGTAATCGAACGTTTTTACGTTTCATTCTTGCAGATGATTTAAAGTGTTATTCACTTTCCCACAATTTGGATTATAAGTAGGTTTTAGCATACAAAAAAGACCTTTAAATTATCACTGATCTAAATTAATCACTGAAATTAGTAATTGAAAGGTCTTTTTTATATGTATGATAAAAGGTCCTCCTTTTTTCTATTATTTACAGCTGAATAATAGGAAAGAGCCGTTGAGCTGGTCAGCAGCTCAAACTCGTTGATCGACGGCATGAATGCAAAATCAAATTGAAAAAATGAACTTGAAAACACAAGTAATGAGAACAGAACAGGTTAACTTGCTAAGCTACGAAGCGTTTTTGCGTTTCCACGTAGGACACCTTTTTTTCCGCCGCGCGGCATGACGCGGCAACGCACTGACGCTCGTCTTTAACGCGCGGCTTGACGCTCGCGGCGGATCCACGTAGGACACTGCCTTATAAGGTGGTCAGTACCTCAGGGCGTGATTCTCGAACCTATTTCTGATCGAAAGTTATTCTTAGAGATTTTTTTTGTTTACGCAAGTTTTCGAGTAATTAAATTTTAGAGATTTTCCACCTTAGGTCACTAAAGTAGCAATAATAACTGCAATAATTAAAACAGTAAGTTTAAATCTGAGGATACCGTTGGAAAGAGCGTTCAATTTCCTTCCTATCTAATACCAAATCAAAATTTGTTAATAGGATTCATTTGGTGAAAAAACTGCCTGAACATGAAATTTCCACGAGTATGAGAAATTCCAATTTTTTAAACCAGCTGTGAGTGTCCCATTTCTGTACTGTTTTTCGCGTACCTCATCTGCAAAAACTGGCCCAAGATCTCAGCTTTCTAGCGGTATAATCAATTTTTATTTTACTTCACTAATTAGAAGAGAAATGTATGTTGAAAACATGGTTTTTTTTTGTGAAATCGAGGGTTTTTGTGAAAAACTTCAGGAATCGTTTCAGAATACTCGTTTCGATAAAGAAAATTTCCTATAATTTTGATTTTAAAAATTTCTGAGCCATTGCTATAGCTTCACTTTCTACGAAAATTCGCTAAAACCATGTTCTTCTACATAAAAACATACTTTTATCCTCTAACTAGTAAAGTAAAATAAACATTTTTTACGGCTAAAAGTTCCAGTCATGCGGCATGAACGTATGAGCGAATTTTCATGAACTATCTATCGTATTATAATACGTTAAATTCTATTGAAATTTGAGCAATTTCAGTAAAAAGGCTTGTTAAAAACCAATTTTATGTTTAAAAAAAATCATACTAAATGAAATTTGCCGATTCAATAGATTTTGGATTTTTAATATTTTTGCAGTTTTTACAGATTTTTTACCAAATAATAATGAAATTTAAGTACGTTTTTCGGCGTAATTTTGAGCAAATTTTTTAAATGTTTTAGTTAATTTTTGATAATTTGGTCTTGACTAAAATTCTGCTA
This sequence comes from Adelphocoris suturalis, assembly GCA_030762985.1. Lineage (NCBI taxonomy): Eukaryota > Metazoa > Arthropoda > Insecta > Hemiptera > Miridae > Adelphocoris > Adelphocoris suturalis. Next base: position 47,979,123 of record CM061042.1, on the reverse strand, counting down.
AAAAATATAAATTTAACGATTTTTGGCCGTTTTATGTATGTATTCAGTTTATTTAAAGTAAAATCCCCAATAGGTCTATGAAACTACTCCTTAAAGCTTCCAGATTACTAGGAAATCTTTTCCTTTTTCTTTTTTTTAATGATAGTACAGCAAAACTTAGTTTCAAAATACTGGGAACCTGGGAATCCAGGAAATGTAGGCGAGGTCTCTCGCGTTAACAATAGGAATTCGTGTGCTCGTCGCTAGCCAGGTGACGCCAAGTAAAAGTACAGTCGCACAGTGCTTCGATATTAGGGTCGGATTGGAAAAAATTCAATTCTTGACGGATTCTTATAGGAAATTTCACGCTGATTCCGAAATTCCAAGACTCACCTTCTTCGGGTTCAGAGGTCTTTTCTTCATCCTTCTCTTCCGCTTCTTCACCGCTGCTGGAATCTGAAGATGTTTTGGAAACACCTTTCTTGTTGGATGAAGACGACGAAGTGTTGCTCGCCTTTTTCGACAGTTTCTTCTTCTTTTTAGGCTGCCCTTTCGCGTCCCAGTCCCCATCTGAGCCGGACGAAGTGTCGGAGTCCGAATAGGCGTTGGTCGCCTTTTTGTTGTTGCCGGAGCCGTTGTCCTCCTTCGAAGGTGGGGCGGATTTGGATTTTTTCGCCAGAGATAAGAACTCCTGCGCATCAAAGTATGAAATTCGAATAAGTTATGATTTGCAGGACTAGATTAACACAAGAAATGATTATAATCAGTATTTGAATAATTATTAATTTTATTTTTAAGAATTTAAGCCACATTTTAAACTTCATCCGGCCATATCAGTGGTAATTATTTACCAACTGTGATTCAAAATCTTGAATATCTACAGCCTGAAGATACCCAGAGGCTCGGGGCGGCTTTAATTCTGTAGTTACAATATACATGCCAGCCACAATCATAACTTGGGAGGTTGAGATTGTTGAGATATTTTTTCCAGCCGTTAAGTTAAATAAGATTATTATATTTAATTTCCATACTGCTTATGCATAAGAATAAAATAATGAAAAGTAATAAAAAACTATAATAGTTTGAATCGTATTTGTATATATATATATATATATATATATATATATGTATATATATATATATATATATATGGCAAACAAGTTATGCATATATATATATATATATATATATATATATGTACTTGAATTGTTGTTTGAATTTTTTAAATGGTTCTGAACTAATAGTTTAACAATGAACATGTCAAAGACCAACTATGCCACCTTCTCCATTATTTCAAGCAACTAAACCTTAGGTCTTCAAACCTTAGGGGCCCACCCAACTAATAATGAACTTTACTATTTATTATGATTATTGTACTCAAATTTTCTGTTATTGTAGAAAATATGCTGTAAATGAAGAAAATTGAATTGAAATTGAAGTACTTTGCAATTATATTCGTTTCCTAAAGGATCATAATATTACCAGAAATAAACTGGTACCATAATCCATTAGGTAGGTTAGGTACCTATATGTCTTCGATGTAAGCAACGGAAAAAACTAGAGAAAGGCCGAACTATCTTCTTGAATATTCATTTTCTTCTATCAGTTCTTCCGGTGTATAATTAAACTTATTGATAATAATAGTACCACTTCCCAAAAAATCATTGTAGATAGTACCTTTCATTCCAGATATACATTTATACATACATAAAGTTGCTAAAATTTTGGGTTTACTATAAAGTGTGAAGAATTCAGATATCGAGAAGAATAGTAGGCATACCCACGTTAGGACGTTGAATCCTACTTTGAGCTCTATTACAAGCAATTTCTAGATTGGATTGTGTTCTTAATACGTCAACATTTTTGTTGTTTTGTGAAGCGAAATTATGAACCTCAATGAATATTATCCCATATTTTATATATTCTATAAGTTTATAACCCGTTGAAGTATGGTGGGTGAGATATAAGCTGAAGTATATGTGAAGATGGGGTGGTGGTAGATTACCTTCATGCGCCCACTTGAGATTAAACATATTGATAAGTAATGCATGCATTACAGAGACGTCCCGCAATGTCTGGTTTGTACCTATATCATTTTGGTGATAATAGCGAATAGATCGTGATTCCACTGGACCCCCCTATTATAACATAACATGCGTGTATTTGGACAACTAGGAAATAAATAATAAAAAAAAAAAAACCAATTTAAGGACAGAAAGGCTTTTTATTGTAAAGCCTTGTAATAACATGCATGTGCTGCGAGAAACTCCCCCCCCCCCCCTCCCTCCTCCCACACGCATTACCATAATAAAGGACAAACTACTTTCACACATTGGTTGAAAATATCACGGTATATCGGTATTACCCCCCTCTATCACTAATTTTCATGATAACATGAGATGATCAAAATAAAATCGATTTCAGCTCATCCAAACATTGTTTTAAATAAGAAAATATCATGATTGATCCAAATTACCACCTCCATTTACTCCGCCGTTAGTAAATGTGAACCGTCCAAGATTTATTGAGTAACTGAATTGAAGTTTGGATCGAACAAAAGAAAAAAAGTCTCGGAAATCAGATGACAATAGTGAAAACTACACGATTCATTATATAAAGCCAATTCGATCTGGCATGAGCAATGGCAGGGTGAGGTCACTGGTCTGCGTGGTGTCCTTCAGGACCTTTGCCCGGTTAGCCCTTTTGTGACTCAACTTTCAAGGAGGGACCGCATTGTGGTCAATCGGGTTGCTACTGGCCATACACGTCTTACCCATGGACACCTGCTTAGTGCAGGTGATCGTGATGTTGTGTGTGGAAGATGTGGGGGTGATCGGTCCATCCGCCACTTTTTAGAGGATTGCCCAGCTCTTATGGACCTCAGAGTCCTGCATAGACCCCCTCAGTGGGTTGATGTCATATCTGGGCCAGACAAGGTCCGCTCCCTGTTAACGTACCTGAGAGCCGCAGAGCTCTACTACGAACTGTGATATTTTAAATCCGCGATATATTTATTTTCACCTAGTCATAGCTTTATTTCACTTAGATTTAATGTAAGCCTATTTATCTAGTCTTAGTTATAGTTTAAGAATTGTGCCAGTTTTAGTGTCTCACTTGACACCTCGTTGAGATGCGGCTAAATTCTTAAAAAAAAAAAAAAAAACGATTCATTACTATTACACCTTCCATTCACCCTCTTCCAAAACGAGATTTGAAACTACTGACATACGATCCAAAACTAGACCGAATTTTCATCGAACAAAATAATAATAATGAAAATCAGATGAGAATAGCGTAAACATCAAGAATTATTACTATCACACCTTCCATTCATCCCCTTCCGTAATGACATTTGAAACTTGTGACTTACGTTCAGAAATAAGATCGAAGTTTTGATTAAACAAGATAAGAATCATGAAAATCAGATTAGAACAGCGCTAACACCACGATTTAACAGTGTTATCCTCTCCACTCACCCTTCGTCACAATGAAATTTGAAACATGTTCCAAAACTAGACCAGTTTCCTAATTGAACTAAAAAAGTTGCAGTCATGCAGCATGATCGTAAGATCGAACTTTCGTAGATTATCGTATTATATTATGTTACTTTTATTTGAAATCTGAACATTTTTTGTCCGATTTTTTTTTAAATACAATTCTTTGGAAGGAAAAAACATGAATCTAAAAAAAATGCATACATTTCATAATGTTCTATTTTAAATTTGATAAACTTTATTTCAGCAATATTTTGGAGTATTATGTCGTGCTGAATCACGTGATGATGTCAATTTATTGATTTTTTGCAACACCAACTTGGTAAAACACCGAAAACCCTACATTTTAGTACGCTATGTGGAAATGTGCTAGAAAATCGCAATTCTGGTCAAGTTTTCGGTGTTTCCCCAAGTTGGTGTTGCAAATATCAATAAATGAATGGTTTAGAACGAAAAAATACTCCAAAATCATGCATTAAATGGGGCAATTGAGTCCCTTCAACAACTTAGTTATTGCACTTTTAGAGCGGTATTGCGCACTTTTTGCGGAATCGTGCCCATTTGCGTTTATCATATATTGATAAATATTTACAACACCAACTTGGGAAAATACCGAAAAATTGACCAGAAGTGCACTATCTTACAGCACAAAGCACAGCACTTTCCACACAGCACAAAGCGTAATACAATGAAGGTTTTCGGGGCTTTCCCAAGCTGGTGTTGCAAATATCAATACATGAACATCATTACGAGGTTCAGCACGAAAAAGTACTCTAAAATCATATATTACAAGTGGTAATTGAGTAATTGAAAAACTCGGTTACTGCACTTTCAGAGCGGGATCGCGCACTTATGGCGAGGAATTGCGCCCGTATGCGCGCACCTAAAAAATCGAGTGATGCGTCATTTTTTCATAAAATTTCACGTAGAATTCAAATCTGCAATAAAAAAGTCCAGTCATGCAGCATGACCCCATGAGCGAATTTTTGAAGAATATTACCGATTTTTACAACCAGCGAACGGCATTATTTCGATTTTTGACTGATTTTTCAACTTTGAAATTTTTGAAAACTTGATACATATTCTTATAGGAAATTTTACGCTGATTCCGAATATACCACATGTTAGTATGCTGAAAAAATTATTTCGCACGACAAATCGCAAAAAACAGGCTATTTTGAAATTTTTGACTACATTTTTGAAAATTTCAACCCGAAGATGTAATCCGATCAAGCTGGCCAACGAACTTGAACTTTCGTTTTGTGCCCTTAACATTTTAAAATTTGTTTGAAGTTTCTAGCACAATTCTGCGGACAGTTATCGTCTGGAATGACACATACATATATACATACATACATACATATATACATACATAAAAAAATGCGTTAAACTTCAGAATAGCCTGAAACGGATTTCTGCATTTTTTTTTTTTTTTTTTTTTTTTTCAAAAATTCACATTCTACAAATTTTGAGGCGAGAGCAATAGCTTAATTTTCTTCAAAAATTCGCTAAAATGGAGGTTCCCGTTTAAAATAACGAAGTTGATGCCATTTGCGCACGTGCGCAATTTTGACATTTTTGAGATCTTTACAAAAAAACATCAAGATTGAAAAAAAAAATTGTTTTTTGACCTATTATTAACGATTTTAGCAGGGGGGGGGGGGGGGGGGGGGCTCTATACATGGTATCCCGCATAAGGTGGTCAGTACCTACCTATCAGGGCTTGATTTTAGAGCTCATTTCTGATCGAAAGTTCCTCTAGGAGATTTTTTTTTTTTTATACGCTTAGTTTTTGAGTAATTCAATTTTTGAGATTTTTTCGTGTTTTCTACCTTAAGTCACTAAGGGTGGTATGCTATAACGACCCTCAAAGTTGGCGGGATGTTTGAGTAAGGGAGCCCCTTACTTTTTGGAGGGTTGTATAAGGCCCAATTCACACAGAACGGGCGCGTGGCGAAGACGTGGCGAAGACGTGGCGCAGACCTTTGTCACTTCCGCGTCTTTCCATGTAAACAAATGGCTCAATGTAAACAGGAGGGACGTGGCGCGGGCATCCGCCCTTTCGCCCCCGCCACGTCCGTTCGCCGTCTCTCGTGGCGTTCGAGAAGTGGCGCGCCAGTTCCGTGCCACTCGTTACTTATATAAAAATGCGGGATGATATTGAATTCAACATTGAATTTTGCGAAGAAGTTGGGAAGAATTCGTGTTTATTTGATTACAATCGTGCGGATTATTGCAAAAGGAACGCCCAAGACCAGACCTGGCAGAAAATTGCGCCTGAATAACTGTTCTGGGTACATATTCAGCTCACGCATAACATCAAATGTTCCACCGCTTTTCCCCTTCTTCAACCACAATGGATTAACCCAATATCTCCTCTTTTTTGGTTCAGATCAGCCAAGTACACCAAATCCAGCACATCTCGATCATCTTCGTCACTGCTTGATGAAAAATCCACGTTGTACTTCACGAAACCTTTTGATTATTACGTCCTTTTTCGCCACTGTCACGCCCCTTCTGTGTGCATTGCATGGGTCACGTCACCGCCATGTCCGTGCCTGGTCAGTGCCACGTCTTCGCCACACGCCCGTCCTGTGTGAATTGGGCCTAAGGGAGGCCCTTGAAAAAAATGTAGTGCGAGAACGACCCTTACAGTTATATAGAGGGACGGTTATATATGTATATAGAGGGACGGTTGGTTTGCTTTGAGGGGCTGTTAGCCTATTCAACTTTCCATGTGTGGCGGGTTGAAAATCTGAAGAAGATGTTTATTATTTACCCTTTACCTATCATGGTCATGTAGACTGAGGCACAAATAGAAATCCACCACCACCATCTCATTGTACTGCTCGTCAACAAACTAACGGCGTTGGTCTTTAGTTAATTTTGCTGTGTTTATTTGGGCTGACTGGGCGAACAAAAGCCCAGGACGCTAAATTTTGAAGGAACAAAATTTCCAAAGGGAATACCTACCTATAAGTTATTTTTTATTGTGTAATAATTATGTTATGTTTTTTACATTCTCAAAAGTTCCATCCCAATATGAGCACAACAATAGGGCCACTAATAAAATGTTTCTGTGACACCCTACAATAATTTACCAAGTGGGAGGTGTATGCATTATCATTAAGTGCGTGTCTACACTTGTAATGAAAAAAATAATTATTGGAAACAAGGAATCAGATGCTGTTTTTATGCAGCTTCCAAGAGTCCATAACAACCTCATCAAATCAAATCAAATGTATACATTTCTTATCTTAACCTTTTGGCCATTATTACTTTCCAAACAGAGAGGGAAGGTTGAAAATATTGTACGCTTCACAAGTATCTCAAGTGAACATTGAGACGGATTGGGACTCCAGTACAGCCTCTGATCAAATAAATATTTCTTCAAATTTTGGCCATTTATTATTTTTCAAACAGAGACGGAAGGTGGAAAGTAATGTATATTTCATAAGCATCTCAGGTGAAAATTGGGACGGATTAGGAACAATGAATCCATTAAACAGCCTCAAATAAAATGTGAGTAGGTATATATTTCTCAATCTTTCGACATTATTACATTCTAAACAAAGTGGAAACGTGAAAAAAAGGACGGATTACAGCAAGGAAAGACCCTCGAGGGACTTCAGGTCCACTCTCACTTTTGGAGGGTAGCCCTTAAGATCTTGATCGTGATTGGAAGAAATTCGGAGGGGCCCCTTCAAACTGTGTCTTTGCATTGAACGGGGGTTTGAGGGTCGTTAGCGGGGCGACCCTACAGAGTAAGGGTGCCCCTCCAACGTTTGAACTAAGGGTCGCCTTTGCATTAGAAACTTCTACTGGAGGGATGCCCTCAAACGTCCCTCCAACTTCGAGGGTCGTTCTAGCATACCACCCTAAGACACCAATAACTACAATTTTTAAAACAGTAACTTTAAATTTGAGGATATCGTTGAAAAGATCGTTAAATTTCCTGCCCATCTAATGCCAAACCAAATTTTTTTAATAGGATTCATTTGGTGAAAAAACTGCCTGAACATGAAATTTCCAAGAATATGAGAAATTCCAATTTTTTAAACCAGCTTTGAGTGTCCCATTTCTGTACTGTTTGTCGCGTACCTCATCTGTAAAAACTCTTTCAAGACCTCAGCTTTCTGGCAGTGTAATCAATTACTTTACTTTACTAATCACAGAAGACATGTGTATGTTGAAAAACATATGGTTTTTTTTCTGTGAAATCGAGTTTTTGGGAAAAATTCGAGTTTGGGGCCGGTTTTTACATATGTTTTCACGCTGAATCGAATGGCAAAACTTCTAGATCTCCCCAACTCCGTTGCAACAGAGTTTTTCACTTACACCAACTAGTTTTACACTTGAAAACACGTAACATTGAGCATAACAAATGAACTAAAAATACGTGAGTTAAAGAGTGAAGCTTTGCTACAACGGAGTTGGGGAGATCTGCAAGTGTTAACATTTTGATTCAACGTTAAAAAAAATACGTAGAAAACCGCCTCGAATTTTTTTAGAGGATCATTTTTCACAAAACCCTCGATTTCATAGATTTCATAAAAAACCATGTTTTTCAACATCCAAACATATTTTTATCCTCTAATTAGTAAAATAAAAAATGAAATAGTAAAATGTCAGGCAGTTTTTTAATAGTAAAATGAAATTTAACGCTCTTTTCAACGGTATCTTCAAATTAAAACTAACTTTTAATTAATGTAGTTATTGCTCTTTTAGTGACTTAAGGTGGAAAACACGAAAAAAATCTCAAAATTTGAATCACTTGAAAACTAAGCGTTTAAATAAATCTCTAAGAATAACTTTCGATCAGAAATGGGTTCGACAATCAATTCCTGAAGTACTGGCCAGGAATAGGCCAGGGAGAGCCACCCAATAAATCATTCCACTCGCATCTACAATCGACTACTTATTTCTCCTGCATCCTGCTGCCACAATATGAAAAAGCGCAAACTTCCGGAATCGTTTCAGAAAGCCTCAAAACGAATTTCAATAAGAAATTTTCCGAACATTTTGATTTTTACAATTTGAGCCATAGCAATAGCTTCATTTCCTACGAAAATTCGCTAAAAAGTGAAAAATGCAGTTGGGTGACCTCTAAAACTCAACAGGATTGGCTGAAACATTAGCAGCCTCGTTTGCTCATATATACAAAGCTTTCGTTTATCCATTGTATTTTCATTTATTTATCTTTTTTTGCCAGACCACTAATTACATCCTTCTAATCCATTTTTCCAACTAATTATATTTTTACAAAAGGAACTTAGACACAGATCGACGGTCTCGCTCCATAAGCGCTTTTACAAGGTGATTTTTGATTCACATGGCAGCCACACTAGTACCTAATACCTATATTATCAATTGAGCATTTAACAAAAATGTGTATTGACTGAATGATTTTTGAGTATCGGTGCCCCCCCCCCCCCCCCCCCCAATAGTTAAGCTCTTCCTCCCGAATATAAATCTACGTTGACTGCACGTTTTCCACACCTCTTTCTGGTTGACTGCAGGTTTTGAAGTATAAAATTTCTGGGGTTTTCCAGACCATTTTTCCGAATTACGAAATTTTTTTTTCATAAAATGTTAAGCTCTTCCTCCCGAATATAAATCTACGTTGACTGCAGGTTTTCCACACCTCTTTCTGGTTGACTGCAGGTTTTGAAGTATAAAATCTCAGTTTTTTGGGGTTTTCCCGACCATTTTCCCGAATTTTCCGAAATTTTTTTTTCATAAAATGTTAAGCTCTTCCTCCCGAATATAAATCCGCGTTGACTGCAGGTTTTCCACACCTCTTTCTGGTTGACCGCAGGTTTTGAAGTATAAAATCTCAGTTTCTTGGGTTTTCCAGACCATTTTTCCGAATTTTCCGAATTTTTTTTTTCATAAAATGTGAAGCTCTTTCTCCCGAATATAAATAGAAATTTTTAATTTCCCTGACCAAACTTCAGATTTCCTGACAAAAAATATCAAATTAAAAAAAAAAATTGTGTTTTCTTGTCATTTTATTGCACCTTTAATGCTTCTAAAACGAAAATCGTATAATTTAAATAAAAACAACAGACTACTTATACGTAGTCTACTTACATTTAACAATTTCATTGCCCTCGAAGTGCTCAAATATCATAACAATTTAACCTAAATGTAATACGATAATTTACGAAAATTCACCTATACGATCATGCTGCATGGCTTTTTAATTAATATTTTATGGTCTCTCAATTTGTGATCTGAAGCTATATGTTGAAGTACATTTTTCCTTACATGGATTTCTTAGCTCTGGGGATAATTTTAATTTTTCGTCCGACAGCAAAAAATGTAACGCTTTTTTTCACCTACTAACAATCGTAGCCAGAGATTTCCCATCCTACAAAAATCGCTCGTTGGAAAGTTGCTTTGTGAATTTATAACACATGACTCCACATTCCAATGGGCCAATCCCCCCCCCCCCCCCCTCAAAATCCTTCTGAGAAGTCCTAGCTTGTGTATACAAACTAGTTTTGGGACTCTTACTGGATCAATCCACTACTCTGCTGGGTTTTTTCTCCCTAGTTCAATACTCAGTTGATTTTTCTCACAAATGGTTAACTCTAGGTGATGTAGTTACCAGGGAAGCCAATGGCATAGCATATCCTTTCACTTTTCAAGTGCGTGTAGCGTTGTGACTTTTGAACAGTTTAACCACAACTCTTGATAGTTATTTTTGTCATTCGTATAACTCACCTATGAAATAATATGTACCTAGTATGACAAAGTATGCTATTGAAGTTTGATAGTTTAGAAGTTATAATATAACTTAAAACGCTATAAATTATTACACCAAGTTTTCATATTTGCAAAATTCCCTGACTTTTCCCGACGCAAAGAATTCTCTGACAATTCCAGGTTTTCCCCGACATTTCCAGTTGGAGGCTACCCTGATAAGTAGATTGGACCTCCTTCCCCACACTCTCGGAACACACTAGATAGATTTGAATATTTATAGTGTGGGGACACGTACGGAACGTTTTGACAGGGCAAATAATTCCGTATGTGTCCCACGTTTCTAAAAACCGAAATTCTCCTTTTTATCTTGAAACACATTCATCATGAAACCACGGAAAAGAGGATATTCTGAGGTTTCCGAAACACCCGACACATTCTTTTCTTTTCAATAGGATAATGATTGCTTTACACAGGGGTGCCCCCCCCCCCCCCAAGCGCAACGACTCGACCCCCCCCCCCCCCCCAACTAAAATATTTATTAAATAGGTAATGTAAATGATACACTGTACGCATGCGCACAATACCTGTTTCTACAACATATTATCCAATAAAGTAATTCGAATTGAAAACAGCTGACGCTAGCAAATTGTTAGTATAAATCTTATTACTTGTTCATAAAAAATTGAAAAAACACTCATTTTTCTAACCCCTTCCCCAAAAATTTTAACGACGCAGTTTGTGTCGTGACCCCCCCCCCCCCCCCCCCCCCTGTGGGCACCCCTGCTTTACATTGGTTTGAAAGTGGGGACACATACGGAACTATACCCACCAAAGTTACTGGAAGTACATTATTTCCCTTGCCAAGGTAACAAAATTGAAGAATTCACACATCACTACTTGTAGGGTTTTGGCAGCGAAGAGCTCTCCCCCTCCTCTCATTATATAAATCACAACATGATTATAATAGCTCCCTGGATTAATTCGTTGAAAGCATAGAAGTACGTTCCTGGGTCAATCCATTCCCTTCATTTACAATAAGTAGTATGTACAAAAACCCAAACGGTTGCACTTCTTTTTTTCCCTTTTCGAAATGCTTGGTTGTGAAAATCAAATTTTAACCTTCGTTGTTCCCACTTGAGGATATAATGCATATTGTCACCCCCCTGAAAACTTGCATTTCTGATTCTGAAAATGTCACACATGCATGGAGGGGTTTGAAGTTTCTTTTAGAGTTTTCAAAAATCGTGAAATAGGTATAAATAATTTATCATTAAAAGCTTCAAAGCTATTTTAGGTACCTATCCTTTAGAGGTCACATGTCCGAATCCACGACCCCTCAATACCCTTTAGAAGGCCTCAGGGAACCAGTCCCGCTTTGATAATACAGCCAACATCAATTGTTGAGGGCACTGGGCAATGTCCTCGGGTGGGTTATCTATTGAACATATCTCAATCTTTGGTACCATCGAAGAAGACAGATCTCTCTTTTCATGTTTGGTGGTAAACTAGAATCAGTAATACGAATGAGGATTGCCCGCGGAACGACTTATTCTAACTGTTGGAAAGGCTAGAATCGTCTGTCCGCAATCCTCTATTTCCCCCCTGGATTGATGGTTTAAAGTTCTATTTGACCAATAACAAATTTCCCGTGTGGGCTTCTATAGGATACCAGTACCCCATCTTCGTACATTACCATTTCGTCCAACACCTGCCCACCTTTCTCTTCTATTACATTAACCGGTTCTGAAATTGACTCAGTAAACGTGCTCTTTATTGAAACATTCATATGCCATTAGGTGGTTGAATTCCTACTTGTTGCAAAGGTACCTTTCCTAATCATTTCATGAATGTTAAGAGTTGCATGGAAGTAACATACACGTTCCTATTGTTATACGTCCCAGTTGAAGTATGAGGTAGATGGACTTATGGATTCTTGACTAATACGAATCAAACTAACAGCTCAGAATTCTCAACCCTCAAAAACCTAAGCCATCAAGTAGTGTGATATACTAGCTACAGTAATAGTACCCAGTTCCTGACCAAGAAATTAATGAATCATTGTCATTGTCCATTGATAGAAGGAAGCCTCGCTATCATCGCCACAGGTCACGATCAGCCAAGCAGAACACGTCGTGATCAAGTCCACAATTGGAACATACACCCTTTTTAAGATCATTGCTTCCATTGATCGACTATTAATAGTAAATTGCGACTAATGTCGCGTCATCCGAAAAATATCAAACGCCCCCTAAATCGAACATAATATGGATTGTTTCACATCTAGCGTATAAAGTGCAAGATTAACTTGACATCGCAACTAAAATTTCCCTTAACCAAAAGAAAAGTAAATGGAGCGGCAGATTTTGTCCCTAGATTCAAAAGCCATAATAAGCCACGTTCGGAGAGACGGAATTGAAAGCAAGTGAAATGAATGATTCAGGGATCAAGGAAAGCATCATACGTACATTGTCTAAGTCTGAACCGCTGCTTGAATCACTATCACTCTCTGAATCTAGAAGCATTTGCACTTTCCGTTTGACCATATTGACTAAACTATATTTGTGAAACACCAAGATGTGGAATAAAGCTAAGTCAGTTAAAGCAAAGAAATTCAACAGCCAAGTTTGTTTTTGGTTAGGAACAGGGGACAGAACAGCAAAGACAGGCGCTTGCTCCAGCGTTGCCACTAGAACAACTCAAACTTTCCGACAAATCGGAAACTTAAGTAGATTTCTTTAACTGAATGCTCTGATGAGTCCATACATTTACGAAATCGCAAAATCGTTTATTGACTAGGGATGGGCTTCGCTGAATGTTTTTACATCATATATACGAATACAGAGAAATAATTACAATAATAGAAAAAACAAACTGTACGGACACGGAAATTGTTGATAGTTGGTCATCATGAAGAGCCACAGCCCGAATGATTTTCAGGTGGAAAGCATGGAAGAACCGAGAATACTCCATGTTGAGGAACTATGTACAGGTAATACCTTCGAGTATTAATAAGATGGAGGGCTATTAGTGATGTTTCAAGCAGTCAAATCATACGTGCCACTACTGTCGTTTGGCTTTTGAATTGACCAAGGGCAAAATGGCCGAACACTGATCAGCTGAAAGAGCTTATAATAGGATAGAGAGGGAATGTCGTGGAGGGGGAAGAAGCCACTTGAGACTCCGCCATGTTGAAAGGGGCAGAAACCAGGTAGCCAATGAAATAACGATAGCAGTACCATCGATATTTTTGGATCAATAACTACTATCGATGGCTTAGGACCATCGATGTACGTAATTGAAATTTCAATTCGAATTCGTTGTTAAAACCGAATTTTTCCCGAACCGCTAAATTCATTAATATTCAATTATTTTATTTATTTCCCATTTAGGTCTTCTGCTGTTTCTTCTCTCAACAACACATTATAGGCGTACATATTAGCTGTGTATTTTTTTCTTGCATTTACTTGTTTTTAATTTCCTAGCTTCAAACTTCACTCCTTTGATTAATATCTAACTGGGTTAAAATAACGATTTTCCTGTTAAAATCCTGTAACAAAATAATGATTTTTGGCTTCATAGGGCACACAATCAAATTATTTCGAATTGTCCACGTCGTTTACACATAAACGGCGGCTTTCATGCAGCCAGAGGAATATGACTTGTAAATAATTTCAACTTTCCTTCGAATGAAATTTGCCTCGCTAGTTATTATTAGGAAGTAGGTATTCTGCAGTATTCCGTTATTATGAACATATTTCACGTTATTACGTTGGTCGTTCGTTTCAGTTTTGGGTAGGTATCTAAAGCTTTATTATGTTAGATGGTACCTACCTACCTTTCGCAATCATGGTACTCAAGTTTAGATTTTACCGATGTATTGTCTTCATAAGAGTGGTTGGCGTGGGAATTCTCTATATTTGCGTTATAAAATTAGGTACCTAACCTACCTAAGCTTTTCTGACCCATGGGTATTTCTCATTAAAATCCACAATGTAGTTAAGGTTCCGAGTTGTATTTAAATACTAATGAAACAATGTTACATAGATACAGTAGGTATAGTTTTATTCAACTTCGAAATAATCATTGATAGGCAGGCAGGTAGGGGGATAATACGAGTATATAGTGAAATAGAACCATTTATGTTGCCTTTCGTTCTTCACCATAATTTTGTGAATAAATTTTTTAATATTCTAGTTTATCGTTGATAAACTTTTTTTTCGCTAAAATTCTGATAAAAATATAAATTTATAGATTTTTAGACGTTTTTGGTCATTTTAAGTGATTGCATTGTTTTTGGTGATTTGTGTGTGAGTGCACATTTCTCAAAATTTGAACAATTTAATGGACTCAAAAAGTGTTGGCCAACGAACTCATCCTTTCATTTGGAAAGCTTTATTTTTTGGCCTAAGAACGGAATAAGACAGGTGGTTGAATTCTCCTATGAACCACTTCATTGCAGTATGATTATATCCTTTTGATAATTCTTGTAAATTCATGAAATCGTGCAGTGATAAGAATTTTTGAAGAAAATGGAGCTATTACAGTGACTCCCAAAAAATGTATTATTAAACTTTCCTTAAGCAGTTCAAGTTCATAATATGATACTTATACATACTATTACGCGTCGTTCTCTCTTTTCATCTGAGATTACAAAGTCAAGCATTCCAAAAGGGAGGATGAGTTCCTTTAGCAAAATTTATTCTTCTAGATGTGGTTTAAAAACCACTAAAAAAGGAAACTAAAAATCGGTAATTTTAATTCTTTTTAGCTAAGAATTACTTGGAAATTTGTTATTGATTATGAACTAGAACATTTTGAACACTACATCGTACTATGAAAAAATCTTACTCGACTATCATTGAAATTTTCTGAAAAAAAAAAAAAAAAAAATTGTAACATACCTTAATCGGGTCTAGAGTGAGTGATAATTAATATTTTTTGCCATGACGCAATAGTTAGAAATTTCTGTACGCACCAACAGCTCAAGTTTAAAAACAAACCGAATTGGGGAAATAATGTACGCAATGCGAAAAAAATCTGTCACACAATCATGCTGCATGAACAAGTCCGTGTAACTCCACAAATGTTTAAAATTTGAAGATTTCTGAAAGAAAAGTGGTAAGTATAAACAAAGCTTATTATTAAACGAACCTAGGAATAGGAATAGAATGAAGCGTGAATTCTTTACAATTTTTATTTAAAGGTACATTGAAAAAAAAAGAGAGAAAAACACCACATTATCTGTTACAAAATAATCGAATAGAAAAACTTCTATGTAGTTTCGTGAACTTCTTGAACTTATTAGTACCTATGCTAACGGTCTCCTTACATTTAAATCACATTCCAATTTCAGTATATCTTTGAGGTACTTATGGCTGACTAGCTACTTAAATGAATGTTAACTGTGAAATACTCTATTCTATGAATAAGTGGGCAAATCATTAAACTTAGAATCTTCAACTTGAAAATCACATAAAATAGAAAACGGTTAGTTGTTGAGTAGGAACTTGAACGAATCAAAAACGAAAATACTAATACCACAGGTATGCAACTAAGTTTTTCCCGGAGAGGAACATTGAAAAAATAAAATAAATAAATAAATAACGCCACATTAGTCTTTTACAAAATAATGGAATATGAAAACTTCTATGTAGTTAAGTAAAACTCTCCAACTTATTAGTATGCTACCAGTCTCATTAAAATTATATCACATTCCAATTTCAGCTTATCTTTGAGATACCTATAGCAGATTAGGCACTTATAAAAAGAACATGATAAGTACATAACGATTAATTGTTATAACAATAATAAGAACAATAGTAGTAAGAAAAATATATAAATGTATATAATAAGTGGGTAGTATTATAATAAGTATTGCGAAAGAGTGGCCGAGGGCTCGAGAATCCCCTCAAGCATTAGCCACAGTATTTGGCTAACAAAATTAGATAAACTAATTAATAATGAGAGTTATTAGGTGGCAATGGAAGTGCCAAAGTACTGGCGCAGCTACCCAATATTTATGTTACGCTTATGATTGAGATATTACAATAGTTATTGTTCTTCACAACAACTAAGTCAACGACTTAGGAACATATAGGAAACACCTGATTAGCTACAATTAATTTCAAGTTTAGGTACTTAATGGACGAGTGCCCAACTTCACTTGTTTTGACAACTTCCGAAATTCATAAACTACAAAAGCCAATTGAGCTAGAACTTTATCACAGTAGGTACATAGGAACTTTTTTTCCCACGATTGTGGTTACTTTTTTACATATTACAGTAGGTACTGTTACAGCCTTCGGGTACACATCTATTTATCACAACAACATATGTAAGCACATACCTACATATATACTTAAGCAAGTTGGTTGGTACTCATTTTTTTCAAAAACCATTCAAAAAAGATTTAGGATCTAGCTTTTTGGCAGTTTCAGCAAATATTAATGACATTTAGGTACATTGTTAAGCACAATTTTGAGAATACATTTGTTAATGTTCTAGTTCGTCGTTAAACTCTAGGATTTGTTTCAGAATGCCTCAAAACGGATTTTAATTAAAAAAGTTTTCAACAATTTTGATTAAGAATTGCTTGGAGCCATTGCAATAGCTTCCTTTTCTAAAAAAAAAAAAAAAAAAAATGGTATCTAAAACAAAAACGAAACAAGTTGTAATCCATTGGGGTTTGGGGCTATTCAACTCACTGTCCTTTGAACAGTATCAAGTTTGTGTAAGTCTGACGCACACTGTTAGTCTGTCTTTTGGCATTTATTTTACGACCTTCATGGTACATCCGCAGGGCGAGATATGCCAGGCTTACAGCCTTTTTTAAATTGAATGTATGGTTATCTTCAAAATCATGGTCAAACGAGTGCTGTGCAAGAGAAGGGAAGGCTGTTGATCCACACGCCTTCAACACGTGGGAGGAAACTTCGGGGTAAAATACAGTTGCAGATGTGCTTTGCAGTTTGCCACTGTCGATGTGTTTGCGTAGCAATCTCTCTGTAAGACTACAAATACGTTGTACTCCTTCAGACGGATATATAAGTCCTCCCTTATCCTTAGCCTTAGCAATTAGAGAACGACCGGAAGCAGAATCCTTGCAACTCACAAGAGCATTGCTGCATTCAGAGCAATGTAACTTGCCCCTAACTTTTTTAACTACGAAGCCAGCTATATAGGCTACCACTTCCTCCCTGAATTCAGTAGTAGTACAAGAGACAGTTGAGAGCTGAAGGTAATCATGGTCGTCCAAAGGATCCTGGGTACTGTTGAGGACTCCAGCAATGTCGTCATCGTTGAGAAGTTTTAGAGACTGTATGGAAGAGTGGCTTATAATTTCAATAGGGTCTTTCTTGCTTTTATAAGAACTGCATGTCAAAATTCTGAAGTCCTTTTCAAGGGGAATACAATTTCCCGTTTTAATCAAAAACAGTTCTCTGTGAATGAGTATTTTTCGGAAGGCTTTCTTAATCTGTCTGCAACTTGGATTATTGTTCCGGCTATACTTCGCTCTCACGTAAGCAAACATAAGCTCAATATTGTCTTGACTTAGCTTGTACGTGGGAATGCAACACAATACCTGTTCGTTACTTACCAAGTCAAGATACATGTTTCTCACACTTTCCATCGTGATGAGGAACCCTACAAACCCTGTCTTTCTGGCACTGTTGACAGCCAAAGAGCCATCGTGAAGCTTCAATGATTTTATGTATGACTCCATATAAACAAAAAACTCAAAATATTCCTCATAATTGCTTGAAGTTATAGGTTTCTTGAAATATTTTTGATTGATACTTCTCGAGTTGAGAATGTCAAAAAGCCTATTGAACAAACGGAGGAACCTTACTGTTCCCTTAACATTCTCAAACTCTCTCAAACCCATACTCTTACAAACTTCCAATGCGCAAGCCACAGATTCGCTAAAAACATGCACGCATAAACTGACCTTCATTATTTGCTTCTTGAAAAGTATGTGATTAATTTTCAACTTATTAGCTAATACGAGACCTTCTTTCTCCTGCAACTCGTTGAGTTTGACTATGTGAGCCCAATTGATGGAGTCACCATCACTGTCGTAGAAAAGTTTCAAATCACACATACTGTTTCTCACTAGTTTTATCATATGGCAGGCGTCAAAAATAAAGTGAACTGGATTTTTGTTACATGGATGTGGGAATGAAGTTGCCAAGTTCCCATGGTCAAAACAACACCCAAGAAATCTTCCCATTGCAAAATTATACTGGGGACCATCGCAAGTTACAGAAACTATTCGAATACCTGTTGGAGCCAACCACTCCAAACATCTTACGATGAGCGATGCTCGCTGTTCACCATTTAGACCAGCGACAAAGAAATAGGCTACAGGAATTCTCCAGTTTCCGTTGATACAGTTCAGCAAGAAAACAAATGCATCCTTAGCAACTGGGCCATCGTCAGCACGATATTCTGCTCCTATATCCACGTAGCCAACAAACTTCAGTCCATCCCACTCAACAGTTTGACGTATGGCCATTTCATCAACTATAAGGGAACAAACAAGAGGGTATGGAGTACTGCGGCTGTTGTGATACAACGCGGTAAAGGCTTCACTGGAAAAACCTGGCGATGCATCTATCGTCTCATACCAACGTGAAAGTGTGCGAGGGTGCGGTAAAGATGAATGGAATTGGTCCCGTACATATAAGCTTTAGGTGAAATGAAATGTAAAGTAACTGCAAAGCTTCGCAGACCAGAACAATATTTCTTATTTCTGGAAGCACTGCGCTGAGCAGCAAGTTTCGATACTGTTGGAATGTTCTCCAATGCTTCCATCTGTTCAGACAGGATTAAATTTTGTTTTCGGAGTCTTGGTAGAATGCCCTTGAGATTAGTTATTGCTGTCTTCAACCTCCTGGTGGATTGATGGAGAATTTTGAGTTTTTTGCGACAAAAACCGAGCTGTTCATCTTTCTTCCTCAGCAATCTTCTCAAGGAATTTTTCCTGGGAGTGAAATCGTCTGGAGTAGCTCCACTTGAACATAGACTGACCTGCAATTCAAATCACCATTATAATAATATAGTAGAAGCAAATTGTATATCTAGTTGCAAAAAAAAAAAAAAAAAAAAAAAAAAAAAAAAAAAAAAAAAAAAAAAAAAATCAAACAATAATTTGATTCTGGCAGTAGGTAACCGAAGGATGGTTTCATTACAAATATCAGGTAGATACTATTTTTTTGTACCATTAAATACAGAGTCATTCCTTATAGCAATTTTATTACCAGAAACATAACTAAATAGGTATGAGATGGGATGAATGACGTCCCTTTGAATGGATTGTATATAATTTTAGTGAGAAATAAAATAAGAGGAAAAAAAAGTATCATGATTTCTCATGATATGAAGCCTAGCTTCAGAGCGACGTCCTAAAAATTAGCTATTGCAATGGCATCAAAACTATAGTTGATGAAATTTTATAGTAGATACAAGGTTGATGGTAGGGGTACTATACACTTACTGTTGAAGAGATGTCACGATAATTCGAAGCGGTTGAGTTGTTTCCAACAGTAGGCGTACTAAACTCTGTTGGAGAACAGTTATTTTCCAGAAGCTTCTTACTATCCAAAGAAGTCCGATGCTGGACCTGAAAATTAAAAATTAATACTAGAATAGGTATAGAACAAGGCTGCAGGAGAGTGGTGGGGTGGGTAGAATTGAATGAACGAAATAAATTCGTATTCCAAGTACCTATTTGTAGGGAAGAGAACCTTACTTGATCATGAGATTCTGGAGGTTCTTGAGGTTCGTTGGTTGTTATGTTATATTCTGTTGAGGGTTGGTCAATTTCTATTGTATCATGCAACATATCCTCATGCTGGATCCGAGGTGGAAAGTATTCCGCTGGTAGAGATGATCCGACCAGTTTGGATGTCCCAGGGATTTCTTCGGCAATCAACTGTCAAAAACAACGAAAATTTAAAACAAGACACAAAAACCTTCTGCCAAGTAGGTGTGGCTCGTTACGTTCCTCCCATTTAAATCACATCCTGAAAATCATTATACAGGGTGTATTAAGCTATTAAGGTAGATACTATTTTTGTACACCATTAAATACAGAGTCCTTCCTTATAGCAATTGTATTACCAGAAACATAATGACTAAATATGAGATGGGATGAATGACGTCCCTTTGAATGGATTGTATATAATTTTGGTGAGAAATAAAATAAGAGAAAAAAAAAGTATCATGATTTCTCGGAAACCCCCCCCTCCCTCTCTCTCTCTAAGCATTTAACCCCTTCACCAACAGCAAATTTTATATTATATCCCAAGGTTGCATAAATGGACTAAAATCTGGATCGAGCACACAATGAAAATAGTCACCAATATATGAATATAATAAAAATATCACAATTTATCGGCGGTTGTTCCCTACCCCCTGGATCTATTCCAATAGGTCGTCCATCTTTTGACGAAGCCTAGCTTCAGAGCGACGTCCTAAAAATTAGCTATTGCAATGGCATTAAAGCTATAGTTGATGAAATTTTATAGTAGATACAAGGTTGATGGTAGGGGTACTATACACTTACTGTTGAAGAGAAGTCACGATAATAATTAGAAAGGGGGGTTGAAAAAAAGACCCGGTGAGAAAGACCAGAAGCTGTTGTGATGTTTCCAACAATAGGCGTACTAAACTCTGCTGGAGAACAGTTATTTTCGAGAAGCTTCTTACTATCCAAAGAAGTCTGATGCTGGACCTGAAAATTAAAAATTAATATTAGAATAGGTACATACAACAAGGCTGCACAAGGGTGGTGGGGTGGGTAGAATTACGTGAACGAAATAAATTCGTATTCCAAGTACCTATTTGTAGGGAAGAGGTCCTTACTTGATCATGAGATTCTGGAGGTTCTTGAGGTTCGTTGGTTGTTATGTTATATTCTGTTGTGGGTTGGTCAATTTCTATTGTATCATGCAACATATCCTCATGCTGGATCCGAGGTGGAAAGTATTCCGCTGGTAGAGATGATCCAACCAGTTTGGATGTCCCAGGGATTTCTTCGGCAATCAACTGTCAAAAACAAAAAAAAATTGAAACAAGACACAAAAACCTTCTGCCATGTAGGTGTGGCTCGTTACGTTCCCCCCATTTAAATCACATCCTGAAAATCATTATACAGGGTGTATTAAGCTAGTAAGGTAGATACTATTTTTTTACACCATTAAATACAGAGTCCTTCCTTATAGCAATTGTATTACCAGAAACATAATGACTAAATATGAGATGGGATGAATGACTTCCCTTTGAATGGATTGTATATAATTTTGGTGAGAAATAAAATAAGAGGGAAAAAAAGTATCATGATTTCTCGGAAACACCCCCCCCCCCCCCCCCTCTCGCTACGCATTTAACCACTTCACCAACAGCAAATTTTATATTATATTCCAAGGTTGCATAACTGGACTAAAATCTGGATCGAACACACAATAAAATAGTCACCAATATATGAATATAATAAAAATATCACAATTTATCGGCGGTTGTTCCCTACCCCCTGGATCTATTCCAATAGGTCGTCCATCTTTTGACGAAGCCTAGCTTCAGAGCGACGTCCTAAAAATTAGCTATTGCAATGGCATCAAAACTATAGTTGATGAAATTTTATAGTAGATACAAGGTTGATGGTAGGGGTACTATACACTTACTGTTGAAGAGATGTCACGATAATTCGAAATGGGGGTTGAAAAAAAGACCCGGTGAGAAAGACCAGAAGCGGTTGTGTTGTTTCCAACAGTAGGCGTACTAAACTCTAAACAGAAGGTAGGCGTACTCAACGCAACGTGGTCATATTTGAGATCCTTGGAAAAAATTATGAAGAATCAAAACCTGTTTTCAAATACGGCCACAAATAAGGATTCAAGGAGGGGGAGGGGGACAACTTGAACGACACCCTCTATTTGTGTAATACATAGATAGTAGAATATATTAAATTCAGTACAATTTTGGTTTATTATTTCCAATAATAAGCCTATGTGATCGTATAGCAAAAATTTTTTATAAACCCCCCTCAAACTTTGTCACTTTACGTTTCAAGGTGCGTAGAATCCAAATTTGAAATGTCCGTCCGCCGTTCGCCGTCCGGGCCATAAAAGGCCTTAGAATTGACTTAAAAAATCTGTTCTTTCGCACATAGACTCCACTTGGGGTCTAGTTGGTCCTAACTTCTCTCCAGCTCGATCGCTCCACTCTCATGGGTGCTATGAGCCAAAAATAGGTGAAAAAGTGTCTTTTTTTCGTATATTTCAAGTTGTATAGAAATTGGAGATTTATGAGTGAAAAGAAAATGTTAGCTATTAATTTTATGGAAAAAAAGTATTCTAAATGATACTCTTCTATTCAAAAAGAGATTTTGGATTTTAGGCTATTTTTTGCAATTTTATAGATTTTTTAAAACAAAATTTAATGAAGCTCAAGTTTTTAGCATAATTTCGTACATAAATTTTTGAATGTTCTATTTCATAGTTGATAAACTTTATTTGACCAATCTTATGCTAAAAAATATCAATTTAAAGATTCTTAGCCATTTTCAGTGATTTTGTCAGCACATTTTTTGAAATTTGACCAATTAAATGATATCAATATACAGTATAGGTAACACTTTTATGTGTTGGAAAGATGACTTGGTAATAAATTGTTTTGTTTATCAACTATATTAAAAAGCGTAAAATTGTGAGGTTCCGCTGCTGTAATGGATTGAACCCATTTGTGAGGTCCGAAGCTCCTAGTTCCGATACTAAGTATACTATAAGCGGCGTTTAATAATTATGGACCAGAGATCTACGTAGAAGGGCTGTCTAATACATAAATAATAAACCTTTGTGTAATAATTTGCAGCGTTTTTTATTTTCGTTTGATTGTCAATCACACTGTTCATAAGATGTTCCCAGTTGGGGGCCACCCTGGAAATGCAAAAGATGATATTACCTGGCAGGGAGAGTAGGATGGAAAATGTTAGCTACGGGGATAAATCGAGAGATTTCCAACGAATGCTGAACGATTTTTGTGTCCCGAAAAATAAGGAAGTTAGGTTTCATTAAAAATCGGTTGAATAAGTGAAACTCATTAATACGGTTAGGATGACCTTTTTGGTAGTTGATGTGATGCAAAGAGCTTATATTTGAATAAGCTATGACTGTGTTCCATGTAAAAATGGCCGGGCTATTTTGGTGACATGATTTTGGACTGTAGGTAAGGCTAAAGCTACCCTATGCTAAAATATAAACTCACATTTCGTTGAACAACATCAACCGTCCGGTATCGAAACACAGAGGGAACAGCATGTTTTCTGAGCTCCGCTTTTCCTGAGAAAGCGATAGGGAAGAAATCTTCCTTTTTGAAATGTTGGGAGCAAACGACGGCATGCTTGGATGCAACGTCTCCGCCAAGGCTTCTCATCCATTGCATCCGCAATTCAGGTTCTCTTGGGAACCTAGAGTGAAGAAAAAACTTAGAGCCTGTCATCAAATGCAGACAATAACTGAGTTTTAAATGAGGAAATGATTTGCGAAACCGTGAAAAATAATGGAGAAGGGTAAGGGGCAGAAAATGTGTAGTTAAGTAGTTACACATATCAACAGAAAACGATCTACCAAGATCAAAATTATTGTAATGGGGTTGAAAAATAGACACTTCAGGTTGTATAATCTTGTGTAAAACTAATAATAATTACATGCATACGTAAAGAAGGGAGGATGTAAGTAGTTGAACTTACTTGTGGAAGCTCCAGGGAGAGTTACCAATCGCCTTGCTACGGCATCCTCTTACGCAGCATTGCTTAACCATCCTAAGCTCGAAATCAAGCACAATCACACTGCTATCAAACACGACGCACCAAAAATTAATAATAGCAATGCCATCTTCTTGACGACGCAGATGAAGGTATAATAAACTGGTAAAATCAACTCGCTCGTCAATGCGGGAGCGTTCTCTAAAGTTCAGAGTTTACGATAACAAACAACAAAAACGGAGGGTGAGGTCGCAACGGAGGCAAGATTTGAAATGAGGTTTTATAACAGTGTTGGAGGTTACCCCCCCACCATACGATTGTAGGCTCCACCCCTTCGAGAAAACTGGCTTCATAAGCTCCCACATGCTGACACATGCCCTCTCTGTCCTATTATAAGCTCTTTGGATCAGCTGATGTAAGATGTGATTTGAGTTTGGTGAATGAATGGGGATTGTATACCTAGGACATATTTCTTATTTAAGATTTACATCCTAATTGTGCACCGTACATGTACACCACTATTTAACACCATTAATATTTCATATATTTTACACTGTGGGAATAAATTAATGTTGAAATGACGCCAGTACAATCTAGTGGATGTTTGATGAAGGTAGATCAGCTGTTGTGTGTCCCAAAAAAAAAAAAAAAAAAAATAGGAGGCACCAAGATTTGGGCATGGGAACCGAAGTATGTACATACTAATATCTAGACAGTTATGTCTACATACATAATTAATACTAAAATGTAACAATAATAAGTAATATCAAACAAAACAAATTACAATAAACTGCATTGTCATTTGAATTGAACGTGGCGAGCGCGGGTCAGTCAATTGCAAAGCCAACGCGACTGTAGTGGCACCTATGCCTTGACGCGGAAACAGCGTTGAATTCAGAGCAATAGCCCTCCATCTTATTAATATGGGTGATATTCTCGAGACTTGGACACTAGCGCATCCTTACGTTGAGGCAAGCGAAATCGAAGTTATTTTACCTTGTTGTCATGGTGATGAGTAAACATATGCTAAAATGCCCCATTTGTAGTCACAGCTGGACAACAGCATAACATAGTCTCACCTAGTTCCGAGTCAATATTTTCATTATTTGTAATATGCAAGGTGATAAATTGTACGCAAATTACACCAAGTTATTATCAGGTGTTGACCTCAAACGCTACGAATGCAAGATTTAATCTGTGGGGTAGAGATCCATATGAAATGTGTGTTGGGGAGTTGACATACAAGTGTTCTAGATGATCCAGACATCAGCCGCAAAAATGTTGTGGATTACCTATCTAGTTTTAGAACTGTTCTTTGAATCAATTGAAACTAAAAATCTTTAGAGTACTGTGAAAGTGGTCTTGTGAAAGGATGTGTTATGAGAGCTCTGTTATGCGGGAATAGTAAGTTGTATCACATGTGGAAAGGTAAGTACCTAGAGGTAAGGTATACCTACATACTTTCCGTATATTATTACTTGTTCATGTAGGTACTTCATTGATCAAAACGAAAGTAAGTACCTAATTACCTTTTTTGTCCATAAAATTTGCGTAGCTACAAAACTCGCGCATAACTGCACTGCTAATGCCGCCTTTATTAAATCTTACCTTCAGAGGAATGCATTTCAAGGTTTTTTCCTTGCAGCTGGTTTTTAATTCATGTTGCATGTTCCCTGATTCATTATTTGACAAACTTGCTAATCAGCGGTTGTATTCGTCGGCAAAGCAACGACCCACCTACTTTGTTTAGGCACTTTAAACCAACAGCAAATCTGGTAGGACGTACGTAACTACCTAAGTAGTTTCGTTTCTTGGTGTAGCAAAAACCTGCCTTGTTTATTTTGACAAACTATCAAATCTCTCCTTTTATTCATTCAATATAACAAGTAAAGCTTCCTCAGTTAAGCATAGTACTACGAACTTATAATAAAACGCTGATGAAGCTACCTGAGCAATGGCTAGGTACCTACACAGCAGTACGGACACCTGAGGAATTTTCAATCATCTTTTCTTTACTATTTTTCAGGTTAATAGTTATTCTCAAAGCCTAAACGAATGAAGTTCTTTAGTTTTCTGACTCTGATTAACTACAATAGTTAGTAGGCTCCTAGTCCAAATAAAAACTCGTTCACGTTGGATTGGTACCTATTGTTGACAGCAATCTACAACCAATTATTGCGCTGACAGGCATGATTATTGTAACATTTAGTCGAATTGAAACTTTGTATTGCTACAATATTATACTCTTTCAAAACAAAACTGTTGAAAAATGGCTTTATAACCACAAATTATGTTGACGTGAGACGGCAAACTTCTTGTGAGAAATAGGTTGGTTGAGTAGCGATTCATTGACGTAGGGCGGTATCATGGCCGACTTTGGCTGAAACGCGAAACTACTCCAGGCGTGACGTCACGAGAATATGGGCCATAAGGTAATAAGCGTTTTCTAAGGTTGTCATGCCAGTCCCATCCTCGATGGCGGCATAGTGACTGAGTGAATCAACATACGGAAGGCAAATGAGGGACACCCGTTTAATATTTTTGGCTGAAGCTGTCTCATATATATAGCTCATTTTCTCGTGACGTCACGCCTTAATTACAACCGCCTGACCGCCTTAAGTGGTCAGATGCGAATAAATCGCAACTCATACAACCTATTTTTCACAGTCAGTTACAGGTCAACGTAATATGTGGTTATAAAGACATCTTTTCAACACAGTTTTGTTTTGTGAAAGTAATACCTATTGTTTATAGTAATATAAGGTTTAAATCGACTAAATAGTCACAATAATCATGCCGGCCAGCACAGGACTGCAAAATGTTATACAGGCAGCTGGGGTTCAAACCACTGCAGAGTCAATATGTAATTATTTACTGCTTCTCAGTAGTTTTGCACTAGCCGCTATGGCCCATATTCTAGTGACGTCACGCCTGGAGTAGGTTCGCGTTTCAGCCAAAGTCGGCCATGACTGCTACTGTCTGTCAATGAATTGCTCCTCGACCAACATATTTCTCACAAGAAGTTTGCTGTCTCACGTCAACATAATTCGTGGTTATAAAGCCATTTTTCAACAGTTTTGTTTTGAAAAAGTATAATATTGTAGCAATATTCTATTAAATGTTATAATAATCGTGCCTGCCAGGCAATAATTGATTGTAGATTGCTGTCAAGGATACCAATCTAACATGAACGAGTTTTTATTTGGACTAGGAGCCTACTAACTATTGTAGTTATTCAGTGTGAAAACTAAAGAACTTCATTCGTTTAGGGTTTGAGAATAACTATTAACCTGAAAAATACACTGAGGTGCAAAAAATTTGGCCCACTCTCTAAAATGGAAGATTTTATGAAGTTACGACTAATATTCCCTTGTTACGACTAATATTTTCTTGTTTTCGACAGGGTTACTGTCTGAACTCATTCAGAGGCATTGTTTGTTGTTTTCTAGCCAGGGATGAAATTGTTTTGATCTCTCAACGATAGGGAATTGTATCGAAATGTGGTCATGTTTCACTGACTCCTACTTTCACGTTATCTTCCAAACAGAGATGTTGTTCATCTCTTCCACAGTAGTCCTCAGCTGAGGAGCGAGTGTTTTCCTGTACGTTGAGTGCATTCCAACAAAAAAAATATATATATATCAATTTAAGAGAAAAAAAAGTCTTTCCCACCGGAAATGGTAGTGGAAACTGTAGCTCTCATTAATGCTCAAATGCTAGTACGGCTTTATGAAACCGTCCGTGCTACTGTTAGACGTTCTCGAGAGACGGGATCGTACTCTAGAAAGCAGGGGTTCTAGCTGCCCATGAAAAACAACAATCGCTCAAGACAGGTACTTGTAAACCTTTGCTTTAACACTTTCAGTGCGTGTGGGCGCTTCAGCGCCCATCTGTGCATTCGTGCCACAAGGGAGGGTACTTAAGCGCCCCTGTATATGAAAAATCATTTTAGAATGTCATAAACAGATTTTCATTTAGCATTTTGAAAATATTGATTTTAAATTTTTGGAGCTACTAAAAGAGCTTCATTTTCCACAAAACTTTTCTAAAAAGGTAGGTAGGTACAGATACAATAATACCCAAATGGCATAAGATTTGCAGTCAGGAACTGCCTAGTTCAATTTCTTGCCGATGGCTTCGCATCCTTATTTGAAATCTTAGTTGAGAAAGAACGAAGAAGTTGGCCACACAAGGCAAAGGCAACGGAGATCTCCCACCACCATCCGTCAGAAAGAACACGTCAATCTGATAATCGAATTGATAACAGTATAAATTTCCCATATTTCACATTTTGTTGCCACACCTTGTTGGTATATTCAGTGCTTCCTACTTTCCTTGTTGTAATTGCGAAACGATTATATTTATTCGTTAACATTCATTGTTGTTTTTGGTTTACCTCAGTTTTTTACGCGGACTTCCAATGTCGGTTGATAACCATCTTGGTTTGCCTGAAAAGGTGTTTGAAATCATTTTGCTACACTTAGCTTTGGAAGATGTTCTATCTTGCTCGTTAGTTTGCCTTGGTTGGCGCAATGCCGTCAATAGCGACCGCATCTGGGAAAAGCTGTGCAGGAAAAACATATCGGAGGAGAGATTGAAGTTACGGGCTGAACGCAAGAGAGTGGGATCTTCGTACGAAGTGTTCGAATCGGAGAATCTGCCGATGCTGAGCGTTTGGAGAAGGAGATACATGGATGACGTCGATCTCAAAAGAAATTGGAAACATGGATGCTGCCAGGAAGACTTTATTAGCAATAATTCATCTCCCTTCGACGAGGTGGAGACTGATAATGAACTGTTATTGGTGCCTAAGGGTCTCAGCTTATCACTATACACCGTATTCAACATAGTGGACCAGCCGATCATGACAGGTGAAATACATCTCGCTCTAAGTAACCACACACCAGAACTCGTCAAATTTTCCAACAACATCCTGGTGATTGTTCAGCGCACGTTGCTGCAGCTTTATGTTAAAAACGAAGATAAAAACCTGAAGCTGAAGTTTCTCGCTTTGTATGACAGGGACCATTCGGAGACCATCCCCGATACCCCAGACCTGACAAACTGGTATGAGCGAATTGCCCCTGGGTACGTATATAACCATACATATGACCACAATGGTAAGTATTTTGTCGCCTTGCATTCACGTGATGGTGATGATGAGCTGCAGTACACACCACTACACATATGGGATTTGGAATTACAAACCAAAATCCAAGAAGTGGCTTTGCCTATGCAGGTGCCCGGAGAACAATTAGAATGTGCCTCTTTCTTTTTACGTGGGAACATCGTACATATAATTTTGATATATCAGAGTTGTACCTCGATATATGCTTATGATGTGGAGAAATCTAGTTACAGTGAAACTGTTCTGGAACTGGAAGGGCGTTTGGAAAGTAGACTATTCACGGGAACAGTGGCTGTTATGAAAAGTCTCTTGGAGGAAAAATTCCTTTTATTCGACTTGAGAGACGGTCGAATGTTGGACACGTTGACAAATAGGCAAGGTATCGTGGGTATGAGAGTACAGGCCTTTGGGAGTCTCGTTTTTTATTCAGAATATTATCTTAGTGATCCCTCCACAGTGACTGTCTATGATACGAAAAAGCTGTGTCTGGTAGACAAATTCCCAGTTGAGAGGAGTTACGGATATGTCTACAGGATCCACATCGTCATGGACAACATTATGCTCATCAGTACAGATAGGCAGCTCCTCATTCGAGACATGAAGACAAAAGAAATCCTGCGAACTGTCGAATGCTTTGATTTCCTTCCCCCGGACCTTACCTGCTCCAAGTTGGTTGTGGAAAAACCAGGAAATAAACTCGTAGTTCTCCACTTCTGGTAGAAGGTAATTATGTACCAGAAACATCTACCAATTGTCTTCACTAGTGTTTTAATTTTTTATTTTTTCATACGCAGTGCTTACTGTGATCATCACAAGCAACGAACCCAATATTTACTTATTCAATATAAATATTATCGTGAATTTGTTGAGAATTTTTTGAATTCCCTTAATACAAACTTCGAAATATTTGCCTTTTTTAACAATTTACTTCAAATTTCAAAACCTTCTATTTTTAAATTGAAAAAAAAAAAAAAAAATCTGGTGCGAGGCTTCACACTACTTTCCCTACTTGTATTCATTACACATGGATGCTATTATGATGGGTCGTATCTATTGGAAAAATAATCAAGAAAGTGCTATAAAGTTCCAGTCATGCAGCATGATCGTATGAGCGAATTTTCGTAAATTATCGTACTACATTATGTTACATTGTTTTGAAAATTAAGGACTTTGAGGGATAAGAAATTGTGAACTACCAATTTTATTTTAAAAGAGATTTTGGAGTTTTATAGATTTTTTAGCACATTTTAATGAAATTGAAGTACATTTTTCTGCATAATTTTGCACATATATTTTTTGATGTTCTATTTTATAGTTAATAAACTTTATTTGAGCAATATTCTGCTAAAGAATTATGAAGATTTGTGGTTAAACTGTTGAAAAGTAACAACGCTACACGCACATAAAAAGTGAATGGATATGCCACTGGCTTCCCTGGTAACTGCATCACCTTGAGTAAACCATTTGAAAGAAAAATCAACTGAGTATTGAACTAGGGAGAAAAAACAGGGAGTAGTGGATTCATCCAGTAAGAGTCCAAAACTAGTTTGTATACATAAGCTAGGACTTCTCAGGGGAATTAAGGAGGGGGAAATTTGTCCATTGGAATGTAGAGTCATGTTATAAATTCACAGAGCGACTTCCCAACGAATGATTTTTGTGGGATGGGAAATCAGGAATTTATACTCTCTCTGGCAACGATTGGGTAGTAGGTGAAAAAAGCGTGACAATTTTTGCTGTCGGGCGAAAATTTTGTATTATCCCCAGTGCTAAGAAATCCATGTAAGGAAAAATTTACTTCAACAAATAGCTTCAGATCACAAAATTGAGAGACCATAAAATCGTTCACTACAAGACGAGATCGGTATCGCTAATCGCGCTGGCAGGCATGATTACTCCGATCATTTAGTTGAATTGAAACTTTACATTACTACAACATTACTTTCGCAAAACAAAACTGTTGGATAATGTCATTATAACATCGTATTAGGTTGACATAAAACGGCAAACTTCTAGTGAAACCCTTAGTAATTTCCAAACTCATACGGTGGATACAGCTTTCTACAAGTACGCAACCACGAGAGACATTTTATGTCTTTGTGCCCCCTTTCCCCTTCCTATAAAACCCCGTATTGTACTTTTGTTTGTGGAAATTTATTGCAAAAACACGTTTAAAAAAAAATATATATTTTTTTTAATTCAAATAAATTTCAAAATACAATTTTGTTTTACTCATACCATAATTATATTTTGCTTTGTAGTTAATTATTAATACGAGGGTATTCCATACAATCCTATCTTTTGTTTCTTCTTTATTCGTTGAAAGTATTGATTAGAAACCGACAAAGAAAAAGATCGACATTTGATTTGTTAGCTGATCTGGGATCGGTCAGTTGTGTTCAGAAGTCCCTCAAGGGCCCACATACCAAATCTCAGAATCGTGGGATCATTATGGAAAAAACTGGATTCTAGAGCCGCTCAGCTGATCTGGGATCGGTCAGTTGTGTTCAGAAGTCCCTCAAGGGCCCACATACCAAATCTCAGAATCGTGGGATCATTAAGGAAAAAAATGGATTCTAGATCCACTCAGCTGATCTGGGATCGGTCAGTTGTGTTCAGAAGTCCCTCTAGGGCCCACATACCAAATCTCAGAATCGTGGGGTCATTAAAGAAAAAATGGATTCTAGAGCCACTCAGCTGATCTGGGATCGGTCAGTTGTGTTCAGAAGTCCCTCAAGGGCCCACATACTAAATCTCAGAATCGTGGGATCATTAGGGAAAAAACTGGATTCTAGAGCCACTCAGCTGATCTGGGATCGGTCAGTTGTGTTCAGAAGTCCCTCAAGGGCCCACATACCAAATCTCAGAATCGTGGGATCATTAGGGAAAAAACTGGATTCTAGAGCCACTCAGCTGATCTGGGATCGGTCAGTTGTGTTCAGAAGTCCCTCAAGGGGCTACATACCAAATCTCAGAATCGTGGGATCATTAGGGAATCTCCGCGTAACGCTCTCCGTGTGACGCTTTTTCATTTATGTGCCATAGTAAAGACATAAAATGTCAAAAATGTAAAGTCATTAATTTTTAGCTGTTTTTGCTATTTTTAGTGATTTTTTTAGCACTTTTTGGAAATTTAAGTTAATTAAATGTGCTGAAAAAATGCTGACCAACGAACTCGTCCTTCCTTTTGGAATTTTTATCTCTTTTTATACGGCCCGTAACCACTTGGAGGTACGCAGTTAGGGAGAAATTTATAACACTAGTGAAGTATGAAAATATGAGTTGTGTTCACAATAACTTGAGAGACTGAACATTTTCTGGGGAAAAACAAACATGTGACCTACAACACCTGTTGAAAAACAATACCAGAGTAGCAATATATCCCAGCATGATTTTTGGGGTTAGATGACAGAAATGTTGTTCAACTACCTTCCAACATTGAAGTTTGAGTGACGTCAGAGGTCTATATTTCATCCAAAATACGCGTGTATATGTAACAAACCTACGTCTTAGAACTCGTGGATGTGTACTGAATGGTTAATATGCAGTCTTTTTGACATTTTATGTCTTTGCTATGGCACATAAACTAAAAAAACGTCACGGAAAATAATTGCTCACGGAAATTGCTCACGAAAATTGTCCCAAGTGGCCACAACGATGATTATGACCATCAGAAATGACGTTGATTTGGTATGTAGCCCCTTGAGGGACTTCGGAACACAACTGACCGATCCCAAATCAGCTGAGTTGCTCTACAATCCAGTTTTTTCCCTAATGATCCCACGATTCTGAGATTTGGTAAGTATGTGGGCCCTTGAGGGACTTCTGAACACAACTGACCGATCCCAGATCAGCTGAGTGGCTCTAGAAGCCAGTGTTTTCCCTAATGATCCCACGATTCTGAGATTTGGTATGTGGGCCCTTGAGGGACTTCTGAACACAACTGACCGATCCCAGATCAGCTGAGTGGCTCTAGAATCCAGTTTTTTCCCTAATGATCCCACGATTCTGAGATTTGGTATGTAGCCCTTTGAGGGACTTCTGAACACAACTGACCGATCCCAGATCAGCTGAGTGGCTCTAGAATCCAGTTTTTTCCCTAATGATCCCACGATTCTGAGATTTGGTATGTGGGCCCTTGAGGGACTTCTGAACACAACTGACCGATTACAGATCAGCTGAGTGGCTCCAGAATCCAGTTTTTTCCCTAATGATCCCACGATTCTGAGATTTGGTATGTGGGCCCTTGAGGGACTTCTGAACACAACTGACCGATCCCAGATCAGCTGAGTGGCTCTAGAATCCAGTTTTTTCCCTAATGATCCCACGATTCTGAGATTTGGTATGTAGCCCTTTGAGGGACTTCTGAACACAACTGACCGATCCCAGATCAGCTGAGTGGCTCTAGAATCCAGTTTTTTTTCCCTAATGATCCCACGATTCTGAGATTTGGTATGTGGGCCCTTGAGGGACTTCTGAACACAACTGACCGATTACAGATCAGCTGAGTGGCTCCAGAATCCAGTTTTTTCCCTAATGAACCCACGATTCTGAGATTTGGTATGTGGGCCCTTGAGGGACTTCTGAACACAACTGACCGATCCCAGATCAGCTGAGTGGCTCTAGAATCCAGTTTTTTCCCTAATGATCCCACGATTCTGAGATTTGGTATGTGGGCCCTTGAGGGACTTCTGAACACAACTGACCGATCCCAGATCAGCTGAGTGGCTCTAGAATCCAGTTTTTTCCCTAATGATCCCACGATTCTGAGATTTGGTATGTAGCCCTTTGAGGGACTTCTGAACACAACTGACCGATCCCAGATCAGCTGAGTGGCTCTAGAATCCAGTTTTTTCCCTAATGATCCCACGATTCTGAGATTTGGTATGTGGGCCCTTGAGGGACTTCTGAACACAACTGACCGATTACAGATCAGCTGAGTGGCTCCAGAATCCAGTTTTTTCCCTAATGAACCCACGATTCTGAGATTTGGTATGTGGGCCCTTGAGGGACTTCTGAACACAACTGACCGATCCCAGATCAGCTGAGTGGCTCTAGAATCCAGTTTTTTCCCTAATGATCCCACGATTCTGAGATTCGGTATGTGGGCCCTTGAGGGACTTCTGAACACAACTGACCGATCCCAGATCAGCTGAGTGGCTCTAGAATCCAGTTTTTTCCCTAATGATCCCACGATTCTGAGATTTGGTATGTGGGCCCTTGAGGGACTTCTGAACACAACTGACCGATCCCAGATCAGCTGAGTGGCTCTAGAATCCAGTTTTTTCCCTAATGATCCCACGATTCTGAGATTTGGTATGTGGGCCCTTGAGGGACTTCTGAACACAACTGACCGATCCCAGATCAGCTGAGTGGCTCTAGAATCCAGTTTTTTTCCCTAATGATCCCACGATTCTGAGATTTGGTATGTAGCCCCTTGAGGGACTTCTGAACGCAACTGACCGATCTCGGATCAGCTGAGTGGCTCTAGAGTCCAGTTTTTTCACTAATGATCCCACGATTCTGAGATTTTGTATGTGGGCCCTTGAGGGACTTCTGGACACAACTGACCGATCCCAGATCAGCTGAGTGGCTGTAGAATCTAGTTTTTGACATTTTATGTCTTTGCTATGGCACATAAACTAAAAAAACGTCACGGAAATTGCTCACGAAAATATTCTGATGATTTCCGCTTACAACCGAGTCGTTGCTAGGGAAATGGTACTTCGTCGTTTTTCATCTCACTAAATTCGTTGTTCATTCGTTTGAAAGCTCTCGATTTATCCAACCATAATATGTTAACTACTGCGAAGTGCGTGGCCAACAAGCTGAGTTATGAGCATGGTTATTTGAATAATTGTGTACACTCAGGTGATCATTCTCAATAATTGATATTGTGAACATAACTGCAACCGCTTGTTAAATTTTGATGATACGAGTCTGCAACTAAAGACATAAAATGTCCCAATGTGTTGCAGACTCGTATGCAAGCGTCGAAATGGTGTTTCTGATGATTTCCGCTTACAACCGAGTCGTTTGCCCTTATGTATAACGTGAGTGTCACACAATGATGTCGGATCTCTTTTGGGTTTATTATTTTCAGTAATGAATCCACCGTCCTCGATGGCGTCTGAAGCTTTTCTCCATAAACTGCTGGAGAATCTTCGGCAATTTATTAGGCAATTTCTTGGTATCCCGGTCCCACTATCTAGCTGTCGTTCAAGGAATTCAAAGCATGATCGTCTAATCAATAGACCCGCTAGCAGCGCGTGATTTCTCATTGTTCTCGCGCTTAGAAATTCGAAGGTTTTTTTTTAGATGTTCAAGTCCTTAGGGAAAGCAAACTATTCAACATAAAGCGTTGCGGGTGGTTTTAATAGATTCTTTAGGATTAAATTTACCCTTGAGAAGCAAAAAATTATTTTTTGTTTTTTCTTTTTTTAATAAATTTTTATTGGCTCAAGATTACACTTTTACGCCATATTGGGTAATACATTTTTCATTAATACATATTTTCAGTTATCTAATAATACTGTGACAGCTCCCGTCAGAATCCAAGAGAATGCGCGTCCTTCGCTTCGTCGTAATTCTCACATTCTTGAAAGGCTGCGTTTGGCGATAGATGGGGATCCGAGAACCGGAAAACCAATCTACTCCGTGTGGTATTATTATCAACGCTTGTTGTAATGATAAACATTACTTGTAGTTAAGATGCTGAATTACTTAGTTTCCCAAAAGTTACTCTCATTCTTGATAGTTGTATTCCTTGTGAATTAAAGCCTAATTCAGGTTAAAGTGTTCTATTATTCATCACAATTTAATTCACAAGGAGTTTATCATGAAAAAGCTACTCCGTCCAGATAAATTGCTAGCAAATCCAAATGCTCTAGACGCAGATCAACAATGGACATACTGGTATCGAACTCTTCAAAACTACATGGCAGCAACTGCTGAAAATGAAGATGACGACGAAGTAAAACTTTCTGTTCTTATAAACCATCTGACACCTAACCTCTATATACACATTGCTGAATGTCTCACGTACCCTGAAGCTATTGAAACCCTGAAAGCTCTGTTTATAAAACCTAAAAGTGTCATATTCGTTCGTCACCAACTTGCAATTCGAAAGCAAAGAGCTGATGAAACCGTAGACCAATAATTCGTTCTCTCCATGAACTAAGTAGGGACTGCGATTTCACATCAGTTTCAGCAGAAGAGCATAGGGCTCAGTATATTCGTGACGCTTTCGTCAGAGGGTTGTTCAATCCTTCAATGAGGGTATCATAGCACAAAATGCTATTAGTACGAGTGGTATCTCTCGGGATACTGTCACACTCTCTCTCCCGAGGATTTAGGCCCCATTGCAGCTCTGTGGTGGTGGGGGGGGGGGGGGGGTACCTAAGTCCTTGATAATACTAAATATTTTTATAGGTCACAGTTGATTGTACTAAGGTACAGCAGCTAAAGTTCTTTGTAGACCATTTGCTCTGCTGATGTCAGAATAAAATCTTAGTTGAATGGAGCTGGGATTTTATCACTTATATTGTCCATAAGAAGTTGTCGTTTTCGAGAAAATATGGGGCACTCCAATATTTTGTGTTGCGCAGTCTTCCTCTCTACTGTGATCCCAGCCGCTGGTTACATTTCCAATTCCAAATCGTTGAAAATAGGAATCACAGAGGATACGTCCACTTCGTAATCTGGAAATAGTTTTTATTAGAATAAACTAAGGATATGAGGTTCTTGTAATCTAGCTCAAGTCAGCAGAGTGCGCTGTCGTCATTCTTGTTTCGATGTCCTTATCAACAAGTGTGTTCCTTGTTGCTTCCTTCTTGGCTCTGTTCTGTTCTCTCGAATATATATGATTATTATCCGTTTCCATCCACGCTTTTGTTCATAATTACCACTATTACTCTACATATTTCTAATAGTTTTTATGAAGTTTTTTATCTTCAGATGGATAGAAGTCAAACCAAAGTGTTGCTGGAAGTGTTGGAAAGAGAGTTAGTTCTGTGGTAGGTGCCTGACGGGTAGGAGTTGATGAGATTTTTTCAATTTCAACTTATTTATTGGTCTTGATACAGAAGTAGGGTGAAGACCCCTCTAGTTATCTGTACAGATAAGTAACAATTAAAATGGACAGATGGCTCTAAATGTACGAAATTACAAATTTTTTCAAAAATAAGAGAGGGAGAGAATAATCAGGAAGAGAGAAGGAATTAAGGAAAAATTGAGAGAGAAAAGGGAAAACGCATCAGAAGTGAGATTTTTTGCCATTTGAGGAATTTGAGGAATTTTGCCATGTTCGACGCATGTCCTGGTGGATACGTTGATAAATAGGAATCTTTCTGTTTCAACTTAATTTTTATTTATTCAAGTTGTATTAAAAAAGCGGAAATCATCAGAAACACCATTTCGACGCTTGCATACGAGTCTGCAACACATTGGGACATTTTATGTCTTTAGTTGCAGACTCGTATCATCAAAATTTAACAAGCGGTTGCAGTTATGTTCACAATATCAATTATTGAGAATGATCAATTGAGTGTACACAATTATTCAAATAACCATGCTCATAACTCAGCTTGTTGGCCACGCACTTCGCAGTAGTTAACATAATATGGTTGGATAAATCGAGAGCTTTCGAACGAATGAACAACGAATTTAGTGAGATGAAAAACGACGAAGTACCATTTCCCTAGCAACGACTCGGTTGTAAGCGGAAATCATCAGAATATTTTCGTGAGCAATTTCCGTGACGTTTTTTTAGTTTATGTGCCATAGCAAAGACATAAAATGTCAAAAACTAGATTCTAGAGCCACTCAGCTGATCTGGGATCGGTCAGTTGTGTTCAGAAGTCCCTCAAGGGCCCACATACCAAATCTCAGAATCGTGGGATCATTAGTGAAAAAACTGGACTCTAGAGCCACTCAGCTGATCCGAGATCGGTCAGTTGCGTTCAGAAGTCCCTCAAGGGGCTACATACCAAATCTCAGAATCGTGGGATCATTAGGGAAAAAACTGGATTCTAGAGCCACTCAGCTGATCTGGGATCGGTCAGTTGTGTTCAGAAGTCCCTCAAGGGCCCACATACCAAATCTCAGAATCGTGGGATCATTAGGGAAAAAACTGGATTCTAGAGCCACTCAGCTGATCTGGGATCGGTCAGTTGTGTTCAGAAGTCCCTCAAGGGCCCACATACCAAATCTCAGAATCGTGGGATCATTAGGGAAAAAACTGGATTCTAGAGCCACTCAGCTGATCTGGGATCGGTCAGTTGTGTTCAGAAGTCCCTCAAGGGCCCACATACCAAATCTCAGAATCGTGGGATCATTAGGGAAAAAACTGGATTCTGGAGCCACTCAGCTGATCTGTAATCGGTCAGTTGTGTTCAGAAGTCCCTCAAGGGCCCACATACCAAATCTCAGAATCGTGGGATCATTAGGGAAAAAACTGGATTCTAGAGCCACTCATCTGATCTGGGATCGGTCAGTTGTGTTCAGAAGTCCCTCAAGGGCCCACATACCAAATCTCAGAATCGTGGGATCATTAGGGAAAAAACTGGATTCTAGAGCCACTCAGCTGATCTGGGATCGGTCAGTTGTGTTCAGAAGTCCCTCAAGGGCCCACATACCAAATCTCAGAATCGTGGGATCATTAGGGAAAAAACTGGATTCTAGAGCCACTCAGCTGATCTGGGATCGGTCAGTTGTGTTCAGAAGTCCCTCAAGGGCCCACATACCAAATCTCAGAATCGTGGGATCATTAGGGAAAAAACTGGATTCTGGAGCCACTCAGCTGATCTGTAATCGGTCAGTTGTGTTCAGAAGTCCCTCAAGGGCCCACATACCAAATCTCAGAATCGTGGGATCATTAGGGAAAAAACTGGATTCTAGAGCCACTCAGCTGATCTGGGATCGGTCAGTTGTGTTCAGAAGTCCCTCAAAGGGCTACATACCAAATCTCAGAATCGTGGGATCATTAGGGAAAAAACTGGATTCTAGAGCCACTCAGCTGATCTGGGATCGGTCAGTTGTGTTCAGAAGTCCCTCAAGGGCCCACATACCAAATCTCAGAATCGTGGGATCATTAGGGAAAAAACTGGATTCTAGAGCCACTCAGCTGATCTGGGATCGGTCAGTTGTGTTCAGAAGTCCCTCAAGGGTCCACATACCAAATCTCAGAATCGTGGGATCATTAGGGAAAAAACTGGATTCTGGAGCCACTCAGCTGATCTGTAATCGGTCCGTTGTGTTCAGAAGTCCCTCAAGGGCCCACATACCAAATCTCAGAATCGTGGGATCATTAGGGAAAAAACTGGATTCTAGAGCCACTCAGCTGATCTGGGATCGGTCAGTTGTGTTCAGAAGTCCCTCAAAGGGCTACATACCAAATCTCAGAATCGTGGGATCATTAGGGAAAAAACTGGATTCTAGAGCCACTCAGCTGATCTGGGATCGGTCAGTTGTGTTCAGAAGTCCCTCAAGGGCCCACATACCAAATCTCAGAATCGTGGGATCATTAGGGAAAACACTGGCTTCTAGATCCACTCAGCTGATCTGGGATCGGTCAGTTGTGTTCAGAAGTCCCTCAAGGGCCCACATACCAAATCTCAGAATCGTGGGATCATTAGGGAAAAAACTGGATTCTAGAGCCACTCAGCTGATTTGGGATCGGTCAGTTGTGTTCAGAAGTCCCTCAAGGGGCTACATACCAAATCAACGTCATTTCTGATGGTCATAATCATCGTTGTGGCCACTTGGGACAATTTTCGTGAGCAATTTTCGTGAGCAATTATTTTCCGTGACGTTTTTTTAGTTTATGTGCCATAGCAAAGACATAAAATGTCAAAATCCCTGAATGGTAGACGTCTGTCTATTTTTTTTTATTCAGTCTTTAGCGTTTTCTAGAGTTTACGTGCTGCGCTCTATCAGGAGGTTCTAATATTCTGAGCCCGATTTTCAGACCATTGACTTACACGCCCAACGGTCCATAATCGTCAAGGAAAAGCTCCATGCTCGATAAATTATCAATATTATCATTATCAAAGTTGCTTGAACTCCTGAGTTCTGTTCTGCTTTGGTGTAGGTGTAGTTTAATTTAAGTTTTAATTTCTCCGAACGTCTGTGCTTTTGCCGGCTAATTAGTATTACACTTTATTGGATAATTACTAGTTATTGTTGTCGATGTCTTAATTTCATGGGACAAAATCATTTTGCTTTGATCCCTCGTTCATTATCCCGGGATTGCTGGTGATGATAGATAGTTTGTGACACGGAACTAAAGTAAAATCCAGTAGTTGGTAAATTTCCTGTAGTTTTGAGAATGACAAGTCTAATTAAAGACGGTAAGTGATCATATTTACTTAGATGATACTACTTAGTTGATCCATACTTTATGTACGAACGGGCTGGGTCCTTTGTTGGTGGAGCCGCTTATGTACATCTATCACACTTTGTTCACCTCACTTCTTAATATTTTCCCCTTATCCGTGGTGTCAATATTGTAGAGAGGACGGGAACACTGGGGAAATTGCCCCCGGGACCGCCCTTCGTTAGGGGGGTCCGAATTTTCCTGAGTCAATTATAATGAAAAGATAAACCATTTTTGGGTGACCAACGTGCGAGTCCTTTTTGCCTGGTCAGCTGATACACTGTGTTGTGACCCAAATGGTAGGTGGACTAGTAAAACACTTGTATTGATGCGAGAGAGAGAAACAACTTTATTCAACCACAAAGTGTCTGCCTCTTACGCGTGTCCTCATGGACACAGACTACCAACCCACAGATCTGTGGTAACTGTCCTGGTCTTCAGTTTTTCTTTCTTACGAGAGTGGGAGGGGAGCTATATAATTGTAGAATTATAATTAACATAGGAATTGTAGATTGAATAAAGAAACTACAAATTGTTGTCATGTGTCTTGGATTTAGGGTATCTGTATGATAACAATGGTTACGGTAGTCCTCCCGCGCTAATTTCATCCGCCCACATAGTTTAGCGAGATAAGCCTGTGGTCGAGTTGGTCGGCCTGAACGTCGAGGAGGATGATCGGATGTCGGAGCATGAATTTGAGGAATGGGTGTCGGAGGAAGAGTTCCTGGTTCATTTGGGATTCCGAGAGAGTTGCTTGATCTGGTTCACCTGGAGTTCCTGGAGCTTCTTGAACTGGTTCTGGCTAGATCGATTCTGTAGGACTCTGGCCCACCAAATCTTTGTATTTAAAATCCTCTACTCTAACGAGGGGGAATGGAGTTATGGTTGTGTCTACACTGTTCTCTTCTTGTGTAAAAGACACCTTTCTGCCTGCAGTAATGTTTGTTGGACCATCTCTTGAACACGTATCCATTGTCCAGTTTCACCAGGTTGTGATGAATCCGTCCGAGTTATTTGAGGATCACCCAAGCTCGCCACTGCAGCTTTTTATTGAGTTGCTCGCTTGAACTCATGCTCCAGTGTTCAGCTGTCTTGCTGGTCCTGTTGGTATGGAAGGTTTCTCAACAAGGGCGGTTTTGAGGGCATCAAGCTGAATTCGAATTAGAAGATTTAAAAATAGTTCGCTCGGTATCTTTCCATTTACCAGAGAGGTAATGGATCATAATTCGAGGATTTTTTTTTTTTTTTTTTTTTTTTTCGTGGGTAAAGGCTCGTTATTCACAGCAGCAGGTCGATGCTTCAGCGTTCGC
Organism: Adelphocoris suturalis; assembly: GCA_030762985.1. NCBI lineage: Eukaryota > Metazoa > Arthropoda > Insecta > Hemiptera > Miridae > Adelphocoris > Adelphocoris suturalis. The sequence continues at coordinate 47,937,362 of CM061042.1, read as the reverse complement.
ACGTTTCTTTCGGGCAGGCCATTAGTTGTTGGATGGCCTGGGGCAATGAGTTTTTGAGTAATACCAGCAGTTGCACTGAAAGATGTACATTCCTCACTGGTAAAGATGGTACATAGCGTTGTTACTAACCATGATGTCAAAGAATCCATTGCTAGAAAAAACTCCTTTCATTTGGACGATCGTTGTTGCTGTCGTTGGTGCAGCTGTGCAAGGCAGAATTCCAGCCCACCTGGATTTGGCGTCAACCAAAATTAGGTAGTGATGGTTTTGATATGGCCCAGCCTACTCAACATGAATAATACGTTGTCGATTTTGCTCTGCCTCCATCCAGGGGTGTACCGATGCTTTTGGAGGTAAATAAATTCAGGAACTGTCAAAGAAAAAAACCTCTTACACCGCGGGTGAACAGAGATAGGTATATTTTTACCAGCAATTTACAAACGGTAACTACAATACAAAATGTGTTCGGAAAAATATAAAGAACCAAACACGACCAAATTGCCTGGCTACAACAGGTACAACAAAAGTCGAGTATGTGTTGATGAAGTCAGTTTGAACATCCTCCCACCTTACAATACAACTGGTATTGCAACACGTTACAAATCCCAAAGCTTTGGCTTCTTCACAATTCACCCACTCCGAGTCGCAATCGGTGGCAGCTCAGTAAAATCTTGTGGAGCAGGTCTTCTTGAAGAGCCGGATTGTTTGGAACTGGATCATCGCGTGTGGGTGAATTCACATCGAGCTATGGTCGATCTTCTTATGGTTCAGGTGGAGAATGAAGATCTTCTTGTGGTTCAGGTGGAGAATGAAGATCTTCATCCTTAGCCATTTCCAGGGGATACAAGCGTTGTAGAGGACGCACGATCTCTCCAGCGGCAGTCTTCAACCTAGCCACTCTCGTATGCCCATTAGGTCTGGGTAGTGTCTCAATCACTTTACCGATCGGTGAGTTCACACGTTTCAGATTGTCTGACCCAATCAATACAACATCTCCAATATTGATAAATTGGTTTTTCCGCTTTCCTTTGTGGATGAGAAGCACAAGATATTCCTTTTTGAAGCGGGACTTCAAACTTTCTCTATTTTTTTTGCAGATGGACCATTCTCCTTTTCATACCTGCAGACAGAATATCTCAGAAAAAAGAAGCTGGGGTGAGGGGTATGAAGTCAGGGTCATCTGCTACGTAGGTTAGGGGTCGTTCGTTGAGAGTCGATTCGCAATCACACATGAGGGTGACCAGCTCTTCATATGTAACCGACGATTTGCCTAAAGAGAAGGCAATGAATGAGAGGAAGGAATGATGAGGAATGAACGATAGGAATGAATTTCCAGCTTATTCTTTTTATACTGGCCTCCTCCCCAATTTTTTTCCCAGTCGAGCTGAGCCAACACGTTGTGAGCTCCCACAAAGTTTGTCCCATTGTCTGAGTATAATTTGCGTATACGCCCTCTACGAGCAATAAATCGTCAAAGTGCCATGAGGAAGGCCACAGTGGTCAGGGATTCGGTTACCTCCAGGTGGACAGCCCGGAAAACTGCACAGATAAATAGGGCAACCCAAGCTTTTCCAACTGCCCCATCAAGGTCCAACCCCACAATATTTCGTGTGAATCCCCACTAGGCTGTCACTGAGTTCTTCAAACCCTTGGGTCATCAGCTTTCCAAGTATATCGGCACCTAACAAGAGTTTGACTTCTTTATCTGCCGAATCATTGACGTCCGATAAATGAATGTTTTTGGTTTAAGAAATTTTTAGGACCCCACAAATATTCAGGGTAGGAATATGATTGCAGATTCTTTTTTTTTTTTTTTTTTTTTTTTTTTTTTTTTTTTTTTTAAATAGAAATCTGATCACTAAAATCGCCTTCTAGGTCTTCCACGGTCAACATAAAGTTATTATGAGGGACTCTCTTACTTTCAATCCCTCCAAAGATACTATGACCTACAATTTCTTCTCGAACTCTGACTAGACCTACGGTTTTGACCACGTCTTTAGCAATGTAGGATCTCTGTGATCCCGAATCTATGAGTGCGCGAACCAGGGTACTTTTGTTCCCATGAGCAACTTGAACCACCACAGTCTGTAAGAGAGTAGGCATTCTAGTCTGGGAGAAGAGAGACTCACTTGTTTTATGATGATCACTCTTCTTTCCCTCACTAACTACAGATATCATCTTTTCTAGGTTAGGGCACATGACACCATGATGGCGTTTCTTACATAATAAACATCTAGGGTGCGATTTGCAAGATTGACTGGAGTGAGATTTAGTGAGAAACAGGCATGAGATTTCCTCAGTTTCTCTCTCTTATCTTGCAAACTACAATCCGATACTGCAGTACAGCTGGCGGTTTCATGTGTTGTATTGTGATAGAAACAACACCATTTTTCCAAATTCTTAGTATCATAGGCTAACAGGGTACTAGAGGTGGGTACTGTCGTCATCGGACACTCTCTCTTATGTCTAGTCTTACTTTTGTCACCTGTATCGAATACGCTGCGTGCAAAGGCCAGTCTTTCCTCACTTTCCACCTCCTTTTGCAGAAACAGTAGCAGGGGTTTTAGGGTGTTGTCCAGGTGTACTCCGTCTGTATGATCACGGCTCATCCTTGCACGTTCCGACGCCTTCAAGGTCTCCTCTGGAATTGCCGATTCAACGAGAGGGTACAACATCGCTGCATATTTGTCTGACGTCACGCCGAGCGTTTCAAGTGCCTGCAATTGCGTTTCAAGTTTATCATAAAGCTTCGACAGAGATAGATGTTGGGATGATTGACTTAACACTAATTGCAACAGTTCTCTGACGTAAACTTGAATGAGCAATTCATCCCTCGCAAATCGAGATTTTAGTTGTTCTATGGCTTTGTCGTAATTTTCCGCCGACGGTGGGTACTTGGATACTAGGTCAGCTGCGGGAGATTTCTTCTCCATAGACTGGATGAGGATTGGACTTTATCCTCTGCTGGAACATCAGGATTCAGGTGAATTTTCTGAAATATTGACCAAAAACCTATCCAATTTCTCACATCCCCGTCAAATTTTACCAACTCTAGCTTTGGGAGCCTGTAACTCTTTTTCAGCTCCCTCATTCCCCTAGCATCTTCAAACGAAGACTCCGCATAGTGGGAAACAGAAGGTGAGGCAGTAACAATTTTGTGTTGCATTCTCAAATCAAACCTGACATGATGTGGTTTTTCCCTGCAACGTACTAGAACACAGTAACGAGCACGACTAGCTAGATAAATAATTTCAGGAACTGTCAAAGAAAAAACCACTTACACCACGGGTGAACAAAGATAGGTATATTTTTACCAGCAATTTACAAACGGTAACTACAATACAAAATGTGTTCGGAAAAATAGAAAGAACTAAAACGACCAAATTGCCTGGCTACAACAAAAGTCGAGTATATGTTGATGAAGTCAATTTGAACAGGAAGGTTGTTTCTATTCTTGGCACAATCAGAGTATGTATTCTCGAACTAAACGGTCGATGTCCTTATCGATTGATTTCCAGTGGACGTAGCGTCGGACAACTGCTTCATCTTGGTGACTCCTATATGTTTTCGATGAAGTTCTTGAAGCAGTTTGCATTGAAGCAGGTGTGGCGATCCGTGATCCTCTGAAGATTACTTCACCTTCAATTATGAACTTGGTCTCTACAATTCGATTTTCGAGCTGTTGCATCAGGTTCATCCTTCAAAGTAACTTCTTTAAGAGCTTGATGTGTAAGCATTTAGGTTTCTTTGAGATAGATGGATGCTTCACAAATCACCTTCACTTCAATGTTGATAGATGAATCAGTTTTGAGATATGATTGGTGCCTGTGATAAACAGTCAACATTGGAGTTTTCAACTCTGTTTCGAAATTTGACTGAATAATTGAACCCAGATTAAAATGCTGTATAACACTGAAGTCGAGCAAAAGTAATAGTCGGGATTTTTGAGTGCTCATGGAAAATTCGGCCAAGTATTTTATTGTCCAGAACAAAGGTTCGAGCAAACAGGTTTTGATAAAAGTGGTCCACTGCGAAAAGTATTGCAAGATGCTCCCTGTGGAGCTGTGAGTACCGTTGCTTTGCAGGAGTTAAAGCTCTTGATGCAAAAGTAATGGGACGTTCGACTCCATCCACAGTATTAAATGTACGCTGCTTCACGCTAGCTTGTAACAAAATGCAGACTGTCATAAAATCTCTATGATGAACACTGGGTGAATCCCAACCGATTACTGTGAAACAAACTGCATCGATTTCAGATTATGTGGGAGGTAAACGAAAGGTTTTGATGAGCTGTGGTTCACACTGAGATACCATGCAGCTCCTCATGCAGGAGGATACCTCCTGCAGCTGTTCATTTAATATTGTTTATAGAATTTAGTAGGTACGAGCACGTATAAAGTGATAATAATTTCTATTAGCCCATGGGGATTTTTTTTTCAAGCTTTTATTGCACCGAGTAATCTCATTAACAATTTAAATCTGACTTATATTACTACAATACACTATTCAGGACCTAAGATGCAGATTAACTACATCCCTACTTTCCTCAACAACGTGGCAATTCCCTATGCGAATGAAGCCAAATACCTAGGCATGACGCTAGATGCCAAGGTCAGGTGGAAGGAACACGTCAAAAAGAAGAGGACTAAGCTCGCATTGAAACTTAGAAGGATGTATTGGCTAATCGGCCGACGATCCACCATGACCATTGGTAACAAGAAGCTGCTTCTTTACAATCAAGTACTCAAGCCAGTTTGTATGTATGGAGCGCAGTTGTGGGGCTGCACAGCTCCAACCAAATGACAGATCATTGAACGTTTCCAGAACTCTGTACTACAATGTATCACTGATGCGCCATGGTACTTCCGAAATGAAACACTCCACCTTGAACTTCAAAGCCCATGGGGATGGGAGTAAAATTGAGGAGGTTCACATTTTCATACAAAATAATGTTGAACAGTAGGTACCTACTGTTGAAGTAAGGAAGCTTTAACATTTTTTTTTTTTTAAGCTGAGTATTGCCCATATTCTTGTGAAGTCACGCCTGGAGTAGGTTAGTGTTTCAGCCAAATTCGGCCATGACTGCACTATGTCAGTGACAAATCAACCAACCTATTTTTCACAAGAAGTTTGCCATCTCACGTCAATCTAATTCGTGGTTATAAACCCATTTTTCAACAATTTTGTTTTGAAAAAGTAATAGTGTAGCAATACAAAGTTTCAATTCAACTAAATAGTTACCTAAAATAATCAACGAGACGTTCGCGAACAATCAAGTTGAGTCACGAGACTCTAGACCCTGACCAACTAATCTAAATTTTTACTAAGGGATTTACCTACTACTTGATGTTATATAGCTTTGAGATGCGAGCATCCAGACCACTAATCTAAGCAGAAAACTGATCTGTGTAAAATCTCATTGCGACTGGAGCACTGGAGAGGTCGGTAGTCGAACTATAGAGCAAGTCAGGGTCAAGAGTCTCGTGACTCGACTTGATTGTTCGAGAACATCACGTAAATGATCGTTCCTGCCAGCGCGATTATTGGTTGTAGATTGTAGCCAACGATACCAACCTATTGGTGAACGAGTTTTTATTTGGACTAGGAACCTACAAACTATTGTAGTTAATCTTTGTCCAAAAACTAAAGAACTTCATTCGTTTAGGCTTTGAGAATAATTAACCAGAAAAATATTAAAGAAAAAAAAATTATTGAAAATTCCTCAAGTGTCTGTACTGCAGTGTAGGTACATGGCCATTGCTCAGGTAGTTTCATCAGCGTTTCATTATAAGTTCGTAGTACTATGCTTAACTGAGGAAGCTTTACTTGTTATATTGAATGAATAAAAGGAGTGATTTGATAGTTTGTCAAAGTAAACAAGGCAGGTTGTTACTACACCAAGAAACGAAACTACTTAGGTTGGTAGGTAAGTACTTCCTACCAGATTCGCTGTTGGTTAAAAGTGCCTAAACAAAGTAGGTAGGTTGTTGCTTTGCCGACGAATACAACTGCTGATTAGCAAGTTTGTCAAATATCGAATCAGGAAATATGCAACATGAATTGAGAACCAGCTGTGTGGAAAAAACCTTGAAATGCATTCTTCTGCAGGTAAGATTTCATAAAGACGGTATTGGCGTTGCGAGTTTCGCCACGAAGAAGAATGCTTTCTCAAATGTTGTTATTTATCCTAACTAAACAACTCGTAAACGAGTTCCACTATCTGCTTTACAAGCAGATACCATGTTACATGGATATGTCTTTGATTGGGGATTTCATAACGGTTGTCCTCGAGAGTTGTAAACAAATCCTTTAACTTTAAACAAATCCCTGGGCCGCATCCCGACTAATTCCAACAAAACAACGGTTTACTTATAGAAATGTTGAAAATAACTGTGGAGAGAAGCCACTACAATGAACTGTTGTCAAGAGGATGAAAATGTTTCCTATGGAGTGGAGTAAATGATGCTATAGCTTTACGTTAAGAATATTGTAACCGGCTTATTAAAATTGTTTATAGTCCAATCAACTTAGTTTAGGAATGTAGCCAGGTACGTAAGGAGGGGGAAATTGGTAGCTTGAGATGTGAACATTTATCTCATAAATCAAGCGCTTTCCAACGAGTGGCGAACGATTTCTGTGCGATGAAAACTGCGGAAGTTCCATTCCCCTAGCAACGGCTGGGTTGTACGTGAAAAACACTGAAATTGTGACACAAATTTTGCGTCACGGAAATTTTTGGTTGACCCCCCAGAGCAAAGACATATCCATGTCAAAAAGGTAATTAGGTACCTACTTTCGTTTTTGTCTATGAAGTACATGAACAAGTAATGATATACAGAAAGTACGTCGGTAGATTGTTGATTTGCCGACGAATACAACTGTTGATTAGCAAGTTTGTCAAATATAGAATCAGGAAATATGCAACATGAATTGAAAACCAGCTGTAAGGAAAAAACCTTGAAATGCAATCTTCTGAAGGTAAGATTTTATACCTAACACAGCATTGGCTGTGTAGTCAGTGGCGGCCGGTGGTCTGAAAAAGGAGTGGGGCACAAAAATATTAACCTATTTGACAGTCAAAAAGAGCATGGAGGTTTTTCATCCATTTGTTTTGCTTTCAGTGTAAATTAATTTTGATCTAAACACATGAAACATTAATCCCACTTGGGTTATGTCAAATGCCATGGACAATAAATCATGATCATTAAATATTATTGATAAATAAATATAAATAAATTAATTAAATAAACTAAATTAAAAATACTATCTTATAGGGACCTACTTACTTACTAAAGCTGGTTTCATATGGAGCGGTATGTCCGGAAGACGGAAAGATTGAAAGCAATCTGATTGGCTGTTGGGACAACAGTTGAGGATGGTGGCTGCCATGTTGCCGGAATGGGCGGTCTGCGGACAGCGGTAGAAATGTTTATACCGTTGCCGCGTTCCGTCGAGCGGAGCGCAATCTTATTGGACAGGAATGTTGATAACCGCAAGTAGAGGTTTCAGATCAGAGAGGGTTTCAGTAGGAAGGTTATGATTCCGTGTGTCCATGTTCATGTGAACACCCTGCCGCATTCCGCCGCCCCCTCCACTGGGGTTTCCAGCCTTCCGTCTTTCCGGTTGTTACGCTCGTACTGCTCCATGTGAAACCGGCTTTAGGAATGACGATAAACAGCCAGTTTTTTTATTGGTCATTTTGCAACGTTTCTGCGTATTTGTTGGTTGGTTGTGGCTTACATGCTGGTGTGGATACTATACTATTGGGTTACGATGGATATTATGTTCATGGAACTAGGTGTGACGAACTAACATGGAAAGAGCTGAGAAAAATTATTATGGATGTAGGTACGTTGCAATAGGTCCAATAAAAAAAACTGGCTGTTTATCGTCAATCCTAACAAGAAAAACACCTACACTACTTTATTATTAGAAGTATTAAAAATTATCAAGGCTTCGATTGTATTGCACTAGTCAACTACTTAGGAGAAGTAATTCTGAAGGAATATTAAAGAACTCAAATTAAATTATGATGAAATGATAGGAGTGTGACGTCATACGTCAATTAAAAATTGTTTCAAAAGGCTATAGAAATGTTGTCTAACCCCACAACTACCACTCACTTATGTATATAACCTTTTTCTTCAATGCAACCATGAACCTAGGAGGGGGATGGTTCTAGAATGCAACACATCCAGAATGATCAATATTCTACTGAAAATATTGATCAGAGACGTTTTCGTTACTCATTCTGTATGGTTTTGGAGGTGCCTTTGAACACTGTTAGCTTTTTCCAAATGTGACCTCAAAATGTCGTCAGTTTTGGCTGATTTTGTTACTATAAGAGGCTACATAATAAATTACAGCTTCCTAGAGTGTAAAGCATAGAAATTAACTATTAAAATGATTTAACCACCGCTTCACAAATCAAACCGTTCTCGCAGTATTTGGATCACCTGCTATGAATCAAATCATCGAAACAACAGCTCAATGAAATCATCAGAAATTAACAAGCGGTGGTAATCATGTTCACAATATATATTGAGAACGATCACCTGAGTGTACACAATTATTCGAATAACCTTGCTCATAACTCAGCTTGTTGGCCACGCACTTCGCAGTAGTTAACATAATATGGTTGGATAAATCGAGAGCTTTCGAACGAATGGTCAACGAATTTGAAAAACGACGAAGTACCATTTCCCTAGCAACGACTCGGTTGTAAGCGGAAATCATCAAAATATTTTCGTGAGCAATTTTCCGTGAGTTTTTTTAGTTCATGTGCCATAGCAAAGACATAAAGAAAACAGTTGATTGTTCTCTACGCAACACAGTGAGTCTATTTTATTTATTGGTAAGTAGCGTGAGCAAGTTTTTGTGACGATTTTTCAGTTTATGTGCCAAAGCAAAGGCATGCAAATGTCAAAAATGTCAAAATCAGTACCTACCTGACTAAACTTCTTACGTAAATCCGTCGATGAACGTCGTACTTCGGTGCGAATTCTATTCAAAGTGATCGTTGCTTCTTCTTCATTGCCAAAATGCCAAAATTTCTTTTTGTAACTAACGTTCGTAACTACCGACGGAAAGGGTTTTGTAGCTCTACACATAAACAACGCACTCCAACTCGACCGACAATACAAAGGACTTTATTACAAAAGACGTATTCAACAACTTAGGACTGAATAAAAATAGGTACTTTTGTTAACACAACGCTATAATACGGACTTTACTTTAGAGTAAATTCTTGGAAACAACCACATGCCCGAAGGAACTTAAAAAACATCATAAATTACCAGCAGAGACAACGACAACAAAACATTACTAGAAAAAAAACCTACCAACTATGAACAGCTAATGGAATAAACCGAAACTCCCCTAGTGGAAGCCACTCATAACGTAAATTTCATTCTACGGTTTTTAGAAAAGTGGAAACCCTGCCTGGGGCATGGACCCGAAAATGATGAGAAATTTACTGTTATGACCTCTTTTTCCCGTTCCTTGCCCCTTAATTCCCGTTTCTTGCCCTTTATTTCCCATCACAGTCTAACCTGAATTGACGAAATTTCTCTCTTGATAGAGTGATTTTATGGCAATCTACGTACTTTTTCACTGGTAGATGGATCTTAAACCTCCTTGGATGGAGCGTAAACCTGATCCTTCTAGCATCCACCTTGGAGCCACAGCATGGAGCTACAGACCACTTTTCGTTCTAATTTGAAACGATGAGTTTTGTTTGTAAAGTCTTCGTTCCAGTTTGTTACTTTTTTCCCAAATGTACTGGGGCAATGTCCCGATGCCCCCCCTCACCGGCCGCCCCTGTGTGTAGTTATTGTGCGAGTTTTGCAGTTACGCAAATTTTAGGGACAAAAAAGGTATTTAGGTACCTACTTTTGTTTTTGCCTATGAAGTACATGAACAAGTAATAATATACGGAATATACGTAGGCATACCTTCCCTCTAGGTTCTTACCTTTCCACGTGCGATACTTACTATTCCCGTCTAACAGAGCTCGCATAGCACGTCCTTTCACATGACCACTTTCGCAGGTCTCTAAAGATTTTTAGTTTCTTAATTGATTCAAGGAACAGTTCTGAAAACTAGATAGGTAATCCACAACATCTTCGCGGCTGATGTCTGAAACATCTAACACTTGTATGTCAACTCCCCAACACATATTTCATATGGATCTTGACTGCACAGATTAAATCTTGCGTTCGTAGCGTTTGAAGTCATCACCTGATAATAACTCGATGTAATTTGCTTAAAATGTATTACCTTGCATATCAATCAATTGAAATATTGACTAGGAACTAGGTAAGACTATGTTATGCAGATGTCCAGCTGTGTCTACAAATGGCACATTTTTGCATAGTTTAGTCGTCACCATGACAAGAAGGTGAAATAACTTTGACTTCGCCTTACCTCGATGTAAGGATGCGCTAGTGTCGAAGTCTCGAGAATATCACCTATATGTAAATGTGGTCCTCAGAAACACAAAGAGTGAAATCTATATAAACGTCTTGCTTACGAGTCTGCAACCCCAGGACCCGTTTTCATGTTTCAGTTACCACATTCGCCTTCGTAGTTGGCCAGCCTGGTTGAAATTTGAATTTCACAGGGCGAACATGAGAGTATTAAACTCACTCGGCTTCACTTAATATCCCAGAATGTCTCCCTATCAAATTTCAACTTCCTAGGGTGAGTATGAGAGAATTGAGCTCACTCAGCTTATTAGGAAAGGGACCATCATTTCAATCGTCTCCTAAACTCCTAATGACCCAGAATGTCTCCCTATCAAATTTCAATTTCCTAGGGTGGATAGGAGAGAATATACCTCCTCAGATGATCAGGAAGAGCCCATAATTTCAATCGTCTCCTAATGTCCCAAAGAGGCAACCTACCAGCTGATCAGCTGAGTGATCTAAATTCTCTCCTTTTCACTGTAGGATGTAGAAATATGATTGGGAGCCTCATTGGGACATCACGTGAAGAATGGAATGATGGGCTCTTTCCAGATCAGCTGAGTGAGCTAAAATCTCTCATTTTCGCTGTAGGATGTTGAAATTTGACTCTGGGGCATCAAGAGACGAGTGAAATGATGGACTCTTTCCTGAGTGAGGTAATAACATTTTTTGATGGTAGTTGATAACATGTGGGAAGTTAATAACCTGTGGAGGAGAGACTATCAAATAATTACCTAATTTGAAATATTGAAATTTCTTTTATCATTAGAGTGAGCTCTGGAGCGAATCTCATTGCTATTCAACCTGTGAAGCTGGAATTTGTTACCTAGGAATGAAATATGATCCATATTTTGATCTGAATCACAAATTTTCATTTTTTTTTCAATGAAATTTTGTTCCCTCCAGGCTACATTGCATTTCAAGGTATCGAAGGTAATTTATTATAGATCGGTAGATTCAGCTCAAGGTGGAGGAAAAGCTAAGATTTTTTTTCCCCCTGGCATTGATAGATATGCGTTGCTCACCGATTTTGTACTGATTGTTATGTCGTTCTTTTATTTCTATTGCTTTCTCTTTTTGCTAGAGGTAATTATTTTGGGAAAAGGATGAATTATTTTGGCAAAAGGTTCGATTCATTTGGTAAAAAAATTAATTATCGGCAAATCCTATATTTATTTGTTGGGTTATGATATACACTGCACCACACTTACGATAATCTATACAAATGTTGATGGACAGGTGTGCTCAAGACATGGACACCAGGCTTGCAGTTCGTGAGGTGGAGGAAGGTCAATGTCCAGCGACCACGCCCCCCACACTACGAGAGAGCTCGTGCACTCGCTTTGCTCAAACCTCAGTACGTCTGGGACTTGAAGCCTGCTACTCCCCTTCCAACATCCGAGACCTGCTTGAAAGTCCCTGAAGTGGAAAAGTACAAGACTCGACCAGTGAGTTACATAAGTCACATGTAATTGATTTATTGCGCAACTGTCACAGGATAGATTACGCGAAAACTTGCGATTAATTCGATTTAGGTTCAAAAGAAAAAAAAAGTTTCAATTGTAATAACTTTTTTAATTTAATTTTATTTTGCATTAGTAATATTACAATCAGCCATGTTATTAGTGTTTAAAGGGTAATTCACATTGGCGGTATATAGTTTTTGTACATGTCACAGGTAAATCGTAACCGTAGTCATAAATACAAATCTCTACAATATTAAAAGAATGAAACTCCGTATGTTTGTCTGTCATCTCTTTGCACGGCCAAACGGCTGAGTGGGGGGAGTCTAAGAGTAGGGGGATCTTCTTGAATTTCTCTGAAAGGGGGCATAAGGGATTTAAAAAATTTCCACTCCCATCCGAACCATGGGCATTGGGCGGGGGGGAGGGGGGGGGGGTCGGAGCCCATTTAATGCATGCTTTTTAGCCGAGTGTTTGATCTTCTATCGGCTGCCATACTAAAATTTCATTGAGAGCACTTCACATGTCAGCTACAAACTGACGTTCCTGAACCCGTAGAACACGATGGTGGCATCAAAATTTCTGAAAGATTCTGCCTTCCCGGAAAGATCAGCGAAAATATGCGGGAAATCACGAAAAAAATGCATTCCCTTCTATTTTTTTTTTTTCCAGACCCAGTAAATGTCCACGGTTTTTGCTCGGGTTGGTTTTAAAATGTTCATTGGAGTTCCTATTTGCCATTCGAGTTTCGAGGCATGAAATTGTTTTTCCTGATTGTGGTGAATGAAAATGTAGGCGTAAACGTTGGTTTTCGAACCAGCTCTCTTCCTATTCCGTCAAAATTCATGTACTCTGAACTTTGCTTTCGAACCTCTTGATCGTGGAAGGTCTCCCGTTTGAAAGACACTTCCAACAAGAATAGATGGGGGAAACAAATACGTACAAACATTCAACATCCGACCGTTCTTTTAGTACTGAAATGTTCTTAATACTAAACTTTTAGTGGTTCAACATAAGGTGCCGCGTTCGATGGTCATTTCCAACAGAAAAACACGTCTGCCAAGTTGGCCTCACATATTGTAACCTGGACGTATAGAATTAGTTGAAGTCTTAAAACTTAACTTTTCGTGGTTCCTCATACTCTTTATTGGGTACCCATTCTATGGAGGAACATGGGCTATCTTTATTAAACCTAATTATCTTTTTGTGGTCCCACATAGAAAACGCAGCGAATTATTACATAGCAATTTATTTTTTTTTTTCTGCCGGCCTCCTTCATAAGATTTATTTATTTTATTTTTATTTTATCCATACTCTTGGGATTGTCAATGGAAAGGGGTTGTAAGCAATTTTCAAGATTCCCACCCCCACCCCTCCAAGGGCAGTAGATCTCAATGGTATGTGGACTATATCCGATCGCATCTGAACATCCCACACCGAGCGAGCGAGAAAACCCATCCCGAGCAAGCAAAGCAAGCAACATCCCCTACACACATTGGATTTCAATGGGTTTTTTCTTATGGACTCGGGATGGACTATACCCCATCGCATCTCTACATCATACCCTAAGCAAGCGAAGCAAGGAAGATAACCCACCCCGAGCAAACGATGCGAGTAACATCCCCTACACATTTCAAATCACCACTCTCCACTCTCGGTGATCTACCATTTCCAATCATTCTACACTAGCCACTCCGGTTCACTTCGCCCGCCTCCACTTCCAGCCGGGGGAGGTAAGCCCCCCCTTCCCTCCCTTCGTTGAAGTGTATTATAATTGAAAAATGAAGGGAATGTTTGTTGCTCGCTTCGCTTGCTTGGTATGGCTGTATATGTGGAGGGAACACCTCGTTGAAATCCGACGCATGTAGGGAATGTTGCTCTCTTCGCTCACTCGGTATGGCTGTATATATGTGTAGGGAAAACCTCGTTGAAATCCGACGTGAGTAGGGAATGTTGTTTGCTCCGCTCTCTCAGTATGACTGTATATGTATAGGGAAAACCTCGTTGAAATCCGACGTGTGTAGGGAATGTTGTTTGCTTTGCTCGCTCGGTATGGGATGTATAGAAGAGATGGGATATAGTGGAATACCATCGAGACCTACAGCCCATGTTACAATATGTCAGGGAGTTATACTGCTTACCCAACTGTGCAGACGTTTTTTTCTGTTGGAAATTGCTTATAAACAAATTAAATCTTATAAAACTACGTGGAACCAAGAAAACTTTATTAGATTTAATAAAGATAGGTCATTATTTTATCTGCAACAATACAGACAATGAGATGTGCCGCAGTATTGCGGCACTACATTTCTGGCCATGGAATGCGAAGACATTCTTCAGTTCTGCACCAATATAACTCTCTATTATTAAACATCGTTAACCATTGCTATATTAATGTTGTAAACAACTTTTTTTAAATATATAAAGCATTATTTTATATAAAATACTTTTTTAATCTGGTTTTTTGTCCATAAGTAAATGTTCGTTTTAACACTTTCCAGGATAACCCTCTTGAGAGAATTTTCGCCAAGGAGTTGAAGGGTTTGTTTGACACGAAATCTATGATTGTCTTCCTTCACGCCAACCCAATTTCTGGAGAAGAAATGTTTAATGTAAGTTACGGCTTTGTTTTCTGGGTTTGGCTATGTATATGTACATTATTGAAGGTGAGGTTGGGAGAAAAACTTTGAAAACAACCGTCATAAAAATCTGCTCTTTACTACAACAAAGGGTCTGCAATTGAGGCGGTAGGTGAAAAAGAGGCACATGCGCGCATATGCTCTTTTTCGGAAGAACGACTTTTTTTGCATCACTGCCATCTATATAATATGCTGACCATAAGGCATGATTGCCTAAGGACTCCTAAACACGACTTCCATTCTTTTGGAAGGAGATATTGGATTCTTCTGTTCAAATCTCAAATCGATCTGACAATAATTGGTCGAGATATCGATTGTTTTGTGATGGAGTGTCTTATCAATCTTGCATTATCCTTTCAGTGAGAAGTTGTGGATAACATTTTTATTCTGAATATGAGAGTAGTGACTCCGAAGCAGAAAGAAACTAAAATACGTACATTTTCTTTATGTGTTTTCTCATCAATATTAAACGTCAATTTAAATTTTGAATATTTCGTTATTTTTGGCAAAAAATATTACCTCAACCTGTTCTTCGAAAAAGGGGCACATATTTATAATTTAGTTTATAATTTATAGTTTATAACTTTTTCTCTAACAGCATTATTACTTTTTATTGTGCGTTTTGGCTGCAGGATTAGTTAGGGCATCACATTAAAAAAATTGGCAAAATGGTAGAAGATGAGAAAATTATGTTTTATAGTAGTTGGAAACTTCAAACGCTTATATCTTAAAACTCATATTTGGCGCATGTGCCCCTTTTCAACCTACCGCCTCAATTCATGGTTAGTGTCGAAAGTCGAATTCATCTAATCATGATGGTGTTGTAAAGCTCCTTCGTTGAAACGTCAAAAATTGAAGCATCAGCGGTACTCCCTTGCGGGAATCGGTGTATTCCAAAACAGTACAGTTTACCTGCTAACCAGGTTAAAAACAATAAACGATAAAATTATTTGCAACTCAATTATAACCAGGCAATCTATAAACTTGGAACTTGAGAATTTGAACAACTTCCAAGACAAGTCAGGAGATCTGAATAACGAGATTGTCAGTTGTGTATTATCAATAAGCATGTTTCGCAAATAGGCCGATACTATCAAAGCTATTTTCCATTATTCGAAGTCAAAACTTGATTTTGGAAGGTATCGGCCCGTGGTAAGTCATAAAAGACAACATACTTGTGCATTGGAACTCGTTGAAACTCAAGTTTAGATCATTCGACGTCAAAACTACTGGACATGAACACCACAGTCTGTTATTTTTTAGGAATTTCCATGGTGAAAATCTCAAAATGGTGGAAAGACACTTGGTGAATCACTAGAATTATTCGTGCTTTCGTTATGTCAGATAGAGATGAGTCTAATTTCTTGCCTTTTCAATCTACGTCAGGAACTCACTTTTGAATTGGAACCTCTTGTGATATGCTAGATAAGCCTGCCATATAAATATAATACAGTTCAATGTTCCGGATTCATCACACAGTTACATTAAACTCCTCCAAAATACATATATGAATGAGATTTGAGGTTGGTCTCCTATTGACTAACATGGTTGAGACTTTAACAGATGGGAAATTACGATAATTCCCTATATATATATATATATATATATATATATATATATATATATATATATATATATATATATATATATAAATTCTTGTTGTGATTTTTGAGGGTTGGTCAAATGAATAAACCGTTTAACTAGGCCGAAGTTTCGTTCAATTTATTGAACATCTTCAGGGCTATAAGGTACAGAGGTACAAAGAAACAACGTTGAACATTAGTTTGGTGGCTTATGAGAAGGGAGGTAGGTACATTCTTAGGTTTCTACTGAAAGTTACCAAAATTGGTAATTGAAGGTACCAAAAAAATTACCAACTGGTACCTAACTTATTTGTACTAGGTACCTACCCTAATTAGTGTGATCTAGTCATGAAAAGACTCTCACTAAAAACGTGGGCCATAATACCAAAATTATTTCATTTATCTTTTACCTTAAATAACTAAGTTTTAAGCAATAATATATAGTTAAAACAAAAAGTTTCCAAAATAAATGTATATACATAGGTAATAAGGATCACTACCTATCCTAGCATCCATGTAGCATCCATGTTACGATCCACAATAGAAACCACCACCATCATCAGCTTGTCATCAAATCAAAGCCTGTCAATAATCATAGACTGTTGCCCATTCCCTAGTATATTCCCTAGTTTCTGTATAAGAAAAAAGTGCTTGTTCCATGGTATACCAGAGTGTTGATGTAGGAGAGGAAGACACTAAAGATAACACTAACTAAGGTACGACTCAATTTTCAGTAGAAACCTAAAGGCCGTATCACACTTGCATTTTTTTCGCATTTTTTCTGCGTTTTAAACGCTGAAACGTGAAGAAGGCAAACTGCGTTTTTTCAAGTTCAGTGGTGAATATTGAAGAGGAATAACTGCAAAAACAGCGCATTCTGGCGGAATGCGTTTTTATTAAATCTGTCAGGTTAGGGCTCCTAGGGGTTTTTCATTGAATTGTAACCTCCCCAAGGGTTATGTTAAGCATTTTTCTTGCGTCAAGGTAAAAATTAGAACGTGTTCTAATTTTCCCAAGTGAGTTTAAAAACGCTCCGCCAGGATGTGCAATGGTCGAAAAAGCTGACCTTGGAAAAACGCACTTCTTCTTCTTCACGTTTTTGCGTTAAAAACGCAGAAAAAATGCGGAAAAAATGCTAGTGTGATACGGCCTTAAGAATGTACCTACCTCCCTTCTCATAAGCCACCAAACTAATGTTCAACGTTGTTTCTTTGTACCTCTGTACCTTATAGCCCTGAAGATGTTCAATAAATTGAACGAATCGTTGGCCTAGTTAAACGGTTTATTCATTTGACCAACCCTCAAAAATCACAACAAGAATTTATAAACTGAGTGGTCAAGAAAACAAAATGGCTGTATATATATATATATATATATATATATATATATATATATATATATATATATATATATATATACAGTAAATATATATAACTGAGTGGTCAAGAAAACAAAATGACTGTATATATATATATATATATATATATATATATATATATATATATATATATATATATACAGTCATTTTGTTTTCTTGACCACTCAGTTATATATATATATATATATATAGTGGCAACACACGTTGTTTAGTTGCAAGGTTGTTTTGTTGACAGTGAAAAAGTTTGTTGTCATTCAGTTTTTCCCGGATTTTGTTGAGTTAAAATTGTTTATTGTTATTGTGATTGAGATCAATAAAAACCTTCAAGAAGTTAGTCAGCTTTTACATTTTGGGGCCCGTTTGTGGAAGAAGAACGTACGGAAGAAAGAGGACGGTAAGGTCTAAGTGAAGGTATGACTTTACGTTTTAGAACAATCATGCCTCGAGCGAACAGGGTTGGTACTCAACTGCAGCAGACGGTGTCCACTCATAGACGTCCTGCCGATGACCCACAATCACCAGTTAATGAAACCCCTGTATTGTTGTCAGAACAGCAATTTTCGCCTACAGGAAACTTGTCCACAGGCTCACTAGATGAACGAGTGTTTACAATCGAATGGCGGGGATCCATGACCTGTTAACAGAGCTTGTGGCTCAATGTGAGGAGATACTGAATTGGAAAACCGTTTGAGTACTGTTGAGGGTGCTATCTGTGCAGTAAACCAACAGCTTATGGAAATTCCCAGTTTCATTGCTACTCAGCAAAGTTCTCAATTCCCTCCTGGTCAATCTGATGCTACCGGATCATCATTCACACCACATGTAGTCCCCCCCCCCCCCCCCCCCCCCATACCATCTAGAGTAGTTCCAAGGCCACTGAAAGTGGAGGCTCTCAGTCTTTATGATGGTAAAGTAGTGTGGGAAGAATATAAGGTCCACCTCGAGCTTGCAGCTCGAGCAAATCAGTGGAGCATGAATACCAGATGTGACAGACTGGCTAATAGTTTGCTGGGGGCTGCATTATTTGTGATGGCGGATCTAAATTAGGAAGAGAGAACCAGTTATGAATTGCTTGTGCTGAGTAAGCCAGGGTCCATACAAGAGGCTTTGGCCACAGCAATGCAGTTGGAAACAGTAGCTCCTTCTAGTTCCTACAGGAGTGAGAACAAGTGCTTACAATGCAGGGAATTTACTCATTACATACAAGGCACAATGCCCACAGCTGCTCTCTAACAACCAGGGAAACTGAATCAAGCCACGGCTGGGGGCCAAGCTCTGGCTTTAGATCAAGGCTCACAGGCCAGGGCATGATGCACTGTTTATGGAAACCAGAATGCGCAAAAGAAGAATAGGGTTGCTAGTAGATACAGGAGCATCTGTGTCATTACTACGCCCAGATGTCGTGGATGAGCTGGGGTTACAGATTAGACCGTCAGATAGCCATTTCTTGCTGACAGCAGGGGACAAGATGATTGTCAACGTGGAATGTGTTGCTACCATAAAAGTAGGTCCTTGTTCCATCATATAGAGATTTTTAGTTGCACCTTCCCGGGACTCAGGGTAGATGCGCTACACAAACTAGAAGCCATGGTAGACATACCAAAAAGTGTATTATAGGTGAGAAGGCAACAGGTCCCAATGCTTGCCAGGTTTCAGTGTGTTCCCTCCAACTGAATCTGGTACCCAAGGGAGAGAAATAATGGGGTGCACATTACCTTAAGGGCTCAGAACAATACACCCAAGTGCTACATGTTTTCACCAAGTTCAGGGCAGCTTTTGCAGCAGATGGGTCCCCTCTAGGAAGAACACATGTAGTAGAACATGGGGAGGCTCGACCTATCAAACAAGCACTTTGTTAGCTTCCGTACACATCTCGGGCTCACGTTGATCAAATTTCGAAGGATATGCGAGACCAGGGCATAATCGAGCCATCAAAAAGTCCATGGGCTTCGCCTATAGTGCTTGTGCCTGAGAAGGAAGGGACTCTGCATCGATTACAGAAAGCTCAACAAGGTAACGAAAAAAGACTCTTATGCCCTTTCTATCATTCAAGAACTTCTGGACACTTTGACTGGAGCAGCATGGTTTTGTGTCTTAGATTTTAAAAGTGGCTACTGGCAGGTAGACCTCAAAGAGGAAGATAATGAAAAAGCCCCATTTGTATTGGACGGGAAAGGACTATGGCAGTTTAGGGTCATGCTCTTTGGTTTATCTAATACTCCTACCACTTTTCAGCGGTTTATGGAAGCTGTTGTGCCTTCAGACCTAGCACTAGTTTATCTGGACTATGTAATTGTTTATGGCCTTGACTCCCTGAAAGTACTGCAGAAGCTGGAAAAAGTCTTGGAATGGTTTGAGCAAGCAAATCTGCAACTGAACCCAAAGAAGTGTGTATTCTTCAAAAGCGAAGTTCAGTATTTGGGCCATGTGATCTCAGCGGAAGGCATTCATACAGATCCCAGAAAAACTGCTGCTTTAAAGGACTGGCCAATACCACGGAGCAAGTGTGAGGTGCTATCGTTCCTGGGGTACTACTCTACTATAGGCAATTCGTATCCAATTGTGTCGGCATTGCTCAGCCACTAACTCGATTGACAGAAGAAACGGCAATATTCCAGTTGGAGCAAAACTCCAAGGACTGCTTTAACCATGTGAAAAATGCAATGATAACTGCACTAGTTTAGGGCTCCCTGACCTTCAAAAACCCTTCATCTTGGGCTGTGATGGAAGTGAAAGGGTGATTGCGTATTACAGTCAGACACTTTCACAGGCAGAGAAGAATTATTGCACAACCAGGCGGGAATTGCTAGCTTTAGTGAAAAGTGTGGAGCACTTCCACTTTTATTTATATGGGAACGAATTCACAGTGAGGACTGATCATTCTGCATTGAGATGGTTGTACTCATTTCATCACCCAGAAGGACAACTAGCCAGATGGCTTAAGACCCTGCAGACGTATTCCTTCACAGTTGTCCACCGACCAGTGAAAGATCATTGAAATGCTGACTGATGTGCTACAACAACTGCCAGTTTTGTCAGACCAGCTGCTGCCAAAAGCAAAATAAAGAAGAGCTCAAAGTTCTGCATTTCATGGACGACACGGATGACCAGCTACCGGACAGTGGGCTAAGGTGGTTGATCAGCAAAAAGAAAGATGGAGCAATAATAAGCCCTGATGAGATTGGAGCTCAGGGTTCACAAATTCAGCAATTGATTGCATGATGGGAGTCTATGGAGGTACACAATGGCAAACTGTTCCATCGGTGGGTGGACAAAGGGGGAGGACATAATTTACAGTGGGTCTTCTCATAGCCTGCAGTCCCTAGAGTGCTTTCACAATGCCATATTAGCTCAGCAGGAGGGCATTTTGGGTTTCTGAAAACCATAGGCAAAATCAGACAGGCATACTTTTGGCCCAACATGACATTCCACACAAAGATTTGGTGTCGGTCCTGCCAAGTGTGTAGAAGAACAAAAACTTCCTGCTCCTCTAGAGCAGTTCAAAGTGGGCAGCCTATTTCAATGAGTGGGGATGGATATTTTAGGGCCATTTCCACGTACTAAGTAGGGAAATCGCTACATCTTGGTAATGTCAGACTATTTCACTAAGTGGCCTAAATTAGTAGCCCTTCCCAATCAGGAAGCCCAGATCCTGGCCACGGCAATAGTTGACCATTTGATTAGCCGACACGGGATACCGCAGGATATTCACACCGACCAAGGCCACAATTTTGAATCTCGGCTGCTGGCAGAGGTTAATGTGCTGTTGAGTACCTGCCGGACTAGAACCACACCCCTCCATCCCCAATCTAGTGGCCTGGTGGAGCAATTGTCACCAAGTACTTAGTAATGTTCGTTGACCAGAGTCAGAATGATGGGGATCAAAAGTTGCCTCGCTTTTTATTCGCCTATCGATCCGCTCCACATGATACAACTGGTATATCCCCTGCTCAGCTTGTATACGACAGGGATCTACATCTCCTGCACACTAGTATGGCCCTCCGTTCAGGAGGCAACATCCACAATTCCATATTTCATTCAGTCGCGATCAAGATTGGAAGACGTTCAAAGGTTTGCAAGGGAGCAAGCAGAATTGAAGATGAGGATTCAACAAGAGCTGTACGACAGAAAGGCCAGGAAGCCTAACTTGGAAGAGAGAGGTTGGGTTTGGGTCCATGTTCCAAAACAGACTAGAGGAAAATGCCCAAAACTGGAGCCCCAGTGGACGGGACTATGGGTTTTAAAGCAGAAGAACAACGTTCTGTTTGAAGTCTCAATGGGTCATCGGTCGCGCTTGTTGCATGCTAACAGGTTAGCTCGGGCTGACATACGTCCAATTGTCCGACTTGATCAGGAAGAGGAAGGACGCAGGAAGAGAGGAAGGAGTAGTATGGCAGCATGCGTTGTTTAGTTGCAAGGTTGTTTTGTTAACAGTGAAAAATTTTGTTGTCATTCAGTTTTTCCCGGGTTTTGTTGGGTTAAAATTGTTGATTGTTATTGTGATTGAGATCAATAAAAACCTGCAAGAAGTGAGTCGGTTTTTACAATATATATACACACACACCTCGAAAGAATTAAGGGATAACTTTTCCTTGTTGACATCAAAGACCCCAGATCAATCGGACAAAGTTCATATTATATCACATGATTAGGTACCTAATGGAGATGGGTACCTTTATATTCTTTTCGTTTTTTCTCAAACACAGAGAAAGACCAGCGATATCAAGCTCCGACATGAGCCTAAACAGAATGAATAGCTCTTCTTTATGGTTATCAGCTCTAATCCGAGAACAAAATAAGATATGGCAATTTTGGCTTCATCATCGTGTTCAGCACTAAATCTTTAAAAAGTGGCGTCTCTATGCAAAAAATGGAAACGTTTCTTTCTAAGTGTCCAAAAACCAGATAGAGGGATGGTCCAAAAAAATTTTTGGTTTTTTTTCTGATTTTTATTTGCTTAATACTTAGTATCAGGCACCCCATAAACGCTCTCCAAGTTTCACTTCGAGATTTCAAAAATTGTGGGGAAAAATTAGGGCGAAGTGGGTTACTTATCTTGAGAAAAGTGCTCAGATTCAATTCTGTTTTGGCTCATGTCGGAGCCTGATATCGCTGGTCTTTCTCCGTGTTTGAGAAAAAACAAAAATAATAGGGTGCATCCCATCTCGATTAGGTACCTAATCATGAGATACGTACCGTGAAATGACGTACTGATGAGCGGTCAAGGTGTCAGTGTAGACAGATTTGTCCATTGTATAACTACCACATTGGAAACTGTGGTTGGATGGGTGAGCAATGCTAGTTGGTACAGCTGGTACTGTGTAATCATGACCATAAATAAACTATATAAATCTATATTTTTTCTTTCTTTTATAGACCAGAGTGAAGCTGAAAAAGGAAGGAATGACCTTGGAGGTATATTCAAAATACGTTGTCAAGATGGCTCTAGAGAACACTCCTTATGAAGCCGTTCTGCAGCTGTTTCAGGCTCATAATGCTCTAATATTTTGTGACGAACCCAAAATTGGCAAACTCCTAAAAATTATGAAGAAAGTACCTCAGTATGTAGTTATGGGTATGTCAAGATTTTGTCCTGTTCTTAGCATTACGTATAACAGTTGTTGGGAACTTATCAAAATACTGGTTCAGACACAATAGAAATTTTGTTTTATTTATTTATTATTTTAACAAGGCGGATTTTATTTGATAAACCAGGGTTAAGATTTGGCCTTGTTGGGTTTTTTTTTTTTTTTTTTTTTTTTTTTTTTTTTTTTTTTTTTTTTTTTTTTTTTTTTTTTTTTTTTTTTTTTTTTTTTTTAGGGCGTCCCTCTAAAGCTACGTCTTATAGGCAAGGCTTCGTTAACAAGAGGGCCGCCTATTGGAATTGATCCAGGGGATTGGGGATCAAGGGGATCAACCCACGCACGAGGAAAAAAACCGCATACGAATCCGTTTCAGACCATTCTAAAACCGAATCTTAAAAAAAAAAAAAAAAAACCATAGGTGCATGTGAGGGTATTAATAATTTTGTCCACGCTGCCGAGGCCACAGGCTAACCTATGTGGCCTAATCCCGTGTCGGCTAATGAAATGGTCAACTATTGCCGTGGCCAGGATCTGGGCTTCCTGATTGGGAAGGGCTACTAATTTAGGCCACTTAGTGAAATAGTCTGACATTACCAAGATGTAGCGATTTCCCTACTTAGTACGTGGAAATGGCCCTAAAATATCCATCCCCACTCATTGAAATAGGCTGCCCACTTTGAACTGCTCTAGAGGAGCAGGAAGTTTTCGTTCTTCTACACACTTGGCAGGAC
Source organism: Adelphocoris suturalis (assembly GCA_030762985.1). Classification (NCBI taxonomy): domain Eukaryota; kingdom Metazoa; phylum Arthropoda; class Insecta; order Hemiptera; family Miridae; genus Adelphocoris; species Adelphocoris suturalis. The sequence continues at coordinate 47,913,517 of CM061042.1, read as the reverse complement.
CGACACCAAATCTTTGTGTGGAATGTCATGTTGGGCCAAAAGTATGCCTGTCTGATTTTGCCTATGGTTTTCAGAAACCCAAAATGCCCTCCTGCTGAGCTAATATGGCATTGTGAAAGCACTCTAGGGACTGCAGGCTATGAGAAGACCCACTGTAAATTATGTCCTCCCCCTTTGTCATTATGTCCTCAGTTTGCCATTGTGTACCTCCATAGACTTCCATCATGCAATCAATTGCTGAATTCGTGAACCCTGTTGTTGTAGCACATCAGTCAGGATTTCAATGATCTTTCACTGGTCGGTGGACAACTGTGAAGGAATACGTCTGCAGGGTCTTAAGCCATCTGGCTAGTTGTCCTTCTGGGTGATGAAATGAGTACAACCATCTCAATGCAGAATGATCAGTCCTCACTGTGAATTCGTTCCCATATAAATAAAAGTGGAAGTGCTCCACACTTTTCACTAAAGCTAGCAATTCCCGCCTGGTTGTGCAATAATTCTTCTCTGCCTGTGAAAGTGTCTGAGTTTTGCTCCAACTGGAATATTGCCGTTTCTTCTGTCAATCGAGTTAGTGGCTGAGCAATGCCGACACAATTGGATACGAATTGCCTATAGTAGAGTAGTACCCCAGGAACGATAGCACCTCACACTTGCTCCGTGGTATTGGCCAGTCCTTTAAAGCAGCAGTTTTTCTGGGATCTGTATGAATGCCTTCCGCTGAGATCACATGGCCCAAATACTGAACTTCGCTTTTGAAGAATACACACTTCTTTGGGTTCAGTTGCAGATTTGCTTGCTCAAACCATTCCAAGACTTTTTCCAGCTTCTGCAGTACTTTCAGGGAGTCAAGGCCATAAACAATTACATAGTCCAGATAAACTAGTGCTAGGTCTGAAGGCACAACAGCTTCCATAAACCGCTGAAAAGTGGTAGGAGTATTAGATAAACCAAAGAGCATGACCCTAAACTGCCATAGTCCTTTCCCGTCCAATACAAATTAGGCCACAATTCTCAATCGATTTTCGAGATTATTTCTTTGTTCTATCCCACTTTTAGTCTAGTTGTGCAAAAAAGCCGGAAATTTTAAATTCCGTGATGGAAGAGGGGAAATGGAGGGGTAAAAAGCCGAAAAATTTTCGAGCCTTTTTTCGACAAATTTTATCGACATCACCCACAAGCTACAGTTCTCAACCGATTTTCCTGATTCTTATTCGGTTCGATTCCAATTTCAGTCTAGTTGTACAGCAAACCTTGGGAATTTCGGATCTGCTGTCTTGGTAGCGGGGATAATTACCGATTCTTTCAAGACCTGCCCAAGCTTCAAATCGACCGATTCTCGTGATTCTTATTTTGTTGCATTACTAATTTGAAATAGTTTTGGGACGTATGTCAGGGGTTTCTAATTTCATCGTGGGAGGGGGGAGGGAGTAATACTAATAAATCATGATGTTTTAACAATTCTCGTTCGATTTTCGTGATTCTTAGTTTGTTCATCTATGAATTCGGTCTAGTTTCAAAAGGTACTATATCATGAATTTAAAATTGCATAATGGAAGGGGGTGAATGGAGGGGCTAATAGCAATAAATAATGATGTTTTAGCTATTCTCGTCAGATTTTCGTGATTTTTTTTTTTTTTTTTTTTTTTTTTTTTTTTTTTTCAATTATGAGTTTGGTCTAGTTTTGGAAAATATGTCTGGAGTTTCAAATTTCATGCTGGAAGTTTTATTGTGGAAATATAGGTACTCGGTGGAGGGGGCTAATGGGGAGAAGGGTAATACCAAGAACTCATTATATTTTTGTTTATTCTCTTATTTAAACTCTCATTAAAATCATATACAATCTATTCATAGGAACTCCTCTTTGATGCATGCATTCTTACCAATATGTTTTTTTTTTTTTTCTTCTTCTTTCTTTTTCTTCAGTTGTTTAGTAGAGGCAATGGAGCCCCATCGTCTTCCCAATCCTATCAATCTTCGGTGTGTTCCTCGCAGTCGCAATGACAGTGCTCTTATTATTGAGAATTGGATCTTTATCTTTGCCCACCCCATAACTTGAAGAAAGGGCTTTTGCCACTTCACAGCCAGGCGTTCTGCAGTGTGTTTTGCCCCCTCTTCTTTCTGGCCAAACTCCAGGAAGAGGACGGGAAGGGGGATTCAAGTTCAGTGAAGGAAAGGTCATTCTGTGCAGCCCTACTCCTCTGAGTCCTTCTTAAAAAAGGGTCGAGGGGCGGAGCCCCTTGCGAGGCCCGAAGGGCTGAGTTTTGCCCCCTCTTCTTTCTGGCCAAACTCTGTGCATGGGTGCTCCTAGGAAGAGGACTGGAAGGGGGATTCAAGTTCAGTGAAGGAAAGGTCATTCTGTGCAGCCCTACTCCTCTGAGTCCTTCTTAAAAAAGGGTCGAGGGGCGGAGCTCTTTGCGAGGCCTGAAGGGCTGAGTTTTGCCCCCTCTTCTTTCTGGCCAAACTCCAGGAAGAGGACGGGAAGGGGGATTCAAGTTCAGTGAAGGAAAGGTCATTCTGTGCAGCCCTACTCTTCTGAGCCCTTCTAAAAAAAAGGCAAGATAACAGAGTGGAAACTTTACTCCCAAATGTATATTCGATTTAACAGGTCTCATGTTTTGTATGCTGGGGTCCTTTGTGTAAGATGGTAGACGATTTTTGCTCTTCTGATAGTTCTTTTCGAGCATAAGCAAAAAAAAAAAAAAAAAAATCAACTGCACATGCGCCAACTTTCGTGTTAATGGGAAAAACTATGGTTATAAGGAAAGGGGACCCCTTTTCGTGTATACGAGAGAAGGCTATTCGTTGCATCAAAAGGTCAGCATACATTTGCTTAACGATAACCTCCCTCTGAAATGCTGTGTAACAATTTTTCTAATTTGTCGAGGAAAGTAAAAACCTATGATAAATGTAATTGTACTACTAAAACAAATTCTGTTGATTACCTACGTGAACAATGTACTTTGTTCGACTGCCAGATAATCCACAACTTCCTACTTCATACTTGGGAGTGAACGCAGCTGTTGATACTTTTACGATTTTAGAGTACCTACCTACTTAAGTATTTATATCAAAGTGGTTGTAACAAAATTGCATAAGTTTGTATTTAAAAGCTGTGGTAAGTTAAATACCAAATTTAGTTGGGTCTTTGTACATACCTACTCTGATTTGGAAATGAATATTTGATATAGTAGGGAAGTCACTCAAAATGAACTATTCCACAAGGCCTGATTAAGTAAACTTCAGGTAGATAGATAGAAAATTGCTAATGGACAAAGTACGGGTACACAGCTAGTACAGTAATAAGTATTCGTATTCATGAATCCAAATACGCTTCTGTTGTATTTGTCTTGAAGAATAGTTTTTCTGAGAATATATTTGTACCTATTCATATCCACGTACCCTACTGTAATCCGTTCATGACTGATAACGCTTATTTCAGCTGGTATCGTGGACGGAAGATTTCTGAGCCTGTCACAGATGAAAGCCTACTCTGAACTTGGAGACATCACGGCTGCCCGTTCGCAACTCGCCGCTACCCTCAATTCTGCTGGAACAGGTCTCGTTTCCCGCCTCACTCAAGCTCAGAGCTCTTTGGTCGCCAACCTCAATCAAATAGTCGAACAAAAAAGCAAATCGGACGAGTCATGAAACCAACATGTTAAAACGGGTATGTTTGTCTTAGCAGTGGCCAACAGCTACCACTGCTCGGATAAATGTATCCTTACAATGTATATATAGTATTATAAACTTCCTTAGTTTTTCTTTCTTTAATAAAAACCTGTTTTGTTTAATGATTATTGTTTCGTACTTTCCTAACACCCACATGCGACATTACCTTGAATTGCAGGCTTGCTGTTGTCTTTTCTAGCGGTAATTGAAGCCAGTGAATGCGAAAATTACAACAATTTTTTCCTTTCTTGGGTCAATTCAAATAAAAACTTGATTTTACACGAGTATGCAGGGACCACAAACTCCTCATTGTTGTTCCAGGTCTAGGCTACCTACCAGATTGAAGGGGGACTTATCCCGTGACTAAAATGTTTGCTCTAAAGTTTCGATAGTTTTATAAACTATCGACTGTAGTACGAAAAAACACGCAGTTTGCGTAAGCAGGACCAAATTTTCGAATCGGTCAGCTGGAGCTCTGGGTGGAGCTCGTCATTTCATTCGTTCCTTGGTGTCTTATAGAGGCTCCCATATGATTTATATATTTATGTGTCATTCCAGACGATAACTCTCCATAGGATTGAGATAAAAATTCCGTTCTTGCGCCAAAAAATCAAGCTTTCCAAACGAAAGAATGAGTTCGTTGGCCAGCACTTTTTGAGCACAATAATTTGGTCAAATTTCAAAAGATGTACTAAAAAAATCACTAAAAATGGATAAAAACGGCTAAAAATGGTTGAATTTATATTTTTGGTAGAATATTGCTCAAATAGAGTTTATTAACTATAAAATAGAACTTCATACATTTTTGTACAAAATTATGCTGAAAAATGCGCTCAAAATTCATTAAAATATGCTAATAAATCGATAACTGCAAAAAAAGTTAAAAATTCAAAACCTCTATTTGAATAGGAGATTATTATTTAGAATATGCTTTTCCCCATAAAATTAATGGTTGACAATTTCCTAGCACTCAAAAAGCTCAAATTTCAAAACAATTTAACATTATTCAATACGATAATTTACGAAAATTCGCTCATACGATCATGCTGCATGACTGGAACTTTCTTGTTTACCTTTTTTTTTGTAGTTTGTATCAACTTTTCGGCAAAAATCAATGAAATTCAAATATATTTTTCAACGTAAATATGTTCATAAAATTTTGAAATGTTCTAATTCAACGTTGATAAACTTCTTTTGACTGTTGATAGACTTCTTTCTACTAAAAAATTTAGCTGATTCCAGCCGTTTTTAGTGTTTTTTAGCACTTTTTTGAAAAGCTTGATTTTTTTGATGCAAGAATGGAATTTGTACCTCAATCCTAAGTAGAGTTATCGCCTGTGATGACATATATATATATATATATATATATATATGAAAAAGCACGAACTTCAGGAAATGTTGAATGCCTGAAAACGGATTTCATTAAAGGAATCAACGAAAATTCGCTAAAAATAGAAATGAGTCGAAGCACTCGGTGTTCACATTTATCTGAGTTTCACAAAACAACGTAAAAAGTTCCATTTATCACATTCAATGTTGAATCCAAAAAGGTCCAGTCTCATGGGTGAAGTTTTGGATATAAACAATTTGCATTCATAGGTAACTCAGGATTATTTTAATTATTATAGTATAGGTACCTAATTATACAATATAGCCTTCATCGCCCAAATTCTTCCCAATGAATGAAGTAAAACTGCAGGAGAACCTCTTCTTTCTTTGAATAAGGAATTCTTCGTTTTTTCACATTAGTTTATCTTTTTAGATTTCAATGAATGAAACAGTTTTTAGGTGATACTTTCTGCCTTCAGTTAGTATTTTCTTTCTCAGTTGCGAATTTGAACTTTTCTTTAGCGAGGGGAGTCCAGTTAAGATGGTTGGTATCACAGGCAGAAGGGCGTTACGTCCCACACTATTTCTGCATGATCTCCACATCTAACGTACTCAAGAATTTCTTCCATCTTTTTTCTTATTTTCATTTTTCGTACATCCAGTAAGTTTTCAATGGTTGGATCCTGCTTTGATAGTTCCTGGATCGTTAAATCTTCCATAAAAATTTCGTTATCGCAACTGGACATGTCGCAATTCAGAGGGACGTTAAGCGTTGTATCACTTGCCTCCAAGTCACTGTTCAAGTACCTCGACACGGAATGAATTGCGCAAAACTGAGATTTCATTAATGAGTCAATGCAGTCACATTTGAATCTATGGATGCAAACAGAACAGTCATTATATTTCAGTTCACAATCACAGCTTTCAATGCCTATTTTCTCTACCAAATACTTATCTTCACCAGCTTTCAACGACACCAACCAGCCTTCCTCTAATGGAAAAACAGTGCAGTTCGCCTTGACAGACATGGCGAAGTCTTACAGCTGAAACTTGGGACATTAATTTTCCTGGCTCTTTACAAATCACTTGGTCAAAACGTTTTTCCCTACTCAAACGTAAAATAGCAAAGATGGTTGTATCCAAACGCTTCGCTTTTTTCCCACTTCGATAAAGGTAATTGATCGCTTTGTGTGTGTTTTCCAAAAACATGCTCCTTTCAAATCCACAGTTCTTCCTGTAACAGTGAGCCCAGGACTGTGTTATTTGAAAACGTATTTCTAAAGTATTCACCAAACTCACTGGTTTGTGGGTCTGTTGCCATTTTTTGCATTGCACTTCTCAGCGACAGTAGAAATGCTGACGCATCTGTTTCAAACATTATAGATTTAAACGTTTTCTACTCTTCGGATCTCTTTTCAATATGTCTAATCTTGGTTAAGTTTTTTTTTCCAAGCATGGTCAACGTGCCATACACAAAATAAAGAGTGTTTCGGTTGTGGCATAACTGTTGACCAACCATTCACTTAAACGTAATTTATATCTGACATGAATACGTTCGCTTGCAGGGTACCAACTAGGTTCTTCAACTTTGCTGCAAATATTGCCATAATTTGACTGTCACAGCGATTGCTGAACATGTAAGCTACGAACCCATTAAATTTGTAGTTCTCATTGCCCTGGATATAGAACCGGTGGTCTGGCAGTCCTTGCCCTTGCTTTCCATTATATATTTAAATTTATATAAAGAGACTTAACTTGGAAATTGACTTAGCAACTCAGTTTTAGGCCAATTTTCAGCAATTTCAACTTTGGAATTTTCATCATTTTTTCAAATTTCTCGTACTGCTATCATAATACTTAACATTAAAAAAAAATCGAAAAAAGTATTGCTGAAAAGTATTTATAACGTCTCTTGGCAATAATTTCTATTGTTGGAATCTATTGCTTACTTCACTCTGGTTACTTTGCTCTACGGTGAACTGTTCTCCTGGTTCACCGTGTTGCCCATAGAATTCATCCCGTGAGTTTGTGGGTTGTTCGGTTCACCGCAAGAATTACAAGGGCATCAAGAAAATCGGTTTCGAGGCCCGAAGGGCCGAGTTATATATATTTGAAGCTTTGAACTCCAGGATGATTTCAGAAAGCCTCAAAATGGATTTTATGAAGAAAATTTTCGAGATTTTTGATTTTAAATTTTTTGGAGCGATCGCAATAGCTTCATTTTCTACGAAAATTCGCTGATTAATAAATACTGGTAACCTGTCAAGCTGGAATTCCGGGTGATCCCGCTTAGAAGGATTCATTTATCTGCCGCTAGACTTCGCATCGTGAATTGAAATCAGTGCTCGTCTTGTTGAAATGCAGAACTACATAAGCATTTCTACTCCATGTTACTGCCGCTCTCTGATAAGGATTTGATTAGTATCAACAATATTGGTTTGCTTGGTGATTACCATTTTCATCGTCCAGTCCATTGCCATTGGGTATTTGTAATCAATTGGTCTATTACGAATTGCATTTTCTTAAACGATTAGGTTTGCTTTTAGGTAGGTACTTATAATTAAGTACCTAAGGTTGACGAGACAGTTGACTGAACGCTTTGGTGCTTCGTCGATACACTCCCCGATCTAGTTACGTCCGATGATGTCTCTGGTCCAGTATTTACAACAGGTAAAACGTGTTTCGGTGTGATTTGTGAAACAGTTTGGCCATGATCTATTCGTCTTGGCCAAATTTTGAGTCCTTACGCAAACTAAGAGCTGCTGAGAGGAGATCCGTTGCGTAAGTCAGCCCGAACCAACGAATCATTTGTCATCCATAATTCGGTTTGTGACTAGCTTGTCCAAAACATGCTATACTATGAACTAGCTCTAATAAATATCTGGGCGTTATTGCAGAAAACAACTTGAAATGTAATATACAAAAAGAAACAATAGCCCAGAAGCTAAAAACGCTTTGTTAGATTGAAACTTATTTTCAACAATTAAAACCATCTCATGTCCTACAATGTAATTGTCAAAAGCATTTTAACGTACTGTGTCTCAAGCTGGAAACACTCAACCAAAAAGCTTTAGTCAAAAGCGGAAACAAGAAGAAAATAATTTATTTTCAAAACCTTAGGTACAACTACTTTGTTTGTATGAGGAAACAAAAATATCCGAAATAGTAATAACTCATGCACAAAAAACAAGTGAGCTATTTATGACCCAAGCTTTTTAACAACTTCCTACTTTGTAACCCTAGGTACTCCAAACATGAATTTTGCAAACATATTCCCCCATAAGCTGATTAATTACAACACAATAAAGAATTGGCGACTCCACGAAAATTGTAAATTTGAATACCTATATTCTTAATTCTTAGCCTCCCATTTTAAAAGATCCAGTCATGCAGCATGATCGTATGAGCGAATTTTTGAAAATTAACATTTTTGTGTTGTTAAATTGTTTTGAAGTTTGATCTTTTAAAGTGCAAGGAAATCGTTAACTACATACTAATTTTATGAAGAAGAAGAAAAAAAAAAAAAAAAAAAAAACGCGTATTCTACAGGTAATAATCTGCTATTCGAAAAGAGGTTTTGGATTTTAGCGAATTTCCGTTGAATATGAAGCTTTTGCAATGTCTTTTTTTGAATCACAGAATATTATTTAGAAAGAGTTTTTTTTCCATAAAATTGGGAGTTAACAATTTATTTTCCCTCAAAGCCCATAATTTTCCAAACAATGTAACACGTTTCGTACGATAATTTACGAAAATTCGCTCATGCGATCATGGTGCATGACTGGTACTGTTAGCTTATTTTGCTATTTTTATCGATTTTTTAAGCAAATTTTAATGAAATTCAAGTAAATTTTACAGCATTATTTTGTTCATACATTTTTGAATGTTCTATTTTATAGTTAGTAAACTTTATTTGAGCAATATTCTGAAAAAAAATGTAATTTTAATCATTTTTAGCCATATTTTGTGATTTTTGGTTTATTATTTCCAATAATAAGCCTATGTGATCGTATAACAAAAAAATTTTATAACCCCCCCTCAAACTTTGTCACTTTACGTTTCAAGGTGCGTAGAATCCAAATTTGAAATGTCCGTCCACCGTCCGGGCCATAAAGGGCCTAAGAATTGACTTAAAAAACCCGTTCTTTTCGCACATAGACTCCATTTTGGGTCTAGTTGGTCCTAACGTTTAACCATCCCGATCGCTTTACTCGCATAGGTGCTATGGGCCAAAAACGGGCGAAAAAGAGTCTTTTTCGAGGCTTTGAGTGTAGACTTACGCAAGAGAGCAGGGGGTCACGGTGGGTGGGGGGGGGGGATGAGTGGGGGGTGGAGTGAGAGGAGGTTCCGCGGCACCTTGTGGCGGCTGGGGTGACCAGGGGCGTAGCAGAGGGGTGTAGGAGAATGGATATTTATTACTTTAACGAGTTATACCCATATAATACGCCGCGCCAACCCACATGCTTTTGGAATCTAGTGTACCCACGGTTTTAGTTTGATTCCTATAGAAATTAGCTCCGTGGATTGATGAGACCACTCGGGTGGCTGTACGATCATCTCCATTTGCTCCCCATCCGGAGCGCAGCCTGTAACGCGAGAACAGAGGTGGATACTAGAAAAGAGACTGGCGAAAGCCCCAGAGCATGCTGGTTTCTATCTGATTCAGAAATATTAAACCATTATGTAATAATTTGCAGCGTTTTTTAATTACATTTTTCGAAATTTGACGAGTTTAATATGCTCAAAAATTATTGGCCGACGAACTCATCCTTTTGGTTTGAAAGCTTGATTTTTTGGCGCAAGAACGGGATTTTTATATCATCCATAAGGAGAGTTATCGTCTGGAATGACACACGCACAATATATATATATAAGCGCGAACTTCAGGGTTCGTTTCAGAATGCATCAAAACGGATTTCAATGAAGAAATTTTTCAAATTTTTTATTTAAAAATTTTCCGAGTCTTAGCAATAGCTTCATGTACCCGAATGAGTAAAATTATCAACATTCATAATATGGTTCCTAGTTATGTTTATTCATACCTATCTTTACACACATGTGATTCCTAAATAAAATAGATAAGTAGGTATTTTTGTAAATACCTACTTCAGATTATATTTTGAAATTTGATTTTTCGAACTTAAAGGTATTCGTTTTGCTCGTTTTCAAATGTTCCAAACTAAGTAACATCAAATTAATTACGTATTAATTTGAATTAATTAAGTATAGTCTGAATCAAACTTTGCTAATATACTGCATGTACGCAAAAAAAGGAAGCGCCCGCCGTCAAGTGATTGATACCTTTGCGGGTTTCCAGAGTGAATTGTATATACGTATGTTGTGTAACCTATTTCTGGAAATTAACGAAAATTTCATCATCATTTCATAGCATACACGTGTTTTATACTTCATACCAAGGCCTGTGCATGTGCCTGATCAATGGTATCAATGGAATATGTCATGTTTAATCCGCCTAATTTGCTCTTGGAACGTTTTCCTGTTTCAGATCAATAACGCCTGGAGGAACAAAAATGGAAAGTTACTTGCAGTAAGTTCAACAATGATATCATCTTAAGGAACCACCATCTTAGTATCTACCTATTCAAATCTGTGTCCCTGCCTCATAGGTTGTTTTCTCGTGCAAGTAAGAGGCCCAAAATGATATATGTATTATGGAAAAACCTATTATTCTAGCGAGCAAATTTGAAGAATTGGCGGAGTTTGGATATTAATTGAATCATTAAAGATACACTAGAATTTACGTACATTAATAAGCAAAATTAGTGATGATACCGCAGAAATACACATAATCGGAAACAGATGTTTCGAGAAATAGCTACACATTACACTATATGGAACGCCTTCTGTAGAAGAATTGAAAACCATGGAGGTTTAGTTAACTGAAATGATGTGCACCTATTACACTTCGCTATGCAATGAATAAATATCAAATAAAATTCTGCTTGCGTGAAGGACTCCAAATGTAGGTGTGTATGATCAACGACGAAATGGAAAACACGAAATCCCATCCTGACCTTCGATGGTTTGGGTGTTCTTTACTTCTGCCCCCTATTTTCAATGTGAGATTTCCCCCATTCACAATATCCCTTTTTAATTTTGAAAATACTATTTGGACTCTTCAAAACTCCCTATTGCTTCCGAGTCTACCTAAAGGTAGCGGAAGCATTGTTTTAACTTTCGGGAGAAACCTCCACTCGCATTTTACGTTTTAGACCATTCTGAACAACTTTGGTTCCGTGTCTGTGTGTGTGTGTCTATTGTGTGTCCGCAAATCCTTGTAAGTTTTGATCCGATTTGGATGAAATTTTCAGAGGATGTGCGGGCTAGGGGAGGTGTAGATGGTCCCCTATCAGTTTCATCGTTCTTGACTCAATAAATATTACAATGATAATACTCTGCGCATGCGCAAACGCAAATTCTACCAAGCATAATTTTTTTACGCCCTAGTCGTCCGATCTCGCTCAAATTTGGATGATAGTTGAGGGATGACGATTTGATCATCTCATATCAATTTCAACATGATTGTATCATCAAGAGCTACTTTGCATGCACCAATGTGAAATCCTTGTGATGATGTGAATGGGAGAAATCTCATGCTGGAAATGGGGGACAATAGCTAAGAACACCCGATTGTTTTTTCCAAACTGAGGATTTCTCACCTTAACCAGATATCCATAGCCAGCAGCAAGATGGCGTATTGGCAGCCACCAAACCGTAGGAAACTTGGTTGTCCGCCGGATTTAATGATTCACTGCGACGTACGCGATGTATATAGGAGTATGATTGTCTAGAGATGGACTATTAAAATGGTCTCAAGACATACTCTTGAGAGAACTCAAAATTTGAGGTTGATTAGTCGTATAAAGATTATTGACGGTATTGAGCAGGGAACAGAACTGTGAGTCCAAGTCGCGTAAGGTGATTCCAAAAAAAGGGGAGACTCTCGCCATTGGCTCCAAGTCCAGGGTCAAAGGGGGCCAGGGCCAATCATATTGAAAACATCGAATTACAAATGATGAGCGCCTAGTCAAAAGATTATTAAAGTCGGGAGTTTTCCTTGGCCTAAATATAGGTACTTGGTGCTATTTTGTTATATTGGTACAGGTATTTTGAATATCTTGAGGCAATGAGGAAACATTTAGAAAATTTCCTTCATAATGTAAGTAGGTATCTACCTACTTTTTTGGAATTTTGCGTGTTCATTGTGTTCGACAGATCTGCATTAAAAAGTGACATTAAAGTAGACGTCTGTGTTTTGGGAAATTTGCCGTCCGGCAAAAAGCCAAAATCGATTTTTCCCCGATAGTGTGGAGTTACGAGAGGGCTATGTGACACTCCGATTTCTGTGGTGTTACTTAGGAGTCTCGTAACTCTGAAGCTTATTTTGTTTTCCACTGGTTGATAATGAAAGATCGACTATAATAATGCAATGTGGCGTCAAATCATCCCTGATTTTCTTAATATTGTATACTTTTTTACTTACTTAGTGGTGGTATATATTGAGAGATATCTTCATTTAGACATTTACCAGTCCCTTCAATTTTGATAATTTTAGTAAATAAACTGCAATTTATGATAGTGGAAATTAATCCTGTTTTTCATTTGCGTGTTGGTCTACTGGCCTGGTGCAAGTGGAAGTTGACCTAATTGGTCACCAACTGCCTCGAGGCCAGTTGGCCGTTTCAGTACGAAATGTATTCAATAAAGTTCCATCACGTTTATTGAGGATTCAACTAATCGTTTCTGCATAAAATGAGTGACGTGTTCTTTAGGTTTTCCAATTTGAATTTTCTTCTTTCTTCTGCAAAACGTTCTAGTGAGTGTTTGAAGAAAAAGTTGGATATTAACTTGGTTCCAAAATTTTAAAAATATAGCGGTAGGGACGGGGACCCCTTACGAATCGGAGAGTTTAATATTTGGACCTGATTGCATCACACTATCAATGAAAGATATCTTCGAACAAATTCATGAAGAGACTATCATCTAAATATCGAGCTTACCCACCACAGCAGTGAGCCGCATAGTACCCACTCAGACAGATATTGACTGGGCCACCCTGTGACCCTCTAAATTGTAATGTTATATTTCCTATTACTAATATACAGTGGCGGCTCCTGTCTTGAAACTCAGGGGGTGCACAGAGATCAACGAGGGCTATCACAGGGACGGTAGAGGTGCTTTTATACTAAATACGTATACCAGACACGATAAATGTTCTCAAATGGAAGACAGAAATTCTGAAATACTTAACCATCAAAGGAGTTAACCCAAGGAATGATTGCAATAGCTAAAATGTATACCCGCCCAGCAAGAGCCATCGTGGGGGTGAAAGCAAATCTTGCCATGGAGGGGAAGGAAAGGGAGAGGCGATGTTCATGGGGAAAGAGAAGGGTTAGTCATAATCTAGATACCTAAATAATGGGGAATATAAAAATAAAATCTATCACATTATAGGGGTTGAACTTACGGACCGAATCAGAAAGATTTTTGATTTTCAAAGTTTGTGTTAGTCCCTGTAGTGATGACAAGGGGCGGACAGCATCGCGAATCCTGCACTTTTCTTCGATTGACAAATGGGACCAGTTCAACTTGATGAACTCAATTGAATTAGTATCTACTCAACACTCAATAACTTCAAAAAATCGTAACACTAAATGAAATAACACCGGGAAAAATAGAAGAAGTGTGACTGATAAAAATGATCACTAGGAGGAGAAGGGATGATAACAAGGCCCTACAACTGTACGTGGATCTCAGACGCCGCCTAATGCAAATTGAAGAGAGCATTGGCGGACATATTGGGGTCAACTTCACGCGCCCTTTTTGAATTGTAAGGCTAGCTAGTTTGTGTATAAGTGTTCGTGGACAACATATTTTGTATTATCTTGATGAAAACTAGTCTAAAATCATTAAAAAAGTCAATTATTATGATGAAAACACAGTTTGTGAATGAATTTTATGCAATGTTTTCAACAGAGACAAACTGTGGGAGCTGCTTGTCTTTGGAATATCTAACCAAATATGACGATTTACAAACTTATTTAGGCCACAATTCTCGTCCGATTTTCGTGATTCTTTTTTTGTTCAACTATGAATTTGGTCTAGTTTTGGATCTTGTGGTGAAATTCACACCACACACTTCGACGGCCCTTTTAAGGGCCACCAAACATCAAGCTAAAACTGTCCACTGGGAGTACCAACTCCCAGCCAAGTATATGTAAATTCACCCAAAGGGGTGAATCCGCATAACCAAACAACAAATCCACTACAGATCTTATAACAGGAATTTCAAATTTGATTATGAAAAAGGGTGAATGGAGGGGGTAACAGTAAAATATCATGATGTTTCAACTAATATCGTCAGATGTTTGTGATTCTTTTTTGTTCAACTAAGAATTTTGTCTAGTTTTGGAAGGTGTATTAAAAGTTTCAAATTTCATTATGGATGAGGAAGATTGAAGGAGGTAATAGTAATAAATCATGATGTTTTAACTATTCAAGTCAGATTTTCGAGATCATTTTTTAAATTCGATTATAAATTCGGTCTAGGTTACAAAAATATGTCGGGAGCTTCAAATTTCATACTGGAAGTTTCATTATTTGAATTTGCTGTCGGTGGAGGGAGTTAATTGGGGGGGGGGGGGGGGGTTGAGAAGTCATGATATATTTGTTTTTTCTCTTATTTTAACTCTCACCAAATATATATAAAATCCATTCATAGGGACGTCCGTGTAATGCATGCATTACTTACCAATATGATTACATGTAGATTTGCGTAGTGGCGATATTGTACTTTTCATACCGTACTTATAATAGTTAGGGCATAAGTTAGTTAGGTATTTTAAAGTGAAAGATCCTTCCATTATTCAAAAGCAATTATCTCAGAACCATTCTTCCAAAGTAACAGAAGAATCGCTCTGCATTTCAATATTGAGACAATATCTTGTACATAAGACACAGTTTTACAAACACCATGGGTTCACCTAGATGGGGCAAGGAGTATGATCAGAGGAGCTGAACAATTGAATAAGTAAATGAATAACTACATCATGGCACTTTCTATGTTATTATATTATTTTCATTTTACATACAATTTCATACAATTCTGTCAATACAATATACAATAGTACAATACAATGTCAATACAAAAAACAATTTCATACAATTCTCTCAATTTCTTGTTTAAAGGAAATCTGTGGAAAAAACAAAACAAAGTTTAGATTAATTTGAAACTTTGTAGCTCATGCATAGATAAGTTAGTAAAAAGAAAATTATTACCAACTACAATAGGTACTGCGTTACTACATCAAGAGGCCTACAACAGACCAAAATAATCTTTAGGAAATCGTGAAAATCTATACTTACTTGTGAAATGAGAGAGTGCAGTCTTCAGTTTTGCGATTTATGCAGTTAAATGCCGCACACACTTTAACCATTGTGCATTATCAAAGAAATTTCATGAGTAGATAAACTATAATAATACAATCTTCATTGCACATAAATAAACGATGTTGCCCCCAATATGGCCGACTACAGACCGTTCAATTTGCAACGCGACACTAGCGCTACGAGTGGGTCTAGTTTACTATTACAATGTCTTTGGATGATAACGAGAACGGAAAGTACTCGGTGTCGCTACCTAGCGGATGAGCATGCCCCTAAGAATGCTCCTGTTACAGCTCTCTGATTGGTCAATCTCACATGCCCGCCTCAATTCAAACTGAAAATCCTCAGTCCTGAGATATGCAGTCAAGTCTGAGGTTGAGCAACAGCGATCTGTTGCTCCTGCTCGCTTCTGATTGGTCAGGTTGGGTGAGCTTCTCCCTTCAGCCCCTCCCTACCGCAAGCTTCTCTGTTTCACGCGTAGATTTAGATTTCCCCTCTTCTGTCACTAGCTAACTTCAAATGAGAGTGGAGAAATTTTGAAACATTACCATTATTATTTTGGTTTGACTGGGGGTGCACATGCACCTATGCTCCTACCAGTAGCCGCCCCTGCTAATATAACTATTATGCATGATACAAATCTTTCTTCTCCGTCCCCGCACCCCAATTATGAGGGACCCCAAGAGTGATGGTCAGTTGACTACTTTCATGTTACTTGAGAGGGCCAATTGGTAAGGCTTGTTCGAACGCAAGTTATTAGCGATGGCCAGTTTGTTCTAGACCAGGCGAGTTGACCATCACCCGTTCAGTTTATTGTTTGTGAAAAAACCTACTGAATGTGTATACTGTTATCATTTCAGGACCTGTTGTCGCTCAGGCATCACCATGTCAAAAACCCCAATCTTCATACGCAGGATAACACTGTGTACGATTACATAGATGATCCCTTTGCTGATCTGGTCTCTTCACATCTCAAGTGAGTATGCAGGTTTTTACTTTTCTGATACCCAAAGAAAATGTTTTTAATTGGAGTGATTAAAAAATTTTTTTTATAAGTTACCAATTTATCCTGAGCCAAAAGTATGAATACGAATAGATAGACTGGTTCAGCGCACATTTGGGTTATTTACGACGGGCTGAATCCTTCGAAAATCAAGTTTCGACGTTGAATATTTGGAAAGCAGCACCGATCCTACTGGCTGCTTATTGAAACATTCTGATCAGTAAAACACGATTGTCATTATTGTTATTCAAATCTACTGGTGTGTCAATAAAGTAGTTCAAATTCTCGTGTTTCAAGTTTATAGGTACTTATTTAAGTTTTACGTTTATTGTTCTGCAAATAATTTTATCATTCATTATTTATAACCTGTTTAGGAGGTAACCTCCACTGATTTGGCTTTCACCATTTCCTGCGAAGGAGCTACTTAGCCTATATTTTCGACAATTTGAGGTCATGAATCCATCACTTTTCGTTGAATTCTATTTTCGACAATCCTATTTTTGAAATGGTCCATGAATACCCATAATAAGCTTTTCCTTTCTGTAGGTAGGTTTACGAATGGGTTACCAATTCTTCAATAAATCATGATAAGTAATACTAGCTGTGGCTGATTGCTTCGATCGCTGATCTCAGTGTAGATCAGCGTAGATCTTCAATGGGTGTAGATCTCAGTGTACCATAACTTTAATTTCAGATTAACTGTGTCAGTACTGCTAGGGAATACTATCTACAGTAGAGAAAATCCTATCTATCACACTCAAAGAGGCTACGTTCCAAGGTTCAGCATTTGCAGCAAAATTCAGATAATTTAGGTACAGCTTTGCTGATTAGAGTGTTATCTCAAGTTGTAATCATGCTCTACCAGACCCAGAGACCCAGTAGTCTTAAAAAAGCTTCAATTCAAATTTCAGCATCAAGTTTTAACTTGTACCTAATTAATTTACCAACCTAGCGTCCCCTCAATGTAACCAATTCAATATAACCTTATTTATGTTGAAAATATACCGAACCAACATTTCTGCAGTAATAATTTGACCGTGGGAGGTTGCTGCTCCCCTCTTTCCTGATTGGCTGTTTCAAAGACGCACATCTCTCCACTGCACATTTCCGTTCTGTGTTTCACATTTCATAGTCACTCCTCTCCCACTAGGCATCACCCTGGCCCTCTTCAGCGACCGCCACGTTCTGAACAATGCAGGCAGGAGGCTAGATAAGGATGGCATCCCTATCTAGATCCCTCCAGGCATCTGCATTGTGGCCGCACTCTTACCGCATTCTGGTCGCATCCTAAGACTGATTGATAAAGGCTTGGCAATACGAGGCCAGGGTCTCTGTAGATCTATCGTGATTGTAGTTGATTGCACCCCTCTTATGTTCTATCTGATAGTCTAATGGGCTTTAAAAATGTACCTTTCTAAATTTTA
The DNA here is from genome assembly GCA_030762985.1 of Adelphocoris suturalis. NCBI lineage: Eukaryota > Metazoa > Arthropoda > Insecta > Hemiptera > Miridae > Adelphocoris > Adelphocoris suturalis. The sequence continues at coordinate 47,895,685 of CM061042.1, read as the reverse complement.
CAAGCATGTATCATACTTACTAATTAACGTATAATTGTCTGAGTTTTTATTTGAAATCCTAACATGCCCTCCATCATATAATATACACCACAATCATATATGTAACTTTTTTATTTATTTTTTATTGTCTTAACAGATGTATTGACTGGCTAGCAAAAGGTGATCTTTGTGAAGCTCATTCCGAACACAACTTAGTCATGCAGTCTTTCATCAAAGTCTTCCAGTTCTACAAAGAGGAGAATTGGTTGCTCCCCGTTCTCAACTCTGTTTGCATAGACTTGAGGATCCTCGCAGGCAAAGTGGACAGTTCTGCGTCTCCTAATGACTTTTCAGCTTCCAAAACTGGCACTACAATAAAACCAAGGGAAGCATTGGAGAAAGCAGCTGATGTTATGATGACCTGCTTCAGGATCTGTTCCTCTGACAAGTACGTTAGGATTCGAGTATAAAGTTTTTGCTTCGGAGTTTACCTATAGATAGTAGAAACATTAATTTCATTTTTGGGAGGTTTAAAATTAAAAAAAAAAGAAACCTGCTAAGTTGGGCGGGCAATATAGCTTCCTCACATTTTTTAACATAGACGTATTGAATTAGTTGAAGAACCTACATAGGCTACAAATTAAAATGTTCAACAAAATTTATATTTACCCGTTTTTGAAGTACAAAATTGTATAGGAAGATAATCACCCAAGTATTGCTAGTGATTCTTGTTAAAAAAAAAAAAAAAAAAACGGACGGTAGACCTACGGTTCTACAGTCTGATCATTTAATAGAGAGTTTTTGTTCTTCCCGTAATTTTCTACCCGTGTACGCAAAAAGACTGAAATACCAACTGCGCATGCGCGAATCTTCACGTCAACGTGTAGAACTACGCGTGTACGGGAAAAAGGCCTATCTACACGTGCACGGGAAAATGCATTCGTTGGAATCTCGGCCTACGGGTAGTCATCATAGCCTGAAGCAAAGGTAACCACAGTGTGACCAAGGTAACCGCAGTTACGCAGTTACCAGCAAAGGTAACCACAGTGTGATTGCCAACAACACGTTGGTTGGTCAACAAGTCGAGAGGTTATAGTGAAGTGCTCCGCTAAAAAATTCAGCCATTTAAGGTACCTAAGCAATAAATGTATTTATAATTTATGTATTTATAAATAATTATAAAGCAGAACAAAAACTCTCTACTAATGATTAATTTTACACATTATTAGTTCATTATGGTTACTTAGCAATATTAGTTTATAACTGAGCGTTATAAATCAGCTTTCCTTGACACTACAGAGGCTTAGGGATCATGAGATGCTGTGATAAAATGAGAGCATTCCAAAAAGTGGCTAACGATTTTCCTGCTATGAAAACTAAGGGAGTTACACTTCCCTAGTAACGCATTGGTTGTACGAGAAAATCAATAGAAAACCCAAGAGTGACGTGATGCTCGTGACGAGACGAAAACAAATGGAAACGTCCTGTTAATCATTATTAAATGATAAAATCACAGGAGCAGTTGACTCCAACAATAGATCATCTACCCCGCGTTTCGAATCACGCCAAAAACGATTGCGCAGCCCCAAATAACATGCCATCTGCCGTTCCGTTTCCTGCCATTGGCGCCCATCTCGCCACATCGATGACGTCACGGATTTCTCCTACCCTTCGTCACTTCTTAAGGTAAACTTAAACATGGCGGATGAATCTTCCATCATCAACCCCGCGCGTTCGTTGTAAGACAGGCGATAAAATAACAGATATATCGCAAATGATCGCGAATTTAGACATTTTATCTCTTTACTGTGGCACTTTGACAGAAATCCTTCTCCATTTGTTGGAAAGCTCTCGATGTATCACGCATTTCTTTCGCACTTGTTCTTGGTATTTATGTCGCCATTTTATATCTATTAATGTTATGTAATTTATTATTGTTTTGAACATTATTCGTCAAAATTATTTGTTCAAAATAGAATCCAACATAGTAATGTTCATTCTTGAAATAAAGGAATAAAATGTCCCAATGTTTTGCAGACTCGTATGCAATACAAAGTCGAAATGTGTTAGATAACGTAGGTACGTACGTTAATATACATGACAATAATTGGAGCCGTTTATTGAGTAGGTACCTGTAGCTAATAATGTTGGTATTAACCCCTTCATGGTAGTCCGTTTTGGCTCATTATGTATTTTGTATGATTAGTATTACAGAAAAGCAAATTATCTACCTACCTACTAAGATATTCATAAAGGATGAATAGGAAAACAGGATGATATCCAAGAACACGTTTCGTGATCACCAATAGAGAAGTACCTATCCAAAATGTGCTTCAAAAGATCGTTAAATTCGTATAGTTGAACAGTAGGTAGATACCTAGTTGAATATACTCGTATCAATGTTTAGTAATATATGGACCAATTCCATAAATTTCAAGCTCAACCCTTTGTTTGAAAAAATAAATTAAGTACATAGGTAGGCAGGTACTAAAACTAAAAGATCACTATTTAATTAAAAGCGTGGGATGCGGGAGGCCGAGGGGAGAGGGAATTACCACCCCTCCGTGACGTCATCGTTGTGAGGAGAAGTCCCTCAACTGGCTTTAACTGGAGTGGCGAAAGTGGCGTTGCGATCGTGATTCGGAACGCACTGCTAAAGATGCATCTTCTTAATATAGGTACCTATTCCTACAACTTTACTCGTACAGAATCTATTTGGAAAAAGTTGGGTTATATTTGGAAGAATGTTGGATTCAGTTTGGAAAATATTGGATTTAATCTGGAAAATGTTGAATTGAATCTGGAAATGCTATATATCAATGATGACGACAGGCGAGAGTATCTACAAAAACATTAACTTTTTCTGAGACAGTCCCTTAGGAGAGTCATTTTCCCAGGAGTCTAGCGGGTCAGCTGGTGGTTTAAAATTTCTCGGGCTCAGAGCCTCCAGGAGTCAACTGGGACTGCTCCTTCATCGCGCCCTCTCTATTCTAGTCCCCTGGGAGTCAAACGGGTAACACCCGTGATCTAAATGTCTAAATTTCATGCGGTTGAGACAGAATGAGAAATTATTATTTTTTAAAAATCTTTTTCTGCAGATATTTACCTAGATCCCTGCAAAATCGATCATTAAATGTCAAAACTACATCAAAATCGGTATGAGGTACCATTAGAACACTGGTTCTCATCTCAACCTTATAAATGTGATGTACTGTTGTAGCCGGTCGTCTGAGTATGACACCAAGCGATGGGGGATGCTTCCGATTGTGAATCAGCTGTTCAAACTGTACTTCCGCACTAATCGACTTCACCTGATGAAACCTCTCATTAGGGCCATCGACTCGTCCCCTCTCAAAGACAAATTCGATCTAAGTCAACAGATCACCTACAGATACTACATCGGAAGGAAAGCCATGTTCGACAGCGAATACACAGTTGGTAACTATAATTTTGCAGTGACTTCAAAATTATCGTATAGGATGTCCCTGTAATGCATGCATTACTTACCAATATGTTTATTAGATATATTTTATTTATTTGTGTGACGCATGTGTTTCAGTTATGGCAATGGTAGATGCCATCGTTAATGGTCGTTTTACTTATACCAACTATGATTCAAACATCTTTTCGATATCCTTTAATTCATCTTTTATTGATTTTCAGCCAACGAAAATTTGACATTTGCATTCGTCAGATGTCACAAGGCTTGCAAGAGAAACAAGAGACGGATCTTGATCTATCTGGTTCCCCTCAGAATATTTTTAGTAAGTCGTTAGGTATTCAATTATTGTTTTGAGGAATTTTTAGACACAATGAAGATATTACATCTTGAAAAAATAGAAAAAAAAGATGATAATAATAGCTAATAGTAAAATAAAATGTCACCCCAATGGGAGAAACAAGAGATCATGGATTTTTCTTTCCTTAAGGCTCTGTCTTGCGGACTCAGTACATTGATGCTGTGTCTTACGTGGATTTCCTGCACACGTCGATGCTTTTGGTCGTTTTCGCGTTCAGGCTGCGGACCAATGAAATCCGTAGAAATTGTCACGTGACCCTGGTCATGCGGCTGCGTGTCCACATTGAACGCTTTGGTTTGATTTTCAAACTATTATTTTTAACACCATTGCTGAGCGTCAAACGCACGAATTTCACGTATTCGGATTCATTCCATATTTTGTTAGCGAATTTTCGTGGAAAATTAGGCTATGGCGGTGGCTCCGATAATTTTAAAATTAATATTTTCGAAAAAATTCCTCCATTGTTTGAGGCTGTCTGAAACGAATCTTAAAGTTCAATGCTTTTATATATAGGTAATATACTATACATTGTGTTGGTAAAACTAGACTGAAAATGGAGTCGAGTGCCGCCAACCTCACCTTTCTATCTCAATCCCTTCCCGAGTATGATTTTGACATGGATATGCCTATGGGCGGGGGGTCATGAGTTTTTTAAATTCAACCCAATTTTCAGCTCAAAAATTGTAATGTGATACCGATAAACAAATTTGGCAACTATACTGCGAGAATGAAATCAGAAATCGTATCGTTGGCTACAACCAATAATCTCGCTGGTAGGATTACTGCGACCATATAGTTAAATTAATTTTTATATTACTGCAATATTACTTTCACAAAACAAAACTGTTGAAAAATGACGTTATAAGAACGTATTAGGTTGACATATGATGGCAAACTTCTTGTGAAAAATAGGTTAGTTGAGTTGAGATTTACTGACATTTCCCAGGTAATGGCAGAGACTAGGGGATTCACAAACCTACTCCAGTCGTGACGTCACGAGAATATGGGCTATATTTAGTTTGAAAACGTTCCCCTCGAACAGAGAGTGCCGTTAGACAACTACAGCAAACATAATTGAGAACTCAACTTACCTGTGGGAAAGATTGAGTAGAATTAATTATTGTAGGTCGAAGTAGAAGACTGTTTACTTATGCAGCTCATGTGTTCTAAATGTGTTGCAGTAAATTTCAAAGAAATAATTTGAAAAAGGCGTGGTTTTTCAAACGAAAATGGAGTATTCGTTCTGTTCTCTCCGGCACATCCCGAGCCAATGTTTGATTTTTTCGCCAAATTTCATTAAGTTAGGTCCAGCAGCTCGGCTATTCAGTTTCGTAAGCTTTGGTCAGCAGACAGCCGTATTTGTTAGGTACCTTAAATGTTTTCGAGTATTCGGTTTAAAAAAAATATTTCTGCCCTTAAATTTTACACATCTACAAATGTAAACCAAAACGTTTTGAGGGGATTCTTTTTTTCTCAGTTACAAAGAAGGTTCATCGTCCGATACCTAACTTCTTACATTAAAAATGCTTTTCTCAACAAGAAAATATGTAGGGCAGCATTTTTTGACACAGAACAAGCGCTTGATCGAATCTGGCATGAGGGACTTATAAATAAGATTACGCCGTACATCCCTAACAATCTTCTGCAGTTATTAACCAGTATTCATTCTTGTCCCATGTTTATTCCAGACAATAAACAGGTAGAACCTTCCAGGTTCGAGTAATGGATCAAGTGTCCCGCGTCTGCATCATCAGAGCCTCAGTTTCTCAAGGAAGTGTGCTATTCCACTTTCTGATGGAGATGACTTTTTGGGGTTGTATGCTGACGACCTTGTATACACTGTATTTGCTGATAGTGGGGAAGAAGTAACGCGAAAACTGCAACATAAAATCGACCTGCTTGGACAATGGAGTTCAAAATGGAGGGTGATGATAAACTCAGAAAAGACGCATATTGTCACATTCACATACAGAACATATGACTTTATACGAGCCCATAACAAATTACTTAGGGGAGCCGCTACACCGCTCCTCCACGGTACGATATCTTGGTGTTACCCATGACAAGCGTCTCACTTTCAAAGATCCCGTGACCACCCTGCTGAATAAGCTCCGTGCACGAGCTCGCCAACTACAACCTCTTCTATCGAACTGTGATGTTTCGAACTGCAACATGCTCATATATAAACTCCTCATACGACCTATATGGACATACGCCCTACCTGTAAGGGGAACATGCTCACACTCCCAGTTCCAAAGGATTGCCCTAAATCAAAACAAAATCCTTCAAAGGCAGGTATTACAAACTCCACCTTTCGTCCGTAACGAGACAACTTATAAAGAATTTAATCTTGAAACGCCTCAAGAGGTACTTCTTAAAGTCATGTCACGGTTTTACGAGTGCAACCACGAACACCATAATCCACTGGCTGCTGAAAGTTTCCTACCCCCAACATTCCAGCGTTTACAAAGACACACATCATGGATCGGATGCTGATGCTCAGATACCTAAACGACGAAATTGGCTAAAAATATACATCACACAGATTAGAGTTGAGTGAACAGTGCGTTCATTAATATATATACTGCCATATAGGGATTTATACTTGCCGTTTAGTTAAGCCTGAAATGTGCTGAGCTAAGAAGTAGTGTTGAAATTATATGTTTCCTCAATAGCCATTAAGGAATATTGTATTGACAATGGTCTTAAACAATGAATAAATTATTTAAAAAAAAGGTTCATTATTGGGAATAATAAACCAAAACGGGACACAATTTTTCTGACGCCCCTCCCCCCGGGAAAGCCATATTTATGGTAAAATATATGAAGAGGTTGTATTTGCTAGCTATTTTGTAGATCCGCTGTTCGCTAAAAACACTAAAGTTCCTGGAAAGTTACACACTGTCTGTGAGGTTGATAAATATTTGGTAATTGCAGGGCTACCTTCCGAAGAAAGAAGCTTTGGAAAAGTACGAGCTCCTCCAGCTGTGGGAGGTGAGTCAAGCCGTCCGCCACGGGAATGCCAAAAGTCTCTCCGATGCCATAGAAACTCACCAAGAGTTTTTCATCAAGAGCGGGATCTACCTCATTCTTGAGAGACTCCGAATCGTCACATACCGAAACCTCTTCAAAAAAGTGTAGGTATAATTTGGTGTTGTTTCTTGACTGGTAGATAGGGGTGGGTGGGGTTACCCCGGTCAGAGGGTCGCGCCAGTCAGTGGGCTTTTGCTTGGAAGGTAGAAATTTTGTTTACTATTCTATCATGTCCATTTTAAAATTCTTCTTCAATACTGGTTTTATTACAACATTCTAATTGGGCTTTTCCCATAATATTAAAATAAATAAATTCCCACTAACGGCCAATTTCAACATTTTCACAGTTACTGCTTGGAAAAACAGCCGGTCGTCCCGCTGCAGGATCTTCTGGTGGCTCTGAAGCTGATGGAACGAGACGACATGACGTTGGAAGAAGCCAACTGTATCTTGGCCAATCTTATTCACCAGGGAAAAGTCAAAGGCTACATCTCCCATTCTCACCAAAAAGTCGTTCTTAGCAAAGTCGAAGCTTTCCCTAAATTGAGTTTGCTTGCTCAATAGCGAATGTGTTCAACAATCAACAACTTCGATATTGATTGACTCGGCGTTCAAAGTTCTTTGGTGCAAAACGTTTCCGATTTGAGTTTTCTGGCTCAATAGCTGTGTTGAACAATGAACTTTTTTTTATATTGAATGATTATTATTGTAATAAACACCTAGGATTTGTGATTGCATTTAAATCATTCCGATAGCTCTACCTGCCCGTACGTTTTTATTGTTATTTAGGACGTCCCTCTGAAGTTACGTAATATAGGCAAGGGTTTGTATACAAGAGGGACGACCTATTAGAATTAGTGCAAGGTGGAGTGGGACCACCCAAGCACGAGAGAAAAAATATCAGAACACAAATCTGTTTCGGACCATATCAAGGGAGTTTCCCCCTTTTGCTCTCGGACCGTTGAAGGATTGCCCTCTTTCTCCGGTTTGAGGAGGTTGGGACAATATGCTCCCAGTTCCGTAGGATGTTATGCTCCCATCAGTTGGCCCAGTAAGCCCGCTATACTCCCAGCATCCATGTACATTCCGTTACCCAACTATCCCTAACCGAAATACTAAACATTATGAACAATCATGACATGAATTGAAAACCATTGGATCAAATATTAAAAAACATGAGTACACTAAGGGCCGGCTTATCAATCACATTACATTTATCTAATGGATAAGGGGGATTTTTCTTAGGGATAGCGTTATCGTCCAGATAACACAATAGGTGGTGTTTATCCATCCCTAGTTAAACCTATCTGGCGTTTTAATTTATCTGGTCCCTGGATAATAATTATAACTGGAGGTTAATGATATATCTTGAGCTTTCTAACCTCAAACAAGTTTGGTTATTTACAAAAAACTTATTTGAATCTCGTTTGATTGTCTTTATTTTCGTACCTTCCAATGGAATGGATATTTGGGGTTTTGACTTCAAATAGCAGCAACGGCGAAGATTCTATCGTAGCATAATTCGTTGAATGGAAAAAAATACCGTATATACCTAGTAAGACCCCGTGTAGATCACCTACTAATATGGGACGAGTGCGTATTTTTATTGAGGTTTCGGTTGGACAAAGATACCGTTCTTTATGTACATTCTAACGCAGATCGAAGATTGAATTATGTCCACAACTTACTGATCACAATAATACAGGTTGTAATAACGCAATTCGTATATGTATTTCTCTCTCTAGAAATGAAGCAAATGGCAGAAATGTGGTGGTTTCTTATTTGCCGAGCTTAATAGACACTGTTGTGTTGTGGACGTCAGACCCGGTTTTTTTAATAGTCGATCCATGAAGAAAATGTAGCTCCTACTCTACTCTGTGGTAGCTCCATGTGTAACTCGCCCTTATTTTGTCGCCTACAGACAGAAATGAGGATGCTAACGGTACTATCTGCCAGACAGAATTTATGTGAGGGATAATTTTATCCGCTAGTTAATTCAACAATGATAAACGACTCACATTCTTTATCTGGCGTATAGCGCTATACTCAGTATAGCTATCCTGCAGTTAATGTAGATAATTGATTAAGCGGCCCTAAGGGTCGCTATCATCAAGGTTTTGATCAGAGTTCAAGACAAGATTCGACTATTGAGCAGAATCTTACAAGTATTGTCGTTGCTACAAACCCTAAATGTCTTCCTACAGCTATTGTACCAATTAAACTAAATGGTGTCAAGTTGAACTGTTTCGTTGATACCGGTAGTTATCCGAGTTTTTAGCAAATCAGTCGTGAAACAATGTTTTTTGACCACTGTGTCTTTTTCTGCTTCAGTATCTATTGCATTTTCATATAAAATAAAACAAACTGGGGTACCTACACACAGACAGAGCAATAACGAGTTGGAGATGTTATCTCCGTGGAAACATCACTTGCAAGGAGGATAATGGAATGCTTCTCATCGAACTTTGGGATCATAAAGGTCCAGCCGGTCGCTTCCTTCAGGAACAAATAGTCCTTGTGTGCCGAGTTTTCACCTTGTAGGTTTGGTGTGTTGAGGGTAGAGAATTTTTCATTGGCTTCTCAAATGATGTGGTTTATTCACAGGCTGATCGCTTTCGCCGTCATTTGGTCTCTTCAGAACCTTGTAGATTAGCTTGGTGTTGACTGTGGTGCTGTACGGGATTGATGTACCCCTCGTCCCTGCTTCCCTCAGTGCAGTAGTTCATATTAGTTATCGATTTCCGCCTTGTCCTTCGTAGGTTAGGTGTAACTAATATGAAATGCTGCACTGAGGGAAGCAGGGACGAGGGGTACATCAACCCCGTACAGCACCACAGTCATCACCAAGCTAATCTACAAGGCTCTGAAGAGGCCGAATGACGGCGAAAGCGCTCAGCCTATGAATAAACCTCATTATTAGATAGTCAAGCAGCCTTGAAGGCACTAGCTTCTTTCACAATTTCGTCGAAGCTGGTGTGGGAATGCTTGACTAACCTCAAGACCCTTGCCGGGAACAATAAGGTTACCTTGCTGTGGTGCCCAGGGCACCAGGGGGTGGAGGGGAATGAACAAGCTGACGCTTTTGCTAGGAAGGGAGCGGCTTCTCTCCCTGTGGGCCCAGAACCTTTTCTGGCCACTACGGAGAGTTTTCTCCTCGGAGAGCTCACCAAATGGGAGAGTAAGAAGAGGACTGCCCACTGGCTTCAGGTCAAGGGCCTGAAGCAGGCGAAACAATTTATTCACTTCTCTAGGAAGAGAGCTAAGGAGCTGCTCAGCCTGGGGAGAAGGGAGATACGTATGGTTGATACTTAACTGGGCACTGCCCACTTAGATACCATCTCCATAAAATGGGCAAATCAGACTCCACTCTCTGCCGCTTCTGTGGGGCGGAAGACGAGACGGCGAGTCATGTGGTCTGCCATTGCCCTATGTTAGCAAGAAATCGCTTCTTGAATTGGGGCAGAACCTCCATCGATCCCGAAGACATTAAGATGGGGGAGATTAAGACTCTCCTCGCTTTTGCGAAAACGTGGTGGGGAAGGATTGACTTCCCAGCTGTGGCTGGCATTGGCGATATGGCGCCAAGCCAGACTGGGGCTGCGACTCAGTAACTTACCGAGGGTGGAGCACTCGGGCCCAGACAGTGCCTGAGGGCTGGTAGGAGTGCCGGAACCAGGCAGATAGTGCTTGGTTTGGCAGGGCTGTCGGTATCGGGCAGACCTAGAGTCTGGGATGGGGAGGAGGTACGGCCTCCTTCTCCAGCTACAATACGGCCTCAGTGGCTTAAAAAAAAAAAAAAAAAAAAAAAAAAACCTCATTATTTGAGAAGCCTATGAAAAATTCTCTACCCTTAACACACCAAACCTACGAAGGACAAGGCAAAAATCCATAACTAATAGTTTTCACCTCTGGGAGCATAAATGCCTACACTCCATTCCAAGTTCCGATTCTTTTTTCCCTCTTCATCAATGATTTGCCTTATGTCCTCAAATTCTGTAATTATCACCTTTTTGCCGACGATTTTCAAATTTACCTGGCCAGTGATCTTGGGGAAGCCATGATAGAAGCCATCAGCTTACTTAATAGTGATCTAGTGTCGATATCTAGGTGGGCAATTAAAAATGGCATACTTATTAATCCTAGCAAATCTCAAGTTATTGTGTTGTACAAACAAGATTTACCTACTAACTGTCTGCCCCCCATCTTAGTTGAAGGGATGGTGGTGCCTTACTCATCACATGTAATAAATCTGGGACTTTATTTTGACAAGGCCATGTCTTGGGACTACCATGTGGTTCAGGTGTGCAAGAGAGTTTATGGATCTCTCCACAGTCTCCGACGTTTATCTAAATTTACTCCTAATAACTTCAAAATACGACTTGCCATTGCTTTAGTAACTCCTCACTTCTTTTATTGTTGCTCAGTTTACTCCTATGCTATTTCCGCTTCTTTGAAATCGAGACTCGTGGTTGCCTATAATGCTTGCCTGAGATATGCATATAATGTTAATGTACGTCAATCTGTATCCCATCTCACCCTTCTTTGCCTTCCCCTGGAGGATTATTTCATTTTCAGGCATTTAAAATTAATTGCAGAAATAATTAATGGTTCAATGCCAATCTATTTGTCCAACTTAGTTAATAGAGCCTCTTCTTTTAGATCCCACTCTCTCTCTGTCATCAGGCACACCAGTCGAACTATGTCCAAGTCCTTTGGGGTGGCAGGAGCAAGGATCTGGAATTCTCTTCCCTTGTCTGTTCGTGCGTCCCCCTCCATTGGTCGATTCTTGAAGGCTACTGTTCAGTATCTGGGCATCCGATAGTAGCCAGCATTTAGTGCACTCCCCTTCGTTCTCCTCTCCCCCTTCTTCTTTCTGTGATGCAGAATATCTTTAAACTTTCCTTTATCTTTTAATTATTATTTCCTTTATTTACCTAAATATTTTTAATTTGTACTTGATGTTTTTCTTTTCTTCGCCACCTCATGTCTAATTTTGTCTCTTGTATTTGTTGTTCATGTGTGCTTACATAAACATATTGTTTCCTGCACAATAAATTATTTGAATTGAATTGAATTAAGTCCGAATTCGTGAAGAAAACTGTAGATGTATGTCCATCTATGATAAATTTAGTCGACGCTGCCCTAAATACATTCTGTACTGGTTATTGTGATTCTTATTTTAGTCGATACCAATTTTAGCCTCGATATGCGACAAACCTCGTAAATTTCGAATTTGCCTGATAAAAACTAAATATATCCAGGGTGGCCCCCAACTGGAAAAGTCAGGGAAAACCTGGAATTGTCAGGGAATTCTTAGCGTCAGGGAAGTGTCAGGGAATTTTGCAAAAACCACCAAATGTCAGGGAATTTTTTTTAATGAAAACTTTGTGTTATAATTCGCAGCGTTCTTAGGTATATTCTAACTCCTAAACAATCGAACTTCAACGGTCTACTTTATCATACTACATATTATTTCATAGGTGGGTTATCCGAATGTCAAAAATAATTATCAAGAGTGGTGGTTAAACTGTTCAAAGAGTAACACGCAGATACATTGTGACATCGATATGTCTTTGGCTCTCGGTTACTACAACACTTGAGCTACCATTATACTAGGATGCTAGCATCCGGGATGCTGGCATCTGGGAGGTTAGCGGGGCATTAAATCAAATGGGAGCGATTAGACTAAGGATGCCAGCATCGGATGCTAAAACAGCCTCCCGGACGCTCGATTTTGTGCATCCCAGTTGGGATGCTGAAATTCGAGCAGCCGGACGCTTTTTGCCTCCCGGGATGCACAAAATCGGTTGTGGGGCATTGGTTCAAATGCGGCGCATTATACTAGGCTGCTAGCATCCGAGGATGCTAGCAGCCTTCTCTTTTCAGATATGCGTGCGCACGCAGTTTGATCACGTGAGGGCCTGAGTCAGTTGTCTGTCAGCTGTCAACTGTATATCTCCCTGCTGCGCGTGTCGTCTCGAGTTGGGTGATTAGTTTCTAGTACAGTATTAACTTTAGTGTGTTTTGTGATGGAAAGTGAAATGTTTGATGACATGAGTGAAAGTGTTTTGGATGACATGCGAAATACTCCTTCGGAAGACTTGTTTCTGGAAGAACCAGGACCTGAGGTCAATACGGAAAACAAAAGTAGGCCTAAAACCAAAACAAAGGAACTAAAAAAAAGAACAACAAAAGAAGAAAGAAGAAGAGTTGCAACGTATTGAAAAATATGTTAACAAATTGGACATAGAAAGTTTAATATGTGAAGTGGAAAAACATCCTTGTATTTGGGATAGTAGCTTAGAAAGCTACGCCAACAAGATTGAAAAACTGAATGCTGAAAAGGGGTCCACACTAAACTTTCTTTTTGCACGACGCCTTCTTTTCTTAATTAGTAACATCAGCAACAACATCTCTTCATTCGTTGGGGCCATATTGACGACTGACCAAAAATTAAAATAAAATAGCAGTCCGGGAGGCTAGCATCCCAACACAAATTCGACTCGAAGTGGGATGCTAGCATCCTGGACGCAAGTAGCCAAGTAGTAAACCATGTGTGGGAAAAATCAACTGAGTATTGAACTAGGGAGCATACCAAGCAGAGTAGTGGACTGATCCATTGAGAGTCCCATCAACTAGTTTGTATACTTAACCTAGGACTTTGTGAATCTTAAGAGATCTGGGAGTGGTCGTAATTGAATCAGCACTGAAAAATACTTCGATTGTGACACCTCACATGCCCTATTGTCAAAAAACTGATTTTTTAGAATTTTTTGAGACGCTGTGAATTGAAAATTTGAATTGAATTGAATTGCGAACTCGACCTGTCTTTTGCCAAGAAGGAAAGAGTTTTTCAAGTCGTATTTTAAGAGAGTTTCTGGGAATACACCCTATACAGGGTGATTCCCTCGCAGATGCAAAAAAAAATTTGGGTAAAACTACATCAAAAATGGAGTAAAATGCCGCCAACTGCATATTTTTATCTCAATCCGTTCTCGAGATATGATTTTTTAAAGGTTTTTTCAGGAAAACAGTGTTTTTTCCTTTTAAACTCAACTTTCTCCACTTTACTTCATTCAATTTTAACTTTTGACCACATTTTCGGAATCAGCACTAAATTTACTATAAGAATAGTGTACTTGGGTTCTTAAAAAGTACCATCCAAAGGCCCTCACATCAGCTCAAACATTGACGATTTTGAAAAAATAATATTTCTGAAAATCTTTAAAACTTTACTAGGTACTCTTTTAAAAAGAATCCTGGAAACTGGCAAATCTCATGAAAATTGCTTCATCTAATATGCTTTCCAACGGTATTATCAATTTTACTTTTATTTTGTTATTTAGGGGAGAAAATAATATTTTAATGTTATGTGGGTTTTTCAATGAAATTGTTGGTTTTCTCGAAAGATGACCCTCCATGAACCAACGAGTATGGGGTCGGTTTCTATGTATTTTTTCTCGCTGGATCGAATGGAAACTCTTGCAGATCTCTCAACTACGGTATAATCGAGTTTTACACTTTAATTAACTAGTTTTACCCCATAACACACATACATTTAATCGTAACAAAGAAACTAAACATTTGCGATTTTAAGTGTAAAACACGGTTATAACGGAGTTGGAGAGAGAGGTTAGAACGAAGTTCGGTCATGGAAAAGTCAGGGAAATTTCAAATTTCCATTTGGGGGACACCCTGTGATATCACAGTCGGAGGAAGCTGCTAGTGATTCACTCGAGTTCTAGCAGGTAGCGCTAGAGAGCTCAAGAGTTCACCTCTCCTTTGAATATAAATTCGATCTTATATGAAGACTAGCCGCTCCAGCTCGCTACGCTCGCCTCCACGTCCAGCCGGGGGGCAAGCCCCCCGGACCCCCCATTAAATTGCTCGCTTCGCTCGCAAAATGTGGCATGTAGGGAATGTTGCTCGCTTCGCTCGCAAACGGTAGATCCCTAAGGGTAGGTTTAACTTCTGTAGGGGATGCTGCTCGCTTGAGGAAGTTATACTGCCCACCCAACTTGGCAGACGTTTTTTTCAGTTGGGTATTCTTACAAACAAATTAAATCTTATAAAACTACGTGGAACCACAAAAAAGTTTATTTGGTGATGTTGCTCGCTTCGCTCGCAAGGTATACCTGTATATGTGTAGGGGAAAACCCGTATTTATTCTGTTGAAATGGCTCTCGCTTCGCTCACAAGGTACCTATGTGTACCTGCTCGCCTCGCAACATTGTGAAACCACCTGTGTCATCGAACCCCAAACACGTCTTCGTAGAGCCTTCTCGCGTCCACGGCACATATAATTTTTCATTTTAATAGCTTCGCCTCGCTTCCGCTCGCAATTTGACCGAGTTCTCGTCACTTTTTTCGATATCCGATTTCGGATTCAGATTTGGCGGACCCAAAGCTGTATTTCGCCCGCGAAAACCGTTCCGAAAAACGTACCTTTACGGGGTATATTTTAATCGGAAAAAACGTAGTTTTTCGTCGGACTTTTCGAGAAAACACGGTCCGTACTCTCGCATTTTTTTGACGCATTTCCCGATACTTTTTTCGCGATCCGATCGCGCCGTCGTCTTCCTCGTAGGAAAACCTACGAAACCGGTATTTTTCCGGAATTTTCGACGGCCGTTTAGAGGGGTAGGGGAAGCGGGGAAGTGGAAAAAGCGCACATTAACCGGAACTTCGACCCCCCTCCCGCCCTACGGCCCATGGTTCGGCTGGGATTAGACAATTTTAAATTCGCTTATACACCCTATCGGAAAATCCCAAGAAGATCCCCCCACTCGTAGACTCCCCCCACTCGTAGACTCCCCCCACTCAGCCGTTTGGCCGTGCATAGCATGGACAAACAAACAGACAAACAAACGGAGTTTCATTCTTATAAATAATAGAGATTAAATCCTCGATTAGTTAATTACACAGGAAGTGTCCCCAAATCCCCAGTGGGTAAGCAAACCTTTTATGTGACGTTTATTTATCATCTGTTCGTCTGAAGAAGAAATTGTTACATTTTTATTATTTTGAGATAAAATATCTATCGAGAAGAGTTTCTGTGCTGAATATCCCCTAAAAAGAAAGGCCTGCACTATAGCTTCCTCACATATTGTAACATGGACGTATAGAATTAGTTAAAGAACTAAGTAATAATTAATAAGTTGACGCATGCGCTACTATTAATCCAACGGCAACGAAATTTACAGGGTAACGTCTAGGAGCTTACCCGCACAATCCTTGAAAGTTTCATAATAATCGGTCCATTACTCTCGGAGTTTTATTTGTGTTGATCAATTTAAGTTTTGCGCATGTGCTATAGTTATTACTCCACCGATCGCGATATAATCCTTTGAAAACTTTCCTGGAACATGATATTCATCCACTCTCCGAGTTTGAAAAAAATCGGACCGGTAATTGTGGATAAGAAATCGACGTTATAATAAATTAACGTTTGCGCATGCGCACTAACTACTGTTGATTCAACGGTTGAAAACTGTAGGGAACCGTCCAGGAGCTAACCCGCAAAACTCCTCAAAATTTCATCGAAATGAAACTTGGTATACTTTTGGGCATGAAAAGGATTTACCACAGACAGACAGACACGGAACCGAAATTGATCAGCAAGCTCTGAATCGCAAAAAGCAAGTGGAAATTTAGATTTTGGAGGACTTGAATTTTTTTACTTCTATCACCCACACAAAGCTTCCCTATCTTCGATAGTGAGGGGGGGGGGGGGTTATTGTATTTACTTTGTCCAGCTTTGATAAGCTAGTCATTCAAAATAAATTGTTTGCGAAAATCGTCATTTATAACCAGCAGCGTGAGCTGATTTCGTGATTCAAAACATCTATGCTATTTATCCAACGAAGTTGAAATTTGAAACGGAGCCTCTGTGACCAAATAGGATAGGATTTCAACTTGCCAAACCACCCCTATCAGCAGAATAAATTCTTAATGCTAATTTCTATCAAATTTGTTCTACGACGCTTAAATTTAGAAAAGGAACCCCTGTGATATAGGTAGAATAGGAATTTGAACCACCCCAATTAGCTAAGTGAGCTCTTAATGCTAATTTCTATGCTATTCATTCAAGGAAGTTGAAATTTGGAGCGGAGTCTCTGTGAGACAGGTAGAATAGGAATTTAACTTACGGAACCACCCCAATCAGCTAAGTGAGCTCTTAATGGTAATTTCTATGCAATTTATCCTACGACACTGAAATTTGGAACGGAACCTCTGTGAGATAGTTGGAATAGGATTTCAACTTGCCGAATCACCCTAATCAGGTGATTGAGCTAGGAGCTCTTAAAGCTAATTTCTCCGGACGTCTTCCCGAAAATCTTAATTCGTCATTCCTTGTGAAACACTGATCCACTTAGAAGAACATGCGCTTAACATGTAGCTCACTACGTGAGTACTTTTCTATATATATATTTTTTTTTTACATATTTCCTCAAATAGTTAGGAATTCTAAAATGGTGCAAAATAAAAAATCACCAAAAAGAACCAGTGATTTATATTGAATTTCACGTCTGCTTACCTACTTCCGTGAGCGTTACTTTATGCCAAAAAACGGCTTCAGCTAAGAGAAAACTTATTACTTTACCTTCGACCGATTTTCGCGGTTCTTTTCCTTTCTTTAGATTTTACCATTCAGCTCGAAATATTTGGTCTTTCTGTGAAATTTAAATATGAAAATGCATTAATATTTGCTATATATTGGAGGGGGGAAAACACAACCGCACAGAGCCTGCTAGTGTAAATACAGTTGTTTGAACCCAATGAAAAGAGTAGGTCATAGATAAAAGACTGCAAGATTTAATAAGGTGAATAAAATAACAAAATTGTAGTAAACGAATATAAATCTTTATTACAACCTTTAAAAATACAAATCGGCATTAGTTGCAATGTAGAAGTTGCTGAGACTTGTGAACTTGTTTTGTAGAAAGAAAATAAGGAACAATGATGGACCAGGGGGTGCAGAATGAATACGGTTTAAATAAATTAATTCATGAGTCAATAACTTTGTTTGTCCGGAGAAACAGTCCCCGAACCAGGT
Organism: Adelphocoris suturalis; assembly: GCA_030762985.1. Classification (NCBI taxonomy): domain Eukaryota; kingdom Metazoa; phylum Arthropoda; class Insecta; order Hemiptera; family Miridae; genus Adelphocoris; species Adelphocoris suturalis. The sequence goes on along the minus strand of CM061042.1, from coordinate 47,877,817 downwards.
CGGAATCGAACCAGAACCAATGGCACTAAAAATAGGAGGGGATAGAGGTGTTCAGGACTGTTAGTTGTTCCAACTCCAATTGTCCGAACGGTTTCAGGACTAGGTAATAGCTGGATGTGGGAGTCTTAAAGCAGTAGGTAATTTGTGATAAGCGTGGAAACGTCTGCTGCGCATGTCTCGAACTAAAAGTTCTGGCAATAATCTCGAACCACTTGAACTAGTTCTTAACTCCTTCTCCGGACAATAAGCTTGAGGTTCCAGGACTCCTCAGAACTGGTTCCGAGTCTCTCCGAACGGCCAAAAATGGGCGTTGTCAGTCCCAAACGGTTCGGGACTGCTTCTCTGGGCATACCTTCTACATAGGACTTTTATGTAAAGAATTATAGTCTTTCTAGTTCATAATAAGATATTTGCAAGTGTGGAAATTTTTAGATTTTGGTCAAATTACGGTTTACTGTTCCTCTCTAACTAATTTTCATATAATTCTAAAAAACTTGGCAAACCACGTGGAATACCATTTCCAATCATTGAGCACCCCATATTTGGTTCTTTATTGGAAAGCTCGGAGGACATTCAAATAAAATTATGATATATGACGTGGAAACAGCCTCTAGTATGCAAATCGGAAATATTGGTATTGATTTAGCGAATACAAAGATTTGTTGATTATTTCCTTGATTAATTCTTAATAAGACAATTGTAATCTGTATAATAGCTACGTGTCTTTTAGGTTTATTGATTGATTTTAAGATTTTATGATGATCTATTCAATTTCAGTGACCCACGAATTTTTTACTCGAATACAACATTTTAGTGTGAACAATCGCTGAAGAGTTGGCTATTCTGGTACGTGCAGACCATTGAAACTAACTACACTAACGCTTTTTTGACCTTCATCCGATCACCTGGGCGGTAGGCTGCTGCCTGTTATTTATATTACACGTGAATACATAGTTGTCGGGTGAGAGCGCAGTATGATACAGCTATTCCCCAGGTACATACTTCTCAGTAGGTGATCATCGAATTCTTATTCGTGCGTTACATTGCGACGCCAAAATATATGCATTCAACGTTAGTGAACTGTAGTTCAGCGGCACACGTACCTACGACTGGCACACACGTCACATAATGCTTCTGCAGGATAGATAGTCAATAAGGGGTCTAAACGGGAGAAGAGGTGAGGCGACACAGTGAATCAAACTGCATTGAGCCACTGGACTGGGGTCCTGAGGGGGTGCGTCACTGCGACTCTTGTTAACCCAAACTGTCTTGGGCCACTAGAATGGAGACTTGAGGGGGTGTGACTGTGACCATAGTTCATTCAACTGCCTCGAGCCACCAGACTGGAAGGATGAGGGGTATGACACTACGACTGTTGTTATCTCGAACTGACTTGAGCCACCAAACTGGATACCTGAGGGGGTGTGACATTGGAACCGTAGTTGAGTCAAACTGCCTTGAGCCACCTGAGGGGGTGTGACACTGTGACTGTAGTTGACTCAAACTGCCTTGAGCCACCTGAGGGGGTGTGACACTGTGACTGTAGTTGACTCAAACTGACATGAGCCACCAAACTGGATACCTGAGGGGGTGTGACATTAGAACCGTAGTAGAGTCAAACTGCCTTGAGCCACCTGACTGGAGACCAGAGGGGGTGCGACACTACGACTGTTGTTAACTCGAACTGCCTTGAGCCACAGAACTGGAGACCTGAGGGGGTGTGACACTATGTAGTTGTCTCGAACTGCTTTGAGCCACAGGACTGGAGACCTGAGGGGGTGTGACACTGTGACTGTAGTTGACTCAAACTGCTTTGAGCCACAGGACTGGAGACCTGAGGGGGTGTGACACTATGTAGTTGTCTCAAACTGCTTTGAGCCACAGGACTGGAGACCTGAGGGGGAGTGACATTGGAACCGTAGTTGAGTCAAACTGCCTTGAGCCACCTGACTGGAGACCAGAGGGGGTGCGACACTACGACTGTTGTTAACTCGAACTGACTTGAGCCACCAAACTGGATACCTGAGGGGGTGTGACATTGGAACTGTAGTTGAGTCAAACTGCCTTGAGCTACAGGACTGGAGACCTGAGGGGGTGTGACACTGTGGCTGTAGTTGACTCAAACAGCTTTGAGCCACAGGACTGAAGACCTTAGGGGGTGCGGCAATGCAATTGTAGTTGAGTCGAACTGCTTTGAGCCACAGGACTGGAGACCTGAGGGGGTGTGACACTGTGGCTGTAGTTGACTCAAACTGCTTTGAGCCACAGGACTGGAGACCTGAGGGGGTGTGACACTGTGATTGTAGTTGACTCAAACTGCCTTGAGCCACAGGACTGGAGACCTGAGGGGGTGTCACTGTCGGCGGACTGGAAATTGCCAAGTCGAAATTATATACTCGGAATCACTGGCTCCTCTCTTTGGTGCCCTAATTCGGTCCAGAAAAGTATTTCTATTCGTCATAGAAAAATGCCATTCAACGCGCAAGGCTTGCATATTAGGCTTGGATATTACCATAGCCCAGGATGGTAGGTGATGAAAGTTCCAGTCATGCAGGGTGATCGTATTAGCGAATTTTCGTAAGTTAATGTATTATTATGTTACACTGTTTTGAACTTCGAGCTTTTTGAGTGCAAATAAAGTGTTAACTATTAAATTTATGATAAAAAACTTATTCAAAATAGTAATCTGCTATTCAAAAAGAGATTTTTGATTTTCAGCTATTTTTGCAGTTTTTATCGAATTATAGCAAATTATAGAAATTCAAATACATTTTTCAGCATAATTTTGTACATACATTTTTTAATGTTCTATTTCAAATTTAATAAACTTTATTTGAGCAATATTCTGCTAAAAATCATAAATTTAACGACTTTTAGCGGTTTATAGCAATTTTTTGGAACCAATTCAATGTGCTCAAAAAGTGCTGGCCAACGAACTCATCCTTTCGATTGGAAAGCTTGATTTTTTGGCGCAAGAACGGAATTTTTACCTCAATCCTAAGGAGAGTTATCGTCTGGAATCAAACACACACACACACACACGAAAAAGCGCAAATGTAAGGGATCGTTTCAGAATGCCTCAAAACCGATTTCAATGAAGAAATTAAATTTTAAAAATTTCCGACCCATTGCACTAGCTTAATTTTCTGCAAAAATTCGCTAAAAGTAATGAATTAATCAAATTGTTGTTCATCACGAAGTTTGGTAGGTGTAAACGCAATCTTTTGATGATTTTTGTTCCTATTTACCCTCATGTAGTTAGGTATCATTTTCATTTTACGCAAGGGAGCTATTTATTTCTCGTAACGTCACTCACATTGTACGATTTTTTCAAAAACGTCAAAACAATTTAAAATAATAAACCGAACTCTTGGTAAACTTACTGCTATTTACTCACAGGACTGTAAATCGTATTTTGCAGTTATGCAGGCCCAGTTTTGCATTTAAATTGATATTGCTACAGAGATTTTGAGTGGTACTTATCTTGTACAACTCTCTCTCCTATCAAGGAGGAAGCGGGGAATTGGAGTCAGGTCCCAAACCATTCAAACTGGATTCGAAAAAGAGTCCGGTAGGCAAGTCGAGTTTGGTCAGTTTTGGGTCGCCGCTCCCTTGAAAGTGACTAGATGGGTTCCACGCAAGTCAAGTCGAGTACGGTCGCGGAACCGTACCTTCGGAATCGCCTTCATCCCTACCAGGGGCATTTCATAAAGCAACAAGTGACAAGCAGATTTTATGTACAAGTTGTAAAAAATGAGTGTGCAAGCGTTTTATAAAGGTGCAAGTGTAGACTTGTAATGCACAGTGAAAATTAACGGGTGCACAGGCGAATTTGGACAAGTTACAAGTGTTTCCCTATCATTTCATACAAGTCATTGTTTTATAGTTGTAAAAAATGGCCGATTTTTAAACACCGTCCATTCACCTGTAAACTTGTGAGAATGGGAACCATCTTCTGCTGAAGAATACAGATAAGAAGCATTCAGCGTAGAGTCGCCAACGATTTTTTCGGACATGAATAAACGCTTTTTTCGTGGGTATTTTCCAGTTTAACGAGAGATTTAGGATGTCTACCAAGACCCTTGAATGATTCCAATGCTGCGTGACCCTGTGCAATTTTTCCTGATCGGGTATTGAGGATCTCCCTATTATTGAAGAACAAAGTGAAGATAATTTCGAAGTAACACATGACATTCCTAACCCAGGCAGCATTAAGACTTGATGAATTGATTGATAATTTCCGCTGAATGAAGAGGAAAAATACGATTATGCCAGCCATCAGAATAAGCTGAAATCATATACACACTTAGTCATGTATGATAAACATCCTATCGTGTACCTACTTAGAACCGTTTTTACATTATGATTAGCTGACAAAACTTCAATTTCGGCATCCCGCTTGACGTTGTTCATTTCATTAGTTCCCACACGCCATTTTTCTTTTCTGCTCCACTTGTAAACTTAACTTCTACAAGTGTAACTTTTCTATACACTTGTACTCTTTGTTTTGGTAAAACGCTTGTTCTAGTTTACCGTGCATTACAAGTACCTGTACTTGTTTTATGAAATGGGCCCCAGGAATCCTTAGGTGTTTCTCTCTACCCGCAAGTGTTCAAATTGTATTTTTAATCGAACTTATCTAATAAACAATTAACATTCTAAACGCTGTGTATGAATTCACTTAACGCTCTTGATGCAGGAGCGAGAATCGGAGCTGATGCTCCCTACTGCGCTCAATCCACCCGTGCTACTCCAATGCATGGGCCCCGCCTTGAAAAATACACCTCAGTTGTCACATTCATTTTCATTCTATTTTTCCATAAAACTTAGGTACTACAACAGGGATACAATCACGAAAACAGATTGGAAAAATGAATGACTATTCAGTTGAAGCAACAGGGAAAATCACCCAAAAATGGGAATTTCCACTGCCACCCAACAAAAAATGGCTGTATCGTGTAAGAAAGAGTTCCGATCCAGTTCTGTTGAAAAATCCAGAAGGTAATGTAGCGGTTTTCGCATAAACAGAACCTTTTTACCGATTATTCGTCACACAAGAACCTTGGAAAGTGAAGAGTCACGACCAGAGGCCCCCTTCTACCCGAGTGGACGCCCGTCAGTGAGGAAGAAGCCGCAGTCTACGAGAAGTAGACGACTGCACTGGGAGTGTTAGAAGACTACAAATATAAACTTCAGTCATTATTGATGTGAAAATACAAAATAATGCATTGAAATGAGGAAAAACGTGACGAACTTGCGCTACTGTGATATATAAGGCGTGAGCAGATGAAGGTTAATGTATGTCAATGTAGTACCTACCTATCTTAAGCTAAATAATAAACTAATGTTTGATTAGGTATTCGGATGGATTCCAACACACATGTTATATTAAAACAAAAACATGGAATCGATGTAAATTTATTAATTTGCTTTGTTTTTTGCACGCAGCTTATTCCTATTTTCACTTGATTTGTCATTTTTACCAACACCACACCACCATAAGCTGTTATAGAGCATGTCGAAATTAATTAATAGTGAGTGGTTGGCGGTAATGGAAACTCGATGCTATAAATAATAATACTTGACAATACACAATTTTAATAGGTTCTTCATAAGGTACAGGAAATTTTCAGAAGCGTTCGGACTTGACACTCCTGAATCTGCCAATTTCAGCCTTGCAGTTCCACAGAGATGGTTCACCATAGGTTACTGAACGAGTCTTCGAGTCCAGCGTACGACTTCATTTTCAAACCCAAACTGAAAAAGCAATAAAATGTTCCATTCATTATAAAAAATAGTAAGTGCATGGATTTATATAGTTGTATCGTGAATTAAGTAGGAAGTTGTACGGCTGTCACGGGTTTGGGATCACCAACGCCACGGATTTGGGATCACGGAAAGAGAACGGGTTTCTGACGGAACTTGAACTTTGCCTGTGTTTGATAAGGAATTGAAAGGTCCGCGGCGATTTTGATAGTCTCAGCCTTATGACCTCAGTTATTATCCATTCACCGTCGTTTGCTGGAGTTTTTTGTCTGTCTGGAGCAATATTTTCAATGGATGTTGTAATAAGTGATACTTTTACAATTCGGCGTGGAAAAAAAGTTATTGTTATTGATGGCTTCAAGTATTCACAGTTTCACACGTTGTTGGACGGGAGTGTCAAATGATGACGACGTGAAACATTTTTGACGACAATGAAAATATTCATTCGAATGTTCTACGTGACATTATCCAGGTATGTACCTACATCTCATAGAACGTCTGTCATGATCCCAAACCCGTTGCTACTTAACTATTCAATGATCCAAAAACCGATGCGATGTGATCCCAAACCCGTGACGGATTCGGGCCTACGATCCCAAACCCGGACCGGCCAGTTGTACACAGAGATCATTTCAATGGTTTACAACTCAACTGAAAAAGACTCCACTTATTAACGATTTTGAGCTAATAGTGCCACATGGTGGCTTTCTTTCTGGGAACAGCTTCGCGTAGTACTTCTACATTGGGGTGAAAAGATTCCATTGCTTTATAAAAATAACGGAAAAAGAAAGACTGTACAGGGAAAAAAGGATTTCATTCCATGCGGTGGTCGGGAAGAAAGACTAGACTCCAATCTTCCTTCCCCGAATCCCACCTCCCCTCGTGGAGACGATGACTGAATATCAAACTATTTCTCGCCAGTTTACAATATTATTGCCAATGGTTTTGTGGTGTCGTATTAATATTGTCGCAAGTCGTATTTAGTTTGATTACCTACTCATGTATCTATAGGTATCCAAAGAAATGTGATTCTCCCAAATTCATTTTTCATATAAGTGCTTACTCGGGTGAGTACCTCAGCCCTCTGACGACCCCACTTTACTCTCATGGGCAGAGCCTACAAGAATAAAGAAAATTGACGAATTTCCGTTTATAAATAAATACTCGTAGTGACGAAATATTCTAATCGCAGTTCATAAAGTTTTATGGGTTACCAATATTGATGGCACAAGCCACTAATAGAAAGTGATGATGCTCAAACATTGATAGAGTTACCATAAGGTTATTGGCTATCTCTACTCCTCCCAGGGGTAGAATATGGTTGAAGCCCCTCCCTACACGATCCTATTTTAAACTCTATGGGAGGAAAGTACATTGAGGTTATCCATTTAAAAGGCTATGTTGTCTTCCAAGAAAATGGGAAAAGCTGAATGAGTTCTCACATGACGTAACTCTCTTCTCGTTTCTAAAATACTTTCCATATTTCTGGAAAGGTTCCAACAGGGAAAACAAAAACTGTTTGTATCTATGTTACGTTCAAGTAAAAATCCCGTTCGGACCCGTTCAGTCGAGTGTTACAACTAAAGAGAAATTTCTCCTTAGTAAGGAGAGTAGGCCATAACATGTATGACAGGAAAATATGATTCGTTAGCGACCGATTAAAATTGCCATACTTACTTATTCAGCCCCTTGGTGATCTCATCAACTTTGGAAGGATGGCAGACGACGGTGACTTTGGAAACCATTGGATCAAACATGGGTGCCACGTACTTGGGTCCGATTTTCGCCAGATCTCCGACTTGTACTTTAGAAATGAGGGTCACCAGAGTCCTGCAATGTCAAGCGTGTATACTTATTAATGTTACATTTATATTTATTTATACATTTATATAGGTATATGTATTAAAAGACCTAAGAAACCTGAGAAATTGTGTATTTAATTACGACAAGCTGTATACTTTAGGTTTGTTCGCTGAGGCAGTTTGCGGTGACTTGCAAAACGTATCAAATCGGTTGGAGACTAGCCAAGTGAGCATGCGCGACTTCGGCAACTTTTGAAGTGATTTCAACTGGTTTGGGATCGGAGCCCATCTATTTTATGATGGTAGTGACTAGCTCCCCAACGATTTTTAGTTTTCAAAACTTCCGCTATTGTGGCGCTTCAGTCGGTGTGCTATTCGTCCAACTAATCTGAATTTTCACTTAGGGATTGACTACTTGATGTTATGTATTTTTGAGATGCGAGCATCCAGACCACCAAACTATACACAGCATTCTGATCTATTTGTCCCACTAATCTATATTTTAGCAGCGGACATAGATTAATAAAAATTGAGGTGCCGCTGTAGCGGAAGTTTCAAAAACTAAAAATCGTTGGGGAGCCAGTCACTGCCTTTTATGATTGAATGTTTGAGCGAAACACTCAGATGCGTGAAACAGCAGCGAAAACAGAGGCTAAATTTTGAATAATTTCATTGGCTGCCGTGAGTTCAGAATGGAGGGCGAGAACATTCAGAAGGTGGTCAGCTGGAAAAAGCTCTGACCGATTTGACAATCCGCAACCGGTTGGAAACCAGTTTTGAAACCTCTGCGAACAGAAAGGGACCCAGGGTGTTGGGGGGAGGGGGGCTTTTCTTCATGTTTGAAAATTCGAGACTCTGATTCTGACTGGGATTAGAAGGTTCGGATTTCTTAGATGAAAAAATTATGGACTTTGTCGCTTGAATGAGCAAGACCTAGTCCAGATTTGTTCTCGGTAGTAGAAGATGTGGATTTCCTTACACAATTTCCTTTACCAAATGAAAGGCACGCTATTTGTTCTGTTTAAAAAAATTAAAAATGTACTGTAGGAAGGAAGACAAAGTCTATAGAGTATTGAAGGGTTGAATAAGGTTGGTTCTGCGTACCGACCTTCCCAATGTGCGTCGTTCTGTGTAGGTACAAGGAGGTAGGCACCCTTTCACTTTTCACATTCCCAATGCTTCGAATGCCAATGAGGAAGCTATGTTGTTAGCCTGAAAAACGGTCTTTTCCGTTATAACCCCCCCCCCCCCCCCCCCCCCAGTCAATTTGTCTTCAACACGCCCGCCCGATGTTTTCAGGCATTACTTCTTACTTAGATTATGTTATGTATTCTTGAGATGCGTGCTTGTGAGCATCCAGACTGCCAAAGTATACACATCATTCTGATCTACATGTCCAACTAATCTGTATTTTTACTAAGGGCTACTTTCACCAACAACTTATGTAGCGGAGATTGGCCAAACTCGATTAAATATAATCTCGAGGATCAAACCTTGGCGTCTTTCACCAACCCAAAACTCGTTTAAACCCAGATCGGAATAATCCAGTTTCCTTAACGGAGATTCCGCAAACTGTCCAATGAAAAATTGGACAATTTGAAACGACAGTTTGAAAACCCTCCATGTGTCCGACATATCAAAACAATAAAGCAGTGAATTCCAACCACGACCAACTATTACCCGCACCGTTTTTATCTAGTTGCCTAGTTACTATCTTGTGTTCTAGAACTTGTTTGGAGCTAAACGTGAAACCTATTATTTTCGTATTATAATTCATCGATTTGATGGTAAAAGCCTTTTTCCAACTTAGGTACCTGTTCAAAGGGAACTTGTAACAGTTACCTCCATCAAGGTCCCATCAGGGCTTCAGAGATAGCGCTGTCGGCGTCCCGTTGATGAAACGACGGGCGTCGTGGCCTGTTCTCGAATGTTTTAGCAGCTGGGTTTGGCGTTGGATGGGCTTTCCAGGTGACTGGAAACCAATCTACTCCGAACATGGCTCATTAAAAGCTATTAGTAGGAGTGGTATCTCTCTGACGGGATGCTCTTTACTCTCCTCTACCTTTTTAAGAGGATTTAGGCCCCCATTGCAACTCTGGGGGGGGGGGGGGGGGGGGGGGGGGGGTCACCTAAATTCCTTATAAACTCCAGGTACTTTCAAAACTGTCGGTTTTGTGAGCCCGAATCTCTTCCGAAATTCTACGTCGTCCAACCCGTCAAAATGTGGAATGCGCCGTCGGATCGTCCTTGGGCGTCTTCGCGGGACATCGTCCTCATCCAATGAATCGAAAATTAATCCGAGCGATAAATCGCGTGAATTCATCATCAAAAACTTGAATAACAATAAACTTCAACTGTGAATCAAACTGTAGAGGTATCAGCTGTTGGTGCACGGCCATATTGCTCGATATCATTGTTATCACTAAACTGAGATTGGCAAGTGTAACTGGCCGGGGCTTGGGAGATTAACCTCTAGCCACCTCGTTAGGAGTTTAAACTCGTAAAGTGGTCTGGTGAAAGACAATTAGCTGGAATCTCCGTTATTTTTTAATCTTTTCTAACTTAAACTCGTTTATGTTCTTGGTGAAAGTGGCCCTAAGGGATTGACTACTTGATGTTATGTAATTTTGAGATGCGATCATTCAGACCACCAACCTATACACAGCATTCTGATCTACTTGTGCGAATTCATGTGGAGGCAATCAAACCACAACCACGCCAATTTGTTTCAACAAATCCTCACCGACATCGGCAACTTCTAAAACTTAATTCTTTTTTTCCTTTAAAAAAAAAAAAAAAAAAAAATATATATATATATATATATATATATATATATATATATATAATTTCTTCCCACAGCTTGAAATTGTCACCAACCCTACGTAAATATGTAATCTAGGTAAGAAGGAATGCCTAGAAACATCGGCAAATTGACTGGGGGGGTGGGGGGTGTATAACGGAAAAGTACCTAAAAAACTTTCTCTGGAACTGCTGGAAAGGTGGGGAAGCAATTATGGGGGGGGGATGTATAGTTCATATGAAGGATGTACAAAAATAAACTGTCTCCGTCAATTTATTCAATAAATGTTGGGAAAGTACAGTGAAACATTGCATTGAACGTCATGAGTTCGATTTGGATTCACCATTTATAAAATGATGCAAAAGAAAGAGGTTATTGAAGAAAATCGCGTTCAAAAGCTGAGGCCAGACAGTTGCTATAGAAACAACTAAATACTGCGCAGTGTTCTAACCTAAATTCGTGGGAATATTTTGCTGTTGTTGAAGCACCCCTGTTTCTCACTAGGTAAATTCTGATTAGTTAGTCAGCAGTTATTTCAAGAGTATCTGAAAGTCCAACAAATTTTAATATCTGACTAATTGTAATCAGATAGTTCCTGACTAGTTGTAATCAGATAGTTCTCCGTTGGTTGGTTGTGTAAAAAACAGACATCGGTTGCTTTATCCTCAACTGAAGCAGAACTTGTTGCTGCGTCAACAGGGATTCAAGAGGCGATTTGGATTCGAATACTTTTGAAAGATATGGTTTACACTCAAGAAACTGCAACACCGATTTTCGAAGATAACCAGAGTCGCATGAAATATATCGAAAATGATAAGGCAAGTGGAAGAATAAAACATTTAGATGTGCGGAAATACTACGTGAAGGATCTGATTCGAAAAAGGGAAATCATTGGAGTATTGTCCAACTGATGACAACCTAGCAGATATCCTCACAAAACCACTTGCGGGTCGCAAGTTTCATGACTTCCGATCGCGATTTGGATTTATTCATTTATCGGATGATGTTGAGGGGGCGTGTAGAGATATTGTCCTCTACAATATCATTACAACATCAACCTTGGTAAATTGTTATGGTAAACTGTATTGGTTCATTAAAGTTTGAGATTTCAATGTGAATGTTTGTTCTTGATTCTCAACAGGTATTATACCAGTTTCGTGATTACCCATGGGTTTGGCTTCCTCACCTTATACGTTTGTCAAATTGATGAAACCAGTCCTGACCCTTCAGCGTTCTAAGGGTATCTGCTGCTGTGTTAATTACCTTGATGATTTTTTGGTGTTGTCAAGGTCGTTGGAACAAGGTGAGGAGGATGTTAAGTTACTTACTTCCACGATAACATCCTAGGGGTACACAATAAACACTCGGAAGAGTGTTTCAGCCCTCTAATATTTTCGAATTTTTTGGGGTTCAAGTTTGATTCGTTGCATTTAACGATCTCTTTACCAGAGTCTAAAAAGATTAAATCCAAACAATTGGTGGATGCAATTATCCAGTCCCAGTCTTGTTCCATTCGGGCCTTTGCAAAAGTTATTGGCAGTTATTGTCTTCATGCCCTGCAACACCCGATGGGTGGAGTCATGTCAAGAGTTTGGAAGCACTGAAAGTAAGAGCGCTGGAATTGAGGAAGAATAATTTTGACGCTCCTATGTTGTCCTTTGACTCAGTTTTGCCAGATTTGAAATGGTGGTCAGATAATTTTCCTACGCTCTCGGATGTTCTCCGCAGAAATGAATTTGCGTTGTCTTTTGACTCTGACAGCTCCTTGACTGGATGGGGGGCGGTGTCAGAGGGAAGAGAGATCAATGGATGGTGGTCAGAAGATGAGCGCTCTTTACATATCAATGTTTTGGAACTGAAAGCGGTTTTATTAGCCTTACAGTACTTTGCCGATGGCCTGTCTGACTGTAATGTGGTAGTGTGAACAGATAATAGTACGGCTATCGCTCTATCGCTTGTGTTAATAGGCAGGGTACTATCCGATCCCAGAAACAACGTTAGACAACGTTTTTCACTAACTTCCGTTTTATAATGGGTTTCCACAACTTCGTCGCGAGTGATTTAGTCCGATCCCAGAGTTTGATGACAATATCAAAACAACTGTGGGATTGGTGTGAGACACGAAACATCTTTTTGAAGGCTACGTACACCTCACGGGATAATTTTTTAGCCGATAGGGCTTCGTGTCTTTGTCCGGACGAGTCTGAGTGGATGCTTGACCAACTTAGTTTTAACAGTATTGTGTCTCAGTTGGGCAAACCTGCCGTGGATTTATTTGCATCAGTGGCTTCGGCCAAGTGTCCAGAATTTGTATCATGGACACAAGACTCGAGAGCTTGGGCCATGGATGCATTTACCATACTTGGTCTAACTTGGATTTTTACGCTTTTCCTCCTTTTCATTTGGTGTTGAGGACTTTAAGGAAAATAGAGGAGGAAGGGGCATGTGGAATCGTAGTAGCCCCGAATTGGCCGTCGCAATCATGGTTTCCCTTGTTTGAAACTTTGTTAGAGTCAAAGCTAATTTTATTGGGTCCTAATCCTCATCTTTTAATTTCTCCTTTCAGCCACATTCAACATCCACTGGCAGACTCTCTGATTTTGATGGCAGGTCGATTATCAGGAAGGCGTTCACAAAAAGAGGCGTGCCACAGCAGGTATTTGCTTCCCTATCACGGGCAACAATTCGGCAGTACTCGTCCTGCTATAAGAAGTGGTGGGCTTAGTGTGAACAATACGGTTGGACCCGTGGTTACCTAAGGCTATTGATGTTTTGAGTTTTTTCCAAGAAATGCTTAATAAGTACAAATTGGGTTATAATTCTATTAATTCTTTTCGGGCAGCCTTAGGCCTGATTGCCCCTGCCTCATTGGGATCTGATCCTTTGATTTTTCGTTTTTTAAAAGGAGTCCACCGATTAATGCCCCCAATCCCAAAGTATGAGGTTACATGGGACCCTCAAGTGGTTTTGTCATTCCTCGACAGGAATATTTCAGATTTATATGGGCTAGCTAGGAAATTATTGATGATCTTGTTGATGGCTTCGGGCCATCGATTACAGACTATTGCTTTGTTTAGATTATCTAATATCTCTGACTCAGAGGAAGGAATTTCAGTGAAAATAACGGACCGTATTAAGACTTCCTCTCACCATAAGACTCAACCCTTTTTTGAATTTCGTTTATTGCAGGATAAACCAAACCTGTGTGTCACCACGTTGCCTCGAAGTTACATTGAAACTACCTCTCCAATTAGACCACCTGATGCGGATTTATTGTTCATTGGTGTGAAGCCCCCCTATGCTATTACACTGAGGGAAGCAGGAGTTGACACTTCAAAATTCAGCCCACACTCTACTCGTCATGCCTCAACTTCAGCGGCAAAGAGGGCCGGAGTGTCAGTTGACACTATTTGCAAATCAGCTGGTTGGTCGGTAAAATCCACTACTTTTGCTTCCTTTTATAATCGTCCCCTTCAGACGGCAGAGTCCTTTATGGGTAGAGTTATTCAGGGACATGGTTGAAATCCCTCAGTTATGTTCATGGAACTTTTCAATTATTAATTGTATTGTGGGTCCATGTTACAATTGTTGAATGATTTTCTATGTTTTACTTCATGATTTACGACGTTTTACTGTATAATTTACTATGTTTTCATCTTGAAAGGAGGCAACAATGTTTTTGATTTTAGGGGTCCATAATATGATGTTGCATGTTTGATTTTTAGAAGTTAATTAAACTTACGTTTTTAAAAAACTTCGTAAACAAGTATGGGGATGGGATCCTCCTTGTTATATTTCTCTTATTTTCTCCCTTCCACCACATTGGTTTTCATGAAATCAGGTAGTAAACGATTGGGATCCCGGGTTTCTGGGTACAGGTTGTCCTCCCTTAAACCCTGCAGATATTCTTTTCAAGCTACAGTTAGTGTACGTCGTCGAGCACCGTAGTGACATAATTGCATGATTAAACAAACTTCGTGATGTTCAATCATGATTATGTTACAAGGCGCTCAACGACGTACACCTTCCCACCCAGTGTTATTCACTTCCCAAGGGCGTACCACCTATGTACGTCTTTTCATTATGAGGTTACCAGCGTTCCAGTGTAGCCACGGCCTTTCAGGGTGGATAAGGGTGGCACCATATGGATCAAGAAGAGAAAGAGCCCTATCCTTATTTTTGGATTTCTTGATCCTATCAAGTCTTTTGAATTACGTGTTTTTGTGTGCAAGTAAGTAGTACCACAGTTAGTGTACGTCGTCGAGCGCCTTGTAACATAATCATGATCGAACATCACGAAGTTTGTTTAATCATGCAATTAGATTTATTTACTATTTTGTATCACTACAACATTCAACATTAGTTGCGATTGCGAGTTTGTAATACTACAATATCGTAAGAATCGCAAACGAATGTGCTTTTGCAAAGCAAAACTGTTGAGAAATGACAAGGCTGCTACCATTTTTTATGGGACACTACCTACATGGCGGACATTCAAACCAACTCCATGTAGGCTGAGGCGTGACGTCACGAGAATATGGGCCATATCAGCGTGGTTCGGTTGGTACCCTGCTTAGCATCGAGCTACCCCTTTTGAAGTCAAACTCTCAGCCCGCTTTTTTTCAAACTCCCGATTTTCATTTGTCTTTCTAATTTTTTATAGAGCATTTTCCAGAAAATGGACCTCATTTTCGTTTCTCATAAGAAAAGTACTTTGGAAAAAGATAAATACTAATCACTGGAATGCCCCATTCTTTTAGAGTGATTTAGCTTAGTTCAATTCGAATCAAGACTCACTCCACTCGGAAGTTAGGGACAATTGATTTATCCAAACTAGACAGTTTCAATTTATGTAGCAACTTACCTGTTGTAATCTTGATCTACTTTCTTGAAGTAGGAAAGAAGAGATTGGACCACGACGTCACCGATACACTTCTCTCTATGGACGATCTCATAGATGAGAGAACTCTTGGCGGCATCAAACAGCGTTTGGTCCCAGGTTGCGTTGTTTTGCAGGCGCTCCTCCTGAAATATATAATAGAGAATTCAGCTTACTTTTGGGAAAGTTTGAGTAGAATTATAGTAGGTCGTAGTAGAAGACTGTTTACTGACGCAGCTATCGTGTGTACACGGATGTTGCGGTGGATTTTCAAAGAAAAGATTTGAAAAAAAAACCCGTGAAGTAGGTGATAGTAGGACATTAGATGGACCGAATTTTAGTACTCTGACTCTATCATGTACATAAACACGAAATACCTTGATTACGTAGGCCAAGCGAGTGCCTCTCGCATTATCAGCCTTTATTTCACCCAATACCTTCGGCATTAATACTGGGGGTGGAAATGTAAAGGAAAATTCATTCTCTCACGAGTGGGTGAACGCAACTACCCCATAAGAGCTCTCCTCCAGCCAGAAAGAGGACAAAAAACTTCTGCATTCGTGCGTTAGTGCTGAACCGAAATATCTATGGAGGGGGCTCCCAACGTTCTGACAGAAGATCATAAATGCCTTGGTTCAACTCCCATTCTGCTGACCTCTGGTCATGTCTGGATAATACATTGGCTTCTATATTATCGGATGTTGCCACGTACTTAGCATTTTTTGATCTTCGCAAAAATTCCAAATTCGTTCCACCATCCCGTGTATGTGACGAGACAGTACCCATTTCATTGATCAAGGCCACTGCTGTCATGTTGTCTGTGCGTAAAAGTATCCTACGAGAGGACCAATCACTTGCAAAATGAACTAGTACCTCCCAGACAGCATCTAAATCCTTCTGGTTAATATGCAATTCCCTCTGCTGGGGACCCTCTGTGAGGTGGGCGAAAGCCACCAAGGATTGGATTGGTCCATTTTGTACCGCTAGCAGCCCCAAGAGCAAATCTGATTTGGCTTGATTAGAAAGAGTGCAGTAGGCACGAAATTCGCCTGCTGACCGCTTCAGGGCTTCCACTTTCACACTTTCTAAATGACGTAAACGCAACGGACTGTATAGTACCGCCAGTGAAAAAGAGATTAGAAACCCTATAGTTCTTGTTAGCATCCGTATGGACAAAGGCTTGGATTTTACTGTTCTTTCCACTCAACATTTAGCGTTAGAAATTTTGTCTTCATTAATAACTATAGTCATTGCGATTGAATCAAATTCAAAACCTAGGAAGCTGAATTGAAGATGGGATCAATTGACTTTTTGTTTCATGTATGATGAATCTCAAGTCCGCCAAAAGTGATGCTGCTAACTGCACTGAATGCAAGCATTTCTCCATGGATGGAGCTAAAAATAAGCTGTCATCTAAATAGCTAATAGCTGTAATCTGCTGACTTCTCAGTTTCGTCATCACTGGGTGAAGCAATTTGTAGAAAACAAAAGGCACCGATGCTAACCCCATAGGTAGAGCTGTGAAAACTTAAGCTGTACCACCAAGGGTAAAAGCTAGATACTTCCTACATTCGGGCACAATTCGGATCATAAAATAAGCATCCCTAAGACCTAAACTGGCCCCAAAATCTCCTTTTGTCAGAAGGGACAATACCAAATGATAATCGTCCATTTTAAAGTGCAAGAAATTTAAGAACGTCTATGTGCCGGCGCAACTTGGACCATAATGTAAGTATCTTGTAGATCTAAACTGGTCTCCAAATCTCCCTTAGTTAGGATTGACAGTACCGAAGGGTAATCATCCATTCCGAAATGGAACAAATTTAAAGATTTGTTTAATTTACGGAGATTAATCACCAGGCGCAAAGACCCTAGTTTTTTAGGCACTACAAAACTAGGATATAAGCACATTAGTTTAGCCATAACTGGGCAAAGCAGCTTGTGAAACAAAAATTAACAGTGGTGACCCCAATCCCCTGGTGAGTGGGCGACCTTGGAGCAAACCCCACGGCAACTCTGGAGGAGCCCTGGGGGTCGCTCTCGAAGCGTTGTTGGAACAAAGCTAGTGTCCCTCTGTTTGCTTCCAAACCCGTCAGAATACCGCTTTGTGAAGCCGGACTAGGTATGTGGAGGAAAGGCGGAATGCAAGTGCTTATGCGAATGCTTCTAACTAGTCCGAAACGGAGGGTCATCGACCGTTCTCGATCCTTATACAGTAAAATATAAAATATACCTGATAATGTCGAGAATTCTTGATGAAGAGGATGCGACCACGGATACGGCCGCGCAAACCAAACTTCCCGTAGTGTCGTTACCTACCAAACGCACTTTTTCTGCCGAATTTTGTTCAAAATCACGGACGAAATTTAGAAAAGCTCAAGGAAAAACACAAGCTGTAAAATTCGCAGAAATACCCGCAAGAAAACTCGAAAATGTTGGAGAGCTCAAACCAAGCGCAACACGGTGGAAAAACTAAGTGGGGAGACGCTCCTCAACAATAACTGCATCAGTAAACAGTCTTCAATGAAGACCTTACAATAATAATCAATTAGTTACTATGCAGAAAGTTAGAATCCCAGCAAAGCAGAAACAAAACTGAGTTGATAAAAATTCCAACAGGATAAATGAGTAGTTTCATACGTTAACAACCTCATTGATTCATAAGGAAAAAAAAACTATCTTAAATAAGAAATAAGTATTATTATTATTCGCTTTGCTCTTTATAAGATATGCATACCTATGCACAGCACTGAACGATTCTACTGAACTATAATATACAATTATTATTTATGAGAAAGAAATTTGGACAGATATGTAGAATGAAAGAACGGTGTCTAATATTTCAAGCCAATATTGATCACAGACACGAGAATAGAAATGATTTCATAAGTTCTGATGGCATCATCTCAAATTTGATATCCGTGGCACGAATAGAATAATTTGCAAAGCCATTTTCATAAGTTACTGGTCAATTAAATTGAGACCAGGGGGTCAAGCAGCTCTCAAAATCAGCTGTGAGCCCTTTCTGGATGTTACAACTGACGATTTTGCTGGCTTTGGCATTTTGCAAAACGCGGTTTTCCATAAAAAACCAAAGAAAAATCATATCTCGAGAACAGATTGAGATAAAAATATGTAGTTTGAAGTATTTTACTCCATTCTTGATGTAGTTTTTTTTAACGCAAAAACTAATAAAATCACTAAAAATTGATAAAAACGGCTAAAATGGTTAAATTTATCTTTTTTGTGGAATATTGCTCAAATAAAGTTTATTAACTATAAAAAAAAAATTGTACAAAATTATGCTGAAAATGTACCAAAAATTAATTAAAATTCGCAAAAAATCGCATAAAAGCTTAAAATTGAAAACCTCAATTTGAATAGGAGATCATTATTTAGAATAAGAGTTTTACATATAAAATTATAGTTACAATTTCTTTGAACTCAAATTTCAAAACAATTCAACATTAAACAATACTATTTTTCGCGAAAATTCGCTCATACGATCATGCTGCACGACTGGAACTTTAAAAAAAATATAATCACACAGTTAATGCTGACGCTGCCTCCTATCTCTACCAAGACTGGCAACAGACGGCACAATTAGCAGCGAATGCAAAGCTTGCCAAGTACAACCACGTGCGGAGGATCACCGAGGGTCGTCCACACCCCTAGTGTGCTCTTGTGATGGTGCTCTGAATCGAGAATTCGAAGCATTCCTGATGCGAGCAGTGAACGTTTTGGCAGAAAAATAGAACCGGTACTACTCGCAACTGTCAGGATGGGGGAGAGTGAAAGTACAGTTTGCCATAACTCGAGCGACATATGTTTGAATAAAAGTAGCTATAAGAACATTTCGACCACTTAATTGGAAGACGGGTCTTGCCTTTGCTGGTCGACAGTTGAGGAAAATTTGTCTGACATTCTCTCCAACCTCTAATGACATCCAAATTGCTCATTAACCTATATGATAAATCCCAATTACCTTTCCCAGAATAAATGATAAATTTTAATGATT
Source organism: Adelphocoris suturalis (assembly GCA_030762985.1). Classification (NCBI taxonomy): domain Eukaryota; kingdom Metazoa; phylum Arthropoda; class Insecta; order Hemiptera; family Miridae; genus Adelphocoris; species Adelphocoris suturalis. Next base: position 47,858,552 of record CM061042.1, on the reverse strand, counting down.
AAAAAATTTGAAAAAAAAAATAGACTTCATTGAAAGCATCATCATCAAATCTATCTAGAATAGATTATTTCTAGTAATAATTTGAAGTTTTATACCTAGGAAACGAAATTATGGAAACCACCAAATATAAATAATTCATTATATAACACCGCACATATTGGCGAAAATGAGAACATAATTTAGAGAATAATGTGTTAATTTCAATTAATTTTGTAAATGTGTAGGAATACATCCGCATGCGCACGATCTCCTTCCTCCGGCGCATGGTAGCATCATACAGGAAGCAATGCACGGCACACCCATACAGAATGGCCATGGTCCACTACTCTCTTGGACTGGCGTTCAGTGACTTGTTCGTCCAATCACGAATAGAACGAAGACAAGAAATCAACATAAGGAGGGCGCTAAGGTAAAATTGTTCACTTCAGTAAAGCCCAAGGTACACCCAACATTATTTCATCATCCGGGTTCCGGTATCAGCTTCCAACCAACTCTGATTTGAATAATTGTCTGCAGTACATTTCAACTTCTTCTGCCCATTCTATTCCAATCTTTAAAAAACTCCTTGTTGACAAACAAACTTAGTCTTTACTTTTGACTCGGCCAACATTTTGTCGGTGTATCTGCCTTTTCTGTCTGTCTGGTTTTTGCTACAGACCACAATTTTGGAGCTATTGACTTGAAATATGGTATAAGACACCCAGAATGTGCAGTATAGAGTTGTTGTTGCCGATCTTCACGATGTGGTGACTATATCGTTGACAACGTCGAACGAAACACTTCAGAAATACGGGATTTGATAGTTTCTGGTGTGTTGAATTGATTAAAACTTCTTTAAGAGCGATCCGATTCGCTCCAACGACAATATTAGGAGTATTCGGTCCAACACGATGGCTTTTATCGTAATTCAGATCTACTGACGCATCAAGAAAGTTGCTAAAATTTTCCAGTTTGTAGAGTTTGTGTTGTTTGTTGTGTTGTTCTTGTTGTGTTTGTTGATTGTTTCCAGTTTATAGATTGTTAGGTTTTACAAATCCTTTTATTGCTCATTTTTTATAACCTGCACTGGTTTTACACATTATAACCATTAGTACCTATGCATTAGTTGGGAGTGTAGACGTGAAGCTACAGATGGAAATAGAAAGAGAACTAGATGAAAACTTCAGATTTCCCAGACAAAAAATATCAAATTCAAATTTTTTTTGTTTTTCTCGTCATTTTAATGTACCTTTAATGCTTATAAAACGAAAATCATATGATTTAAAGAAGAAAATACATACTACTGATATGTAGTCTACTTATCTTTAACAATTTCATTGCCCTCGAAGTGCTAAAATATCATAACAATTTAACCTAAATATAATACGATAATTTACGAAAATTCACCCATACGATATTTGCTGCATGACTTTCTATTTAATATTTTATGGTCTCTCAATTTGTGATCTGAAGCTATTTGTTGAAGTACAAATTTTAATCATTTGCGTTTAATTTTTTTTCTTACATGGATTTCTTAGCTCTGGGGATAATTCAAAATTTTCGTCCGACAACAAAAAATGTCACACTTTTTTTCACCTACTACTAATTGTTGCCAGAGAGAGTATAACTTCCTGATTTCCCATCCCACCAGAATCGTTTGTTGCAAAATTACTCTGTGAATTTATAACACATGACTCCACATTCCAATGGACCAATTTTCCCCTCCTTAACCCTCCGGAGAAGTCCTAGTTTATACATACAAACTAGTTTTTGGACTCTTACTGGATCAATCCACTACTCTGCTGGGTTTTTTTTCTCCCTAGTTCAATACTCTGTTGATTTTTCTCACAAATGGTTTATTAGGTGATGTAGTTACCAGGGAAGCCAATGGCACATCCATTCCTTTTGGTTTATTATTTCCAATAATAAGCCTATGTGATCGTATAGCAAAAAATTTTTATAAACCCCCCCCCCCCCCCCCCCTCAAACTTTGTCACTTTACGTTTCAAGGTGCGTAGAATCCAAATTTGAAATGTCCGTCCGCCGTTCGCCGTCCGGGCCATAAAAGGCCTTAGAATTGACTTAAAAAATCTGTTCTTTCGCACAAAGACTCCACTTGGGGTCTAGTTGGTCCTAACTTCTCGCCAGCTCGATCGCTCCACACCCATGGGTGCTATGAGCCAAAAATAGGTGAAAAAGTGTCTTTTTTTTGGGTATATTTCAAGTTGTATAGAAATTGGAGATTTATGAGTGAAAAGAAAATGTTAGCTATTAATTTTATGGAAAAAAAGTATTCTAAATGATACTCTTCTATTCAAAAAGAGATTTTGGATTTTAGGCTATTTTTTGCAATTTTATAGATTTTTTAAAACAAAATTTAATGAAGTTCAGGTTTTTAGCATAATTTCGTACATAAATTGTTGAATGTTCTATTTCATAGTTGATAAACTTTATTTGACCAATGCTAAAAAATATCAATTTAACGATTCTTAGCCATTTTCAGTGATTTTGTCAGCACATTTTTTGAAATTTGACCAATTAAATGATATCAATATACAGTATAGGTAACACTTTTATGTGTTGGAAAGATGACTTGGTAATAAATTATTATGTTTATCAACTATATTAAAAAGCGTAAAATTGTGAGGTTCCGCTGCTGTTATGGATTGAACCCATTTGTGAGGTCCGAAGCTCCGAGTTACGATACTAAAAATACTATAAGCGGCGTTTAATAATTATGGACCAGAGATCTACGTAGAAGGGCTGTTTAATACATAAATAATAAACCTTTGTGTAATAATTTGCAGCGTTTTTTATTTATTTTACTTTTGAACAATGTAACCACCACTCTTGATAATTATTTTTGTCATTCGTCGTATAACTCACCTATGAAATAATATGTACTAAGAATGATAAAGTACGCTATTGAAGTGTGATTGTACAGGAGTTATACCTGAAAACGCTTCAAATTATTACACCAAGTTTTCAATTAAATTCCCTGATTGGAAATTTTTGCAAAATTCCCTGACATTTCCCGAAGCAAAAAATTCCCTGAAAATACCTGGTTTTCCCTGAATTTTCCAGTTGGGGGCCACCCTGATTCCACCACGCAATTACGTGACTAAAACCGTACATTTTTTTGTCCCAATGAATTTAGGTCTAGGTTCAAATCCCATTGCGAGCAGTTTCTTTTTAAGCATATTGAAATCCTAACGTATGACAATATTTTCCACACTTCTTTATTGCCCTAAATTCTGGTGTTAGTTTCCATTTAAAGTTGTTCGGAGATTAAAATCCAAGATAACTGCTATGGATTTTATCACAAAAACATAATTTTATTTCTAGTTATTTAGTTGCTGAAAATTAGCTCTTTTTAATTTTGCAACCATTGAGTAGCAGGGAGCTGATGGGATTCCATTTTCCTTTTCACATCACACCTTCCATATAATTTTAGTAAGAATAACAAACTGAAAATCTTTCACGTTTTAGTTTCTTCAGTGTTGGTCTGGTGCTGGGACCGGTGACTCAGAAGTGGGTGTTCATTTTGGAGAAGCTATGTCCGAACAGCACGACACTTCGCATGGCGCTGGTACGCACAGCTGTCGATCAGCTTACAGTCAACCCGGCACTTCTGATCGCCGAACTGATCGCCATCAAGTTTTTGGAGGGGATCGGGATGAAAGGCGTCAATCAAATGCTCAAAGAAGACTTAGCAGACATCCTCATCACTAACTACATCTTCTGGCCCCCTTTCATGGTCATCAATTTCTTGTATGTCCCCCTCCGCCATAGGGTACTTTTCATGGTCATTGCGGATTTTGTATGGACCTCCTACTTATCATGGAGAGCTCACCACCATAAATAAAACTGATGATTCTTTATAAATGATTTTCTATCATTCAGTTTTAGCTAAAATCCCAGTAGGATATGGGAGGGGGAGGGGGTCATTTTTTTAAAGTGAGATTTGAAGATCTAGGAATCCCTAATGAACATACCACCCTTAGTTAGAAGTTTGGAGTGGCACTCTTAGCTTCACTTAGAGCGAAAACAAAATTGGTGGCAGAGTGGCGCTGCACTCCATATTTGCGACATCTGTCCGTAACGGCTCAATTTGACTCCCAATTGAGCACTGTCTACACCCAACAACTTGTTGGGCTCCAAAGTGCCTCCCTCCTTCCTCATGTCAGGGGAACTATATACCCACTAGTGGCTCAGGTGGGTTTGGAGCATAGAGCGTTGCACAGGACCCCTACAAACATAAGGTGTGTACCACTAGTGGGATAATTGGATAAGTATTTATGGGAGAAACAATGTTTTCCTTGTGGGGTTTTCTTCCTTAATCACTCCTGCACTCTCACCACTTACTAGCAGGTGAATGGTATCTCCAATACCATAAGTGTTTGGGGATAAGTAAACAGTCTTCTATGAAGACCGTACTATAAATAATAACTAAACTTACCTTCGGGAAAGATTGAATTATAGTAGGTAGAGGTGAAGACTGTTTAGTTCCCACCCGAGGCTGGCCTTTTTTCAGTGCTCAGCCATCCACCTGCAATATCCAACGGTCTTTGAACTGAAGTGAGAACGCTGTGCTTCAACATGGTGGTGTGAAAGACTTCATTCTCTTTCAAAATCCACGCGTTCGCATGGATTCTTTCAAATATTTTTCATTAAAAATAAACCGCTCCCTGTGTGTTACACGCTAGTTGCATAAGTAAACAGTCTTCTCCTCGACCTAATAGAATTGTACTCATTCTTTCCTGAAGGCAAGTTGAGTTATTAATTATTAAAGACCACGGTGAACAAATAGTTTCCGCATTCAACCAAATCGACTCTGGTGGCTGCACACTGGAAATTATTGTATTGGCTCTGTGGGTTAGGTGATTTATGATAGATGACTTATCGAGTAGATCAGTGTTCATGAAGTGAGTCACATGGTAGCGCATTTTCTTGTAAGAAGATCCGCGTGAAATGAACGCTTCCTGCGTTGAATTGGAGGCAAAATGGCTTTGGAGCTCACTCAGCTGATCAATGACCTCTCATGCTTCAGCGGCAACTGATACATCTTTATCCTCGCCATGTTACAGATTACATCCATACAAAGTTTCATCAAAATCGGACGTCGGGAAGTGGCATTTACAACGATTTTAAGAGGATATACATACATAGATCAACGGACAAAGTAAACACAATTGCTCATTTTTCTTTTTTTAAAAGAAAATGGGCTAAAAATAGGTTGATTGAACTTATAAGATAATAACAAAGTAAACCAATAATAATAAGTAGTAAGTAACTAAGTAATAATATCAACTCACGATAACGGATTTAGCTTCTTTGTAAGCACCAACAACGTTGCTGGCCCTGTATAGAGTTAGATACAGCTTGCCTTCGTTGGGCCGTGGCACAATATTGTATGAGTAAGCCAGACCTTGGCCTCGGATTTGCTTCCACAAGGGTCCCTTGAAAGTACCAGCATCACAATGAGTTAGAGTATTATAAATAGTGCAATTTTTTTTTCCAAATTCATTCTATTCTTTGGCTTGAATCAAGTAAGAAGAAGTCAATACACATCATTGTAGATAAAATTTATTGTTGAATAAATTAGACAGGGGTCATTTTTGGTCAACGGGGAAATAATACCACGTTCGGTATGTAAATTGCCTTGCAAATGATAAATTGTGCGAGAATCCTTTAGACATTCCCATGTCTTTACTATGGCTCCCCCTCGGGGGAAAATTACTAAAATTAGCGTCACACAAAGTGTCACGGAGTAGCAGAAAAGGTGAAAATTATGTTTACTTTAGACACCTAGGTGATATCTGAAAAATCACACAACGTTATGACGAAATACAACGAGGGGGGAAGAAAATCATATGTTGAGAAGAAACAGAAAAGACCTCCAATGCACCAAAAATTATGAAATATAGTTTTTTATAATGCAATGTTCTTACCTCAAGTTGAGTTAAATACTGGAAAAATACTAGAAGAGTTGCAAGGTCAGGGTCGTTGAAGTCTTTGATGGAAGGTGTGGTCTGGCAGAGGTAAGTTGACTCGACAGCACATGCTCCGGTCACGGCTGACTCGTCGCCTGACTTTTCATGAAGGAGCTTCCAATCTGGTATTACTTTCAACCTGAATAGAACAGAAGAGGCCTTCATTATCACGATCCTTTGTCGTCCACAGATGATTCGTTTCTAGACGTTCCAAGGGTTCTCTATTCCAAATTTCACCTTCATAGGTTGAATAGCAAACAAAATACGAGTAGATCCGCCGCTACTACAGTATCGTGTGCTATATTTTGTGACATTTTCACTTGTTAGGTCCCGCTAAATGCGTGTTCCACGCTTAAAATGAAGAGAAAAAAATCCAAGAAATGTGAATAATATAAATGGGGGCTTCGATTCTTAAAATAAAAATCTAATTTAGCATTCCATTAGAATCCATCTGCATCTGATATTTCGATTGGAAGAAGAAGAAGACACTTATACGTAAAACGATAAATCTTATAAAATACATACTAGTAATAAAAGTAAAAGTTCCAGTCATGCAGCATGATCGTATGAGCGAATTTTCGTAAATCATCGTATTGTATAATGTCAAATTGTTCTGAAATTTGAGCTTATTGAGTGCAAGGAAATTGTTAACTATTAATTTTATGGCCAAAAACATATTCTAAATATATTCTCCTATTCAAATAGAGATTTTAAATTTTTAGCTTTTTTTGCAGTTTTTATCCATTTTTTAAAGCAAATTTTAATGAGTTTTCAGTACATTTTTCAGCATAACTTTGTACATACATACTATTCTACCAAAAAATATAAATTCAACGATTTTTATCAGTTTTTAGTGATTTTTTAGTACATTTTTTGAAATTTGACCAATTTAATGAGCTCAAAAGGCCAGCACTTTTGAGCACATTATATTAGTCAAATTTCAAAATATGTACAACAACAAAATCACTAAAAACGGATAAAAATCGTTAAATTCATATTTTTTCGTAGAATATTGATCAAATAAAGTTCAAAAATGTACAATACATACATGTATTGTAAAATTCATTAAAATTTGATAGAAAATCGATAAAATTGCAAAAAAGCTAAAATTTCAAAACCACTATTAGAACAGGAGATCATTATTTAGAATGATTTATTGCCATAAAATTAATAGACGACGGGGACGTATGACCATGACTTGGGTAGGGATATGAAGGAGCTCCGAAGAGATAAAAACACCGACAGTAAACCTACCCCAGCACGCACACACACACACACACACAGTTGGAATGTAATCTTAACGATATTCTGAATCTACAGTTTTTAAGCTTTCCAAATCATCAAACATTTATAAAATATACCAAATAATACACTCTAAATAAGCTTTACCTCAAAAATATTATCTGCCAAGAATTATCGTATTCAAGTGGCGACCAGAGAGCAGAAACTAAAGCCTTTAGTCTCTGACCTTGCTTGCTCTGACGTCCAGTGTAGATAGAGAATCAGATGCAAGCTTGTTTTTATTTTCACAACCCGTCTTTATTTGATATTTCGGCAGCACGCCTTATTAGGACTCAGGCCATAATTGGACACCCACCTTATATATGCATATATATGAAAAAGCGTTAAACTCTAGGATTCGTATCAGAATGTCTCAAAACAGATTTCAATGGAGAAAATTTTCGAAAATTTGTATTTAAAAATTTTTGGAGTCATTGCAATAGCTCAATTTACTACGAAAATTTGCTAATAATAATTAGGGCATAGCGATATAAATCGTAAACCAATGAGAATAAAAATGTATCATTTAAAATTAAAAAGAAAAAAATATATATTAAGAAACTCACTTCGCCTTTACAGGAGACATTTCTTTAGGAATGATGTTCACCAGTGGCTTAGTGAGACTGGGGTAAAGATTCGCCAAAATATTGAGATTCGCTGCTATGTGTAAAACTAAATTTTCAGGTTTGGTTAGGATAGCTCGGACGGCCTCTAATTCGGTCACAACTCTAGTGGCTCCTTCCGGTGTGTTCATTTCGTCTATGAGCCCAGCTAAGAACTTCTGTTGATAGAGAGCACTCACGGCGTGATGGTTACTCTCTGTAACATATAACATAAACGAGAGATTATATCTAGGGGCACTAGAGGGTGTTTAAACAATTATTGTAGTGGCCTTCGCCATGTGCTGGACAGAGTTGGTATCAAAGATGTTTGGCCCTAACCGAAATTCGAATTCTCCCGCCAGTGCTTGAAATGGGGTTGGCATGTTGTCTCCCCAAACTTCCGACAGAGCGCATAAATCGTTCAATGTCGATTTTTACATATTTAATGATGGAACACTGATAATACCTATTTTCCCGATCATCTCGTAATAATATACGATTTGAGCTCCCGAAGGTGCAGTGAAATAGTGAAGCATTAATTGTAAATTGTACAAGAACTTTATATTCTGTAAGCACTGCATTGCTCACTAGTGCCCTTCGCGTCCTGCGGACGATGAAGGCGAATGAATAAGAGTCTAATTCCGCCTCCCGTACGAGCCAAATGACTCTCCCGCTATTATGTTTCCGATACCGCCTTACAGTCATTAAAGTGAACCAGGATCCCGTTATTTTGTGTATTTATTTCTTCCCGGATTGTTCAAAAGGTATTCAAAAAACAGTGGGATGGGCGCCTACAGGGAGATCGTACCAACCTCCGTTCCACCCGGTTTTATTATTACTTTCAGTGGGTCTTTGTATAAATGTACCGATATCTAAACTTCAAGAGTAGTAGATAAAGAACTTGTCAGTGCTCGATGTTTTGCTATCGAGGGAAGGCACACAGTGAAGTGACTTTGCTCAGTGTGATGGAGTTTGGTCAAAAGTTGAGCTATTAGAAATATTCAAAAACAAAAATTGATATTTTCTCACCTTTATTGTACATTAATCCCTTCATCAGCTCATAGACCATTCCGTTGCCATTTCGTTTCACTTCTGGGATGTTGTTGAGGATTTTCTGCGCTATGATTTTCACTCGATCTGCCGTAAGTACAGTGCTGCAAAGGATTTCACGAATCCAATCTATGCCTTTTAGATATTTCTTCGGTTCCAACTGGTTAATAGAAATCATGCATTTATTGATCATCAAAGGGCAAGAAAGATTCATCAGTAGAAAGCAACACGAATCACACATACAAGGAATTATAATTACCAACTCAACTTACCTTAGGGAAAGGTTCAGTAATATTATAGAAGTCCAGGAGAAGACTGTTTAGTTATGTAGCTAACATGTTTACACTCAGCACGCGGTAACTTTTAAAGAAAATATGTGAAAAATCTCGTGAAAGCTCGGTATTTGAAATAAAAACAGAATTTTCGCTCTCTTACGTTGGCTATCCTGCGCCCCACCATGCAGGCAGCTTGTTCCTCACTGTAGTTTAAAGGCCGCTGAATATTGCAGGTGAATGACTGGGTGGTAGGAAAAAGGTACCGGTCTGGGTGGGCAGTAAACAGTCTTCCCCTCGATCTAGTATAATTTACCGAGAAGAGTGAAACGGTCCATTATGGACGCACCCTTGCAATTGAATCAATGCAGGTACCTACCTGGAGAAGGAGACAGGCAGTCTGTGGGAAGGGGCCGCAGTTGTACCGTCCACTAGAGGTGGGTCCAACTCGAGATGATGCAGCTAGAGTGTCCTCTTCCAGTTGGTGAACGACATCCTCATATGAGACAATCTCTCCATCCCGGCGGATGGGAGACTCCAGCACTAGGTTCAGCAAAAGCAGCAGGAATGGCCGCTGCTCGGCTTTCAGAGACCCAGAGTCCATGAGTGCAAACAACTGAAATACCGGAATAAACACGTAGAAAACAACATTTTCTGGTGGTAATGCATTCCATTCACATATCCACTTTATCAAAGAAAGAAAAATCACTGAGGGTGCACTTTGGAGTTGGATACAGAAAGAAACTTATCCCCTTACACAATAATATCACAACCCAGACATTCATTTTGGATTACAATTCACCGCATTACATAAGATATACTACTGAGAATAGAAGCTAAATATAGTTAAGTTACATCAGAATAATTTTGGAGCCAACCAGCATTTGCAGGAGAAAGATTTTGATATAAAATCATATCACATTGTAAATACACTGGTGACACTGGCTCGAGAAAAAAGTGAAGCGTCATGGCTCACAGAGTTGCCAGAGATGAGGTCGGCCTAGCAGGGGGAACACTCTGTTAGGAGATATGGCTACCACACATACATCTTGTGGAACTTGTAATTTTTAAAAAAAGTCTCTTTAAAATCGAGATATCGAAGTCTTTTAGGGTAATGCTACAATAAACGTCCTCAAGTGCCTCGAGAGGCATAACTCCATAGACATGGGCTCTGGACACCCACCAGAAGGAAATTAATGAAATAAAATAACACACCAACGTACACTTCACTAGCCAGTCAATGAATTAATAACAAAAGGTACCTATAATAAAGAATCTTGAAAAGAGAACGCTATTGAAATTATATCAGGTGATTTGATCTTTATAGTACATAAGGGGATTTTTGTGGTGTTTAACAAGTAATTTCATTCACAATAATGTTGACGTCCTTTTATCCAGCCCTTAGGAAGAGTGAACGGATGAATGTACAGCGATTTGTGTAGGATCATTTAATTTATTGGAGTGATATCTATCAATAACATAGAGAAAAATTCCAGTCATGCAGCATGATTGTAGGAGCGAATTCTCGTTTTTTCATCGTACTAGATCCAATGTTGTTTTGAAATGTGAACTTTTTGAGTTTAAATAAATTCTCAACTATCACTTTTATGACAAAAACGTATTTTGAATAGTCATCTGCTATTCAAAAAGAGATTTTTGATTTTCAGCTTTTTCGCAGTTTTTATTGATTTTATAGCCAATTTTAACGAAATTTAAGTAAAATTTTCAGCTTAATTTTGTATAAAATGTTTTATTGTTCTGTCTCAAATTTGATCAACTTTATTTGAACAATATTCAGCAAAAATTATAAATGTAACGATTTTTAGCCGTATTTAGCCATTTTTAGTGATTTTTTCAGCATATTTTTTTAAAAGTAGACTAATTTGATGAGCTCAAAACGTTTTAGCTAACGAATCATCCTTTCGGTGGAAAGCTTGATTTTTTGGCGCAAGAACGGAATTTTTATCTCAAGGAGAGTTATCAGCAGGAATGATGACGCATATATATATATATATATATATATATATATATATTTATATATATATATATATATATATATATATATATATATATACGTATACTGATTTGAATGATATTAAACGGTTCCAGAGGAACAATTTACTTTGGCACAGATGTGCGGAGAAAAAAAAGCACATATATAAAGATATATTGAATTAAATTTTTTCAAGTTTTTCCTTTTAATTTATCTTTATTTATGTGCTTTTTTTTCCCCGCACATCTGTGCCAAAGTATATATATATATTCGTATTTAATATATAGAAAGAATTTAACATATATATAGAGGAAAGAAAGAATCTAATATTTCGATTTTGATCTTTGTCAAAGAAATTAGAGAAATGAAAGTAATTCTTGAATCTAGGCGCTAATCGTCCTCCAGGTCTCAATCTAAACGATTAGCCATCAAACCCAGAAAACTTATCACAATTTTGTTGATAAGTAACATGGACGCTGACACACATGCAATTTCCAAGATTCAAGAATTACTTTCATTTCTCTAATTTCTTTGACAAAGATCAAAATCGAAATATTAGATTCTTTCTTTCCTCTATATATATGTTAAATTCTTTATATATTTAAAACGAAGTATATAGTTCAGTAGAACCGCGACTAGTTCAAGTGTTCCTATATATATATATATATATATATATATATATATATATATATATATATTATATATATATATATACACATATGAAAAAGCGCCACACTTCAGGAATCGTTTCAGAATTCCTCAAAACGGATTTCAATGGAGAAATTTTTCGAAAATTTTGGCCAATGGATATCCACTCACTATCAGATTTTAGCCAAAATTTCCGAGCCATTGCAATAGCTTCATTTTTTTAACGAAAATTCGCTAAAACGCTCAGGAATTGCCTACGGATTTCAATGGAGAAACGAAAATTTTGATAAAAATTTCGAGACGAAAATTCGCTCTATTCTTCAATTCGGCCCTTTAGTTAATTGAAAATGATGCCAACCATTCTCGAATTAAAAAGATCAATTACTGAAAATAATAAACTAAAATGAAGGGAATTATTAATACGAGTGTGTAAAATATTATAAAACCCTCAATGAAATATTTGGACAAATCGGCCAAGCGCCAAAATGTTGAAAAATAGATTTTTGGTATTAATGGATTCGTCTTGATGAGAACTTTCATAATTTTCTGTTCACGGTGCCCAATATAAGCGTCTTGTAAGAACTATAGACAGTTTGTGCGTAACGTAGAAAAGGAGTTTTACGTTTAGCAGTAGCTGGCCAAGCTCCTTGCCAGTCCAGGAGAAATAATAGTCGAGTTCTGTTGTGAATGGTGTCAAAACTTCAATAGTCAATTCGCACAAACTGTACAACTGACGTGACTTGATCGGGTTATGCGAATCACTTTTGGCTGGCGCTTGGTTGGTATGTGCATAACTCTATTTATTAATGTCTTTTCATTTTAGATTAAAAAAAACAATTAAACGCCATTTACCCGTTAGTATCAACATTATCGATTTTTGGATGCCACCAATCGATGCTACACACTAAAAATCAGAGTGAGGGGGGGGGGGGGGGGGCGCATAATCACAAGGAAATTGTAACCACCCAAAAATATTTGATACCTCGACAGGAGTTCGAACTCCCGTCGTTACAGCTACGGGAAATTTCCCGAAGTTGCAACACTCCAACGATCAGAGCTAAGAGGCCAGGGTGATCAAACCTCTTCAACTGTGAGAGTAATTTTCCTGGAGCGTAACATTTTCCCGGAGTCAAATACCAGCCGTCTTGGCTGGTTTAGGTCGGACGAATGACAAAGTGAAACTGCAGGCTGCTGACTCAGCAGATGCTCGCTGAAACAAGTCAGCAGTCGAGTAAGGTCATTGTCACAGTGTGTTTTGACTAATGTGAGTGAAGAAGTGCAAGGTGCTAACGACAGGAAATTTGATGTTTAAAGCCTTTTGGCTCCAGAGGGATTTAATTAATTATTGTTTCGTATGATTTCGGGTCCTATTTCGGCTGCGCCTCTGTAACCCCCTAAAAATATTTGATACCTCGACAGAGTTCGAACTCGTGAATAAAACCTTCCGATTTTAAGGTAAATTTTGGAAATGCATCATCAAACTTGATCCTATAGCTAACCTTAAGAATCACAACAAATCATGAGGCGGTAGATCAACACTGAAGATCTCCAAGATATGAAATAAGGTAATAAAAAACAGGTTAACTTACATAAACGAAGTTGGTTTTGAGATGATCCAACTGAACATAAAGCGGCACTTCTTTCGTGTTGAATCGAGGATCTTGTTCCTCGGAGTCACTGGTGAACACACTGATGGAATGGAATTTAATACAGTCAGTCGAAGGTATAGGCACTGAGGTTAGCATATCATCTGGTGGAGGAATCTAGGAGAGAAAACAAGAGTTGGAAGGAATACTCGATGTCTTATACTAAAACAAATTGTTACTACAAATGGGGATTAGAAAGATGCAAAAATATAAATTTAATCTTATTGATTGATTAGAATGCTAGAGAAGATTGAAGAACATCTGGAAACGCGAAGGACTAAAGGCCTCCAAACGCTAATACCACAATAAGCCTAATTTCAAAAATTAACGGGCAGTTTTGGGAAAGTATAAGCCATTGTGCCTGAAACTTTTTCCCAAAGGAAACCTCGGGAAGTGAAGGAGTCCCTGTTATTGCAAGCAGAATGAGCTAATAGCTCAGGAAGGGATCAAAAATCAAATTCTTTCAACCTGCCGGATGGGATGGAAGATGGACACTGTAGAAGATGGACTCCGTAAAGTCACATCCCACTCGTTCAATGAAAAGCTAGGAACTATCATATAATCCTTAAGAATCGGATTATGTATCACACCAGCACTCTGCCAGTGTAAGACGCCCGTGTGATTCACAAGGCTAAATTTTGTTTATCAATTTTTTCAAATTTGAACGACAGATACAGTTTTCAATTTAAAAATTAGATGCAGTAGCAGCTGTTTACAGTAACAGAAAAAAAACCCTTAGGGCCGGTTGTGGCAGATCCCCGTTAACGCAGCGTAAGGGAAAGCGAGATTAAAGTCGGGTTAATGCTCGTTAGTGTTCATTGTAGCAGCTCCGGTTAGCGAACGCCAGGTTAACAGCTGTTGGTTGTCTTGGAAACGCTATCACACCTTATCACTGGCATTCGTTTTCAAATCATCATTGTGTGTTCATTATTATTTGACTGTTTCATTATCATTTTACTCACAATTCTTCACTATTATTTTACTTTGAGTGTTTTAATTCACTATTATTTTACTTTGTGTGTTGAATTGTATCTAACTTTTTGTATTGTCTGAACTTTTCGGTTGATTTCTATTTTTCACCTACTGAAAAATGGAATGTGGTACCTACCTGGGAAAAAAGGGGTCCGAACTTCTCGGTTGAAGAAGAAAAAACCCTGATAGGGTTGGTACAAAAGTACCAAAACATCATCGAAAATGAAAATACCGATGGCTTGTCGTTGCGCCAAAAAAAGATGCGTGGACGGCAGTGGAGAAGCTGTTCAACGCCAGCGCCTCCATTCCTCGTTCAGGTAAGCACATAATTTGATGTAATAATTTATTAAATGCCCTACTGTAACGATGAGGTCAAGCATCTCCTCGTCGTCAGTTAGCTCTTCTATTATTTCAATAATATCCATACTATTAAAACGTACTTAAAAAAAAAAACAGTTTTTAAACAGAGAGCTGGAAAGATATAAGAGATGTGAGAAATCAGCTGTTCGTAATCCGCCATTTTAGATGGGATTGATAACATTGAATAACCAATCAAATCCCCCATCAAGTCTCAAGGCTGCGCAGCAGATGCGCAATTGACCGAAAATCTAGGGTTAGCGATAAGACAAATTCTCGGGTTACCGACTGATAACAGAGGCTTCCACAACCCCACTAATCGAAGATTTTCTCTGACCCACGTTAACTATCATTAATCGAGGTTGCCACAACTGGCCTTTAGGCTTTTGCGTAGTGTCCTGTTCTTCTCAGAAAAGTCATGTTTTTGGCCAAAAACCCATTTGTTCATCACGAGACGACATTGTGTACCATTTGTAGAGCTTAAATGAAATGCTAAACATTTTGGGAAATGGTAAACAAACGGGGTCGATTTAAGACCCGCTGATTGGAAAATATAGCTGCTACGTATCTCACTCCCCACCCGATAGGATATGCCAGCACTTTCCATCCCACGTGGCAGGAAAAACTCGTCCATTGGAAAATGCGGCTTAACTGGCTTAAGCTTAGCGCTACGAAATTATCGGAGATTCCAGCTCATCGTCTTTTACCAGAGCACTTTACGAGTTAAAACTCCTACGAGTATAAACCCCCAAAACCCGGCGAGTTTCACCAAGTAACCTCTGCTAGCGGTGATATCAAGATGGCCGCATAGCTTTTGTGAGCAGTTGTTATTTCTACTTACGAGAATTTACACTTTAATGAACTAGTTTCGTCCCTAAAAACGTACACTAAGAATAAACTAAGAATTTGTGAAACTCGGATTAGAAAGATCTGCAAGTACCTATTACTATTAGATTTAGTGCAACAAAATACGTAGAAACCGACCCTGAACCCTTAAGCGGCCCATTCACGATCCTGCTGCAGCAGATGGGGAGTGCAACGAAGTTCCCCTCTTTGCTCTCCTGCCTCAGAGTGCGTTCTCCATACACGATCCATCATTCCCAGCTCAAACCGAAGGTTTCCCACCAGTATATGGTATTCTGTGTTCAACTTCTGCGTTCTCCATTCTTCAATGCACCATATTTAAGGTCTTCCGGCAGCTCCACACGCTCGAACCTAGCAGGTTGATAGGGTGGGGGACCCCGGACCACAGGATGGTCCGATGGGAAACCCATCCGACGAGCCCTGCAGGACACCTGCAGCAGGAAGGCCTCCACACACGTCCTGCACGCTTCCCGTGCAAGAAGAGAGGGAAGTTTTTCGTTCCCCTCACTTCCTGCAGCAGTATCGTGAATGGGAGGTGGTTAGGTTCCTTGTAACTCGGTAAATAATAAAAATAAATTCGTTCGAGTAGACATTTTTAATAAATCATAATTGTTTGAAAACTAGAGCAACAACTAGGTAGGTACGAACCTAATGTTTTTGTGGTAGATAACTATTCGTTGATAGTAGGTCTCTCCAAAAAGTTGGCTAATATTCAACATACCTGCTCCTCATGATACGATCCCTGGTATTTTGTCACCCAACACAATGAAGAACAAACCTCGTTCCTCATTAACATAATCAATATTAATTACTACCATACGTTATATGATAGAACCATAGAACAGGCTCTAGATTGAAGAAGAAACACCCACATTACACAAACTACCAGTAGCCAACCACAAGGATAAGAGGAAAATTATGTATATTATGTGATGATAATGATGGTAGCACATGATGATAGGATGATGAACAGGATGTAGAGAGAGTAAGATGGAGGGCTGGATGGACAGAAAAAGAAAGAGATAGAGAGGGAGAGGAAGTTTTAAGAGAGAATTCACTGTGCTTCTAATCGGAAAAAGGAATTGCCCAGACGATTTACCATTACAGGAATGGTTACAGTAATTGCAAATGTAATCCATTACACAAGTAATAATTATCTAACTCAGTCATATTGTAACTTGGACAAAACACGAACTCACTTCATTACGTGTCATAGCATCAGCAATGATCCTTTCTTTCTCAGAAAGCTTCTCAGGACCCAGTTCGGCCACTCGCTTGGCGACCCGGTCATCCTCTTCTTTGGTCAGTCTTTTCTGTTCCTCGATGGAAGGACAACCTCTAACCGTCACGCTGGTCCCGCTCACAAACACGTCTTTCAGGAGGTTCACCCAGAAGTCCAGTGGTTCTTTTTCCATTCGATCGAGCTCTTTCACATAGTTCAACCTTTGATCAAACTGTAACATTTTTTTTTGTAAACAATCGCAACCATTAAGTCCAATATGAAAGAATTTTCAGGAGGAATTGAACCTACTATAATGGCTACAAAATTATTGAAAATCAAAATTTTAAATGGTTCCTTCTTGAAAATTCTACAAAGACTACTGGATTTTTATCATAAAAAAAAAATAAAAATAAAAAAATTATTGCATAATATCAATTGCAGAAAAGTTGCTTGCCTATATTTGTTATCAACTAATTTCAATGAAATATACTTTTAAAAATCACTAACAAGAGCGAAAATGGCTAAAATTCAGATTTGTTATCATTACAATTTGTTGTGACTAATCGGTACTAAGTACCTAAATTCTAGAGAAAAAGTTTTGTACGAATTTTGAATCCTTTGAAAAGACTAAAACCACATGAGCGCATGCAGCAAGATTTTGACATCATTTTATGTATAGCATCTTCAAATTGAATTCGTCCTATTACAAAATGAATTCGTCTTTCACCAAGAGGAACCGAATCTTGAAGGTATCTTAGTAAAGGTGGTGTCTGGGGCTCGAGAAAACGGTGGTGGTCGTAATCGACTCTTTATGCAAGTCCGCAAAAATCTTCTCTCCTACTATCTACGCACATCAGACACAAATTTATTACTATAGACACCAACTTTGTATTACACTTTCCCTCATGCCTAGAGCAGCGACAGGGAGGGGGGTTTGCCTCTGCATTGAGGAAAAAAAGTTCCAGTCATGCATCATGATACTATGAGCGAATTTTCGTAAATAATCGTATTGTGTAATGTTGAATTGGTTTGAAATTTGAGCTTTTTGAGTGCAAGGAAATTGTTAACTATTAATTTTATAGCAAAAAACGTATTCTAAATAATCATCTCCTGTTAAAATAGAGGTTTTGATTATTTGATTTTTTTTTTTTTTGCAGTTTATCGATTTTTCAGCCAAATTTCATAAACTTTAGTCCAGTAGTTTTGGAGAAACGCTCTGAACAGCATAAGGTGGACGGACGGTTTTTTTTGTTAAGATTCTAATGCGTCTTGAAACGCCAACCAACAAATTTTGAGGGTGTTATTTTTTTCCTGGATGGTCGATTAAAAAGGTTCATTATTGAAAATAATAAACCAAAACTCAAATATTCATGGCTTTGTATGAATTTCTTGCAAACTTTTTGTAAATTTTTAGTATCAATTCCTTGTAAACGTTGTAAATTTCTTCTATTACTGAAGTGTATGCAAAAGATAAACCTTCCAAATATATGGCTTTAATTCTTGGGAAAGGTAAAAACAGAAATGACATTTTTATTCTTGGCGTTCAAGAGCACCATCATCCCCCCCCCCAAAGCCTCCGTATAATGAAACAGGCCTACGTAATAGATAAGACTGATTTTTATACATTTCGTTTTCTGGATGCTCGCAAGCTCGCATCTCAGAAATAAAAATATCCTAAATCAATCCTTTTAGCAAAATACAGATTAGTTGGACAAACAGTTCAGATTTACGCCTAAAATGATGTTACGGAGGTCGAATATGAAGAAGAATTGGATCTAGATGGCACTGGTGACGGGGGTTGGACTTGCTGTGAAACAGTTTACATCGAAATTACTTGGCAACAACTTTGAACACATTGAAATTTCCTTTGTAGTAAAATCACTACAATTACATCTTTATTAACTATGCAAAGCAATGCAATTATTATTCTTCGATGAAAGGTATCTGCATATCATTTTCTGGTTGCCTTCAAGATTTGGTCCCTCTTTTTGAAGGACGAATTCATTTTGAAAATGCTATACATAATGAAACATGTAATCTAGGGCATACGCATTTTATGTGAGATCATGTTATTAAATGAATTCAACAAAAAGGTGTTCAAAATTCATTTGTATTGGTATAATGGCCAAAAATATTTGATACCTTGTGTTTGTTTCAAATAAAGTCCATACAATTTCACTTTATGAAACATTAATTTATAAGACATGGATTTAACAGCTATTTAATGACGTGACGTTCTCGAACAATCAAGTCGAGTTATGAGACTCTAGACCCTGACTTGCTCTTTAGTTCGACTACCCACCGCGAGGCATTCCCAGCGCTCCAGTCGCCACGAGATTTTACTCAGATCAGTTTTCTGCTTATGTTAGTGTTCTGGATGCTCGCTACGCTCGCATCTTAAAAATACATGACACCAAGTAGTCAATCCCTTAGTAAAAATTTAGATTAGTTGGTCAGGGTCTAGAGTCTTGTGGCTCAACTTGATCGTTCGATAATGTCTCGTTATTTAATGTGTTGCTTAAAAATATATTCGCTTTTTCTAATTCTCACGGTGAGAGGTAGTTTTTAGTGTGAGTGAGAGTTAACATCTAGGAATTATTTCAGAATGCCACACAAGTTATTTCAACGAAGGAAACATTTGAAAATTTTCATTTTGTAACTTCAATGTACTCACATCGCCAATGGTGTTTCCATACAACATGTATCCAATGACAGTAAAGGCGATTGTGTCATGAGGGGCATTCTCGAGGTTGGAGAGAGCTTCAAGGCGTTGCCTGTTGATAACAGTCGATAACCTCTTCATGTCAAACGGTTTAGCCGAGTTGACGATCTCTTGCAAGACCTTTTCCAATTTCGGCTTCACAGCGCTCAACTTATCTTTGGGAACATTGTCGAAAGTCAGCACCATCAGGGATTCAGAATTTTCATAGGGTGTGTAAGCTACCTAAAGGAGAAAATAATATCGTATTGAAAGACATGGATGAAAATACAACTCTTTCCAAATTTATTGAACCATTTGATCACAAAAAAATTATGAACACCAATACCTTGCTGGCATACGGATCGGGAATATCTACAAACTCCTTAGGCAATGGGCTAACTGATGTATCTGTCATATATTTTAAAAGGATGTTACACGCAGAAAATCTGCAACAAAACATCAATAATATGTATAACATCTTTTAAATCATATTAATCTCTTAATAGTAAACATTTTAATAGCATCTAATTCTATTAATGCTCATCTGCATTGAAAATTAACACTGGTGTACCCCAAGAAAGTATAATATGCCCACTCCTATACCTCTTGTACACTAGTGACTTTCCAGAATTTTATCATAACACCACAGCAACATTTCCATATGACACTGCAGTCTTGGCAGTGAGTGACAGCAACAATGTATCAATTTCAAAACTTAATAAATCCATCACTTAAATCTCTCTGTGGACATCGAAATGGAGGATGGACTTCACCAATTGGAAGATCAACCACATCCCTACTTTCCTCAACAATGTGGCAATTCCTTACGCAAATAATGCCAAATACCTGGGCATGACGCTAGACACCAAGCTCAGGTGGGAAGAACATATAAAAATAAAAAAAAGTCTGCCGTTGGGTGAGGCACATAGCTTCCTCGCTTACGTATCATGAATGTATAGATCATTGAAAAGTATTACATGGTCTTGAAAAAACGAGAGTTGGGAACAATGAAATAGGTACGGGACCAAAAAATCGGACGAAAAATGGGGAAAATAAGCATGTTACAATGATTCAACATTGGCGAATGCGCAGTAGCCATTATTGATACAATAATGTTGAAATTGATACGGCATGATCAAATTTTCATCCCTCAACTACCCTCCGAATTTGAGAGAGATCGGACGACTAAAACGTGAGAAAATGGTGCTAGGTGGAATTTACGTTTGCGCATGCGCAGAGTGGAGTTTTGATTTGGTAACAATGAAACTGATAGGGGACCGTCTACACCCTACCCCGCATATTCCCTGAAAATGTCATCCAAATCGGATGAAAACTGTGGAAAATAAACTTGTTACAAGGATTTGTGGACACACGACAGAGACACACACACAGACAGACAGAAACGGAACCAAAGTTGTTCAGAATGGTCTAAAACGTAAAATGCGAGTGTAAATTTCGGCTTCGGAGACCACAAATTTTTTTTCTCCCGAAAGTGAAAACTATGCTTCCACTATCTACAGGGGTACTTTTCCGTTATACCCCCCCAGTCAACACGCCCGCCCGGTGTTTCTAGGCATTACTTCTTACTTAGATTATGTTAAGTTATGTTATGTATTTTTGAGATGCGAGCATCCAGACCACCAACCTATACACAGTATTCTGATCTATTTGTGCGAATTCATGTGCATTCTACTTGTGCGAATTATAGTAGAGGCAATCAAACCACAATCACGCCACTTTGTTTCAACAAATCCTCACGACATCGGCAACTTCTGAAAACACGGTAATTCTTTTTTTCCTTATTTTTATTTTTTAATAATATAATTCTTCCCACAGCTTGAAATCGTCACCAATTCTACGTAAATATGTAATCCAAGTAAGAAGGAATGCCTAGAAACATCGGGCGGGCGTGTTGAAGACAAATTGACTGGGGGGGTATAACGGAAAAGTACCTCTACAGGTAGACTCGGAAGGAAAAAAAAAAAGTGAACTCATATTGAAACTAAGAAAAATTTACTGCCTTATCAGCTGGAAACCCACCATGACTATTGGTAACAACCTGCTCATGTACAGTCAAGCACTAAAACCAGTTTGGTTGAATGGAATACAGTTATGGGGCCTGCACAGAATACACAGATTATTTAGCGTTTTAGAACTAAGTAGGTACTACGATGTATCACAGAAAGTAGTGCTTCCAAAATTATGCTTTCCACCGCGAATTGATTGAGTGATTTTCGCACTGTGACAATGACTAAGCCACAAGACCAATAACTTCTAAATGGTATAGCTCGTTCACTACAAGGAGGCGCGTTTCTCCAAACCGTCCGGCAAAAGTTCGCGCAGCTAGACTGAAGTTTTCACATCCCCTCTCTTACCACCCTATTACCTGGTAGCCTACTCCGCAGGAAAGACAAAGCAGGACTTAGGGTGAGCGGGAGGGAAGAGGACGGATAATGTTGGCGATGGAGGGAAAAGAACGGGAGGGGTTCAGATAAGGCAGGGTAGGACTGGACGTTGGGTGGGGGAAGGGTCCCACTGCGCAGCCCTGCTCTTCAGAGCCCCTCTCGGAGAAACGCGCCTCCTTATAGTAAACGAGCTATACAAAGCCATGGAGTAAGACATTTTCCTACCCAGCTACCCACCTTTTTCGTCGATAAGTGTACCTACGCATATACCTCTCAATCCTCCACCTCCTATTTCATTAGTTTTATAGTTTTACCCATCCTATTTTTATGGATAGCGGTATTTTGAATATTCTGATTAAGTAGACAGGGAAAATAAGGCAAATTCGTCTTTAAATAGATCGAATATGCCTGGTCGAGAAACTGATAGCCTATAGTTGGATCTGAACTTGCCGCTAACAGTAGTCTTCTAACATGGATAACCTTGCTTCGGTAACCTCACGTGGAAGGCTCCATTTTCGCACCCAGCAAGTCCCGTATTGAAATGGACATTCCATACCATACAGCTACCGTTGTTCATAGTGCGATCAATTCATCTCCATGAATACATCCCCCAAATATATAGGGCCTGACAGAACCTCTGAAATTGCCATTAAATTTGGATCACAATTTCCAGAGTTATTCACGTGGCCACCAGATGAAAGTACACTTATACAACTTATATGGAGTTATTGAAGTTAGTAAAACGTAGGTCAGGTCAATAATACGACGAACTACTCACCGGTAGTAATCTGTGACGGCAGATGGGCCTCTCCAGCCGATGTAAACCATTCCATTGTCTTCTTCATCACATGGATATGGCACCAAGACATCTGCAGGTTCCATAAGCGGGGGCACCGGAGTTTGCCACGGTCTCTCAAAACCTCCACGAGGTCCCTGAAAGGGAAAACATCCTGAACCAACAACAGCCAGGGAACAAACTTCTTTGCTATTCACAGATTCGTACAATTAATGTAAATTATATGAAGAGAGACAACCCAGGTATTGTCAATTCTTTTTAAAACCACATTGTACTTAGTTCTTCTCCAACCAAAGCTAAGAGGGACAATCTCAATCTTAAGAAAATTGTTGATTGCACGAGATTTCCTACGATAGTTGACATCATGGAGTTTAAGTTGTTTCAGAAGCTCCAAGCTCTATTTTATACAGAGGTGCTTTTTTTAATTAAAAGCTTTCGTTAAAGACTTTCTATTATTCTATTTATATTACTGGATAAAAAAATAGCAGGGAATGTAATGCTGTTTATAATGGTATACTGTAGTACATTACATAGGTATTTGTGTTGGTAGCCATCATTTCTCACAGGAGTACTGGTATGAGGGTGGAAGTTAGGCGGCTTCTTCCTTTATATATTTTTTATTCTTTCTTCACAACTAGTTTCGCCTATAAGAGGCCTCTTCAGGTGAATTAGGGTATAACATGATCCATACAACGTTGTATTTCGTCAAATTTTGCAGAAGATTTAATTTAGTCGGCTAGATTACTTCTATATGGGGCCTGAGAGAAGTCATTCTCGGGGAGATTCGTGAAATCCTGCATAGCAGATAATTTCCCTATAATGTATAGGTATTTTTACATGTTTGTAAGTGATTTGTGTGGAAATTGTGGCTTTTAAAATAGAAGATGAAGTTAATTTTATGGGGGAAATACGTTTCACTGCAGAACTGATAACATTTGTTTTCATGGGTTACAAATTTTACAGAATATTGCTCAAATAAAGTGCAATATTGTAAAATAGAACATTCTAAAATTTATGTACACAATTATGCTGAAAAATGTACCTAAACTGCAATAATATTAGCTGACATAATAAAAACTCTAAAAAAGCTTGAAAAAAATCCAAAATCTCTTTTTTGGTAGCGCATATTTTGTTATTAGCAATACGTTTTTTGTCACAAAATTAATTGTTAACGATTTCTTTGTTCTCGAAATGTTCAAATTTTAAAACAATTGAACATTGTATAATACGATAATTCACGAAAATTCACTCATACAATCATGCTGCATGACTGGAACTTTTTTTAAATTCTCCCAGTCACTTCAAAGGTTTTAATTTGTACTGTTTAATTATTATTTATTTTTTCAAGTTTATACATTTATTTTGTATTGGGAGGTGACATCATAGTTATAGTTCCATAATGTACCATAGACTTAGTTTGATTGGTGATTTCCTATGGAATAGTGGGATCTTCGTAGTAGGGGTTTTTTGTTCTACGCATAAAATTTATTAATATACGAAGATAAAGAAAATACCTTAGAAACGATGTTCTCTTCAACAGGACCAAGCGCCTTCAAAACTTCTTCTGGGTTGATGGACCCGACAACGATCACGTACAAGTTTTCTGGCCGATAAAATTGTTTATGATATGCCCGTACCTAAAACGAACCAAAAACTTTAGCACCTGCCATTGAATAAGAACAAGAAGGTAACTCTACTATTTCACAATGTATAACTTATTACTTCTACGACTACTGAAGAGGAAGACCGAGAATTCAGACATTTTCAAGTGTTGTAAGTATGTATTATATCTCTTCTACCCAAAGACGCTTTGACAATATGTAGCACGCTCTGCGTATATAAGCCTCGCTGTTGTTGATCCATACACCACCCTGTTGGCATCCCTGTCCCCAGATCTAGAAGGCTCCTCACTGGATGATCGTGAAGAGCCCCCATCCCGTCTTTCTACGGGGAATACTGACGTTCCCCCCAGAATAATTAATAATGACGACCTTTCGGAGCCTTCTCGGTTTGGGTTGGAAATTATTGCCGGAGACGGGTGATTGCATCCTACTGGTGTTTTTGCTGGGGACACTATCCCTGTAATTGAAGAACTGCCACAGTTTAATGCCCTTGACATGGTTATTCCTCCTCAGGATAATGTCAAGGCTCCGTGTGTCCCCGTCAGGGGTGCCGAGCCATTGGGCAATTTGCAAGAATTGCTTGGCTTCCCACTGAATGAGACTTTGCAACCTCCATGCTGATGCTGGAGTGAACCCGGATTGGCTGCAAGCTTTGAGTGCCAACCCTTCAATCCCTCCTCCACGCCCACCTACAGAACATACTAGCATAGCCGAACGCTGGAATCATCACATGTTGCATAGCCTTCCAAAAGAGAACTTTGATGAGTTACATAATAAATACATTACCCTTCAAATTTAACTTCAATGAATATTCCCACTTTGAACCCGGAGATCATCAATTTACTTTCATCCCGGCAAAAACAGTTGGACTGAACCTTTTGTGGTTGGCTACGTCAATTCAAGACGGTGACTACGGCTCTAGGTGGGAGTATCTCATCCACTATGGAGGGGACCCCACAACACCGGTGCCTTTAGGGCATGATTTTAATAAATTCTTTGAATCAGGGAGGGCCCTCATGGCCTTATTTTTCAACATTGCACGCACTAGACGCAGATTAGTCTTGAATAATGTTCCACCCTTCACTGCAGGGGTTAGTAAAGATATCCCGTCCTCATCTTCGCTTTTGGACGATGGCCTGGGTAATCGCATGAAAGATAATGTAAATTGGGAGAAAAGCGTTACAGGTCTCATTGATGGGTAAGAAAGCACTCCCATCCCGTCCTCACCAGCAGTCTAGGCCAGTGAGCCTGCAGATTCACAACCCCAATAAAACTAAACCAGAATAAATGAACCTGTGAAGTTCATTCATAATTATATCGAAAATACCCAAAGACTCCATGAGCCTTCCCACTCCCAGTATGCTCTGACTTCCCCCCGCCTTAATCGTATGGGGGCGGGCTTCTAGATCGGGGAACATGGTGGCCTGGGGACAGGGAAGCCAACAGGGTAGTGGCTTATATCCACAGAGCACGGTTTTTTTTTTTTTTTTTTAATTTTCGGGTTCGAAAATTGCTCTAAATTGGGTTATCCATGTATGCAAATAGCTTACTACATATTGTCAAATCGTCTTTGGGTATATTCGATATAATTATGAATGAAATTCACAGGTTCATTACTTCATCAATTAATAATAACTCGATTTGTAGTTTTTGCAGTGTAGTTTTTCAAAAGTTCCAAAAAGAGCTTTTGACTAATTAAGAGAGGCAAGCATTTTTATCCATCTTTATTAGTGTGTGAAATAAACTTGAAAATAGAAATCAATATTAATTTTCGAATAATTCATCAATTACCTTTTCGTTAGTTGTGCTCTCTCTTAGATTTTTTAAACCACCGCCTGTATTGGACTTGTAGCCACAGTGACCAGGGTACAGGAGAGCTGCCAGTTCATAGGAGACACGACGCTCCCCTGTGTTCTCGGTCCCTTGCATTTCTGTGAAGACAACGCCGCCATCTTTACCTTCACCGTTGACGTGGTAAACTTCAGTGATAAACGCAGAGTCCTGCACACATTAAAGATAAATTGTGATATAAAATCGAAAATTATAACTCGTTCAAAAGTGTTAAATTTTCTACCAGAATAAGGCTTTGTCCGGCGTATGGTGGAGGGCACTAAAATTGTTAAAACACCCTCCAATGCCCCTGACAATTATGAATGAACTTCACTATAAAGTTAGCTTATTCACCAATAAATTGTTAACCCTTTAGCGCTCAACGTTGTACATAAATAACTTTTTTTTTGCCTTCAAAATCTGTCTGAACCCCTCTGCAAACTGCCTAATGGGTATTTGTGAAACTAAACGTGATGTTGTTTCATGGGACAGGCGACGGGCTTAAATAGCGCTGAAAATAAATTTAGGAACCAAAACGTGTGAGAAATGTGGTTGAACCAAATCGAGCAAGTATTGAGTGACGGCTTTGTAATGGAATATATTCTTTGAAACACTTTTATTATAATGAAACGAATATTCTGGGCGACAAGCTGTTTTGAGGTTTTAGAAATTCAACGGTTTTATTGAATAATAAGTATCCGCTTCAACGGTCTGTTTTCTGGATAGACAAGTTGAAAAATAACTGAACTTCACTGAAAAATCAAAGGAATACACAAAAACTATGATCAATAATCAGGAAAATTTAATGATAACACTGTGTTTTCTTGCCGAAATTAAAAGAAACATCAAATGTCCGTATACCACCACTTTGGAAATGAACTGAACTAAATAAAGGGTAGGTATTCATGTTCATGGTCGAGTAGTTTTGACGTTGGATCATCAAAGTTTTGAAGGACTCAAATGCGCATGCGCAGGGTCATTTACGACAATTTGATTTATGACATACTGAAGCCTTTGAAAGTCAAGTTTTGACATGGAATCATCGAAAAGTAGATGTGATCCTAACAGCTGCATAACGGAAACGTCCTTTTCAATAAAACACGATTGTCATTCTCGTTATTCAGATCTACTCACATCTCAATTGTTGTTCCAATTCTCGAATCTTAAGTTTATAGATAGTTGAGATTTGCGTTTATAGTTATAAAAATAATTTGATAATTTATTATTTATAACCTGGTTAGGGGGTAACCTGTACTGACTTGGCTTGCACCATTTCCCACAAGAGAGCTGCTTAGCATTTCAATTTTCCACGATTCTACAAGGGAGCCTCATGAAACTGATTCAATTCGATTTTCGAAATGGACCATTAATACTCTTATTGTTTCAACTCAATAGTTACACCAAGTTTTCCCCCTAGGAACAGTGATAATGTATTTGGCCAAGAAAAGGATCCATAGTCAGAAAGAGGATGGTATACTTTGATATTTATCCAACCATAAGCCCTTGCCCAATTATTGGGCATGTTAACATGATGATAATCTACCTGGTTAACACATTTAGGCCCACTTCCACCAAAAACCATTTATCGGGGTTTGGTCAAATTCTATTGAAAATAATCTCGAAGATTAAAACTCGTTTAAGCCCAGTATGGAATGGAGTTTAGGCAAACTGTCCAGTACAAAGTTGGACAATATGAAGCATTGGGACAATAAAATCACCAGTCAGCTGATGCCATGTCATGTCATGCTTCCATTATCAATTGTTTCCTGTATCACATCCCAGTTTTTTATCTGAATACTATTGCCTTCCTATTTTGATTTTTCAAAGTTTATAGTGTTTATAGTGTTTGTTATAGTTTCCACTGCTCTATACAGGAAAATTTAGTATATACTCGTAGTAGAAAGAGAGGTATATGAGAATATCATTGTGAAATAGAAGCAAGGCAATCTTGTACTGTTCTGGGACATTATATTTTATCCGAATCTTCCCTGAAAATAGTAAACGCTATTCGTCTTCAGTACATAAAGATGACCTTAATGGTGAAGCACTAAACAATTCGAAGAATTATAAATATTAACAAACCTACTACTATGAATACCAAGTTTAGAACAAGATTAGAACATCATAAAAAGTATAATACTTACATTGAGGGTCGGGTAGAGGATATGATCCAAGTAAATCGGCATTAACGACAGGAATCCACTGGAGCCCGCAGTTTGCATTGTGTAACAAGTATGATCAGTATCTAGAATTAATGAACACAAAATAGGAAAACAGGAGCAGAGTGCAAAAACTTAATTATTTTATTTTAAATTGAATTCGGTGATTGATGTATTCGTTGAA
This sequence comes from Adelphocoris suturalis, assembly GCA_030762985.1. Classification (NCBI taxonomy): domain Eukaryota; kingdom Metazoa; phylum Arthropoda; class Insecta; order Hemiptera; family Miridae; genus Adelphocoris; species Adelphocoris suturalis. The sequence goes on along the minus strand of CM061042.1, from coordinate 47,829,976 downwards.
ACACTTGGTAAGACCCGAATGCTTGATAAGATCTGACTTAAGTTCTGTCAGACCTCTTGAAAGACAGTGACAGGGAATAGCTCACAATCTCTTTTGTGTTTCATGATTGGTCTCAGTCAATGACCAATACAATTCAAAGTGCATTTACCAACTGATAATTTCTGCTATAAGAAACCAAATTCTGTAGACAGACACGTCAAACCAACTAAAATTACTCCACTGAGGGCTAATATAAGTGTAACTCATCATTAACTTACCGTAACTGTCTGTCTTCATAACATTATTCACATTTATTGGTATAATTTTATGAGTTCTTAAACATACCTGTCCAGGCATTGGTTCCAGAGGCTAAACATCTGTTGGCCAGAAGATCCAAAACTCCTTTGAATGGATATTTCTCGCTGCCGAGAAAGATGAGGTGCTCCAGAGTATGTGGCAATCCGTCATCATCATGAGCTTCGGTAGCTGTATGGACAAGAAGGAAAAAAATCAATTGAGCAATAATAGTAAAAGTGAATAGGAACAGGAAAGCAATCACTACAATTAACCTATCGTAAATCGACAGAAGGGATAAGATACAAATTACAGTTTACAATGGAATGAAGAATGTATTGTACCAATGTACAAAGGTGGGAAACGATACCGATTCTCAATTTGAAAGTTTTCAATTTACTAAAAAAATCTCGATTTTTTAAATATTATACCCTTTAATTTTATCAGAGTTGAACAAAACTGATGCTATTTTAGGATAGATTAAGACCATAAGACCAGGCGTTACTTCTGCAGACCTCTGGTTTATGATCAATTCATCCCCCACATACGTACACAGTAAGGGAGGAGCAAGAAGTCGGCTGTTTCCACTAGCAACAGAATATGACTAAACCAAAACAGTCCGCCCTGAAAGAAGACCAAGGATAGGATATTATGTCCTCTAACTATAGGTGAGGCGAGCTTTGTTGTAACCCTGCTCCAGTACCACATGCAGGGTGGCCCCCAAATGGAAATTTGAAATTACCCTGACTTTTCCCTAACCGAATTTCAGATTTCCCTGACAAAAAATATACCAAAATCAAATACTGTTTTTTTGTTGTCATTTTTACGAATTTTCAAAGGAAAATTGAGCTATTTAGATGGCTTCGAAATTTAAAAATTGGGAGGAAGGGGGTAGGGACCCCCTACATATCCATTTCGTATATCAAAGAATACAATCCTAGATTTCAACTTCGTATATATATGGGGTGTATTCCCAGAAACTCTCTTAAAATACGGCTTAAAAAATTCGTTCCTAATTGGCAAAATACAGGTCGAGTTCGTTGGCCAGCCCAAGGCAATAGCCAAATTCAAATTTACAATTCACAGTGTCTCAAAAATTTCTAAAAAATCAGTGTTTTGACAATAGGGCATGTGGGTTGTCACAGTCGAAGTATTTTTCAGGGCTGATTCGATTAAGACCACTCCCAGATCTCCAAGATTCACAAAGTCCTAGGTTAGGTATACAAACTAGTTGTCGGGACGCTCAATGCTGGAAACTCAGTCCACTACTCTGCTTGTTATGCTCCCTAGTTCAATACTCAGTTGACTTTTCCCGCACATGGTTTACTACTAAGTGTTGTACTAACCAAGAGCCAAAGACATATCGATGTATCTGCGTGTTACTCTTTGAACAGTTTAACCACCACTCTTGATAATTATTTTTGACATTCGGATAACCCACCTATGAAATAATATGTAGTATGATAAAGTAGACAGTTAAGAAGTTCGATTATTTAGGAGTTAGAATATACCTAAGAACGCTGCGAATTATTACACAAAGTTTTCATTTAAAAAAAATTCCCTGACATTTGGTGGTTTTTGCGAAATTCCCCGACTTTTCCCAATGCTAAGAATTCCCTGACAATTCCAGGGTTTCCCTGACTTTTCCAGTTGGGGACCACCCTGCACATGTGGAACAGTTCCAAATTACTGACCCTGTTTCCGCTTGCTGATATTAGCCTGGCTCTGACCCCCCCCCCCCCCTCTATGTTTCCAACCTCCATCACTCCAGGTAAGGAAAGAAAGAAAAGGTCCACTGGGTAGGAATGAGCGGGGTTACGATGGTGGCTCCATCTGTATGACACTGTAATGTAGTTAAACACTTTTTATGATCTCGTCTATGTCAAGATATATGTTTGCTCTTTCCCTGATATTAGGGTGGGGTTAGCTCCACGGTCGCCCACTTTCGTGTTTGTTGGAACACTTTGGAGAGAGATGTGATAACAAATGTAGTAGAGAAGGTGAAAACAGTTTAGAGAAGGTTACGCGGATATGTAGTTTACCCAAGTGTAGCAGGTTAGTTCAAAATGCGCATGCGTAGGGGTAGAGCTCGGAGCTCTCGATGAGACCCCGTCAAAAGTGTGGGGCAGCTTGGAGGACCCCCGGAGCAGCTCTGGAGGCGCTCTAAGATCTGTTGGAACACGGAGTTCTCAATCCCATAACCTTGTTGGAACGCAATTTCGAGCTCTGAGCTCCTCTAGGGCACCCTTTTGTCCTTGGTGGAACAAAGCCATTTTGCAAGTGATTGATCCTCTCGTAGGATACGTTTACGGGTAGACATGACAGCAATGGCTTTGATCAATATAATGGGTTCAGCCTCGCTTCCTCACCTACACGAGATAGCGAAACGAATTTGGAATTTTTGCGAGGAACGGAATTTGTGGATATATGTCAAGTACGTGGCAACATCCGATAACGTTGAAGCAGATGCACTATCTAGACTTGACCCAAGATCAGCGGAATGGGAATTGAACCATAGCATTTATGATCATATTGTGAGAACGTTGGAATTTCGGCGAGGAACGGAATTTGTGGATATATGCCAAGTACGTGGCAACATCCGATAACGTTGAAGCAGATGCACTATCTAGACTTGACCCAAGACCAGCGGAATGGGAATTGAACCATAGCATTTTTGATCACATTGTGAGAACGTTGGGAGCCGTCTCCATAGATCTTTTCGGTTCAGCACTAACGCACATGCAGCCGTTTTTCATCTTTCTGGCCGGAGGAGGGCACGTCTGGAGCGGATGCGTTCACCCACTCCTGGGAGAAAGAATTTTTCTTAGCATATCTATCCCTAGTATTAATGCCAAAGGATATTGAGGGAAATAAAGACGGATAATGCGAGAGGCACCCGCTTGGCCTACGCAATCATGGTATTCCGTGTTGATGTACATGATAGATTCCAAAGTAGGTACTTAAATTTAGTCCATCTAATGACCTACTTTCTGATATTTCAGAAGTCCCCGATCGCTGCACCAAATGAGATTAATAGTAGCCATCTTATCAGGGAGGCGCATCGTTGAAACGAGGATCTTTGATTAAACGCAAAACTCTCAGAAAAGCACAATAAGTCACCAGGCTTCCGTGCTTGGGGCCGGAAATAACCCCACCCTGAGAGTTATACATCCGCATCTACCTAAACACCTACCGGTAGAATTTTTTCCATTGTTGAGTTCTTACACAACCTTCTACTACATTGTTTCTCATGCTCATACCCACGAAGACCTAGACTTAAAAAAAAACTGGATCAACATCCTTGGCAACAGAAGAAAACACAAAAAACGAAAAAACACGAAAAAAAATACAGAACAAAAAACCGAGATCCCACTTAGTAGGATACACACTGCTATCATTATTTACATCGCTAGCGTGACGTTAGTTCGCACGAAAAATCAAAAGTAGTTTGGTCGCTCAAACCGTTCCGATTCTGACGTTCACGCTTCAAGTGTTCGGACGAATTGGTCGCAGCCAAAGTAAACACTCACATTTAAATGCTTTTGGTTTGTTCTTACGAACAAAAGTTCGTCAGAATACACATCCATAGTACATAACCTTAGCTTAACAGCTTACGAATTCATAAAAATGTGGAAAAATGATGTAATATTAATACGAACCCAAGCAGAAATATCCATTGACAAGCGGGCCGTCAACTTCACTGACGATCACGGTGAGGCCGGTCTGGCTGGAAACGTACTTGTGCACCGGGATGATGTCATTTGCACTCAACGAACATTTAAGCTCGAAGTTCCCATAGGTTTTTGGAACGGAGGACAGGGGTTCTGGCATTTTCCCGGAGCCTCGAACTCGCAAAACCGACAATACAAAGATAGCACTACAATAACTTATTGACAAACTTGATGATATTGAATGTTGGGCGGATGGCAATGACGCCACAAAATACTGCTTATCCCGATGTTCAGGGGCAAAGCAAAAGTGGTTTAGAGAGAGATTACAGGAAACTCAGACAAATATAAACGATCGATTTACCAGTCAAGGTAAACAGGGAAAATAGTCACCAGTTGGAAAAACCAAAGCCTCAAAGGTAACAGGAACAGGTAACACCATAAACGAAACGAAGTTGGATAAGAAACACAAAATGAAATAAATCAACGCTGCCAAACCTATAAAATAAAAACTTCGTGTACCAAGCACAAAAGATCCACATAGATCTGAACTGACCGGATCCACATTCGTTCTTGGCTCTCCACTCCACGGCTCAGTGGCTCCTTGACCCCTTCACTCAGAGCGAAGGTTTTTTAGAGCGCTCTAGCGGCTTTTCAGAAAAGCTACCATAACCTGTAAATACAGTTTTTAAAAATTTCAACCAATGTTCATTTTCCACTTTTTCAACCATCCTTATAAGTCGCATTAACTTTATGAAGACATTGTAATAGTAAACTAGACCCACTCGTAGCGCTAGTGTCGCGTTGCAAATTGAACGGTCTGTAGTCGGCCATATTGGGGGCAACATAATTTATTTATGTGCAATGAAGATTGTATTATTATAGTTTATCTACTCATGAAATTTCTTTGATAATGCACAATGGTTAAAGTGTGTGCGGCATTTAACTGCATAAATCGCAAAACTGAAGACTGCACACTCTCATTTCACAAGTAAGTATAGATTTTCACGATTTCCTAAAGATTATTTTGGTCTGTTGTAGGCCTCTTGATCAGGATCGGCCTCAGTACCTATTGTAGTTGGTAATAATTTTCTTTTTACTAACTCATCAGTTTCAAATTAATCTAAAATTTGTTTTGTTTTTTCCACAGATTTCCTTTAAACAAGAAATTGAGAGAATTGTATGAAATTGTTTTTTGTATTGACATTGTATTCTACTATTGCATATTGTATTGTATTGTATTGACAGAATTGTATGTAAAATGAAAATAGGTAATATAATAACATAGAAAGTGCCATGATGTAGTTATTCATTTACTTATTCAAATGTTCAGCTCCTGTGATCATACTCCTTGCCTCATCCAGGTGAACCCATGGTGTTTGTAAAACTGTGTCTTATGTACAAGATATTGTCTCAATATTGAAATGCAGAGAGATTCTTCTGTTACTTTGGAAGAATGGTTCTGAGATAATTGCTTTTGAATAATGGAAGGATCTTTCACTTTAAAATACCTAACTAACTTATGCCCTAACTATTATAAGTACGGTATGAAAAGTACAATATCGCCACTACGCAAAACTACATGAAATCATATTGGTAAGTAATGCATGCAATACACGGACGTTCCTATGAATGTATGTTATATATATTTGGTGAGAGTTAAAATAAGAGAAAAAACAAATATATCATGACTTCTCGAACTTAACCCCACCCCTATTAACTCTCTCCACCGACAGCAAATTCCTATCTTAAAACTTCCAGTATGAAATTTGAAGCTCCTGACATATTTTTATAACCTAGACCGAATTTATAATCAAATTTAAAAAATGATCTCGAAAATCTGACTTGAATAGTTAAAACATCATGATTTATTACTATTACCTCCTTTAATCTTCCTCGTCCATAATGAAATTTGAAACTCCTAAGACACCTTCCAAAACTAGACAAAATTCTTAGTTGAACAAAAAATAATCACAAACATCTGATGATACTAGTTGAAACATCATGATATTTTACTGTTACCCTGTCCATTTACCCTTTTTCATAATCAAATTTGAAATTCCTGTTATAAGATCCAAAACTAGACCAAATTCATAGTTGAACAAAAAAAGAATCACGAAAATCGGACGAGAATTGTGGCCAAAATAAGTTTGTAAATCGTCATATATTTGGTTAGATATTCCAAAGACAAGCAGCACCCACAGTTTGTCTCTGTTGAAAATATTGCACAAAATTCATTCACAAACTGTGTTGTCATCATAATAATTGACGTTTTTAATGATTTTAGACTAGTTTTCATCAAGATAATACAAAATATGTTTTCTACGAACACTTATACACAAACTAGCTAGCCTTACAATTCAAAAAGGGCACGTGAAGTTGAACCCAATATGTCGCCAATGCTCTCTTCAATTTGCATTAGGCGGCGTCTGAGATCCACGTACAGTTGTAGAGCCTTGGTAAACACTTGTGCGCTTTTGTCTTTCAATTTTCAACTTGCGTCTTTCAACTTGCCTCATGGGGCATGCCTCCCACGCATGCTCGAGAGGCATGCGATTCCTGTCCACATTTGCGCTTCAGTTTCCTTTCAACCTCCTTTCACGATGGAGTCAGCAGACGATGCATGTTTGCTACTTTCAATAAGTGCGGCATTCGTGGTGATTGAAAAAGCAAGAAAAAAAAGAAAACGCTGGGGAAGAAGCGATCCATGTGGATGAGTGACTATTTGAAAACTCGGGACTACAAGATTTTGAAAGAAGTGAATGCAGATGATGTTTTGTTCAAAAACTTCACTCGACTGTCGAAGGATAACTTTCATTCATTGTTAAATCTGACTCGGAACAAAATTGAAAAAAAGTACACACGTTTCCGTGAAGCTGTACCTCCAGAATATAGGCTGGAAATCACGCTGAGGTTTTTGGCCAGTGGTGATTCGATCCAGTCTCTTTTCTATCTATTTAAAGTGTCCAAACAGAGTATATCAGAAATGATACCCATAGTTTTGAAAGCCATAGTTGAAGCTCTACAGGATTACATCAAGGTAAGTGCGAGTGTTTTGAAATGCGAGTGATTTTCTATAATCCTCGATGAACTCAAGCGTTTCCTTCACGGTATTATTTAAATCCGTGGTGACAGACATCATACAATATATTAACAAACTTGAAGACGGCACTTTTCCCCACGAAAACTCACGCGAAATGAACGGTTTGACGCAAAGAATTCCAACCCATGCGGTTCGGCGTGCGCTGCCCCTTTCGCTACGTTCAACACCCCCGTTCATCTCGGAAGAGGCATGCGCCTTGGTCTTCATCACGTGCGTCACACCTTGCGCCATGACGCATGCCTCATGACGCACGAAAGTTGAACAAGTGTAGACACACCTTAATGATAATATAGGCTCTTAGCAACTCTCAAAATCAAAACCTTAAAATCAAAACCTCTTTAAAAGTCAACCTCACAATCAAAACCTCTTTAAAAGTCAAACACTAGTTTGACGTACCTAGTGTCTTCTTTGTTTTTGAGGATTTATTAACAGTCATAATATATGATGAGTAAGCATCTAAAACGAGGGAAATAGAAGGGCACCTTTACAATGTATACGAGTGGGAAAGGTTCACTGAGCCATTTAAATGAACCGGCTCTTTTGAATGAGCAGAGTGCTCAAAGCCGCTCTTTGAGATGAGCCGTTTTGCCCATACTCAAAGTGTAAGGTTCTCCCACCGAATGTCTCGATAGTATCGATTCGGCCTCCCAAAACATTGATGCATTCAGATGCAGTGATAGGAGTCGTTTCAGAGCGCACCTACTGAGTAGCGAAGTACTGTGATTATTCAATTATACGCATAGTGGTCGTGGTCCACTGGTTAGAATAACAGACTCGTAAGATGAAAGTCCTGGGTTTGAATCCAGAGCAGACTGAAACTTTTTTTACTTCATAGGTACCTCTACCTACCCCAACCTCCAAAATATATTATTAAACGTCATTCTGACCTGTATGTCCAACAAATCTGAATTTTTACTAAAGGATTGACTATTTGATGTCATGTATTTTTGAGATGCAAGCATCTATACCACCAAACTATACACTTCATTCTGACCTACATGTCCAACTAATCTGAATTTTTACTAATGGATTGGCTGGCACTTTTTCAATTTAAGCGCTCAGAAGGCCGGTTGATTTCAAAATGGGCAAATCAATGTGCTGGGAGGCTGAATCGATACTTTCAAGAATATTCGCTGGTAGAAAAGAAGAGCGGGAGAGCGCCACAAATTGAGTTACGCAGAGACGCAAGTAGGGCTGAAGGGGGTCCAGCTCCATCCCAAAATGAGAGTCATGAATGTGGGAACTAATCTTAGTGGAACTATGCAAGAACCATTCCAGGCTGCTCAAGATACAGATACAAGTTCCATGTTTCTGATTTGAGTGCACTCTCACCTCTCCTTGTTTCCAAAACATTCTCGATCAGTAGTGATCCCAAACAGTTTTCAGTTCAATTTTACACCCCTTCTAGATCCGTTCCAACCATCGAAACCCCGCCCTATGTTCAGTGACGTCATTTAGGGGAATGCAACCACTGCACAGACCAAAAGTATGAGAATATAAAGTCAAAGTTGAAAGATTTAGGTACCATTGCCACTGATGGTAGAAGGAAAGGCTGTCGCAAGGGGAATGGAGAGGAGTGATGGACGGTGGAAGCAAGGACAATGGGGCAGGGTTTAAGGGAAGGCGCTGAAGATGGAGGAATAAATTCTTCGAAACGTTGGCACCCACTTGTTTTACTGATCGAACCTCAACAATTCCACCACTACTTTAATACTCTACGATCAACATACTTCAAATTAAATATATATATATATCATGCAGCATGATCGTTTGAACGAATTTTTGTAAAATATCGTATGTTACATTGTTATGAAATTTGAGTGCAAAGAAATAGTTAATTATCAGTTTTATGATAAAAAAATTCGTTCTAAATCATATTTGTCATAAAACCTACATTTTAGCTTTTGTAGGGAGTTTTTCTCGATGGTTCAGCAAATATTAATGAAACTTATGTACATTTTTCTGCATAACTTTTTGCTTACATTTTTTAATGTTCTGGTTCGTTGTTGATGCATTTTTTGTACTAAACATTTGCTAAATAATATAAATTCAACTATTTTTAGCCGTTTTCAGTAGGTACATCTTTTTGGAATTTATTTAATTTAATTCCTACGAAATTTCGCTAAAATGGAAATTTAATGTTCACAGCTGCTTTTCCATTTCCAGCAATTTCGTAGTATTTTTCCTAATTTGACAAATTTTTTATGCCCAAAAACAGCAGTCTCTCTCCACTAAATTATCTCTAAAACGGAGCATTTAATGTTTCAGTTGGATTTTGAAGTTATAGTTTTTTTACTCAATATAAACTGTCCTTCCATACTGTTGAAATGTAATCTCTACACTGTGTCTCTCAGGGTGGCCCCCCAAATGGAAATTTTATATTTCCCCAACTGAACTTCAGATTTCCCCGACAAAAAATAGCAGTCAATTTTTTTTCTCGTCATTTTAAAGTAGGTATAACCTACCTTTAATACGCCTTTAATGCTTCTAAAACGTAAATCGTATAATTTAAGAGAGAAAAAAACCAACCTACTCCAGCATACTGCTGGTAATAATGAAGGTGAAGCATGGGAAAAAGATACATTTTTTTAAGTAATTGCATTAGTGAAAGAATGTACTACCAATTTTTAAAAAAATTTCAGTTAAGTAGACATTGACTACCAAGAAATTAATGGTTTTGAGTACCTACGTATAGAGCTCTCAGGATTTACTGTGCAGTGGCGGGTTGATGAGATACTGGGCCGTTTGCGGCCCCCTCCCCTCCTCTTCCCCCTCTCATAGGTGAATTCGCGGATCGTGATTCGTGGGAACCCGTGGTGAAGAGGGAACCGCGAATCACGATCCGCGAATTCACCTATGAGAGGGGGAAGAGGAGGGGAGGGGGCCGCAAACGGCCCAGTCTCGCATCAGCCCACTGCAGCGCCGTCCCGCTCCTTTTGCACTTCTAAAACCTGAGAGAGCTATACTTAAGGTAACTAAAAACTTTAGAAACTTAGTAAAAAGCACCAAATGGCCAATACGGTTAAAAATCGTTTACTTTACATTTTTAGCGGAATATTACTCAAATAAAGTTTATCAACTATACCTAAATTAGAACATTAAAAATGTACACACAAAATCCAACTGAAAAATGTCCTTGAATTTCATTATTATGTGCAAACAAATCAATAAAAACTTCAGAAAAAGCTAGAAATCTACTCGTAAAATCATTTTTTGAATAGAAGACCATTATTTAGAATGCTGCATGACTTTTTATTCAACATTTTACGGTATCTCAATTTGTAATCTGAAGCTATATGTTGAAGCTCATATTTTATTAATTTAAAATGAAGAAAAAAAGGTATATATATGGGGTAAATAATTCATTCGAAAACAGTTTATGAATGATTAAAATACACTTTTTTTAACCTGTACAAAAATACTACAAAATAAAACACCGACATTGTTTTTGAGGTTAATTAAATGTTGTTCCCCCGAAGTCGTTTAGCAGAGTGGTTGTGAATGAAAGTCTTCATTTTTTTGGTGGTATATCCTTCCAATTCTGGGTAATCTGTCGCAAATTGTGTGTCACATGACGACAGCGATCTGCTGTTGGTAGCCACCCTTCTCTCATTTCCTCTTTGAAAGCTTCACAAATCCTTTTTTTTTTTTTTTATATAGTTCAGGACAGAGGCGCCTTCTCATTCGTGTGGCAACACTCTAATGGCTGTTGCTTTTGACCCCCGAAATTGCAGTCGAGAATAATTTTCTCCTAGTTAAACAGACGACTGCCGGGTTTCTTGGGGGAGGGAAACTCATTAAAATTGCTACTGTCTGACGACATTGACGAGACTCGAGCACGTTTTCTTGTCCGGGGAACAGTTTGCATTTGGTTTATTGGTGATGAATCGGTTGAAGATGGTGTTGAGATTGAACCTTCTCGGTCGGGAGGTATCAGACGCGGATGTGCTAAATCTGGAATGAGGGTCTACAGAAGAAGGCAGCAGATCTGTAGAACAAGATGGTTGAGCCTGAAGCAAATTTCTTCAGGTGTTTGTTGCTCTTTGGGCAATTATAAACTACTCTCTAGTTCTCCATATTCATCCTATGGTAGGAAGGTGTTGATGAGGGATCAATCTGATCGAGGGGCATTCCTCTATAATTTTCCATGTCACCTTTGTCGAGAGCAGTTAGTAATTTACTGACCCGTCCTAAATGCATTGCTGGAATGGGCTGCCGATAAAATTTCAGATAGGTTTCAGTATTGCAAAGATATTGCGAGGTGTTTCCTCAAATATGTTCCTCTGAGAGCCTCAGGTATCTGGGCACAACATTTATTGGCATATTCTCTCATTACTGCCGTCCCTTCAATATATGTTTTTTTTTTTTTTTTTTTTTTTGTCGCGAAAAAATAGGTACTTGTTTTCATCTGAAATCTCTGCTTCTTTTCGGTATCGAATCATCAAATCAAAAAGACGTTCGTAAGTTTCTAAAAGGAGCAGTGAGACAGGTCTCCCAAGCTTCCCCTTCACTGTTACCCGTGAAAAACTAGTCGCAAATAACCTTTCCGATGGCAGAAGAAGCCTATAAGCATCACTGTCTTCATTTATGACTATTCTGGCATTCCAATCAGTCAACTTAAGGTGTTGAATTTCACCCACTCTTTTCCTATTGAAGACCCATACCCTTGTCATTAAAAGTTTGGTAAGTTCTAAATGTGCTTCTTTAGTGAATCGAGTCTCCAATTTTTCAGCGGTGCTGTGGATCCTCCTTCGAATGAATTCATTTAATTTCGCAAGATCCTCCATGAGGGGAACAGTTTGCCTTTTCAAGTAAGTTTGGCGGTCTGCTTGTTTCTGAGAAACACTACCAACCATTTCCGCAAAAGCTCTATCGAAGTGGAGCATCCATTGATTGATGGCGTTTGCGACTTCGTCTTTTTCTTTCCCATCGTAGCGAGCCTAAACAATTTTAGCCAACTTTCTGAAAACCCTTCCATATTGGTCAACGATTGAAGGATTTGCAAACGTCTCATCTTCTCCCTTCTCGAAGCCTGCCATATCCCTAAGGGCCATTACAAATAATTTGACATGCGATCGTTTCAAACACGACAAGCACTGATATGCTCAGCCCCCTCTTTTTGCAAGCTTCGCATTCTGAGAACTATGTTTGCTACAGTTCTTAGGTTGCTTGTAATAGTTTTCAATTGATCCTCCCCGCTAAATTTTCTTATAAGTACTTTCCCGCAGTATAATATATCACTATCTGTAAATATAAGTTTTTTAACAGGACCTTTTCTAATCGGCCATTGCTTTAATTTTCTTTAATTTTTAAATTGAAAACTTCGGGGGGCATGTTTGAAAGATGCTTAACCTCAGTGGGATTGTGTGAGGGGTGTTTTTTAGAGACATGTCGTCGAAAATTATGGGTAGAGATCATCAAATTACATACTGTGCATTGCATTCTACGGCATTGTCCCCCTGTTTGTGATCTCTTAAGTACAAGAGAGTTTTCTGGATGGAGTTGATTATAAGTGCTGTCTCCTTCGCTGATGATTGTCAACAGCAGCTTCACTTTTTTATTCTTATCAGCAGACTTGTATTTCACAACTTGATTTTCACTTGCATGTTGGTTTGAAATGTGCCTGCCGAAGTTTGAACGCAGTTTGTAACAGAAAACGCAGAAGTGTTTTACCGGAGGCTGCTTACGTCCAGTTCGTAAATTATCTGGAATAAATAAGGAATAAATAGTTATTGTAATACATTTTAAGCATTGTCAATGCATAATTTTTAACATGGAAATTAATTTATTACATTGGGAAAACACTGCCAATTATCCCGCAAAGATTTATTATTCGTATGAGGTTCTCCATTTATAATTATGTAAAAAATTGGCCAAACAAGGGATTGGTACCAAAACAGGAAATTCTGCCAAAAGGATGTATGCGTTCAAATTTGAAGGATTATCTTAAAAAATTTAAATTTCATACTGTCAATAAAACATCAATATATTGAGATATTATGGTCACCATCCAAGACCGCTAAGGTCCATTGGTAACTTAAAACCACTTTTAACATGATCATGTTTTACCTCTGGATTTATTGCTCAAAATTCATCGCGAGCCGACACGTTTGATATTGATTTTCACGTACAACCGATTCGTTGCTAAGGAGTGTAACTAACTCCCTTAGTTCTCATATCAGGAAAATTGTTCCAACTTTTTGGAATGCTCTCTTTTTTCACAATATCTCATGAACCCTAATCCGCTGTGGTGTGAAGTAAAGCTGATTTATCATGCTACGTAATAAATTTATATTGCTAAGGGCCACTTTCACCAACAACTTATAAAGCGGAGATTGGCCAAACTCGATTAAATATAATCTCGAGGATCAAACCTTGGCGTCTTTCACCAACCCAAAATTCGTTTAAACCAAGATTGGAATAATCGAGTTTCCCTAACGGAGATTCCGGAAACTGTCCAATGAAAAATTGGACAATTTGAAACGACAGTTTGAAAACCCGCCATGTGTCCGACATATCAAGACAATAAAGCAGTGAATCACAACCACGACCGATTATTACCCGCGCCGTTTTTATCTAGTTACCTAGTTACTATCTACTCGCAACTTTTCGTTGACTTCCAACAAAGAAAGTGTGACACATCATTTGACGGAAGCAGGACGGTTGATCACCTTATTTAAATGTACATAAGTTATTTTATGTGGTATAGGTAGGTAGGTACATACTGTACAAGGGATAGCAATTCAACATCGTATTATAACGTGCAATCATCATCGATTATACTTTATTTTCCTACCATCCTACATCAATTTCGTATTATAATTCATCGATTTGATGGTATAAAAGCCTTTTTCCAACTTATACCTGTTCGAAGGGAACTCCAGGTGAGTGTCGATAAGCTCGAGGACTTTCAAAACTGTCGGTTTTGGGAGCCGGAATCTCCGCCGAAATTCGACGTCGTCCAACCCGTCAAAATGTGGAATGCGCCGTCGGATCGTCCTTGGGCGTCTTTGCAGGACATCGTTCTCATCCGAGGAATCAAATTAATCCGAGCGATAAATCGCGTGAATTCATCATCAAAAACTTGAATAACAATAAACTATATATAAACTATAATAATAAACTGTGAACCAAACTGTAGAGGTATGAGGAATCAGCTGTTGGTGCGCGGCCATTTTGCTCGATATCATTTTTATCACTAATCTGAGATTGGCAAGAGTTAACTGGCCGAGATTGGGAGATTAACCTCAAGCCACCTCGTTAGGAGTTTAAACTCATAAAGTGGTTTGGTGAAAGACGATTAGCTGGAATCTCGATTATTTGTTAATCTTTTCTAACTTAAACTCGTTTATGTTGTTGGTGAAAGTGGCCCTAAGTAACCATAATATACTAATAATGGGAAAAGAATGCACTATATGGTAGGTAGGTACTTGTAAGCAGTAGGTACTGGACGATGCATAGACCTCTGAGCAGCTGATTGGCTCATAAAGCTGATTTCTATGGTATTAATTCTCTGAAGCTGAAATTTGGAACAGGGCCCGTATGAAACAGGTAGAATAGAATTTCAACGTGCGGAATCTCCATAATATATGCCGAATGAGCTCGTAAGCTAATTTCTATGTTTTTTAATCTATGAAGCTGAAATTTGGAATACAGCCTCTATGAGACAGGTAAAATAGAATTAGTGAGGGAGCACCCAGATCAGCTGAGTGAGCTTAAGAGCTCAATTCTCTCCTAATAGTCCTAGGACACTGAAATTTGGTATGGGGCTTCTATAAGCCTGCTGTGTATGATTGAAAAAGTGAGGAACCACCCAAATCAGGTTAACTGCACTTTCAAGCACAGCTTTCAGCTTTGTAGACTCCTTAGGAATTTTACCTGACGGTGCATAGGCCCCCGAACAGCTGAGAGACTCCTACAGCTAATTTATACGCTATTTACACTCCAAATTGGTGTATGTGGCGCTCACGCGAGTGCGTTCACTCGATGGACTGTTCATCACGAATACTGATCAAGATCGCATCTTCCATCATTGGAATGGTACGCCGAACATCGAGGTGTTGAAGGAGTTTAACCGTCTAGACAACCATAGGTTCATGATCATTGGCGACGAGATGAAGGATCGTCTCACTATTTGCGGTGATAACAAATATAAGCTCTGTTTCTTCAACGTTCAATCGCTCAACGCTCATCGCGAGTATCTATCCTCAGATCATGTGATATCGAAGTGCGATATGCTGATGCCAGAAACGTGGGTGGATGAGGACAAAACGAAGGTTGACGGATTCAGACTGATTGCTCCATCCAAGCGCTCAGAGAAACGAGCCAGTGGTGTGGCCATTTTTCAAACCAATGACAAGTTGAATTTGGCTAGACACGAATTGCGCCAGATGCACGACGAAAGCGAAAATAGGGATCGCAAATACGATTTAGGTGACATTTATGCTGGAGACATTTTCTTCAACGAGGTTAAAGCCTAGCTCGTTGGCGTCTACATAAGTCCTGGTGCATTTCTCACAGAAGAGTCTTTACTGTACGTTTTGTCATTTACAGTACGACAGTGTTCGTTTCTGATTACAATCCTATTTAAACAAACTGCCGACTGTCATAGCTGGAGATTTCAATATCGATTTGAATACCTACATTGGACGTGACTTCGAAAATTTCATGGATGGTCTTTAGGACTTGAAATTGATAAACGATTCCACAATCGGGACTGCAAGAAACAACACTTGCTTCGCCCCCCTGGACCCCCCTAATCTATACTCGGCGCTTCGCGCCTCGCCGGATCTTTTCTCTTTTCTACTGCGTAGAAAACGAGGATACTTTGCTATGCAATTCTTAGCCTGAATCAACTTAGTTTTGGAATGGGTAGCTTGAAATGTGAACATTTATCACATAAATCAAGCGCTTTCCAACGAGTGGCGAACGATTTTTGTGCGATGAAAACTGCGGAAGTTTCATTCCCCTAACAACGGCTGGGTTGTACGTGAAAAACACTGAAATTGTGACACAATCTATAGCAACTACTCAACTACTCGGTTGTACGTGAAAATCATCTTTAATTTCGTTCCGGACGTTACATAAAAAATTATTGGGGGTCGGCCTAAGAATTGCATAGCAATTAATATATGTTAGTTCGAAATATCAACTCTCATTGATGAAATTATTCGAACATCCGATTTGAAAGGAACATACCCAAACCCCTTCATTACCTTTAGATGCTGGTTAATCCAAATGAGTGGATCGTTGTCCACTTCCAGAGGGTGTACTCATTCGTTCAGGAGAAACAAGAACCAATGTCGCCTGTGAACCAAAATAATTGATAACTATTGATTACTAACTAATTCAAACTATTGATATTGATTACTAGCATCTAAATAGGGTCTTCCTCGTCAGTGCATCCAAGATCCAAAGTTATTTGATTAAATCACTTATCCTAATGTCTATGGGAAGGTAAAGACGCACCCACTCATCAAACATCATTCCCCCGTTCAATACTCCACTGAGGAGGCACATAATTATAATGAGGGGGTTGTCATAAATAATCCATAATGAAAGGAAAAAAGATAAGTAGGACTGTAAACTATATCTCATAAATAGACTGGCAACCCACTTTGGCAACAACTGGATGTCAGGAAAAAGGAGCACAGCTGAATGAAATATGTTGTATAAACACCTTTTGGCTTACTCCTTATCTAGAGGAAATGCCCAGTTACTGTGATTAATGTTGTAATCTTTTGGAAGAAGCTGAATTCACTAAAGCTAAAAATGAGGAGAGAAGAATTAGTTACATGATTTGACGACTGATGTTGATTGCCAGATGTTGATGTTGATTCAAGAAGTATTGGTTCTTGTGAATCCTTAACCGATCCATGGAAATCGTCAAAGCCTGTGAGGCGGTGGGCAGATGTCACACAATCACCTAGAGATGGTACAGCATCAATTATTCATTCAATAAAAGTACCATCCTACCAGATCACATAACAACAGAGAATAAATCAGGGAATATTGTGAACTCCACAGGTGAAGCAAGAAAGCTCCAGAGCTGACCTGGACAGAAAATGGTTTCATACTTTGTAACGGATGGAAGATACTTTTTGAATAAAGGAGACCTCCAAATGGTCGGCTGTTTTAATTAAAAACTAGTTCCTTCGACTTGGGTAACAACGAAATATAAACATACCATGTGTTAATACTTCAGCAAAAAGAAATAAAAAAATTAGCAACAACCAACCAACCATGCCACTTTTTGGCATTAGTGGTGAGGAAGGGTGAGCATTTTTCATTTTACCGATGACTGTCTTGTAGGACTGTCTTGTAGGTACATTATTTTATATAACCATCAAGTATGACTGATGAATTTTGTAGATACTGGAGATGTATGTTTGTACCGGGTGGTCCACTGGTAAACCCCCCCCCCCCCCCCCCTCCTTTTATCATCTACAATGGGTGTGAAAATTCCAGACCAACGCCGTTCTTTACATTTTTTTTTGTAAATTGCACGATTGCACAATGCGCACTAACGTTTTTTCCAAATTTTTATTGCCGCAGATGTCGATTCTACACAACATTTCATGAATTGTTTTCCCCACAAACAGATTTGACGACTGCACAGAACCCGTTCAATTAGCACGCAAACCTAGAATTTCTCAAAACATACCTAGATGACAGTGAACCACAAGCGTAAGCGTAAGATTTTAGCATAAAATGAGATCGTTCCAACGACTGCCGATCAATTTTAAGTACGATCAAAAATGGGACAATACAGTTCCAGAACAACGATTTGGTTGTAACCATGGATCATTAGAAATATCCTTGAGCATTCCTTCGTAACCGGTTTTCGTGAGCAATTTTCAGTTCATGTGCCAGAGCAAAGACGTCATAATGTCTAATCAAAGGAATAGAGGTGACGTGAAATTCACCTCGTCACGTCAGTACTGTGGATTACGAAGAAACATCCTCCAAAAAACTATTGAGATCCAAGGAATTGAAATCAGAATTCTAGAGAATTAAGATTGAGTTCCTGTCAATATCACTGTACTTGCCGCTAGCATAAATTAAAGCAAACTCACCGTCATCATTAATCGTCACTGTTGACGCTCCTCGGGGAGTCTGCGGATCAAGTAATTTTCAAAAAAAAAAAAAAAAAAATATATATATATATATATATATATATATATATATATACACATATATAAGTTAATTCGAAATATCAACTCTCATTGCTTTGAGAGGTAGGTACATATCCACACTAATGAATTTTTATGAAACGGCATTAAAAGGAATGATAATTGTGGTGAAAACCACCCCCTCTTTTCAACAGCCCTTTTCAGGGCTACCAAAAAGAGGTAGGCACAACACAAAAATATTTATAAGACGTCGAGTTATAACTCCGTCAAACAAAATATTTCACCAGAGAGAAAATACTAAATTCTCTCTCAAAAGTGAAATATTAACTAATAACACACAAGGCGACCTCCCTAAACATTTACTGGGCGAGAGAGATGCGACAAGCATCTCGAAACAAGTCGCCTTGAATGAGAAATCTCAAACAGAAAAACTCAAGGTCGTCAGCCACCCCCGGGGACCCCGTCGCAGCGACGGACGTGGGGAAACCACCCCGAAAGACCAGCTCAGCTATCATACTCGCAGATACTGAGAAAACAATGTGCGAACCAATGAGATTACACAGTCGAATTAATGAAATTAAGCGGACCAACCAGGAGGCGGCAGGAGGCGGCCACCTCCCTATAAATACCCCGCTGGGAGCCCTCCGAAATTCATTCCACTCTCCGCTCTCGACGACGACACCTCGAAGTACGAAGAATTCTACACGCTCTACGCTGACGAACCTTCTGCATTCCGAGTTCATCTCAAGAACGGCTTCCTACTGCTTTCTACAAGGCCTACCTTCTCTCCACACAGATCTCGCATTGGCATCTACGAGTCCAGTGATTATTCATCCTGCTCATTGCCCAACGTAGTTCATCTGTCAGGACGCCACCCGGTACATCTATCGATATTCTCTTTAGATCGTACGCCCGAGGGACGTTCCGAGCCGTGTCGCCCGGGTTTCGTAGCAATAAGCTCGTAACCGACCGCTGTGGGCACGCCGGTAAATTACTCTGCTCATCCGCTCTAATTTACCGTCCAAGGAAGTCTTTTTCAAGACTACGAGGTAGGACCCTGACATACGAGCATTGGAAAGACGCTCTGTCAAGCGAGTCCACCTCCCAAACCCTCTATTTCTATACATAGAGGCATCGAAACGAGCTAAAAACTCGGTTATTTCGATGGAACGTCGGCCGTCTTATTTCCTCATGCAAGGGGAGGCAGACGACGGCGAAGCCGGGCCGCGTAGCCCCCGTAGCGCTCCCTACAGGCTACCCGGCGAATCCGCTGAACCCAGCGACGGCGCAAGGCTCGATCCTCACGACGGGATCGCCTTCTCACCTGACGTATTCGTTAAAGAAACGTTCGATCAAGCCTCGCCTATACAAAAGATCGAGGATACCTTTCAGACCCGCTCTGAAGCCGATCATTACGATTCGACCAAGCTGTCCGAGTACCCACGATATTCGACGCAGGCCTACCCGGCCGATCCGAGTGTCAAATACACTCCAAATGTGCAAAAAGCAAAGGATACTTTTCAGTACCTCAACCAAGCTCAACATATTCCCCCTACAGATATAAATCTTAGGCCGGAATATTACAAAACGGCTCAGTACCAAACTGATCGAACCCAGCACCCACTATGCGAGCCCAGTGCTCCACGCGGCTGCGACACGAACTACCTCTCAGTTCAGTCCGCCAAGCAAGTTGACCTTGGCGGATCCGCTCACATTCCTTACGGGAATAACCCGGGGACTAACCCGCATAATCAGAATATAAATGTCCCACTTGGCCTACCTACGCCAAGTAAAACATATTTAAATCCACTACAAATGGTGACCCCGCCTTTGAACAGGCTTAACACGGAGCATTTCGTTCCCTCTTATGAAGCTAGTGGATTTCAGGGAACCACTGCGGGCGTGCGACCCCCGCCGGGCCTCTACGCCCCACATCTCACGCAACATCCCTCTACACAAAGTGGCTTTCGAGCACTTTTAGAGGAGATGGGAGATTATCAAAAACCAATCTTCCAAAAGAAGAATATCGATCGTGCACTCGCCGAGTTCGATCAATACTGCGTGCGAAAACACCTGAGAACGCAGAACGAATGCTTCTCAGCTATATACAAGTGGGTACCAGAAGAAATGAGGGAAGCTATCGACTCAGCTTACCTCACGGCACCCCACGCACCCTACGAAGAGGCCAAACAGCGCCTACAGCGAGAATATGGGTTGTCCTTACAGGACAGGCTCCTCGCACTCGAGGACCCCGCATCTCTCGCCAAAAAACCCAGCACCAAGTACCACGAAATGTACTCTATAGCTGTTGGGTACTTTTCGGAAGCTCTGATCACTCAAAAGTGGATCGAGACTCTACCCATCGAGGCACAAGGTATGGTCGCAGCTCAGCCTAACACGACCGCCCGGCTCGACCTAGCTGATACGCTACACGCGTACAAAACAGAGAATACCTCTCTAAACATACGAGGAGTAGAATCTACTCCGAAACCCACGAATACTGGTTTCAAAAAGGCCCTCTCAAAACCAGCTGAGTTCAAACCCCAACCAGTAGAGAGTAGGCCTCACAAACCGACGGCCTATGTCTGTCGAAACCACGCACGTTTCGGTAACGAAACTCGCAAATGTGCAGACCCAGAACACTGCACTTGGAAGACAAACACTGCTTCCAAAACTAGCAAAAAGGCAGCGACTATAAGCCAGCCTAAAACCTGGGTTTCAAACGAAAATACTCAGAGATCGGTACAAGAAAGTACCGTTCCAACCTCCGACGTAGAGAGTTCGGAAAACGAATAACTGCCAGTGTATCTGAGCCTATACACCGGCAGTCTACTGATTATAAAAGGCTTTTTTTCAAGTGCAAACTAAATGGCACTGAATTTCTCATCGACACGGGAGCAGAAGTGAACATTCTGCCCCACAATGTCACAAAAAAATTGGGCTTAAAAATTCGTAAGTCCAACGTTAAGCTCACAGCAGCTAACGGAGCCCCTATAGACACACTAGGGCGAGCTGACACGACAATTAACATCGGCCTCGGAGACATGACCACCGATTTTATGATCACGAAAGTTGATCTAGCGATCCTAGGTATACCATTCCTCGAGTCTTGGGATATCGGAATACGGGTCAAACATAAGTACATTTATAAAGATAAAATAAAGAGCTATGCCGATCAAAAAATAGCTGCAGTCATGAACAAAAAATTCACTGACGAACAAATAGCAGCTACTATCCCTCATCGTGACAATAACCCTCAACCAGAGGACGTGCAAATCACGGAGGACGAAAACATTCGCTCTATCATTGACAAATACAATGAAAAAATGAGCGAACTTCAAGGAAAGTGGAAAAACAACGGGGTTTACCACCGTATAACCACGGAGGGAACACCAGTACACTTCCGAGCAAGACCCATGGCGGGCGAAAAACGGGCTCAAGTCAAAAATACTTTTGACAAAATGCTTTCAGAAGGCATAATTGCACCATCAGATTCCGAATGGGCATCCCCGTTACACTGTGTGCCAAAAAAAGACGGGTCATGGAGAATCACCGGCGACTACCGTTTCCTGAACGCGAAAACGAAGAAAGACGCCTACCCTCCTCCTCACATTCGCTCTTTCCAAGCGAATTTACATGATACACGAATCTATTCGACAATAGATTTAAAATCGGCATATTATCATATTCCGATGCACCCAGATGACGCTCATAAAACTGCAATTATTACACCTTTCGGTCTTTATGAATTTAAGAAAATGAGCATGGGTTTGGCCGGAGCGGCCCAAACATGGCAAAGATACATGGACAGCATCATGCGAAAATTTGATTTCGCATTTGTATACCTAGATGACATACTGGTGGCTTCAAAAAATTATAACGAACACATGAACCACCTAAAACAAATATTTGACAGGCTGGGTGAACACGGACTTCGGGTAGGTTTTGACAAATGCGTTTTTTCAAGACCTACCGTCGATTTCCTTGGTTTCACTATCTCGAAAGAAGGAATCATTCCTAAACGAGATAAAGTAGAAGCCATAGAACAATTTCCTAGGCCGATAGACGTACGAGGTCTACGCAGATTCCTAGGGATGTGTGGTTTTTACCGAGCCTGCTCAAGTAAATTCGCTCACACGGCACAACCTCTGTATGACTCCATTCAGTCAAACAAAAAAAATGACAGAACACCTATCGAATGGACATCAGAGAGAGAAAAAGCTTTCAACAGCTTAAAACAAGCAATGATCAAAGCAACATTGCATAACATTGCTCACCCACACCCTACAGCAGAGTGGAGATTAGTCTGCGACGCATCCGACACACACATCGGAGCGGCACTAGAGCAGGAAATTACAGACAAACATGGCTCGAAATCTTACCAACCATTGGGATTTTTCAGTAAAGAAATTCCGGAACAATGGAAGAACAAAGCATCATTCGACAAAGAAATGTTCGCCGTTTACCAAGCTTGCATTCACTGGCACAATGACTTGGACGGCAGATCTTTTCATATTTGTTCTGATCACAAGCCTCTGCTAGGCACGATGCTTAAGAAAAATGCACATTTTTCTAAAATGAGATTAAGATGGCTAACATACATCTCTCAAATGACGAGTGACATTCGTCATATTCCCGGAGAAAACAACGTCGTCGCCGACGCACTCTCCAGACCTTTCGATCCGGTTGAAATTCAAACAAAATCGATTTCAACCCAGACGGACGAGGGTCCACCCATAGCCGAAATTTCGCAAATTACGGCTGCAATAGAGTGCAATCTTCTACTGCACATTTCAAATTCACAAATTCGTTCTCCTCCTAACGCAGAGGACAAATTGAAACTCACACGAGTCGAATTCCCTCAAGGAGAAATTTGGTGTAACCTAGACCTAGGACACCCTAGACCTTATATTCCAAACGAAATAAGGCAAGACATAATCAGCCAAATTCACAATTTGGGACACCCAGGTATACACTCTACAGTGTATAAAGTTAAACAAAGATATTTTTGGCACGGACTCCGTGCAGATGTCTCCAACTGGGTCCGAGCGTGCGAAACTTGCCAACGAGCAAAAATCACGCGCTCCGTGAAGCTCCCTTACTCCGAATTTGAAACGGCTAACAAATTTTCACACGTACACGTTGATATTACCGGACCCTTACCTTTAGCTAAAGGAGGGAAACGTTACATTTTAATGATGGTTGATAGAGCAACGGGTTGGCTAGAGGCAGTCCCTCTTAACAACATCGAAACAACCACGATCACAAACGCCTTTATCAATATTTGGGTAGCTTCAAAGGGCGTACCTAAATACATCACAAGTGATCAGGGCACTCAATTCGAATCAGATCTATTCAATTCCATTATGGAACGCCTCGGAGTAAAACATACTCACACGTTACCATACAAACCATCAACAAACGGAATGGTAGAACGCAGAAATAGATCTTTGAAAGAGGCTCTCAAAGCACAAAACGAAAATTGGCTCGACGCACTTCCAAAAGTTCTACTCGCCATGCGTACGGCAGTAGACCCAGCAACGGAAACTACACCTTTCCAAAAAGTTTACGGAATTGACGTACCACTCCCAGGAGACATTTTCGTAACTTCTACAAACCTTTCGGAACCTCTTTTCTTCCGGCCTACGCATATTAAACATAATAATACGAAATATGCCGTAAACATGCCCAAAAATTTGGATACATGTACTCATGTCTATATCAGAGTGCCCACACAGCTCACCTCTCTGCAATGTCCTTACACGGGACCATTCAAAGTGGTTAAAAGAGATAAGTTTTCAGTTACAGTGCAAATTGGCGAACATACTAAAAAAGTTCCCAAACAGCAAATAAAACCAGCTTATACTCTACACTCGGACGAAGCTGTGTCACGAAGCCAAAATCAGGCAGAAAGTAAGGAGAAAACTCCCCGAAAATCCGCCAGAGGGCGCGTCCCCTCTACCAAATTCGACGAGAAGTGGGTGACTGCACTCGAAACAAGCCACGCCCACTTTTCTCGGGTAGGAACAGTGGGAGATATAAATATGGAACACCCCACGACCGGAGATCATACCAATCTTGACCATGGCAGCCTCCAAACCTCCAACGCCAGAAGATATGCTAACAGAGGAAGTCGAGCAGTTCCTCCTCGCAGAGGAGAACCTCCCAGCTCCGCTCGGCCCGCTCCCGCCTTCACCAAAGAGGGAAAACCAGCAAGTAGACAGCGCTCCCAGGGAAGTCGTGTGGAGAACGCCTCAGCCTTTCAAGCCACCGGCTCCACCCACCCAACCACTACCCACGGCTCCACCCGCTCACCAGCTCCCCACGATACCACGCAAGTGGATCAGCTCGGGCGACGTGCCCGTGCCTCGGTGGGAAGAGATGAGCACAGCGGGGTGGACGGAGCCGGAACGAGCACCTCCGCAACAGCCCCGCCGCGGCCGCGGGCCAAACCCTCGCGGGTTTGGCTCCCGTCGGCAAAGCTCGGGCCGGCCACGGCCGCCCCGCGGCGCTCGTCGAAACCGACGAGGCCGGGGCGCACCACAGGCGCGGGACGCGAGGCCTGCACCTCCGCCTCCGCCCCAACTGGCGAGGTTCTCATACGGAGAATTCCGTGTGGACCTCCCAGTTCTCCCCCACCGGCGTCGTCGTTAATAACACGACGTCTTGGGGGGGCCCCTGTGGTGAAAACCACCCCCTCTTTTCAACAGCCCTTTTCAGGGCTACCAAAAAGAGGTAGGCACAACACAAAAATATTTATAAGACGTCGAGTTATAACTCCGTCAAACAAAATATTTCACCAGAGAGAAAATACTAAATTCTCTCTCAAAAGTGAAATATTAACTAATAACACACAAGGCGACCTCCCTAAACATTTACTGGGCGAGAGAGATGCGACAAGCATCTCGAAACAAGTCGCCTTGAATGAGAAATCTCAAACAGAAAAACTCAAGGTCGTCAGCCACCCCCGGGGACCCCGTCGCAGCGACGGACGTGGGGAAACCACCCCGAAAGACCAGCTCAGCTATCATACTCGCAGATACTGAGAAAACAATGTGCGAACCAATGAGATTACACAGTCGAATTAATGAAATTAAGCGGACCAACCAGGAGGCGGCAGGAGGCGGCCACCTCCCTATAAATACCCCGCTGGGAGCCCTCCGAAATTCATTCCACTCTCCGCTCTCGACGACGACACCTCGAAGTACGAAGAATTCTACACGCTCTACGCTGACGAACCTTCTGCATTCCGAGTTCATCTCAAGAACGGCTTCCTACTGCTTTCTACAAGGCCTACCTTCTCTCCACACAGATCTCGCATTGGCATCTACGAGTCCAGTGATTATTCATCCTGCTCATTGCCCAACGTAGTTCATCTGTCAGGACGCCACCCGGTACATCTATCGATATTCTCTTTAGATCGTACGCCCGAGGGACGTTCCGAGCCGTGTCGCCCGGGTTTCGTAGCAATAAGCTCGTAACCGACCGCTGTGGGCACGCCGGTAAATTACTCTGCTCATCCGCTCTAATTTACCGTCCAAGGAAGTCTTTTTCAAGACTACGAGGTAGGACCCTGACATACGAGCATTGGAAAGACGCTCTGTCAAGCGAGTCCACCTCCCAAACCCTCTATTTCTATACATAGAGGCATCGAAACGAGCTAAAAACTCGGTTATTTCGATGGAACGTCGGCCGTCTTATTTCCTCATGCAAGGGGAGGCAGACGACGGCGAAGCCGGGCCGCGTAGCCCCCGTAGCGCTCCCTACAGGCTACCCGGCGAATCCGCTGAACCCAGCGACGGCGCAAGGCTCGATCCTCACGACGGGATCGCCTTCTCACCTGACGTATTCGTTAAAGAAACGTTCGATCAAGCCTCGCCTATACAAAAGATCGAGGATACCTTTCAGACCCGCTCTGAAGCCGATCATTACGATTCGACCAAGCTGTCCGAGTACCCACGATATTCGACGCAGGCCTACCCGGCCGATCCGAGTGTCAAATACACTCCAAATGTGCAAAAAGCAAAGGATACTTTTCAGTACCTCAACCAAGCTCAACATATTCCCCCTACAGATATAAATCTTAGGCCGGAATATTACAAAACGGCTCAGTACCAAACTGATCGAACCCAGCACCCACTATGCGAGCCCAGTGCTCCACGCGGCTGCGACACGAACTACCTCTCAGTTCAGTCCGCCAAGCAAGTTGACCTTGGCGGATCCGCTCACATTCCTTACGGGAATAACCCGGGGACTAACCCGCATAATCAGAATATAAATGTCCCACTTGGCCTACCTACGCCAAGTAAAACATATTTAAATCCACTACAATAATATTGAATAATATTATTTTAACTAAATAATTAGACTCGTTAAGGAAGAACAGAATTTTGTGAATATATTTTTCCTGAGATGTTTCGAAGAAACAAAGCTCAACATATGATTAACTGAAACCTAACAATATTGCAGTCACCATAAACCTTGATCAACAAGTTTATGCACTTCAATACCTTCCCTCATCAACTGATTTCAAGTGTTTATGGATCTTGAATGTCAAACCCTATTCTTCCACAAATCATCTTCAGCCTTGGTTCGTGTAGTGGCTTCGTCATCATATCCGCTACTTGAAATTCCGTGTCTATTTTTTCGATTTCTATTTCTCCATTACAAACTTGCTTGAATGTGTTTCGTTCTTCTATGTAGCTCGGGATTATGAGATAATTTGATTGCAGCTTCATTGTCAACATATAGAATTGGATTAGTTGACAACTACAACCGTTTCAGCCAAACAATCTCCCTGGTAGCTTCACCAGCAGCAACGAGTTCCGCTTCTGTTGTTGAAATTGCTACTGTGGTTTGTTTTTGGCTTAGCCAAGTTATCGCGCCTCCTGAATACAAGCAAACAACTCCTGTTGTAGATCGGCCAGTCGTGACGTCTCCAGCATGGTCCGCATCACTGAAACACAGAAGTTGGCCTTTTCTGTAGTTCTGCTTGTAAACAATGCCGCAGTTTTGAGTGCCTTTCAAAAACCGAAAAATCCTCTTCACTTTTTCGTGATCTCCTCGCGTAGGATTTTCTAGCGATCTACTCACTACCCCAACTGCGTACGCGATGTCCGGACGAGTACCGATCATCAGGTACATCAAAGCACCCACTGCTTGTCTATAGGGAAACTGGGAGTCTTCTTTATCATTGGATTTCCCTTCAGTATTATTCATCTTCCCAGGACTTTCCTTCAGAATCGGAGTGGGAACAGGTCTGCATTCTGCCATACCAAATCTTTCGAGAATTTTCTTGCAGTATGCAGTCTGATGGATTTTGATTGAACCATCAACCCTTCTGTCGATTTCAATCCCCAAGTAATATGATGCTGGCTTCACTGTGATTTTGAATTCATTTTTCAACTGTTCAATGAACGTTTTTGATTCATTTTCATCAGTGGTTGCTACCAGTCCATCATCGACGAATAATACAACAACCGTCATTTCCTAGTTTTTCTTTCGAATGAATAGGCAAGGAGAAAAAAAATGAAAACCTAATTTACGGAGGTAATGAGCAAATCTCTTGTTCCAGCACCTTGGTGCCTGCTTTAATCCATAAAGGCTTCGATGTAGACGACAAACTTGATTTGTCCCATCTGAATATCCTTCCGGCTGTTGAACATAAATTTCCTCATCCAACTCTCCATATAGAAACGCTGTTGAGACATCAAACTGAGTTAGATGCATATTCTCATTTGCTGCAATACTCAGAAGTGCTCTCACTGTCCCAGTTTTGGCTACAGGGCTAAATGTCTGGTCGTAGTCAGTTCCCTTCTTTTGTGAGAAACCTTTGACAACCAGTCTTGCCTTGAACCTTTCTACGCTTCCATCTGGGTTGGTTTTCACCTTATAGACCCATTTGCAAGGAATTGCTTTCTTTCCTTTTGGTAAATGTTGAAGAGTCCAAGTACCATTAGCTTTGAGAGATTGAATTTCTTGTTCCATTGCAATTTTCCAATTCACTTTCTCTTGACTCATTATCGCCTCTTCGTACGTCAAAGGTTCTTGAACTTGGTTTCCTATAGTTTCGGCTGACATCACGTAATTTGGATACCTTTCAGGCCTTCTTATTAGTGATCTGTCACGCAAAACTCTTCTAGAAACGTTCTCCTCCTCTGACCTGTTTGAAAGTTGCTCTCTTGCTGACTCTGGTTCAGAAGCTGTGTCGAGTTCATCAGTCATTCCTTGCTCACCCTTCTCTCTCTCTCCTTCTGAACTTGAGGAAGTAGAGTTTTGCCGTGTCAGTGTTTGAGGTGAGATATTCAGAAGTGGCTCCTCTTTGAATTTGACGTCACGAGATCTAATTAACTTGTTTTTCTCTTGACACCAGATTCGGTAGCCATCCCAACCATCATAGCCGACCAAAACTCCTTTTACGGCCTTTTTGTCCATCTTTTTTCTTTGGGACTTAGGTATGTGAACATAACAAGTACTTCCAATTATTCGTAGATGTCTCAAGGATGCTTTCTTCCCTGTCCAAAGTTCATACGGGGATTTTCCTTCAACTGGGGATGGACCACTGATATTTAAAACGTATTGCGCCGTTTTTATCATTTCTGCCCATAACGTTTGAGGTATTTTTCCATGAGCGTGCATCAGTGAACGGGCTGCTTCAACGACAGTGCGATTTTCTCGCTCTATACACCCGTGTTGTTCAGGTGTCCAAGGCATGGTCAATCGAAGTTGAATTCCTTTACGCTGCAGGATATCTCTTACGTTTCCACAGTCGAATTCTCCTCCATTGTCACAAAGCAATACCTTTACTCTATGTCCACTGACATTCACCTCAGCTAACATGTCTTCAAGTTTTCGGAATACTTCAGACTTCTGTTTCATGAAATACACCATTCGATATCTTGTGAAATCGTCTTTGAACATCACGAAATAGCGATTTCCAGACATTGTTGTTTGAAATGGGCCACAAACGTCAGCATGAATTAATTCTCCTGGGGTGGTAGCTCTTTCCCTCGTTCCGAATTTTAAACGATGTGCTTTACCATAAATACACCCCTCACAAAGCTCACTATCGAGGCTTACTTTAATGCCTAATTCACGTTCAATAGTTGCTTTCACATGCCTTTTGTTTTGGTGTGCCAATCTTTCGTGATAGAGTTGTAATTGTTGTTCTTTAGTCACTAGGTTCACTTGTTTTGCTGTTGATGGTTTAATATTCCTTAGAGCTAATCTGTAGAGACCTCCGTTCCTTCCTCTTTGCCCAATGATTTTTATCTTCCCAGGTACTTCAAATTTGCACCATTCAGTTGTTGAGACAAATGAACTGTCAGTTCTTCTATCATGAGCTGAGAGTATTGAAAACAAGTTTTTCTTGATTTGCGGAACATACCATACTTCACTAAGTGTTAACCTTGACCATTTGCCGTTATCTCCTACTTCAAGATCTATTTCACCCTTTCCAAGAGCCTTGACCGAGTCTCCATTTGCAGTTGTTACTGAACAATCAGTTGAAAATGGTGTGAATGACTTGAACAGATCTCTTCTGTATGTGATATGGTTTGTAGCACCATTATCCACATACCACGTATCACTGTCAGGGAGTTTGTCAATGTCATTTGTTGCCATGAGAGTAAAATGGGCACTGGACTTTTCCTCTTTATTTTGGGTAGATGTAGGCTTCGGTGGTCTTCCATCGGCTTTCCACTTCGAACATTGTCGTACTCTGTGGCCTGTTTTGCGACAATACTTGCAGAAAGGTTCGTAAGCCTTTCCTTGAGCTTTATTATGCACTGCTAGAGCTTCTTGATTCGTTTCAACTCCTTCTTTTTGAGCTAACGCGCGTTCGTAGGCACAAAGTTGAATTGTAAGACTTTCCACTGTTCGATCTTTACGAGCCATCAGCATCCAACTACTTTTAAATGAGAAGTAGTTTTCAGGAAGTGTTCCCAAAATTTTACAAATGAGGAAAAGGTCAGGCATTTCGCATTTTCCTTGATCATCTTTAGCGATTTCAAGTTTAAGAGCAGTCCACACATTTTTCAGTTTTGTCATATGTCCAAAAATATCATCAGAAGGACATCTCTGATAATTGAAAAACTGTAAACAAAGATCGTATGCTTTATCTTCATTGATACCTTCATATAACCTATGTAGTTCCAGCCAAACTTCGTGTGCATTTGTAAACCTCATGACTTTTTGTAGAGTTTCCTCAGTCATGTTGGTGGTTAACGCTATCAACACTTCACTTTCGACTTTCGTGTACTTTTCTAGGTCAACATTGTATCTCGTTCTCTGCTCAGCATCACCAGCACCAGAAAATACTGGCTCTTTCAGTCTGCCTTCTACCAAGTCCAATTGATTAGTAATCCCTCTTAGCACCGCACAGGCTTTATACTTCCAGGTAGACCAGTTAGATTTTCCTTCTAGGAGTCCAAATCGAAAACGATATGTATCCATATTTAAAGAAATCTTTTTGTCACTGTCTTCTACACTGAAAAATTTAGCAGTTTAGCATACCAAACCCATAACCTAATGAATTTTTATGAAACGGCATTAAAAGGAATGGTAATATTGAATAATATTATTTTAACTGAATAATTAGACTCGTTAAGGAAGAACAGAATTTTGTGAATATATTTTTCCTGAGATGTTTCGAAGAAACAAAGCTCAACATATGATTAACTGAAACCTAACAATATTGCAGTCACCATAAACCTTGGTCAACAAGTTGATACACTTCAATACACACTTCTTCATTACCTTTAGATGTTGGTTCATCCAAATCACCAAAAGTGGGTCGTTGTCCACTTTCAGAGGGTGTACTTATTCCTTCCGGAGAAACAAGAACCAATGTCGCTAGTGAACAAACAAAATTGATAAACATTAATTACCCACTTTGGTAACAATGGGACGTCAGGCATAATAAGCACAACTAAATAAATAATGTTATATAAACACCTTTAAGCTCACTCCTTCTCTAGAGTAAATGAGCAGTAACTGTGATTAATGTTGAGATCTTTTTGAAGGAGCTGAATTAACTAGAGGTAAACATGGAAAGAGAAGAATTAGTTACATGTTTTGGCGACTGATGATGATTGCCAGAAGTTGATGTTGATTCAAGAGGTAATGGTCCTTGTGAATTCTTATCCAATCCAGGGAAACCCTCAGAGCCTGTGAGGCGGTGGGCAGATGTCACACAATCACCTAGAGATGACACAACATCGACAAATTATTCGTTCAACCTATGTACCTACCTACTAGATCACAACACCACTGAAAATGAATCAGGGAATGTTTTCAACGCCACAGGTGAAGCAAGAAAGCTCCAAAGCTGACCTGGACAGAAAATGGTTTCATACTTTGAAACAGAAATGCAATAAGCAATATGCTTTTGGTATATAGTGGGCTTTCGAATGATCGCTTTCATTGAAATCCATTTTGAGGCATTCTTAAACGAGTCCTAGAGTTTAACGCTTTTCCATGCGTGTGTGTGTGTGTGTGCGCGCGCGCGCGCGTTCGTGTGCGTGTGTGTATCATTCCAGACGATAACCCTCTCTATGATTGAGGTAAAAAGCTTCCTAAACGAAAGGATGATTTTGTTGGCCAGCACTTTTTGAGCACATTAAATAGGTCAAATTCCAAAAAATGTGCTAAAAAAAAAAAAATCACTAAAAATGGCTAAAAATCGCCAAAATTATATTTTTTGTAAAGTTTATTACTATAAAATAGAACATTCCAAAATTAATTTATAAAATAATGCTGAAAATGTGCTTAAATTTAATTAAAAGTAGCTAAAAAATCTACAAAAACTGCAAAAAAAGATACAAATCTAGAACCTCTTTTTGAATACCAGATTGTTATTCAGAATACGTATTTTGCGATAAAAGTAATAGCGCACTCAAAAAGTTCAAATTTCAACACAATTTAACATTATACAAGTACGATAATTTACGAAAATTCGCTCATACGATCATGCTGCATGACTGGACCTTTATCTTCTATGGTGGGTGAGAAAATTTCAGACCAACGTCGTTCTTCACTTTTTTTCTTCAGATTTCATAATCATGACAATATTTCACACCGCGCGCTAACTTTTTTTTCCAAATTATAACCAAAAGTGTGTGGAATGAATTGCTATCGTTTTTCATCGCTGATTTACGTGATGCTATCTATTTTAGCATTATATTCCAGTAATGAACTCTTGTAATCGACCAAGGAAAACAATATTTAAGCTCCCCTATAACAATTTTTTTTTGTTTTTTTACCTACATTTCATGATGCGTAGAACCAAAACTTGGATGAACAAAAAATCCGTTTGTCCGCCTTTCAGAACTACTGGACCAAAGTTATAACAAGGTTGTGTCTGTGGACAAAAAAGAGAGACAGACAGATTAAGACTGAATTTGCTCAGGGTGTTTTGAAATTTAAAACTCGAGTGGAAATTATGACTTTTGGGAAGAAAAATGTTTTCTCCTCAAACTGAAGACAAGGGTTCCACTGATAAGAAGCAAAACACCCACACACATTTTTCAACCACAGAACTTAAGGGTGCGGTTGATGGCATCAGGCCGGGTATCGCCATTATCCACTAAAAATAGCTTCGTTCTCAGTGCGCGTTCTGGGAGTTCGGAACGGTTCTGGGCAAGCGCAGTAGAGTTTTGTCGTTCGCAGTGCCAGAACGCCCAGTTCCGGAACGCCAAGAACGCCGAGTTCTGCGTTCGCAGTGTCTTCGGAACCCAGTTCTGAACGGTTCTGACAGTTCCCGTTTTTTTTCGGAACTGTGAGAACTCGAACGCAAGGACGTAGTTAACGCATGCGCACTTCACTATTTTTCGGATCTCGTGGAATAAACAACTTTCGTCTTCATCGACTTTATTCATTAAACAACCTTATATCGTTTTATTTCGCTCGTTTTATTTTGCTTCATCGATCATAACAATTTCAGCTTCATTCTCTTTCTTTCATTTCATTCTCTTTCAGTCTCTATACGTTACCAAACTATTCTATAATTCAAAATGTCAACTACCTCGTCAAGTACAGATAGCGATAATTTCGACGATGGTGTTCCGTGGTTTGTAGACGATGAGGACGAGATCGAAGTTATAGTTGGATCTCGTCTACATCCAAGAAACTCAAATTTTTTTGAGAAAATCGTGCCAAGGTTTGACGACGAAGAGTTCGTTTACCACTTTAGAATAAGCCGTGGGTTCGCGGAAGAGTTAGCCCACCGTTTTCAGGCCAGCACCCTCTACCATCACCACTTCGGTCCTTATGGCAAGGTATGTCAAAAAAAAGTTCCAGTCATGCAGCATGATCGTACGAGCGAATCTCGTAAATTATCTTAGTACCTATATTACGTTAGGTACCTACATAGTTTTGAAATTAGAACACTTTGAAATCGTAATAACCAACATTATGGCAACAAAATTCGTTCTAAATAATAATCTGCGACTCAAAAAAGATTTGGGAATTTTAGCTTTTTTGGGGAGCTTTTATCGATTTTCAGCAAATAATAATGAAATGTAAGTAGTAAAGGGATTTTTATCTCAATCCTAAGGATAGTTATCTTCTGGAATGACACATGCGTGTATACATATATGAAAACGCGTTAAACACTAGGATTCGTTTCAGAATGTCTCAAAACGGATTTCAATGAAAAAAATTTTCAAACATTTTTGGACCCATTGCAATAGCTTCATTTTCTACGATAATTCGCTAAAATATGTACTTGAAGGTAACACGAGTTGAGTGAGGTTACAAACAACACAGGTTATTCCACTTCCAAGTTCTGAAATCGTTCGCAGTGCAGAACGCGGTTCCACAAGTTCCGGAACTCCCCGGGACTCCCCGTCCCAGTTCTCATGAGTTCGAGAACTGTTAGAACGCACACTGAGAACGAAGCTAATAATAGGTACTATCTACCTTGTATTTGTTGACCATCATCTTCACAGAAGACCTTCTGGCACAGGAATTCTGTGCATTCTTCAGCGCCTGAAATGATGAACATGTAAAAAGATGCAGCGCACAAATTTATTGGGAACCAGCGCTTGCCCGTAGAGAGGGTGGGGTCACTGGGTATATTACCCCCCGGGCTCGAGCCTTGGTGTGGGGCCCGGAATTTGCATAAAACAGTAAAGAGAAGTAGAGGAGAGAGAGAATTTGAAAGAGAAAACATGTGAAAGGGGACAATTATCTATGTACCTACAATTATCTAGGTTTCCGGGATCCCGATTTTTAACATTAATAAATCCTACAATTTTCGCTCCTTCGCTGATCTAAAATACGTTACTACTTACAGTGATTTTTCCTGGAGAATCATCCAAATTAGACGACTAGGGCGTGAGAAATTATGCTTGGTAGAATTTATGTTTGCGCATGCGCAGCGAAGTATTAATTTGGCAACAATGAAACTGATAGGGGACCGTTTCTACCCTAGCCTCCAAATTCCCAGAAAATGTAATCCAAAATTGATGAAAACTGAGGGAAATAAACTTGTTACGAGGATTTGCGGACACGGTCAGACAGACAGACACGGAACCGAAGTTGTTCAGAATGGTCTAAAACGTGTAATGCGAGTGGAAATCACTACTGTAAAAAAAGAACAACCGTTCTTGATTGTTTGGATTTCTATTAATTTTATTTCTCCCGAAAGTGAAAACAATGCTTCCGCTACCTATAGGTTGACACGGAAGCAAAATTGTTTATTGTAATGTACACCGCAAATTTCAGAAAAAAAACTTATGGCTTATCATTGGAAAGAGCTTTACATTTCCTATCAGCAGTAGGTAATCTAAACAATTATTAAATGGCTTGAAATCGAATTTGAAAAAATGAATTATAGGTTTCAAAAATTAACAAAAACTGTACCGCGCTTAAGCTCGAATATTGTAGGTACTCGTAGTTGGGTACTTCAATTCTACTTGCCGAGAACGTAAAACGGTTGTGTAGAACGGCGTCGAAGAGTAACGGCATCGAAAACAGGTGATATACAAACATATATGATGATGAACAACGGCGTCGAAAGATAGTGGCTAGTGATGCGACATCGATAGAAAACATCGATGTTTCTCAACATCGATGTTTTTGAAATCCACCATCGATGTCGAGTGGAAACATCGACCAAAAACATCGATGTTTCTCAACATCGATGTTTCTCAACATCGATGTTTCTTAACATCGATGTGCCCGATCATAATTATACAAATATTCGAGATCGTTTGCTTGTAGGTACCTACTCAAATATACTTTTTTTCATCTGATGAATCAATTTCTAGCCACTAGGTCAATTTCTACCCCAGTACATTCGCCAAATGAATTTTTAAAGCAGTTACACCCCCCATAAGTTAGGAATACACCTCAGTGAATAACAAAAGTATATATTGTTCATTATTTTATAGCACTTGTCCAGGCATTTTTTAAAAATAGGATAGCATTGAAAGGAAGATAATGTTAAAAACATCGATGTTTATTGAAAACATCGATATTTTAAAAACATCGATGTCGATGTCGCATCACTAATAGTGGCGTATAAAATACGGAATTATATACGGTAATGCTCATCCGTGCCGAAAAACAAGAACGCTCAACCAAGTAGATAATGTACCCCTGTTTTCGACGCCGTTCCTCTTCGATGCCGTTCTATGTTGTATAACCGTGTCGAAAGTTTATTAGGCATGAAAATATGGGTATCAATTGTAATCAACCCTAAAGAGTATAGAGGGCTGAAATATTGAAAAATCGTTAATCTCCAAAACTGTCAAGGTTAAAGTAGGTAACCGTTTTATGGGTTATCTTTCCGAAGAATCGAATGAAACCACCCAGTTCGCATTATACACATTAGTTTGCTCTCCCTAAGGACTAGGACTTTGGCATGAGAAAAAAGGAGCAAATCCTAACAGGTGGAACATAGCGAAAATCGGCTCATATCAGCTGATAAAATACCAATGGAATTTTCATTTCACGAAACCAGGTTTACTATAACTTTTGTCACCTTTAGAAGGACAAGGTGATTTATTTCATATACCTACCTACAAGAACTAATTTTTAGTTGTGGGTCAGCTCGAGTTAAATACTAGAGAAGTGTAGATGTCCCATTTAATTTACTTAATATCTTTCGGTCGGCGTCTACACCTATGCAGATGTATTTAAAAACTTGATGCATAACAGAAAGCGTTTAATAATCATAGACAGTGTTCTGCGTAGAAGGGCCATCAAACACAGAAATAATATACCTACCTTTGTGCAATGATTTGCTGCTTTTTTTGTTTTTAGTTAAACTGTGCAAGACCTACCAATAAATAATTGTTTCCTTTTTTGAATTAATTTTTCAATTGACTCTCCCTGGTCAGGCACGATGTGGGGCTTCAATTAGAGGTTCTGGCCGGTAAACCACATATCCCAGTTTTCGGCATGCTCTCTTGGCTTTAAAAAAAAAGATGGTAATAATTTATAGTTCTTTGGATGTACCAACACACTCATTTCAGCATTGAGGGAAAGTTGAACAAGAAAATAGCCATTAGCTGGCCCCTGGTCCATGTGGAGATCTTCCTGTACATGCACAATGAAAAAGGAGCAAGAAGTAGTTCATGTTATGTTCAAGGGGGCATGGGACAGGCCCCCTCCACCCTTAGGGGGTGTTGACACAGGGGTTCTTGCATAGCGCACCGCAGTCTTTTTCACACTGCACCCGATTTCACGGTGCAGCCAGGAAATCAGATTCTCCCCTGACTGGGCTCTTGCAAAGTGCGACAGGTCTCCTAAAAAATCCCCCAAATTTTCCTTCCCACTTTTACAGACTTAGGACTGTCTGCGAGTGTGCAGGTGTGGTTAAAAATTTGGGGTGCCTCATAATAACGAGGCATTGTCAAACCTAACCAAGGGATACAAAAATGGAGATAGGAGAAATGGAAACAAAAAGTTTCAGCGGTGGGTCAAACTATTGCGACGGGTCAAAATGTAAGTGATATTTTTTAGCAAAATCATAAGCGTTAATTTCTCCATTCACCTTCTTATCTAAATTTCTTCGTCTCTTACATCTCGCTGGCTTGGGCTGCCTCGTGTCTCCCTGTTGCAGAGAGGTGAACTTGGTTTAGACCTCGGTTTGTACCTCCAGGAGGGGAACTAGGATAAATGTGCGGTTGTGGCGTCCCTACGTCTTTATTAACCTTTTAGCTGCTGCACCCCGCTGGCGCCGGCTATACTGTATGCTTCTACGCTCATTCGTCTGTGCTTTTTCGCGAGCAACATGCGATTTGGTCAATCTGGATGATAGATCATTGATGTTGCTAGCCAGAACCAAACTTATTTGTCCATGAAATTGTGAAAAACAATATTTTTCATTCACATATCAATATAATCTCATCACATCGTATAATCATCACATCATATATTAATTGCTATGCAATTCTTAGGCCGACCCCCAATAATTTTTTTAATGTCCACTTTTTGTGTAACGTTTTTTGTCCCGAGATGGGAAGCGAGAGGTCGTGTGTTCGAATCCTGGCCAGGCCTGAAAAAAAAAATTTTTTTTCTCGTGAGACGAATTGCATAGCAAATTATCCTCGTTTTCTACACAGTAGAAAAGAGAAAAGATCCGGCGAGGCGCGAAGCGCCGAGTATAGATCAGGGGGGTCCAGGAGGGGCGGAGCCCCTTGCAAGGCATATATATATATATATATATATATATAATTCTACCATTTAAGATAACGGATGAACTCAATCGCCTGCTTCGGCTCTTCAATGAAGACGTGATTAATTAGGACGAGATGGATGAAGCTTTTGATAGACATTTAGAGCTATATGTGGAGATTCCACGATCTCGGCGTGAGAGGTTTGGTCAGTTCAGCTTAGAGCAACTGACGGACGAAGAGATCGTTTTTATATTTAGATTTGAGAGGGACCACCTTCATGTACTGCTAAATTTATTGGAAATCGTATTGCCAGGAAGATACTGGATATCTGGGATCACGGCACTTTGTGTAATGCTGCGAAGACTATCTTATTCAAATAGGCTGTCAGATTTGGAACCTATATTCGGAATTTCTACCACATATTTATCCGTAGTGATAAAGTACATATATGGTGAAAATGGTACTTCAGAGAAAAGGTCATCTACTTGAAGATTTAAGAAATCTAAGCTGGGTAAACCAAGAACGGCATCAGTAGAGGACGTGAGGAACGAGCTGAGCCCTGAGTAGGGGGAGAGGTAGGCTAGGGTGGGAGTGGCTGCTGGCAGAGGGGAAATGGAGGTGCAGTGATGTACCACCCTGATGGCCCCACTACCCTGTGTACTACCCTGGGAGTCCCCCACCACTCTGACACAGCTCTCGAACAAGTTGCCAACGGCCGGCCACTTAGGAACGTATCAGCCCAGCATGGAATCCCCAGAGCAACCCTCTCCCGCAAATTCCGAGGCCTCGACGGGAAAGCAGTTGGGAGACCAACGGCTCTCACCGACGTGGAAGAAAAAAACTTGGCTACAGCTCTGCTGATAATGGCGGAATGGGGCTTCCCTCTCAGACCCTGGGAGGTGAGAGTTTTTGTCAAACTGTACTACGATCGGCGCAGAATCGTAAGTCCTATTTTCAAGAATAATGTTCCAGGCGAGGATTGGCTCAGAAATTTTCTTTCTCGGAGTCAAGATTTAACGGTGAGGCTCAGCCAAAATTTAAAACGCTGTCGCGCCGCCATTTCCCCTGAAACAATAAATGTGTACTTCGACGAGTTAGAAGTGTTGTTGCCTGGGGTGAAACCGGAAGGGATTGTCAATTACGATGAAACGAACATAACAGATGACCCAGGCAAAACTCGAGTCATTGTTAGAAGAGGGGTGAAGAGGGCCGAAAAAATTATGGACCACTAAAAAACCAGTATTTCAGTGATGTTTTTGGGTTCAGCCAGTGGGATCCTCTTGACTGCGATGATCTGTTACAGAGCAGAACATCTCTATAGCACGTGGATGGAGCATGGTGCTGAGGGAGTCAGATACAATCGCACCAAGACCGGCTGGTTCAACGAGGCTGTCTTTCTGGATTGGTTCGAAAACATTGCCCTACCCTATTTCAAAACCCTCCACAATGACGAGTCCAAGGTGCTTATCGGAGACAACCTGGCCATTCACATTTCACCTGACGTGATTCAGAAATGCCAAGAGCTACAAATACGGTTCATTCTGTTACCACCAAACAGCACAAACTTGTGCTAACCTCTAGATGTGTCGTTCTTTGCACCTCTAAAGGCGAAGCGGAGAAAAATATTGACGGAATACAAACAGAAAAATAGAGGGGTTGTTCCCAAAGACAGGTTTCCCTCTCTGTTCAAGCGGTTGCTGGACGACATGAGGGATCGAAGTGCTGATGACTTGCGTGGGGGTTTCAAGGCTTGTGGACTGTATCCGGTGAACCGGGAAGAGGTTTTGAAGCGGTTGCCTGGCTATAAGACCCCTGAAGCCGAAGAAAATGGGCAGTAGTGGACAGAAACCCTGAAAGAATATTTTAGAGAGACAAGAGCCGCTGAATCCGAGCATATTTCCAAAAAGCGGACCAGGTTGTCTGTTCCTCCGGGAAAGAGTGTTTGTCCCGAAGATTTGGCTCCTTGTGTGGTCACTGGTGCCACCAAACCTAACGAGAGCGAAGGGGGTTCAGACAGCGAAGATGACCCACCAGAAGTCTCAAACCAATGGCAACGAGGCCGTCGACTCCCCTCTTCAAGCTCCCAGGGATCCTCCTACGCCAATCATCAATGATGGAAGAGCCCAAGTGTCGCCCCAAGTGGACGAATTCGTCATCGTTGAGCTGGAATATGAACTTCCGTCCAACAAAACTGGGATGAAAACTTTCCTCGCGCAAGTTCTGAGCGTAAGTGGGGAAAACATCAGGGTGAAATTTATGAGGGAATCTTCTAAAATCAAAAATATCTTTAGTTTCCCAGACATTGACAATATCGGTACGATAAAAAAACCCAACATCAAGGAGATCGTTGTCCCGAAAACTGTGCGTAGGGGTCGCTATACTTTTAGCCTGCCCTAAAGTTTATGTTCTAAGAGTTGTGGCAAAGTGATTTTTCCCCGCCTGTATTTTGTGATAGGTAAATTGGTCTGCATTAAATGAAACCCTTACCTATTGCCCAAACAGGCGGTACTAGGCATTTTTTTAGTCTGGAATGTAGGGGGATGTTCTGGGGGAGGAGGTAGTGTCAGTATTTTGGTCCTTAATATTTACACTGCAAATACGATTGAGGAAATTATATAGGATTAAGGTGGGGTGGGTTCACATCCATGCGGAAATGCGGTAATGCGTTTGAGGGTTGGAAGTAGAGGAGGGGAGTGAGGAATTGCCCAAAGCAGACCTCGTCCCGCGTTTTTCCATTTCTTTGTTGTAAGGTGTTTCTGAAATTGTTTTTTCTTTCTTCCGTTTGTTTATTGGCTTAGTTAATTTAGAAATGTAGTTTCATTTTTTGCTTGGTTTAGTTAAAGTACTTCAAAGTCATAATCTCTAGTTGAAGTCATTTCTTCGTTTCCCGCAATTTTACTGTTGATGTAACGAAGTATTGGAAGGTAAGTTTCCAGTTCTATTTTCATTGATTTGTATTCCATTATTCAAAGATTTCTATTCTATTACATATTCACTGTAGGATCGTATTTCAGTTTGTATCTATTAGGAATAATTTCTATCCTGTGTGTTTGATCGTTTTCCTTTTTGTATCCACTAGTTGATAGTATTTCTATTCTGTAAGTAGGCACTGTACGTATTCAAGGTACCTATGAAGTTTTATTTTCTTATTCATTCACCATTGGATCTCGTATTTTCTGTTTTTCAGACTGAAACCATGAGACTTCTGTTTCTTACTGTCTTCGTATGCCTATGCATACTAGATTACGTCAATGGGGCCACCATTAAGACTTGGTAATCATCTTGTAGGCAAAATTACGATCCTCTTATATCGATATTTACTTACCTGACACTATTTTACAGTATCTAGGAGGAGGGAGAAGCGCTCTAGATCTTATGATCTTGCTTTACCGTCTAAGGAGAAACTCGTAGGCGGTACTGGGTTTGTCCCTCTAAAGCCGGTTTCACATGGAGTGGTATGTCCGGAAGATGGAAGGACGGAACGCAATCTGATTGGCTGTTGGGACAACAGTTGAGGATGGTGGCTGCCATGTTGCTGGAATGGGCGGTCGGCGGTAGAAATTTGTATACCGTTGTCGCTTTCCGTTGAGGTTAGCGCAAGCGCAGTAGAACTTTTGATAACCGCAAGAAGGTTACAATATTTTCTCGTCGTGCGACTTTTGGTGTTTCTCGTCGTTTTCGTTGTCGTTTTGTTTTGCTTTTTCTAGTTATGCTGTTTAAAAGATGAATTTCAACGAAATTTTGATCGAGCAAGTAAAAGATAAAAAAGATATTTGGGACCCGACTTCCAAGGAACATAAAAATATTCAAAATGTGAGAAAGCTGTGGGAGGAAATAGCTTCTGAGCTAGAGGTGGACGGTGAGTTGATTATTCAAGTACCTATTGTAGAATATTTCTCTCTTTGTTTATGTATCGTTGAGGAATCATGAATGTATCGATTGTTGCATGATTGAACACTTTCGTTCACCTCATCTATGTGGCCTAGTCTCCTAATGAAACCACTTATCGATATGTTCACAGTGGAAACTTGTAGACCGCGGTGGAAAAGTATTCGCGACCGCTTTACCAAAGAAAGGAAGAGGCCGCCAACTGGGTCGGGAGCCATTAGCTCCGTCAAGTGGCCCCCGATGCCCCTGTTGGATTTTCTGCTTCCTTCAGTGACTCCTCGATCGTGAGTGTTTTTTACAGACCTATTTACCATGGTCTGTAAAACCAGACCTATATACCACCTACATACAGACCTATTTACCAGACCTATATACCACCTAATGGGATGCACTATTTACCATGGTCGGATGTAGGTGATGAGGGTATGATAATTTTCAAAGCTATCAAATCCTCTCTTGTGGGGGAGAACAGAATGAGAGTGGTCATTTAACTATATACAAAGTTCGAATCCGTCAAAAAATCATAGGTTTATGTCTGTGTGTGTAAGTATGTGTGTGATAAATTTTGTCGACGCTGCGCATGCCAAAATTCTCAACCGGTTTTCGAGATTTTTCCTTTGTTCGCTTCCAGTTTTGTCTAGTTGTGCAACAAACATCGGGAATTTTGAATTCCGTGATGGAAGAGGGGGAATGATGGGGGTTAAGCCGGAAAAATGTTTTTTTTTTGTTCAACAATGAATTCGGTGTAGTTTTGGATTGCGTATCAGGAATTCCAAATTTAAGTATGCAAGAGGGTGAATGGAGGGGGTGAAACTACTAAATAGTGATCTTCTAATCAAATCTAACTGGTCTCGTCAAATTTTCGTTATCAATGTTTTCATTCGATTATCAATTTGGTCTAGTTTTGGAAATTATGTCAGGAGTTTGAAATTTCATACTTATGATAAAAATTCTCTGTCAGTGGAGGGAGTTGAAGGGGGAAGTCCGAGAAGTCATGTTATTTTGTTTTTTTCTCTTGTTTTAACTCTCAGTAAAATGTCATAAAATCCATTCGTATGGACGTTTGTAATGCATGCATTACTTACCAATATGTTTTTAAAATTCAAATTTCTCCGCCCCCATTTGATTTAAAAAAAAAAAGGTTTGTAGATATATTCTGAACCAGTTGGATCTCTAGTTTATACAAATCGTCGATTCAACTCGTAAAAATAGAATTTCCCCTACCCGCATTGCTGTCAATGATCGTCAACTTAGTTGGTACGGACATAAGACAAGTTGAGGTCTCTAGTGAGTGCATGGGTTAATCCACTGTTTTCGTTTTTTCACAGAACTGTTTCCAACTTAAAGTCCTACTCCCTTCTCGACCTCACCGGGATGACGGATGAGATTGATCGAGGTACGTACGTACAGGTACAGGTACGTGAACGTACAGTCTTCTTTATTGTGCTCACTAATAAATGTTGGTTTTTTGAAGTACTTGCTCACAAGAATTTTTATTTTGTTTTCATTTTGATGTTTTTTTATATAATTTTTTTTGTAGCGAATTTTTATAAAACCTTAAGATGTTGCAACGGATCGGAAATTTTTAAAATCCAAATTTGTGAAAAATTTCATCATTAAAATCCGTGTTTAGGCATTATGAAACAATTCCTGAGGTTTGCGCTTTTTTCATACATATATATATACATCTATATATATGTAGGTACCTATTTGTCATTCTGGACGAATTATCTACATCCTAACTCTCCTTTGGATATAGATAACAATTACGTTGTTGCCCCAAAGACTCAAGCTTTCCAAACAAAAGGATGAGGTCGCTGGTCAGCACTTTTTCAGCACATAAAATTGGTCAAATATCGAAATTTGTGCTAAAAAAAATACTACAGATTGCCAAAAACTCGTAAAAAT
The DNA here is from genome assembly GCA_030762985.1 of Adelphocoris suturalis. NCBI lineage: Eukaryota > Metazoa > Arthropoda > Insecta > Hemiptera > Miridae > Adelphocoris > Adelphocoris suturalis. The sequence continues at coordinate 47,786,379 of CM061042.1, read as the reverse complement.
TTTAAAATTCATAATTTGTAGGAGAACATTGCTCAAATTAAGTGTATCAAATATAAAATAGAACTTTTAAAAATGTATGTACAAAATGATGCTGAAAAATGAACTTAAATTTCATTTCATTAATATTTGCTATACAATCGATAACAACTTCCGAAAACGCGAAAACATCCAAATGCTCTTTTAGAAAAGCAGAGTACGTACCACGGATGTACGAATACATTATTCTACGTGTGTAAGCTCGAATTTTCAAACAATTTAACATATTATAATATGATAACTTCAGAAAATTCTCTCATACGATCATTCTGCATGACTGCAACTTTTTTAATGCATTTATTTCATGATTGCAGATGAAGTTATTATTGACAGCGAATCTGCGAGTTTCACTGATGAGACCCACAGCCTAGGTGTCCCGGTTCCGGATCAGATCCGGCAACCATCTACGTCTTCGTCCCCCGTGTTCAACTCCACACCTAATCAGTGGTCTCGTCGGAAGATAGGTTAGTGTTTTCAGTCGCTTGCAGTTACGTACCTGTGCTAAAGTTTGATTGGGGCTAGCATTACGTTGTTTTTGTCTGTCGTCAGGGCGTACGAGCGCTGATGAGGCAGCAGACCCATTGGAGGAAATTTTGTGGGAGAGGATTAGGGCTACAGCGTCCACCTCTCGGAAGACCACCCCCCTAGAAATGTATTTCATGGCGTTCGCTCACTTGGCCGAACAAATGAGCAGACCAGCACAAATAGCTTTCCAAGAGGGGCTGTTGAGAGCATACAAAGATGGGTGTGTTTTATTTTTCAATTCACAATGGTCACAATGGACCTCGTAATGTAGAGAGCCTGTTGCTCTCGAATGGTTTTCGCCAGGTCGGTCGCGTTGGTACCTCTGTTCCTGGGAAGTGGGACTAAACCTGTAACAAGAAGAAACAACATACGTGATGTAACGTACGTAAGTAACATAAACAGTGTAGCCGATACTTAGTTGTGAAAATTTGTGGGTGATTATCGCAAAATGGCACATTTTCAGACCTTCTATTTTTGAAACAGTCAGGACGTTGCTCAGATTTTTTTAAACTTCATTGTTATGTCAAATGAAAAAGATGTATATGGTCGACATAGAATAAAATAAATTTTTTACATCACAATTTTAACAAACTATACTACCATATCATTGAGATACTCCCACGCTTTTGAGGCTCCAGCTATTAATTTTCATAAACATTACTTGGCTGTAGGTATTTCAAGAAAATGTGACCTATTTTTAAATTTTGGCTGTTACTAATTAATTTAAGCAAGATGTTCTAAAATTTATAATAGGCCTGTCAAATGTCTGTTAATTAGTGATTTTTCGTAAAAAGTGAAGTTATTGCAATGGCTCCAAACAAATTCAAATTCAAAAACCTTTGAAATTTGTCTTCATTGAAATGCCTTTGAAGACATTCTGAAAGAAAACCGAGGGTTTTTAGATTTTTTTCATATACATATGTGTGTGGTCGTTCTAGACGGACCTATTACGATCAAGTACGCTATTGAAGTTTGATTGTTTAGGAGTTATAATATACCTATAAACACTTTAAATTATTACACCACATTTTCATTGAAAAATTTCCCTGTTATTTGGTGTTTTTTCCAAATTTCCTGACTTTTCCCGACGCAAAGAATTCCCTGGCCATTCCAGGTTTTCCAAGACTTTTCCAGTTTTGGCCCACCCTGTATAACAATGATTTTATATTTTAATTTGACAACTCAAACAATTTAAACTTCGCCAACGACGTACTATTGTCGTAGAGTTTATGGAACACAGTTTATGGAAAAAATAAAAGGGACTTTACGCTCTTTTCAACTGTAGCCTCAAATTTTGATTAAACGTGGAGTTACAGGAAGTTATGACCATTTTACTGACGTAAGGTCGTAACCACGAAAAAATGTAACATTGCTAAGCACTTTATAAACAACTAGCCGCTCCGGCTCGCTACGCTCGCCTCCACGTCCAGCCGGGGGGCAAGCCCCCCGGACCCCCCATTAAGTTGCTCACTTCGCTCGCAACGTGTGGCATGTAGGGAATATTGCTCGCTTCGCTCGCAAAGTCTGGCATGTAGGATATGTTGCTCGCTTCGCTCGCAAAGTCTGGCATGTAGAAAATGTTGCTCGCTTCGCTCGCAAAGTATGGCATTTAGGGGATGTTGCTCGGTTCGCTCGCAAACGGTAGATCCCTAAGGGTAGGTTTAACTTCTGTAGGGGATGCTGCTCGCTTCGCTCGCAAACGGTAGATCTCTAAGGGTAGGTTTAACTTCTGTAGGGGATGCTGCTCGCTTCGCTCGCTTGAGGAAGTTATACTGCCCACCCAACTTGGCAGACGTTTTTTTCAGTTGGGAATTATTACAAACAAATTAAATCTTATAAAACTACGTGGAACCACGAAAAGTTTATTCGGGGATGTTGCTCGCTTTGCTCGCAAGGTATACCTGTATATGTGTAGGACAAAGTCCGTATTTATTATTTGAAATGGCTCTCGCTTCGCTCGCAAGGTAGGTACCTATGTAGGCATACCTGCTCGCCTCGCAATGTTGTGACATCGAACCCTTCACGTCAATTCTTGAGCCTTCTCTCGTCCACGGCAGAATCATTTTAATCGCTTTGCTCGCTTCTGCTCGCAATTTGACCGAGTTCTCGTCACTTTTTTCGATATCCGATTTCGGATTCAGATTCGGCGGACCCAAAGCTGTATTTCGCCCGCGAAAACCGTTCCGAAAAACGTACCTTTATGGGGTATATTTTAATCGGTAAAAACCAAGTTTTTCGGCGGACTTTTCGAGAAAACGGGTCCGTACTCTCGCATTTTTTTGACGCATTTCCCGATACTTTTTTCGCGATCCGATCGCGCCGTCGTCTTCCTCGTAGGAAAACCTACGAAACCCGTATTTTTCCGGAATTGTCAACGGCCGTTTAGAGGGGTAGGGGAAGCGGGGAAGTCCAAAAAGCGCACATTAACCGGAACTTCGACCCCCCTCCCGCCCTACGGCCCATGGTTCGGCTGGGATTAGACAATTTTAAATTCGCTCGTTCCACCTTTCGGAAAATCTCAAGAAGATCCCCCCACTCGTACACTCCCCCCACTCAGCCGTTTGGCCGTGCATAGACACGACAGACAGACAAACAGACAGACAAACAGACAGACGGAGTTTCATTCTTATAAATAATAGAGATTTACATGTTCTCACCATCAGGTTGAGGTTCTTGTCTCCATTGCCCCTCGTGGAGTGTCCCATCATTGTCCTCCCAATCAGCAAATCCCGTAGGGATGTAGGAGGGATTGTTTGAATCAATGTCCCTGCTTTGCAGCCAATTGTGGAGAACGACAGTTGCCTGGACGATCTTGTCCACCGTTTCCACTTTGGCTATTATGGAGCGTTGGAAAATTCGAAATCTCAACGCCAATATGCCAAACGAGTTTTCAATCACCCGGCGACATCAACTGTGTCTATAATTATAAATGACCTTCCGTCGTTCAGCATTGTTGGCCACAGCGAACGGCCGCATCAACTGTGGCAAGAGAGGGAATGCCTGGTCACCTGAAATAAGGACGAATTCAATGTAAGACAAACATGTCACAAGGGAAGTATTAAACCCCCCTTCATCGATAACGTGGTTTCATGGCATATATATATATATATATATATATATATATATATATATATATATATATATATATATATATATATATATATATATAAATTATGTGATCCTCTAACATAGGGAGTAAAAATAATAAAACTACTGCCTTCAGCAGTTCTCCCCTCTTAGTGGAAGCACCTCGCTTCGGACCTCCTGAAGCTCGGGGCAGTCGTTGTTGGGCAATCTCTCGTGCGGTGCGTTCCCTCTCTGTACATAGTCGTGTGTGTTTCTTTTAACCTTTTAATAAATTGTATTTGGGAATCAAACGATCGTTTTTTAAAAACTAATTCCCGATTAAAAGACATTTAAGTGGCGCAGTCTCGTGGACAAATCGATTAACTTTGGGCAAATCAATCAATCAAAATCGATTGCATTCTGACTCAAAGGGAACCTGCTGTTCACCAAAAAGGAAATCTATCATCTCTACTCACTCTGTGACTTCAAGAGAACATCACACGCTCCACAAGAGGAAACTACGCGAATTCGCCAAAAAACAGGACGCCCGAGCAAAGGCACTTGGCTCGTTAAATAATAGAAGTGGATTCCGCCTGTGAAGACGGAAGAACGCCGTGCTCTCCTTCGCTATCTCTTCTCAGAAGCCGCTGGCCGCAACAGGACACCGAGGTACCTACTCTGTCGACCTTCATCTAAAGCTGAGATAAGAAAACTCAGATGTTTACTCTCGTCGTGTTGTAAGTACCAACCCAGCTTCATCTTTTAATTCTTCAAGAGTAGCGAGATCACCGGCAAGTTTTGAAGGAAGATTCAAACTTCTAATTCAACTTCATTTGATTTTTTATAATTATTAAACCTCCCCATTTCATACCACCCGTTACCTGGTGGGAAGGAACAATTCAATTTTATTCTAATAATCGTTAACCCTTTAAGGATCGGCATTGGTTGTATGCAGAAGGTATTGTGGCTACTCAGAGTAGCCACTTCGAAGATCCCTGAAGGATTGGGCACCTGGGTATGCGAAAGGTATTGTGGCTACTCCCAGTAGCCACTTCATTTTTTCGTTCCTGTTCCTTTCCTATTCAAGGATCGAGAACTGTTATGATTTCTTATCCTTTCCCTCAACGGGAAGAGTGAAATAAAACCAACGAAAAGTTAGTGGCAACCCTGATTCCCTATCAAACCGTGATTGTGGATACTCCCAGTAGCCGCTATTTCGACGTGTTCAGTGAAAAGTTAGTTTTTGTACACCGATTCTGCACTGAACTGGTTTTTGTTTATTAATGAAAGTGTTCCCGGATTTCTCGACTTGGTGAGTACAATCTATTATAATTCAAGTTCCATATAAAATTATCAAATCGGCTTCATAGCCACGGTATTCATTATATGAGCTCGGTTTAGTGGTTGCAAAACACGACATGGTGATGGGCTCATGCTACATTTTTCCTTATAGTATTTGCTAAGGTTATCAATCCTCGAAATCATTCCTCACGATCATTGTTTGACTATTCTCGAAGATGTCAAAACACAGCGCATGGTTTTGAGGTGACCGGCTTACATCTTATTCAACGTTTTTCTTTGTAGATATCGACTTCAACGTTCCAACTATGGTCTTTGAGGTGACCGACTCACATGTTATTCATCGTTTTTCTTCTTAGATATCGACTTCAACGTTCAACTATGTCGAAGAGGAAATTGTCAATTACTGTCGACGACATCAGCGGGATGGACTTCGACGAACTTCTGGACAGATTTGGGTTTGACGGTGACACCGGCGTGACTGATGAGATATCATCACAATCACAAATAATAAAATCTCCAGAGCCCAAATATGAAGTGCACATTTCGTGCCACCATCTTTCGCATCTGGCGCACATTTTCCAGTCTTCTTTCGGCGGTCTTCATACAATTCGTGGCACTCAGGGCATCGAATGTCTTCTTCCTTCTCCGTTCTCGTCGATGATTTCCCTCCTGGCTTCTTGGTTTCCTGCTTTTTATTCTTCCTCTTGGTTTCAGTGTTCTTCAGTTCTCTTTTCTTCACTTTATCACATTTTGCCCGTTCTTTTTTTTCTTTCTCCTTTTCCTTCTTCTCTTGTATGTCTTGCCATTCCGCTTTTGTGATGCAATATGGCACTTTCATTTTTGCCTTCCCCTCTTCCTTTATTTTTTATTTTTATTTTTTTCAAAGACAGGAAGTGTCAATAGCTTCTTCCAGCACTCTTGCAGACCTTTGCTAGTTGAGGATTTTGTTGGTGACTTCCAGTTTCTTGGGTTATCTTTTCCAATATTATCACAGTTTTGTGCGTTTAGGATCACAGTTGTCGGACCAGACTCTTCATTTACTGAATCTTGCAGACCCTTGCTGGTGGAGAGTGTTGTTGGTGACTTCCAGTTTCGTGGGTTATCTTTGTCAATGTTATCACAGTTGTGTACATTTAAGATCACATTTTTTTGGACCTGACTCTTCATTTACTAAATCACAGTCTTTTGAGCACACTGCAAGACTAGCATCTGGAACATCAAAGACTTTGAAGTTATCCATCAATGATCTGCTACAATTCTTGTCGTTTAAATCACTCATCTGTGGATCACCAGTTTCAGGTTCAGAGTAATTCCACCTTAAGAATGAAATGTATATAACTGGGGTTGGATTCGCATTCCCAATTGAATGAGCATCATCAGCTCCACTTTGAGGGGTTTCATGATCTATCAATACATCATTATCTTGAAGAATTTCCGATGGTACAATTCCCAGTGACTCGAGATCGATAGAAAATGATAGGCTACCATGGCCAGTTTCCGTCTCCAGGGTAGTATCAATTGGTGGCGGCTCTTTTGCCTCTGCTGAGCTGGACGGAGTTTTCACGGGATCCAATTTGCTGTTTGGAGAATCGGTCCCCAAACAGCAGTGTTTCCAAAACAGAAAAAGACCCCGATTCACTTCCTCAACAGAAGTTCCTCGTTGCAGATTAATTCGAAAGTCTTCAAGCTGTTGGGCGTCAAGTGCAGATTCGAGGACGAATTTGGCTATGCTGAATTCTTCATTTGATGTGTTTTTTTTTTTTCATGCTCAACCGAGTCATGAAGTCATAGAGAACAAAAAGACCCCAGTCAAAATTATTATGGAAATGGGTAGGCAGTCAACAAAACTCATGGAAATTTATAAAAATCCAAGGTGTTCAACCTCTGGAGCACAAACCAACGAGACTGCACCAGTAGTTGAACACCTTAGTTTTACTTTTAAACCCCCGTTCATCTACTGGTTCCTAAGCATTATTGACTTGCACATGTTGATTACACATATGGGAACTGTGAATGCTATAGATTCAAATTTGACCTCATTATTGAAAATACAGAAAACTGGAGAATCACCGTTTCCTGGACCCAGTGTTCGAACACCAATTATTCCTATTATCTGAAGCATTTTTCGGGCTTTCCAAGCGATTTTCAACTAGAAGGAACCCTAACAAGATAGAGTAGGTATAGATAATAACACATCGACATTTTAATTCAAGTGGCTGAAAAACATACTAGAAAAATACCAAAGCTTAACACGTACCTCAGCTGAAGGGGCTCATTCGTGGACTGTTGTTTTCAATCATCATATAACCTTATCCGCATGAAACCTAATCCAATGGCAAGTTATGGTGGCCTCTAGCAGACCCTAATGTTACTAGAAATAGCCTTGAAAGCCGCCAGATGGCATCGGGAGCCTTATTTCAAGCATTTTTTGGAGAAGTGTTCAACTACTGGGGTGCGTTCAACTACTGGTGACACTACCCTACCAGCAAGTGGCTACTGGGAGTAGCCACAATACCTTTAGCATACCCAGGTGTCTGATCTTTCAGGGAGCATCGGAGTGGCTACTCTGAGTAGACACAATACCTTAAAGGGTTAAACCTCCCCATTTCATACCACCCGTTACCTGGTGGTAAGGAACGATCAAGTTTTTGTTGCAACTGCGTTTCAAGCCACCCGTCATCTGGCGCGGTATTGCAGAAAAATTAACCAATTTTTATTGTCTTAATTTAAAGACACTTACTTTATTTGTATTTAATTATTGAAATTGCGTTTCAAGCCACTCGTCATCTGACGTTAATTTCATAATTAACCAATTCTTATTGTCTTAATTTAAAGACACTTTATTTTATTTGTATTTAATTATTGAAATTGCGTTTCAAGCCACCCGTCATCTGACGTTAATTTCATAATTAACCAATTCTTATTGTCTTAATTCAAAGACCCTTGATTTTACTTGTATTTAATTATTGAAATTGCGTTTCAAGCCACCCGTCATCTGACGTTAATTTCATAATTAATCAATTTTTATTGTCTTAATTTAAGATACTTGATTTCATTTTTTATAATTGAACATTATAAACTTGTGTTGTTTTGTACATTTACACACTGAAACAAACGAACACTTGGAGTAGACACTGAATAGTACAATACTTTCCTGTCAAAATTCCAAAAAACTATAGAAAATATTTCCTAAGGAAGGTTTACTCACCTTTCGAAAGACTCCCTGTAATAGAGGAAGATTCTGATATGGCTGAGGGACAGGGACAGTCACAACCTGGAGCGGTAAACCGATCCCGGGGAACCCTTTCAATGATCCCAACTTGTAGATTATTTTATTTCTCAAAAAATTCAGGAGTCCCTCAGAAAACTAAATGTCAATCAAAATACTAGGGACCGAGTCCCCAAATTTAAAAAGAAACATGCGGACATGATCCCGACCTTTGAGGGCAACCCAGGAAAGCTCCGGCAATTTCTGGATACGTGTGAATCTATAGCTAATAGGTTCATAGATGATGAAGATCCCACAAGTTATCAAAACGAAGAAGTCCTTAAAACAATTATGTCCAAAATACAGGGACCAGCCCCGGATATGCTAGATAATTACGCACTTACGGACTTTCCTAGTATTAAAATTGCATTGCTAGAGACGTACTCCGACAAACGGGACATATTTACTTTATGTCACGAACTAACGGGACTGAGACATAGGGAGAGCGAAGATCCTTTTCAGTTTCATAGTAAAATTAAAGAAAAACTAAATTTAGCTATTGCTTGGATTAAAAACCATGAATCCGAAACGAAACAAGCTATACTGATCGAACACTACCAAGGTCTTAGTCTACGAACGTTACTCTTACACCTACGGGAACCGCTCGGAAGTCAACTTCGGAGTAGGAAACCGAAAACGATGGGCGAAGCCCTTTCGATACTAACGAACGATTATCAAATCATGCAGTATCAAAAAGGTAGACTCGATCGGAACCCCCAACACAAACCGGCGATAAAACCGGAAAATAAAAATACGACTCCGGCAACCAAACCGTCATATTATGGCCAAGGATTTAGGCCCAAAACATTCCCAAATAAAATGCAAAATCAAGTGGCATCCAAGCCCTTTACCCCCAATAAAAATAACACTTCCCAAATCACAAGGCCCCCGCAGGCTCAAGTTCCAAGTCAAGGAACGTCCAATTTTGCAAAGTCGACTCCAATGTCTTGGCAAACGACTCGACCGAATTTAGATTTAAACAATGTGGAAATTCCCGAGGAAGAAGGTATGGGAAGTTCGGACCCCGAATACAACGCGGAAAATCTGGCCGATGAGGACTCTTTTTTAGAGGAGGAGTCCGAATCGCCACATTCTCCCTAATACATTTGAACCCAAAAGCTGGACAAAAACTACCCTACATAGTATTTCCGAAGCATAAAATTAAAATCCTGCTGGACTCTGGAAGCACTTCAAGTTTTGTGCATCCAGAGGTCATTAAAAAATTTTTCCCCGACAAAATCATAACAGAGAAATTTCAAGTTAGGTCAATCCACGGATTGTCATACGGGAGCAACAGTGCAAGGATCCCATGTGGCGAAACGTTCAAAATTAAAAACCTAAATCTCCTTTTTAGAATTCACAAATTCCATAGCCGATTCGGATTGCTATTAGGTACAGATAACCTTGAGTTACTTGGCGCTCATATTGATTATGAGAACAAGTTATTGTTAACAAAAAATTCCAAAATCCCTTTTAAATATCACTACGTTGAGCAAGAAATAAATAAAAAACCGATCTATGAACAGAAAATACCACCTAGGGCAATTTCGCAGATTAAAATTCCCGTACATTGTGATTCAACAAAAAAAGAAGGAGTAATTCCATATCTGAAACAAAATTCACTAGAAATTCACTAGAAAGATAGGGAATGTTACGTAGGAATTTTGAATAATAGTGATTCTGAATGTAATTTTAAACTGTTTGAACCCATTCAAATTGAAGAAATCCCCATTTTAGACAAAGTGAAAAGTCCAAATGTGAATTATTATGATACCCAAAATTATGTATTTGACCCCACTAATATTCGAACGGGTCATATGAACAAAGAAGAAAAGAGACAAATTTTGAACTTAGTATATCAGTACAAAGATTTTTTTCATTGTGAAGGAAACACCTTAACGTGTAGGTACTAATAAAGTCCAACATGTAATCCGTACCATTGACGAGATCCCAGTGTATACCCGCAATTACCGATATCCCGAGGTACATAAAAAGGAAATTGATAACCAAATACAGGATATGCTCAAACAGGGAATCATTCAACCCAGCTCTTCACCGTGGAATAGTCCACTCTGGCTCGTACCCAAAAAATTAGATGCATCCGGCAAACAAAAGTATCGATTGGTTATTGATTACCGCGGACTTAACAACAAGACAATAGACGATAAATACCCACTTCCAGTCATAAATGATTTGCTCGACAAGCTTGGTAGGTGTAAATACTTCACTTGCCTTGACCTCAAAAGCGGTTTTCATCAAATTCCAATGCATCCGGATACTATTGCCAAAACTGCTTTCTCTTCGAAAAACGGTCATTGGGAATTTAGTAGAATGCCGATGGGTTTAAAAAACGGACCTCCTAGTTTCCAACGGTTGCTCGACAATGTACTACACGGTTTGCAGAATGAAATTTGCACTGTTTTCATTGACGATGTTATCATCTATAGTATAAGTCTCGAAGAACATATAAATAGTCTCAGAAAAGTTTTTGACAGACTCCGTGAAGCTAATTTGAAAATACAATTGGATAAAACGGAGTTCCTCAAAAGAGAATGTGTCTATTTAGGACATCTTATCACCCCTGAAGGAGTTAAGCCAAACCCCCTCAAAACCGAAACTATATCCAAATATCCGATTCCCACAACTCCAAAACAAATTAAGGGTTTTCTCGGACTACTGGGTTATTATAGAAAATTTATTAAAAATTTTGCCCAAATAACCAAACCATTAACCCAATGTTTGAAGAAGGGAGCGACGATCGATCCTCAAAACCCTGAGAATAAAGAGTGTTTTGAGAAATGTAAAACTCTGCTCATAAATGATCCGATTTTACAATATCCCGACTTCTCGAAGCCCTTTAACCTTACAACTGATGCTTCGAACATTGCGTTAGGCGCTGTTTTAAGCCAGTGCACTAACGGTGCTGACTTACCGATAGCGTACGCTAGTCGAACTCTGAATGACCATGAACGCAACCTCTCTACCATCGAGAAGGAATGCCTTGCATGCGTCTGGGCTACACAATACTTTAGACCATACCTTTTTGGCCGAAAATTCAAAATTTTCACTGACCATAAGCCTCTTCAGTGGTTATTTTCACTGAAGGAACCCAATTCTAAATTGTTCAGATGGAGGCTTAAATTAGAGCAATATGATTATGAGATCCACTACAAAAAAGGATCCACTAATCAAAATGCCGATGCCCTTTCCCGAGTGGAAATTAACATCAACGAAAATTCACCTGATGTTGAGCAAATTGTTCAAGATGCTCTCACCGGGGATAGTCCTCCAACTCCACTCATGAATGAAGTACTGGGAGAACTAAATGATGCCGTAAATAATTCATCGGAATCAATGGTCGTCAATGTGGACGAGAACGCCAGTGATTCTGCGTCTTTAGCTCCCACTGTTCATTCTAATTACGAGGGAAACACAATACCTACTGAATATTCCTATAACCGAAAAACCTGTTAACTATGGAACTAACCAAATCATCATTGTAGTAGCCGACAGAGAAGAAACCAGAAACCCTAGGATTGAAAATATTTTTGAAAGAATCACTAGAATAACAGTAACGCTTAGAAAAAATAACCTTGAATCAGATATAATTCATTTTGTGAAAACCTACATAGTTCCGAAGAGAAAATATTCCTTATTTTTTGTCAATGATATCTATGAAGAATTCAGCCGAATAATGATAAGAAATTTCAAACATTCTGAAATAAATTTCGTCAAGTGTTCCGTTAGGCTAGAAGATGTCACAGATCCGGAAACAGCTAAGGAATATATCCAACAACAACATATAGGGAAAAACAATCATCGAGGCATTACTGAGACCTTAGAGAAACTCGAGAGGAAATATTTTTGGCCGAATATGAAAACCACAATCCAAAATTATATTAATAAATGCGAAATATGTCTTGCCTGCAAATATGACAGACATCCTATTAAACCAAAATTAAATGTTACCCCCACACCTTCTAGACCATTCGAAATCCTACATATCGACAAATTGTCTTTGGAGAAATCCAAGTTTTTAATAATCATTGATTCATTTTCAAAGTATGCCCAAGCCTACTATTATATACTATACTATTATATACGATACTATTATATCGATACTTCTATATCAATGATAGGGGAAACAATATGTTACCTTTTGCAGGAAGGTTAGTCCTCCAAAAAACGTGTTATCCCAGTCCAGTCTCGTCTCGTAATTTTATGCTATCTATGCTAACGTATTAAACGGTATTTATTATAATTTGTGGAGTGTTTTCCCCCCGAGCTTCTCCTCGAAATACACAGCACCTACATTCTAAAATCATCTAATAGTATTGACACAGTCGGAGCCCTTCTAAAATTCTTTTCCCACCATGGAGCAGAATTCGGTAGCTCATTGGTAAAAGTTACTAGAGACCCACAATATTAAAGTTCATTACATTTGTTCTCAAAACCCAAATTCGAACGGATTAATAGAAAGATTTCACTCGACTCTAATTGAACACGTTAGAATACTGTCAAATAGAGACGAATTCAAAAATGAAAGCATAAAAAATAAAGTTAACTATGCACTAATAGCTTATAATAGTAGTATCCACTCTGTTACAAAACTAACGCCATTAGAAGTAATAAATGGTCATGTAGAGAACGACCCTTTACTAGAAGCCGACTTAGAGAAATACTTAATGACGAATTTTATAGACAAACATCGAGACAAAGTAAAACTAATTTATGACATCATCAAAGAAAGAACTCAAGCCCAAAAGGAACGTATTGCTGAAGGAAGGAATCAGAATAGAGAGGATGTTCCAGAATTACCCACAGAAATATTTGTAAGAACTAGACAAATTCAAGTTAAAACTAAACAAAAATATCATAAGGAAACCTTAGAATCAACCAATCCCGAATTAAAAACCGCTCAAATAGTTCCTCGACACCATAACACACAAGGAAAAATTCATACGTCTAATATAAAAAGACCACGTAAACAAACTACGAGTGACTTACCCACTGACACTTCACCTCGTGAACCTGTTCCAGGACCCTCCTCTTCTCAATCGGAAGCTCCGAGGTGAGAAATATAACAACTAACCAAGGGATACTGCCTATTCTATTAGGACCAGCCCGACTTATAAATTCCCAACATACTCTGGTTCATCATTATAAAATTGACAGCTTAATTGAAGAATTTTACGAACTAACCTCACAGTACGAAAATTTGTTGAATAAGATCAAAGTAAATCAATTTCAGGTCAGACAGACAGACGAATATTGTAAATTATTAAATTATATTATTAGCATTATTAAGGAAAAAATTACCCACATAAATTATTAGGATTAGTAAATGGGTTAGGTAATATAATTAAATTTATAACAGGCAATCTAGACGCCTCTGACGGTAAACGTTATGAAAAGCTGTTTACTCAAATTAAGAATAATGAAATAACTGTTCAGGATCAATTGGATTCTCAATTCTCACTCATTTCAGATCTGATGTCCGACTTTAATTCAACTATTCAAGACATTCGTTTCAATAATGAGCAAATAAAAAACAAACTGTTAGAAATTGATAATTTCATGAAAATTAGTTCTAATCAGGCTCTCGCTGATTCCATAAAGGAAATACTCAACCTTCAACAACTAGTATTTAATGTGATACTGACAATATTCCAAGATATTGAGGATTCAATAACATTTTGCAAATTGAGAACATTACATCCTAGTATAATTGGAACGCATCAGCTGTTTGTAGAACTCCAAAAATTGTCAAATACTTACGGTTCCAAATTACCTTTAGAAATAAAGTACGAAAATATTCTAGAAATAGAATCCACTATTCAAGTTACCTGTGCAATCAAGGACGATGAAATAATTTATTTTCTCAATCTACCATTGTCCGATGGGTTACAATACTACTTGTACTTTTTACGACCAATACCCACACTTAAGCAAAATCAGTATGTTTCTATATTTCCTAAGGTAAATTATCTTCTCAAGTCTAAGTCAAATACAACTCCCCTGTCAGATAATTGTCAAAGGGGTAGTATCATTCATTGAAGTAAAAAATTAATATCAAACCAGAATGTTAAATGTGAAGAAGAAATACTAAGTTCCAGTACTGCCGAACATTGTGAATACGTAACAGTAAACATTGAGGATAATTGGATTGAATCAATCCCAGAATCAAATCAACATCTAGCAGTCTTCCCCTTCGGAGACAAAATAGAAATAAATAATAAGCATAGTTCTGAAATAGTGGAATTAAAAGGTATATTTTTAATTTCGGAAGGTAACAGTATGATGTATTACAAGGGACAACCCCTTCATTCAGAAAGTGAATCATTAGGCCAACCTAAATTATTAACCGACTTGAATTTTGAAATTAAAGATTCACAAATGTCAAATACCAACGCTTGCTCTAAAAGAACTCAGTTTCAAAAATGTCAAACTAAACAGAGTAACACGTCTAGAGCCATTAAATATAATTAAATATTTTGTTCCAAGCTTTTGGACTGTAATTTTGTATTTAGTTATTATCATGTTTATCACTTATACCATAATTGCGTATTGTAGACAGAAGAGTAAGCTAACCGCAACGAGAACATGAAGGCCTTGCTATTCAAATCTTTTCCTGTGAAAATTTAGTTTATTCTTAACTTTCTAAATTTTCATCTTAAGGAGGGAGGAATTATGTGATCCTCTAACATAGGGAGTAAAAATAATAAAACTACTGCCTTCAGCAGTTCTCCCCTCTTAGTGGAAGCACCTCACTTCGGACCTCCTGAAGCTCGGGGCAGTCGTTGTTGGGCAATCTCTCGTGCGGTGCGTTCCCTCTCTGTACATAGTCGTAAGTGTTTCTTTTAACCTTTTAATAAATTGTATTTGGGAATTAAACGATCGTTTTTTAAAAACTAATTCCCGATTAAAAGACATTTAAGTTATATATATATATATATATATATATATATATATATATACATATATATATATATATATATATATATATATATATATATATATATATATATGTTATAGTACCAAAACCGCTGATCTATCTTTATTTCTGCTGAATCAGCCCACCGAGGCTATATAAGCTTGATTCCCCCACCGTTCGAGTCAGTCTCGTTGATCCGCTCGTACACTACGTATCTCCGCTCCGTTTTTCTTATTCAAACTTGTGTTCCGTCGGTTCCAAATAAAGAATGTGCTTTTTAAAAACTCTTTTCTCTCGGCACCCGAAGTAACTGGCGCAGTCGGTAGGACACACCGATTCTCAGATTTTCTCGGACTATTTGGAAATCTCTGTTTCTACAGTTAAGGTGTGTCGAAGAACCCCGCGCTCAACAGAACCTTTTTCGGAGTGCACACGGATACGGCAAAGACCTCTACGATCTATGAGATACGGACAACGGACTCCTGAAGAAGATGTTGAGGCTGTAAGTAACTTCAATCTACAATTTTTCATCAGTTCAGCTCACATCTCTTCAGTTAGGTTAAACATCGACTGGATACCGTCGTGTTGAGGTAAATACAAAGGAATATTGTATTTCCTCCTCCCCAGCGATCAAAGTAGATTTAAAAGACCGCACCCTGGTCTCTCCAATTTAAAGGCCGTACCCTGGTAATTTACAAGAATTATTCTTAAGGACCGTACCCTGGTCAATTCAATCGTTTTCTAAAGACCCCACCCTGGTCTCATCAAATTAAAATATTAAAAGACCGTAACCTGGTCAAATAAATAATTTTTAAAGACCGTACCCTGGTCAAATAAATCATTTTAAAGACAGTACCCTGGTCAAATAAATAAATTTTAAGGACCGTACCCTGGTCAAATAAATCAATTCTAAGGACCGTACCCTGGTTCCAAATATAATTATCTTAAACTGTCAGAGTACCTACAGAATACTCGTACTCTACTCAAAGAGCTTCACTAATCAACTTTAATCAAAATTCTGAAAAATTCCTAAGGTCAAGGAACCAAAACCCCTAGCCAGCTTTTGGGATTGGAATAGTTTACGCAGACTCCACAGAAGCATGGACCTAGGCGATATCCCACTTCCACCTGGACCAGCACCTCCAGTTAATGCAGCTGCTCTACTCTAAAGAGCATTAAACCCGATTCCTGAAGAACCTCCAAGAATTCCGATTGTATCTCAACCAGATACGATTCCGGTAGCACCTCTACCTGATCCTCAACAGCCGCCCCAGCAGCCTCCAGAATTTCATAGGGAATATACTAGATTAATTCCCGAATTCAACGGAGAACCATTAATACTAGCGAAATTCCTAAAACAATGTGACAAGATATATCTAAGGTTTTATAATCATGTTGATAGGGATGATTTCCAGAACGATGTGATCCTAGGTGTGATTACGTCTAAACTAGGGTCATCAGTAGCTGAAAAAATCTACGTCAACACAATAGATACATACCCAGAACTTAGGAGGGCATTAATTCAAACTTATAGCGATAAGCGTGATACCTACTTACACTTTACTGTGGG
Source organism: Adelphocoris suturalis (assembly GCA_030762985.1). Classification (NCBI taxonomy): domain Eukaryota; kingdom Metazoa; phylum Arthropoda; class Insecta; order Hemiptera; family Miridae; genus Adelphocoris; species Adelphocoris suturalis. Next base: position 47,769,678 of record CM061042.1, on the reverse strand, counting down.
AATTAAGCGCAATGAAACAATCCCCACATGAAGATTGTTTTTATTTTCATGACCGTATATGTATAATTCTTAATTCGCAGTTGGTGTATCTTCAACTGAATATGCGTGAGCATGCTCCGATTTTATCGGAATACATGCGAAATTACGCTCTAAGGGTATTCATGCACGGCATTTCCGAACCGTTAGGAAGCCTACTTAGAACCAAAAATCCAACCAATCAAACTAATGATTTCAATTTAAAACCCAAAGATAAATCTTCCTCCTTCAGACCAACTCAACAAAGCTCGCCTCCAGCACGGGCGACGAACGGTAATCAGCCAGGTGCTGCATCAGCAAACCGGATGATGCCAAGACCGCATTCCGTGCCGCAGCCCCCGACTTATCATTTATCAATCCAGCCGAGGTCTCCCCAACAATATTTTGCTCCGCGCTTCACGCAAAAATATAATCCAACTCAAAACGTTCAACAGCCTACTCACTCACAAAATCAGCCCGCTTTAAACAGAAATCCGAATTCAAAATTCAATTAATCCTATTCAAAAACAAAATTCAAAAACCTAATAATCCCCAAAATCAGACGAAAAATCCTAATTGGTCCCAAAATCGATCGAGTATGAACAGAAGTGTCGTACGAATGTCCATCTCGACGAAAAACGCCAATCTCAACATGATTGAGAATCCTGAGCCACCAGAAAACATTCAAGGACCATTTTTGGATAATCAGAATGCCCAATATTGCGATTCAACCCTAATGAATTCGGCTATTCAATATGAACATCAATACAACGATCCAGAGATGGATCAGATGTGTTACGAGTTAGGGAATTTGCTCTCGGAAACAACCAATGAAATTAGCACGGGTTACCAAACCGATCCTTTTTTAGAGGAAATGAGCCTCACGAAATTATCGAACTCTTAAACTTTCCAAATCCTCAAGGTAGACTTCCGTACGTAATAATGGCGAAAACAAATCTTAAAACATTAATAGATACAGGCGCTACTAGAAGTTTCATTAATCCCGAAATTGCCTACAAATATTTCCTTTCAAAAATTCAACCAGACTCAGGATTAGTAAGAACGGCGCATGGCATCTCACAGTTTAACCAAAGTGCGCTAGTACCTTGCGGAGAATTATTCAGCTCATATGGACTGAACCTTCCGTTCATCATGTTTAAATTTCATGACGAATTTAACATGCTCATCGGAACAGATCTCTTACTATTCCTTGAAGCCGATGTGAAATGCAGAAAAAGAATACTTAAAACCCCCAACATAACCCTGAAATTGTTTTTCACAAACACTGACGCGAAAAATTCAGATAAAATTCCGGAAGTAGGATCCCATCAAATTGACGCAAGGACTATTCAACAAGTAAAAATAAAATTGAAAAACATAGAAAATGGCGAAGCCATCATTCCTAGAACGAAGGTAGGAGACATAGAAATTCCCCAATGCTTAGCTCTAGTGAATAACTCTTATGCCCATGTTCATGTTATGAATCCGACCGAAAAACCTCTAGATTTTAGGCAAAACGAACCCATCATAGGCGAACCTGTCCTTGATAACCTTTTTCTTGAAAGCGAATCCACTGATCCTTCGGCGCCTAATCAGTCAACAATTGAAACTAAACCTAGGCTAGACCTAACTAAACTACGTCTAGACCATATGAATGAGGAATAGAAACAAGAAATTCTAAAACTACTAAAAGAATATTCTGACCTATTCCATTCTGACGATCAACCTTTAACTTTCGCTAATCACGTAAAGCACCACATACGAACTTCTGACGAAATACCGATTTACACCAAACCTTACAAATACCCGAACATATACAAAGACGAAGTTAAAAGACAGATTAACGACATGTTGAAACAAAAAAAATAATAAGACCTTCAAATTCCCCTTACGATGCTCCATTATGGGTAGTACCAAAAAAGATGGATGCATCTGGACGAGCGAAATATAGACTTGTCATTGATTATAGGAAACTAAACGAACGGACGATATCACACAAATTCCCTCTACCAAACATCACGGACTTATTAGACAAACTTGGACGATGCCAATATTTTAGAACTCTTGACTTGGCCTCGGGATTCCATCAAATGGAATTAGATGAATCGTCAATCCCGAAAACAGCTTTCTCAACGGACACAGGACACTACGAATTTCTTGGACTCCCATTCGGTTTAAAGAACGCCCCTCCATCCTTCTCTCGCCTAATGAGCGACATTCTGAGAGGACTTCAAAATGAAATATGTTTGATTTATGTCGACGACATTTTGATTTACAGTACCAGTTTACAAGAACACGTCGAACGCCTTAGGGAAGTCTCCAAAAGACTACGAAAATCAAACTTGAAAATTCAGCTAGATAAGACGGAATTTTTGCGTAAAGAAACGGGATTTCTAGGACACATTGTATCCGCTGAAGGAGTTGAACCAAACCCGGATAAGGTAGAGGCAAGTGCAAAATTTCCTGTCCCTAAGACGAGAAAAGAAATAAAACAGTTTCTTTGAGTTTTATATTATTATAGAAAATTCATACCCAACTTTGCTAAAATCACAAAACCCCTCACAGCCTGCCTAAAGAAAAATTCTAAAATCAACTATGATAGTCACGAATATTTGGAATGCATTGACCACTGTAAAATCCTGTTGATAAACTCACCAATTCTACAATATCCCCAATTTGACAAGGAATTTAATGTAACTACAGACGCAAGTGACGTAGCCGTGGGAGCCGTATTGAGCCAATATAACGATCAAAAAGCAGACTTACCGATTCATTTTGCGAGCCGGACATTATGCGATTCTGAGAGAAAACTGTCAACAATAGAAAAAGAACTTTTAGCCATCGTTTATGCCCTAAAAACATTCCGCCCATACTTATACGAACGTAAATTCACATTGTTCACTGATCACCGTCCCTTTTTCAGGACGCGGTTCGCACTCGCTAAGACGACCTGGATTCGCAGTTTTGAAAGTAAGTTATCCCTTTTTTCCTACATTTCTATGGCTCAATTATTTTTTATCTTGTTTGATAATCTATTCAAGAATGATTATAAATAGCAAGTTTTCAAAAATAACTATGTAGGAACCTCAAACTTCCCAAAATGTGAATGAGACTTTAAAGTCTCACGGCCAGAATACTGATCAGAACTGGCTATAGCATTCATTTACAAGAACATAGGTATTTTAGACCGCCTCTCAACGAAATTCTGATTTTCTTTCGCTCTTATTTCCAGAAATGTACAGAGATTTTCGAACGCGATCCGCTCACATTCTTAGCCTCTTACCTCGGCCAAATTCCCCAGCAGAGGAACCTATCATTTTTTAAGAAAATGATGAGATAATGCCCGATGAAGAACTTTTTAGTCTCTTGGACGAGGCTCTTGATTTTCAAGAGAATCAGCCCCCTTTCGATTGTGACCTGATTGATAATAGTTTGTTCCCTCCATCTGCATTCCCTGATTACGACAATGTGTGCGGTGACCTCGATTTTGACGAAAACGCACCTCAGGAATCCCTTCCAGAGCCCATGGAAGTTCATCAACTAACTCCCCAACCTTCAACCTCATATGTCAAAACACCCTCGTCCCTGCCTTCGGAAAAAAAAAAAAAAAAAAAGCCACTTTTGAGGAAGAGCAGAAGAACAGCCATGAAAAAACAAGTTGTCCTCAAGAAAAAAATGAATCTGAAGTGAGTAAAGGAAGAACTACTAATTCTGTACCTATCTAACTTTATTATTTTCCTAGTCCTTATATTATTGCGATTTCTGTTTTGCAGATGGCAATGGAAAACAAGAGGGAAATTCACTGGAGTGGTTGATATTCCAGCAAATCCCAGCCTACTTCAACCGTCGATAGCATCTGAGGACCTGGACTTTCCAATGTAATTCTTCATGGTATTTTCCAGCGAGGAAATCATAGATCTTATATTGGACCAAACTAACATTTATCTCACTCAGAAAGCAGGAGGTGTAGCCTTATGCGACATCAGCAGGCAAGACATTTTTGATTTTATTAGTATTGAGCTGTACATGGGGATCATGCAGGCACCTGCGTACACAGATTATTGGGCAGCAAAAACAAGATTCGACCCAATCGCTAACACAATGCCACTGAAACGGTACGAATTTATGAGAAGACATCTTCATTTTGTTGATAATTTCACGGCTAATCAGGGTGATCGCTACAATAAAGTACGAGACTTGTTTGACAAACTTCGTGCAAATTTTTCCAAAATATCGAACACAAAACGACAGTCTGTAGACGAAATGATAATACCATACAAAGGGGTCAAAGCGGGCTCACGCAAACAATACAATCCTAAAAAACCCGCGAAATGGGGATTTAAAGTATTTGCTCGTTGCGGTGAAGATGGTTTTGTTTATGACTTGTTGTTTTATGATGGTGCAAACACTTTTGATGCAATTGACTTCACTGAGATTTAGGAAGGCTTGGGATTTGCGGGTAAGGTGATTGTTGTTCTAGCCAAACCAATTCCTGAACCACAGCAATTGACCGCGATCAATTTCGATAATTGGTTTTCCTCTCTCCCCCTGATGTTTTACTTGAGAGATCATCTGGGCATCCTTTCTTTGGGCACATTTAGGGAGAATAGGTTGGGGACCATAAAACTTCCAACTGAGAAGGAAATGAGCAAGAAGGGGAGAGGATCTGTTGCTCAGGTGTTTGACAATAAGCACAAAATATGTGTTACGAAATGGTATGACAATAAGTAGGTGTTAGTGGCAACTACCTATGTCGACGATAGCATTTCTAAAATCAGAAGATGGTGTAAAATAATGCGCACGAAAATTGAATTACCTTGCCCTCGAGTAATCCTCGAATATAATAAATTCATGGGTGGCGTCGATTTGGCGGATATGCTCGTTGCCCAGTACAGAACAGGCTACCGGTCCCATAAGTACTACTTAGCGTTTTGGTCATAGCTTCTCGATATATCTGTCAACAACGCTTGGATTCTATATCGTAGACATGTGAGAGCAGAGAATGAAAGACAGAAGAGAGAGAAGGTGGAGGAGAAGTTTCAGATGGTGAAGGAGAAACGGTTGACGACATTAAGACTGGATGTAGCAGAGAGTTTGCTTTTTATTGAAAGAGCCCATCGCCCGGGAAGGCCAAGTAGCCAACAGAGCGTCAGTCTCAAAAAATTGTCCCACTCCCACGACCCCACTCTGACAGTACTGTACGACCATATAGCACATTATCCCTCATACGAAACCAGGGGGAGGTGTAAGCTGTGCCAAAATTACACGTGGGTCAATTGCATCAAGTGTAACGTGAGATTATGTATGGTTCGAGGAAGAAACTGCTTCTTAGCATATCATAATAAGTGAATATAATGAGACTAATTTCTTAGTAACTGATTTTTTACTCTGAGACTGTTGAAAGACTGATATGTTTTGTGGGTAAAGAAAGAAGCTACCACGTTTACTTTGTTTTGTAAGTTCTGTTTCGAAATGTTCCTATAAGTGCCTAAAATTTTGATTATGTTTGCTTTGTCTCTAATTTTTTACTCTGAGGCTGTTGAAAGACTGATATGTTTTGTGGGTAAAGAAAGAAGCTACCACGTTTACTTTGTTTTGTAAGTTCTGTTTCGAAATGTTCCTATAAGTGCCTAAAATTTTGATTATGTTTGCTTCGTCACTAATTTTTTACAGTGAGACTGTTGAAGGACTGGTACATTTGTGGGTAAAGAAATAAGTGACCACATTTTACTTTGTTTTGTCAGTCCTCCTTCGAAAAGTTCCTATATGTACCTGAAATTTTGATTATGTTCATTCAACGAAGTATTTATTATGTTATTTTGTATACGAAGTATCGATGTTATTTTAGTGATTCAAATTCCTGCCATGTTAAAGAAAAATTCTAATAAAAAATTTGTTACCATGCCTTATTGAATTATTGATTGATAATTGAACAATTTCCTGCAATTTGGTACCTCATGGTCATTGATGATCATTCGATTTTCATTTTTCCAGTAGCACCGGTATCTCGGCAAAAATGCCCATAACTCATGGTCAGGGGAAAAGCAACGTTTTATATTGCTCTCGCCGTAATCCTGAAGATATTTGGCAATTAAAAAAAAAAATTATTTGGTCAGATTAGACGACTTTCGATTTTCTTGCCGAGATAAGGGTTAATTGTAGAAACATGGCTAAAACCACACGAGACAGTGGATTTACCGGGTTACAAAGTTATTGATCGCTCTGATAGTTAACAACCATGCTCACACGCATATGGAATGATTATATACAGAAAGACTGATATGGCCAATCAGTTTAAAATATCATTTGATTTTAATGAGGAAAAGAAAGGACTTGCTTGTAATATAGCGGTAATAAGAACCCAAACAACTTTCATTTGTGCCATTTACAAACCACCATCAACCCCTTCTAGAGTTTTGATATCACGGCTTGAAGAAGCACTGTCATGTGTTAGGAAGCCCCAAGATACGATTTTAATCATAGGAGATTTTAATAAAGACAGTCTAAACCATTGGTTCCCATCCGAGAGAGCCTTGAAAGTGGTCCGTGAGGGACTTAGAAGAAATAAATAATTATTGAGTAAAATGTAATTTAAAAAAAAAAAAAACTAAATTAAGTTAACAAGTTCGATACGGCGGAGGTAGACGGAATAAGGTAGACCGGTAGAGGTAGACCGGCGTACTCGACGGTAGCCCTACACCGGCCCGTGGTTCCCTCCTCCACCGCGCAGTGGCGCTAGTCTCCCACTTTTATCTCCCTCCTACTGAATAGTGAAGTATTGTGATTGTATCCAGCCACGGTAGTTGAGGAGTAGCTCAATGGATATGAATACAGTCTCGTGAGACAAATGTCGTGTGTTCAATTCCTATTGACCGCTGTATTTTTTTTGCTCGTACAACTCCCAAAATGTACTTCTAAAACGTCATTCTGACCTGCATGTACAACTAATTTGAATTTTCATCAAGGGATTGACTACTTGATGTTATGTATTTTTGAGATGCGAGCGTGTGAGCATCCAGATCACCAAACTATACACATCATTCTGATCTACATGCCCAACTAATCTGCATTTTTACTAAGGGATTGACTACTTGATGTTATGTCTTCTTGAGATGTGAGCTTGCGAGCATCTAGACCACCAAACTATACACATCATTCTGATCTACATGCCCAACTAATCTGCATTTTTACTAAGGGATTGACTGGTACACAATCTCCTCACCAATAAATATATTTTTTCTTGGCATACGGATAAATCCGTAGATTTACATCATACAAGCCCAGACTGATAAAAGAGGAGACTAGCGCCGCTGCGCAGCGGAGGAGGGAACCACGGGCCGGTGTAGGGCTACCGTCGAGTGGCCGGTGTGGTGGGAGTGGGATCCAAACTGGTGTTGGTGGCAGGGGTAGTCTGCAACTTGCTGTGAGCGTGAGTCGAATAGGTCAACAACTACACTATATTAACTACAACTTTCTATCCTTTTGAACGTTTTGATTTTTGTGCTAAGTTTTATAGTGTTTGTTGAGATTGTTACTATTTGCATTCAGTATGCCTCCAAAGCGGAAATATGATAGTGATTATATTAAATTCGGGTTTACGTCGATTGAAGTGAACAAAGAGGTTAGACCTCAGTGTAGGGATGTTGATATCAGAGAAAATATCGATATATCGACTATCGATATTTTAAAAAATTATCGTTTTATTACTTCGATATATCGTAGAAAAATATCGATATTTCGATATATCGGTCATCGATATTTTTTTATTCATCTCAGATCCAAATTCGATTTATAAATACATCAATTTTTGTTAGGTAGGTATAGGTCATAGGTACCTACATAAGAAATCCACTCACACAAAAATGCACATAAATATATATACTAAAAAGTTTAATCATTATAAACAAGTTAATCATTATAAACAAGTTAATCATTATAAAGTTTAATCATGTTAAGAATCATGATAAGTTTAACCATCATAAAAATCATTAAAAAATGCTTGTTCAATCAAACCAATACTTATTCGGGATTGAAGTCAAGAAGACTCGTTGTTTTATGTGCTCCCCAGTAAGCCGACTTCTCAGATTTGGTACACACAGGTTCACCGCTGAAGCAACCCTCTCAGATGATACCGATGAGGCACACGGGATCAAGTACTTCATGGCAATTTCTGAGAGCACAGGGGTAAAGTGGCGACTGTCAATCCAGAATTGTATAGGGTTTGAACCTTTTGCCAGGATGGGTTGGTCCAAATATTGTTTGAAGCCACTCGGGAGGGCCTCCCTTTCAGTTACTTGCTGATGCTGACTCATTGATGCAGTTTTGACAATTTCTTCGTGCCTGTTCCAAATGGAAGGAGGACCCTTATTAAACTGCGTTGAAGTGCGTTGTTGAAGTTCTGGCGATAGCTGTCCCCTCCTTCTATGCTCCGCCCGAATTTCCGCAGAAAGGGCCGACACTGCTTTACCAACTGCCAAAGCGTCTGAGAAATGGAGTTTTTTGAATCGAGGGTCGAGGATGGTGGCTTTTGTCAAAAACAGTTGGTTTTGCAACGGGGCCAATCTGTCTTGTACCCCTTTCAGAAGACTTCTAGCCACTGATTTGCCAACTTGTGTTTCGGGGTATACTTCCTCAACAATTCTTGAAAGACTCTTTGCCCCAGACTGGCCAACTTCTGTTTCAGTTTGCTGGTGTTGGCTTTGATGGGTACTCCATTTCCTGTTTCAGTAGGCTGGCAAGAGGAATAACCAGGCTTGCTGTGACATAATTTTCGCCACTCACATCTTCAGTTGCCTGTTTGAAAGGCTTGAGTAGTGAAATTAACTCTCGCATCACTTTTAGTAAAGATGTTGGGATCATATCGGGAACATTCCGGCTCGAGCCACATCCACTCATTGAGGAGAGGATTTTTGCCTTCGGGCCTGAAAGGTTAACAAAACGCTCCATCATGTCCAGGTTAGAGTTCCATCTGGTACTTACAGCCTGGATTAAAATCAATACCTCACCCTCCTTCTTACCTGATGCCATCTGCTCAGCTCTGAGCGCATCAATGGCGTTAACAGAGTGTTTAAAGAAAGTCACAATAACTTTGGTTTGGTCTGCAAGTTTGCTGAACTCCTTGACGTCTTTGAGAGCTCCATTCACGATTAAATTGATAATGTGAGCCATGCAGCTGATTCTTTTCCCTTCACCCAAAAAACTGTTCACTGCTGCTTTGATATTAGCTCCACTGTCAGTCGTCATGGTTAGGATCTTTTCTTTTTCAATTCCAAAGTCTTCTGTAATTTCGACAAATACTTCTTTGATATTATCAGCTGTGTGAGATACTTGCAAACGTTGCGCGGACAAAGAAATGCTATCCAACACCCCAGCTGATTTATTGAGAAGATGAACGGTCATGACGAGGAAGCTCCTCGTAGAATCAGTGAGTGTTAGGATATCACTCGTCATTGAAACGTGTTCGGCATTTGACAATGCATTTTTCACGATCGCTTTTGTGGTGATGTAACGTTGCTCGACCAATTTAGTTATTGTAAACCTGGAGGGCAGTGGAAAGCGTGGGAGTGCCGTTTTAAAAAAATGTTTCATCCCTTCTTTTTCAACGCATGCGAACGGAAAGTTGTCCTTACAGATCATGTGAATCAGAGCTTGAGTGATTTTTTGGTGTGTTTGCCCACCTTCCACGAAGGAACCTATCTTCAGAATGCAGTCGGAGAGTGTCTGTTGCCTCTTGGGAGGTGCTGGGCTTATAAAAGAAGACTCATCTGCAGATGAAGTACTCGGATTTTGATGAGCCAGTGTCGGTTCATCAAGTGTAGCATCGTCAATCAGAGGGGGATCATCAGTACTATCCTCATCCGTAAGAAGAGAAAGAGATTCTGTTTCTGACTGTGACAGTTCAGAAGAACTTGGTACTGCCTCTGCGTCAGTGGTTGGAGCTGGAGGTGCCTTACGTTTTCCAGCACGAGCCCCTGAAAGCGAGGCAAAAGCACTAGCATGCTTACTTTTGAGGTGTGACGCCAAGTTCGTAGTGTTACCACTCGTTTTGTATCGTTTTCCGCATAAATTACACGTCACGAAGTTTGACTTCGGATCAATCTTCTCATAAAATTTCCAAACTGCAGACATCACAATCACAAGTTGATCACACCAACCAATAAACCAAAAACCAATGCACGAAACAACAAATAATTCCAGTAAAATAAGCACGAGTCAACAGTCTACAACTATAATAAAAAAATACGATGAATGAACAGCTGGCTATACGCTATATTATCACCAAGCAGTGTTTCCAGAAGGCCAGAACCCAGAACCTTCTGCAAAAAAGTACCTACTGAGCAGCCAAAAATTCCCTACCTTTCCCTACCTTAGCCGAAATTCTCCTACTCTCTAATTTAAATGATAATAATTTTTAGGCTGAAAAATATGGACCCGATAGTGTAAAAATATATCGCGATAGAAAATATCGGCCAAAAATATCGATATATCGAGAGGAAAATATCGATATTTCGATATTTTTCATACATCCCTACCTCAGTGCGTAATTTGTGCAGCCGTTCTCAGCAACGAGGCATTGAAACTAGAGATGTGCTAAATGATTACTTTGCCGTACCGGTTACAACGGTTACGATTACAGCTTGGTACCAGTTACTTTTAGTGATTACTTTGTAATCGCGATTACATTTGCGGACACAGCTCCTATCGTAGACTCGAGTACCAGGTAACTGTTTTTGTCTGCCTGTTCTAACGAATACGATTACTTCCTGTAACCCATGTACACTATCGATTCCTGATTACAGTTCTATAACACGAATATATTAACGACTCCTAATGTAGGGAAATAAGACTACTACATAGTTAAAATACAAAATAAAGTTATCTAAAAGTAGAGTGCAGTGAGTGGCTATTTATTACAAATTAAATGGAGATTTTGCTTATATGTAATACAGTTTATATATAATATTTTTGTTTTTATATAATATAGTATTTAAATTACAAACTTATTTTCTTATAAAGCCATTATAGCCTACAAAGTTTCTTACGTTAGAATAGAAGGTGCGACGACATTATGAGTATTACGACTGGCAAGCCAGTAGGCCTAACTCAGTCTGCATTCGCCATTTGGTGCACTGACCCCTAGTTCAGTTCAGCAGGGTACAGGTACAAAGGTCAAAGGATGGGGGTTGGGGTATCGCGTCGCGTCGTCAGTAGTCAGTACACTCTTTGGCTTTCTTGTGGTGAGGTGAAGTAAGCTTGGATTGTAAAATATATTGTGTGTGTGCAGAGTGTATAAAGTGGGAGTTAGTTGCATAGTTAGTTCATAGTGTAATACAGTGTTTTTTTTAACTATAATGGAGCCTCCAGCAGCAAAACGTAAAAAGACAAGTGAGATTTGGAATTATTTTGATCCATCAGGTACGAGTCAAGCAATTTGTAAGCTTTGTAAAAGCAAATTCTCTTTTACTGGTTCTATCTCTAATTTGAAAAAACATATGTTAAGGAAGCATCCAACAGTTTCACTGCCTGCAACAGTAGCATTACCAGCTACCAGTAATGGAGGCAGAACAGATGTTATTACTCAAGAGACACCTATAGTTATCGAGTTTTCACAATCTCAACCAGTAGAGCTTCCCGACACAGATTCACACACAGCTGGACTGTTGCCTGCAGTAATGTTTCAGAGTACAAGTAGGACTACCACAGGCACAGATGTAACAGTCCCTTTGTACACGTTACCATCAAAGAAAAAACAAACACCAATCACATCATTTGTGCCTAAAAAAATCACACCATCGGATAAAAATAAAATTGACTTGGCTGTATTAAAATTGTTTGCCTGGGATTTCCAGCCATTTTCAATGGTAGAGGACAGAGGCTTTAAAAATCTCATGGATATTTGCTGCCCTTCCTACAAAATACCTAGTAGAAAATATTTTTCTAACTCAATGATGCCAGCTATTTTTGAGGAAACCCGCACTACACTTAAACAAACTCTAGAGAAGGAAGCAACAAGTATTTGTCTTACAACAGACATATGGACGTCAAGTAAAAACGACAGTTATATGGGAATCACAGGTCACTACATAACTGAAGATTTTTTAATGAAAACAGTACTTTTTCAATGCTCAGTTTTCGAAGAAACCCATACTGCTAAAAACTTAGCAGACGAAATTTTGTCAGCTATGAATGAGTGGGATATAAAAAATAAAGTATCCATGATAGTTTCAGATAATTGTTCAAACATCACTAGTGCTGTAACAAAAGTATTAAAGATGAAACACTATGGCTGCTATGCCCACAAGCTAAATTTACTTGTACAAGAATCATTACGTCCAGTTGAAGACCTGATAAAAAAAGTCAAAACTATAGTGTCCCACTTTAAACGTAGTAACAAAGCAGTACAAAAACTGGTGAAGTATCAGGAGTTGCAGGGAGTCAAACAGCCTAAAAGGATCTTGCAGGATATTGCTACAAGATGGAATTCTACATTCTACATGTTACAAAGGTTCGTAGATTTGGAAGAGGCGATAAAATATTCCTTAGCAATCCTGGATACCGATTAGACCCCATTAAGTTCGGATGAGTGGGAAATTTGTAAGCAGTTATGTGATGTCTTACGCCCATGCGAGGAAGTCACTAAAGAGATGAGCAGCGAAAAATATTTGAACGCCAGTAAAGTAATCCCAATAACAAGGGGTTTGAAGTCTGCTCTTAAGAAAATTTCTGTTCATGTTACCAAAGAAAGAGTGAAAGACGTGCTTAAGTCCATGCTCAAAAGCTGTGATGACAGATTTCCGAACTTGGAAAAAAGTAAAACCTTAAGTCTTTGTACATTCCTAGATCCCCGATACAAACATCACATGTTTTTAGAAGAATCTACAACCATTGAAATAAAGAAATACCTGTGTGATTTATTAGTTGGAATCATAAATCAAAAAAGAAATGAACGAAATCCAGAGGACCTCAGTGATGATGAAGTTGAAGAATACCAAGAAACAGAATCTACCGAGAAAAAGATTTCAGTTTGGGATGATGTTGAGGAAATAATTGGCAAAGTGAAACCTAAATCCAATCCCACTTCAATTGCAGTCCAAGAGGTAATTGTAATGATTTATTTTTGTAATAATAAGAATGCTTGTGTTTTATACTAGGCCTATGTGCTTAAATATTTGACTAAGAGGATAAACGCAAACTTAAAACCTTAATGTAAATTGTTTGTTGAAAAAAAAAAACATTTATTCATAGCCATTCAATTCATTAATAACTGTTTTCAGGTAAACCCTACCGGTTTAAATTTTTTTAAGCTTAAAACTTTTATTATAAATTGTTTCAGATCCAAAAATACATGGATGACAGTCCAATATCCAGGAAAAAGGATCCACTGGAGTGGTGGAAATGCCATAAGAATATTTATCCCCATCTAGCCACAGTATTTATTCGAAGCTCTGGCATTGTCGCAACATCCGTCCCTTGTGAGAGGATGTTTTCTAAAGCGGGCTATTTTATAAGTGACAGAAGAACCCGTCTAACAACAAAAAAAGTGAATGAACTGATGTTTTTAAACACAAACCTAAAGTAGACTAAGACTTTTAAGACTACAACTCTGGTGAATTGAGTGTAGGCCTAACGTTTTTCGAAAGTCGTTGAGTAGTTTTGTATGTAATTATACCTACATAATTATGACTAATGGCTCTAGTTGATCTGTAAATATTTTTTTGTATTGTGATTGTATGAAGTAATAATTTTGTTATTTCTGTTAATTTGTTCCTACAATATTTACAGCCTAAGTATAAGTACATGTACATGACTGATACATGTGTTATTATTTTCTTAGTTAGGCTATTTGCACTTAAAGGAATCCCAAAGACTTCTGTGATGTAAGCAACCATAAAAAGATTAGATGGTTTGTTTTAAATTGTGGGTATATTATTTATAATATACTTTGTTACCGTACTCTAGTAGATAAGAATTTGTGGTCCTTACTGATTTTTAAATATTACTTTACTTTGTATTTTTAAACAATGAGTTTGTTGTTCTTATTTGCAATACGGTAAGTTGCACCAGATAGAAAAGGCTTATAGTTACTTTTTACTTCCTATGCAAGGAAGGAATATATTTGATTTTAAAAAGAGATTCCTTTTGTTATATATTTAGTTTTAATTTCCAGATAGGCAAGGCTGTAAAGACTTACTTGTAATATCAGGAATCCTAAAAATGATTCATTTGTTTATGTCACTGTAATTTTTTTGTATGTCACTGTAGTACTATAAAAAATGACAACACCTCTAAAACATTTTTATTATGTCAGTTGAATAAATAAAACGAATACGCCATAATTGGAGTTTTTTTTATGAACCTGACTTTAACATTACTGAGTCACAATTTGTTTACCATAACGTTTTATCTACTGTAAGTAGCAAATGTAAAACTCACACGTTTTGTTTGGCATTCAGTAAGTTCAGTAATATGATGAACCAGTATTATTTTTAATGCCTGACCTTAAACATTTAATCCTGTCATGATTACATTTTGTTTTAATATCGAGATAATAAGATGTCTCAAATGATTAATTTAAATACTCGATTCTCATATAATTGAGTACACATAGTAGAGACTATCAAATATTTTGTACTCGCTTGCCGTGCAATTTACTCAGTAGTACCATCAAAGTATAGTTCGGCTCGATTACTAATACAAGTACCAAGTAATCTCCTGTAGATTGACAGAAGTAATCACGAAAACTCACCCTGACCGACCGAACTGGTACTGCTTGAAAGTAGCAGTAGCAAAGTAATCACTTCCCGCGTTCGGTCGGGAAGTGATTACTTTGTAACTGGTACTCGACGCCTAGAGTAACCGATTACTTTTTGAGAGGCAAGTACCAGTTACAAAGTAGCGATTACAGTTACTTGGACCCACCTCTAATTGAAACCCGCAAAATTGGAACGTCGTTTGAAGACAAATCATGCAAACCTGAGTGACCGACCACCTGAATTCTTCGCAGGTAAACTGGAAAATTTAAAGAAAATGAAATTAGGCAAATCTGGGACAGCTTATGAACAGTCAGAAAAACTACCCTCAGCTTCTTTTGAAGTAGCGCACTTGATTGCAAACGCTACTGTCGTTATTTGGGCGACAACAGTACGTTCAAGGAAGACCTTTTAATCACTCAAGATTTGGAGACCACATCTAAGGGCAAAGACGTAATGAAAATAATTTGAGATAATTTAGAAAAGTATTGCCTTGACTGGAATAAGCTAGCAGGATTTTGTACAGACGGAGCCCCTGCTATGCTGGGATCACGTTCAGGATTGGCAGCCTTGGTAAAGGAGAAGAACCCTGCTACAGTAACTATGCACTGTATGATCCATCGTCAAGCGTTGGCATCAAAGACACTGCCAGAGAGCCTAAAAAGTGCAATGGAGATGGTCATATGGTCAATGCAGTCGAAAGAAGCTCACTCAACAGTCGTGTTTTCAAGAAGTTGTGTGCAATGTTAGACTCTGAACACGAAACACTTTTCTTTCATACTGAGGTGCGTTGGCTTTCAAAGGGAAATATGCTGGAGCGCTTATTTGAGTTGAGAGAAGAGTTGAAAGTGTTTTTTATTGAAACAAAAATGCAGCGATTCTTGGAGGATTTGTGTGATCCAACTTTTGAGGTACAACTTGCGTACCTAGTCGATGTTTTTGTACATTTGAACCAACTGAACTTGCAGCTTCAAGGATCAGGAAATGACAAGTTGAAGGGTGTTGGTAACACTTTTGATTTTGAGGACAAACTCCATGCGTTTTTGTGCAAACTTGATCTGCGGATGAAAAAGATTGAAGAGCAAAACTTTCAATCCTTCCCGACTTTGAAACATCTGGCGGACAACAAGAGCTATTCTTCTCATGTGGATAAAATTCTACCAAACATCCTCACACATTTAGGAACGCTTAAAGCAGAATTTTCACAATACTTTCCTGAGTACGACAAAGAGCCTTTGTTGGACTTCGAAGCAGAAAACCTAACCACTTCCTGATCGCTGCTAAGAAAACTAGGGAGTTGGAATCAACAAGAATCGCAATATTTCTAAATCAGCTAGGCGAACGAGGATTTGAACTGTTTAATACATTCGAGTTCCTGAAAGTGGGATTGAAGCTTCTCGAAACCAGTCTGATTCGTAGAACTCCCAGCTGAGTTCGGTGCAGCAATTGAATGGCTGCCACAAACAACGTTGCAACAGACATTTTTGTCAAAGTGAAGATTGTACTGGAATAACGTTGTATCATGCAGAAGGGACAAGTTAGGATGGTGAGGGAAATATTTTATAACTTGTTGGCAGTCCTGGGAGCCAAGACATTTGGCGTCGCGTAGATGAAAGTTGTAACAGTTGTCGCCATGATTTCACCAGATGTTGTTTGTGTGACTTCAAGTGGAGGAAAACGAATGAACAAAGGGAGAAAAAGGAAAATACAAATGATTGAGTGGAAGGACATTAAGCGGAAGAAGTTAAGGGACAGTGGAAACCCTTACATTAATAGTTCATATCAGTTCTGCAAGTCGAGCAGAAATCGCGAGTTGGTTTATCAAACTGAAGATACGTATAGTTTTAGCGGAAAGGAACATTTGGTTCGATCAACAGTGTCATTCCAAATTTTGTACGAATCCAATGTAAGCACCCTTCAGGTGCTGCAGTCCGAATTATTAATGAGGCTCAAATCAAGCTTGACAAAAGTGAACTCCATCGTTGGTATAGTGTTTGTAATATTGCCCGGGAAAAACTGTACTATATGTTTCAAGAACTCACCACCTGCTACATCTCCGGTGAATGGGAACTTATCGAGCAGTATGCAGTCGAAGCCGCACGGAAGAAAGGATTGGCGAAAAAGAAGATTCTGCAAGGTAAATTACAACAACTTTTGAAGACCAAAAAGCCAGTCCCTAAGACTCCAGCTCCACCAACAAGGTCTCACCCATTCTTCAAAAAAGTGGAGAACCTGTCCGATGTCGTATTTTCTCCGGCAGAAGTATCCCTTCTTGAGAAAGGGTTGAAGCATAACCCATGTTTCTCCCTTGGAACTCCAGCGACTCGGGACTTGGCATCTCCGTCGAGGCTACGAATGGACCATCTGTCACCAAGATGCTTTGTGATGAATTCAACGATAATAAAGTACAATTCATAATAATATTTTAATAATATAAATTTATAATATTTTTAACAGGATGGCTTCAACCTTCTTCAGAGGAAGATGTGAATAATGGTAAAGGTGAAGCTTATTGTAAACTTTGCGAAACCAATCTCAGAGCCCACAAAAATGATTTGTTGTCTCATCGCAAAACGGACAAACACAAAGGAAAAGAAAAAGTACTCGAGAAGTCTCAGCCAAAATTAAAAAACTTTGGTAAATATTTTGCATTTTGTTATTAAGTTTGCTTCTACATTTTAAAATTGTTCATTATTTGGTTTTCTTTATTTTTACGTTTAGGTTTTGTTCAAGTTGAAAACACGGAAAAAGTGAATGACATTAAACTAGCAGTGTTTACTGCGATGCACACGTCTATACTGACTATTGACCACCTTGGAGAGCTTTTGCGAAAGTTAGGCAAGGGGAGCAAACTGGAAAATTTGAAATTGCACCGTACGAAGTGCTCCGCGCTAATTTCACAAGTTATTGGTCCATCAATGCTGCAAGAAATCGTTGACGACCTTGGCAACTCACCGTACACGTTGATAGTTGACGAGTCAACAGACGTCTCAACTGTCAAATTTCTGGCCTTATGCATTTCATACTTCAGTCGAATGAAAAACGACATGATCACAGAGTTCTTAGGATTGGTACCAACTCCACTGACCACTGCCAAAGCTTTGTATACTGCTGTTACTGAATTTTTAAATCAAATTGGAATCCCACTCAAAATGATGACATCACTTGGCACAGACGGAGCGCTGAATTTATGTGGGAGTAAGAACTCTTTGTTTACATTGCTGAGGGATAGAAATTTGCCAGAACTGCAACTCATAAAGTGCATTTGTCATGCCATCGATAACTGTGCATCAAATGCACAGTGGCATATACTATGATCCGGTAGGAAAGTAGGGGAGAGTGGGGAACAGTGAGACCAACTACATTTAAAAAAAGAAGAAGCGCGCCAGCGCTTCCTAGCATGATTTTTGAGAACTACTTGACCTTCCCCACGATTTTCAACAGTCAGTTGCCAGTTTCCGCGCAACGTAGGTGTCTTGGCGGCATCTCCCTGCGGCAAGGTAAGATTATCGTCTTTTTCTCAACATTTTTGAACCTGAATAAAGTAGAATTTAACTGCTTTCAATTCAATAAAATTGAAACTTTTTGACAGTGATTCGGCTATTATCAACGGTTTATTTGTGATCCAAGCAGTACACTTAGCCCTTATCGTTCAAAAGAAAATTCAATATGTCCGAGGAAAGACCATTGGGAGAACAGAACACTGAGACTGCTTCAGTGATACATCTTTTGCCACTGTCTCTGTTTGGACCTAGAAGCTCCGAAGTAAGATCCATTTACTATCCATCTGTACTGCTCCATGTAGATCCATGACCTATCTGAGATTCGGTGTGGGATATTCCCTATTTGGGATAGTATTTTCCTTCTATATTACTAGCCGCTCCGGCTCGCTACGCTCGCCTCCACGTCCAGCCGGGGGGCAAGCCCCCCGGACCCCCCATTAAGTTGCTCGCTTCGCTCGCAACGTGTGGCGTGTAGGGAATATTGCTCGCTTCGCTCGCAAAGTCTGGCATGTAGGATATGTTGCTCGCTTCGCTCGCAAAGTCTGGCATGTAGAAAATGTTGCTCGCTTCGCTCGCAAAGTATGGCATTTAGGGAATTTTACTCGCTTTGCTCGCAAACGGTAGATCCCTAAGGGTAGGTTTAACTTCTGTAGGGGATGCTGCTCGCTACGCTCGCTTGAGGAAGTTATACTGCCCACCCAACTTGGCAGACGTTTTTTTCTGTTGGGGAATTCTTACTTACAAATTAAATCTTATAAAACTACGTGGAACCACGAAAAGTTTATTAGGGGATGTTGCTCGCTTCGCTCGCAAGTCAGTATTTATTCTGTAGAGGATGCTGCTCGCTTCGCTCGCTTGAAGAAGTTATACTGCCCACCCAACTTGGCAGACGTTTTTTTCTGTTGGAAATTCTTACAAACAAATTAATTCTTATAAAACTACGTGGAACCACGAAAAGTTTATTAGGGAATGTTGTACTGCCCACCCAACTTGGCAGACGTTTTTTTCAGTTGGGGATTCTTACAAACAAATTAAATCTTAGAAACTACGTGGAACCACGAAAAGTTTATTCGGGGATGTTGCTCGCTTCGCTCGCAAGGTATACCTGTATATGTGTAGGACAAAGTCCGTATTTATTATTTGAAATGGCTCTCGCTTCGCTCGCAAGGTATTGCGTAGAAGTGCAAATGGGAACCCCCCTGTGAGGGTCCCTTCAGGTAAGCAACGTTGTGTAACGGCGGCCCGTGGTCGATTAATTTCTGATGTTAAACGCTTCCCTCGCAATTCCCCTCCCAATTTGACCTACTTTCCGTCACTTTTTTCGATATCCGACTTCGGATTCAGATTCGGCGGGATCAAAGCTGTATTTCGCCCACGAAAACCGTTCCGAAAAACGTACCTTTATGGGGTATATTTTAATCGGAAAAAACCAAGTTTTTCGGCGGACTTTTCGAGAAAACGGGTCCGTACTCTCGCATTTTTTTAACGCATTTCCCGATACTTTTTTCGCGATCCGATCGCGCCGTCGTCTTCCTCGTAGGAAAACCTACGAAACCCGTATTTTTCCGGAATTGTCAACGGCCGTTTAGAGGGGTAGGGGAAGCGGGGAAGTCCAAAAAGTGCACATTAATTCTTACTTCGACCCCCCTCCCGCCCTACGGCCCATGGTTCGGGTGGGATTAGAAAATTTTAAATTCGCTTATACACCCGTTCGGAAAATCCCAAGAAGATCCCCCACTCGTAGACTCCCGCCACCCAGCCGTTTGGCCGTGCAGAGACACGACAGACAGAGCGACAGACAGACGGAGTTTCATTCTTATTAATAATAATAGAGATAGAGATTAGTACCATCGAACTAAAACACCTGGAATGCTATCTAGGCGGGCGGGGATAGGGCCCCGGCGGTCGGGCCTCGTTCGGCCTACCCCCACTCCGTGGGGGGTTCTGAACCTGTCGTGTGCCGTGTTTACAATGCAATGTTCACATTCATTGTTTGTGATTCGACGTACAAGTTCAAATTGGAATAACTATGGATCGCACTTCATCGGAAACGTTTAGTAGCTTTTCCCGCATCATGGTGAAGACGTGTGCGGCATATTCTTGCTCGAACAACTGTCAGAAGGGAAATGGCATATCTTTCCACACGTAAGTTACCTACCTACATAACTCTCTGCATATACCTACGTATAATAATAATCTATTACGTTTAGGTATTATTGTTTCATGACGGTAACATTTTTTGTATCATTCCAGATTTCCAAAGGACCCAGAACTTCGCCAAAAATGGGTAATAGCTACGAAGAGGAAAGACTTTTCTCCCACTAGTGACACAAGGCTATGCTCAATGCATTTTAGTGCTGATGCATATCAGTTGAGACCAAATGCGTCATATCCACTCCTTAAATCAGATGCAATACCAACAATTTTTGATTTTCCACCTCACCTCGCCCCACCACCACCTAATAAGAGAAGAATTCGTGCGAGACAGCAGGTAGTTATGAAATCACAATCTCTAGAAGGAAGGTAGGTACCCAGTGTAGCATTTCAGTAAAACGTATATTTGATTATTCTATGTTTTTAATCTCATCATATACCTATTTATATTGATAATAAAGTTTTTATTAAATGCAAAATTTTGTTTTCTGCTTCAGATTGACAAAGAGTGTTCTAAACAACAGTCGCCTAGCGACAACCAGCTCAATGATATAAGTGAAGAAGTCACTACAGCGACAGATAGTACAGGAACTTCAGAGGCGATAAAAAGAATCTCAGCGGAATGCCAGACAGAAGTGAGTGAAACTAAACTTAAGTTTTAAAAGTAGGTATTTCCAAAACATTCAAATCATTTGATGCTCTATTTTTGTTGATTTTTAGATTGTACCCCAAACTCCAACCAAAGCTCGATTACGCCGTGACATTAAAATATTAAGGCAGCGATTGAAGCGAGACCGAAAAATTACATATATGTCAGATATCATTAAAACTCTCAAAGACAATGTGAACGCTCCAGGCTCGTTGACAGATATATTGGAAGCCAATTTTTCAGGTTTTCCTCTTGAGCTGATTACCAACATTCTTAACAATAAACAGAAAGGTAAACGCAAACGATTTAGTGATAAAATGAAGGAGTTTGCTCTGACTGTTTATTTTTATTCTCCTAAATCCTATAATTTTTTAAGAGGCTTAAATTTTGTTTTGCCTAACCCATCAACATTGAGAAAATGGATTTCTGGTTTTAACTGTAAACCCGGGTTTCTAGAAGAAGTTTTCCTGTACCTCAAAGCAAATTTAGGCAGCAAACCTTTTTTAGAGGAAGTGAGTCTAGTCTTTGATTCCATGAGCATAAGGAAACAAGTAATTTATGATGATAAAATTGGAAGAAATGTTGGATATGTTGATGTTGGTGGAGCTCTAAAAGTGGAAAATCACGAAAAATTGGCTACAGAGGCCTTGATTTTTCAAATAGTTGCCTTAAGAGGTCATTTCAAATGTGCAATAGGGTATTTCTTCATTAATAAACTTAATTCCACATTTCTATCTCAGCTCATCAAAATGAGTAGGTACCTATTGTAAAACTTGACCAAGTTGGCGTGAAGGTTCACAGTGTAACGTTTGATGGAGCCAGTTCCAATGTTAGTGCTGTAAATAAATTAGGCTGCAATCTTCCAAAAAAACCGTTTTTTCGCATCGATGGAATCGACCAGGATGTCTGTGTAATAGTTGACGCTTGTCACATGTTGAAATTGTGCAGAAACACCCTCGCAGACAAGAAAGTGATAAAGTCGCCTAATGGATTAATTTGTTTCAAATTCATCGAAAGATTGAATATATTACAAAAAAAAAAAAAAAAAGAAAAATTAAAATTCAAAAACAAATTGTCTGACAAGCACGTATTTTATAGAAATAGAAAGATGAATGTGAAGATAGCTGCACAAACTCTGAGTTCAAGCGTAGCTGATGCCATAGATTTCTTACGCTTCAAACAACATCCAGATTTCATCGGAAGCGAAGAGACGGTTTTTTTTCATTAAAACCATTGATAAACTGTTTGATTATCTGAACAGCCGCGATCCGTTCGGAAAAGGGTGTAAAGCGCCCGTAACATTTAAAAATAAAGATAGAGACAACGATCAGCTGACCCAGGTAATAACATATTTGAACAGCTTAACCATTGAATGTGTGCCTATACTCAATCATCCGCGGAAAACATTCGCTCTGGGATTTATATCTGACATGTATTCAGTACAAATGTTGAGAGACAATCTTTTATGTTCTGATGATTTCAAGTATCTCCTTACGTACAAATTATCGCAAGACCACCTCGAGTTGTTTTTCTCTTGCATTCGTAGCCGTAATGGGACTAACAATTCCAACGTAAAGCAATTCACGTGGGCAATTAGAAAACTTATGTTCAGGAATAGTGTGAGGGCACCTGAAGGGAGTAACTGCATTGAATTTGAACCCAACCATAATTTTTATGTAGCTGATTTTACTCAAGCTAATGTGTTCATATTTCTCTAATACATTCCCAGTTCCTATAATATGCACGTCTAACCTTTGAATAAGGATCGGTAGATTGTATGTTAGTATGTTGAACAACAGCACCTGGCGCCTGATCAGAATAAGGATTTGGGACTTAAGGTAAGTTTCCTTCACATTTTAGTCCACATTATCGTTTGTACATATATATTAGCTTTGTTTTTACTTACATTATTGGAAGTAGGTAGCAATATTTCCACCCCAGTCAAACACTGTGGCGAATTTGCAATCAAAATCCTCTACAGATCGTAATTATGAGGATATGGGGATTAGGGTGTTCATTAAAAGTTTGGGGAGAGACACCCCCTCACTTGAAATTAACACAAGTTGCTAAAAACGGGAAGGGAACTCATAAATTCAACCCTGAAATTTATAGCAAATACGAATGGATCACTGAGTACACTAGAAAGAATGCTTTGTTTTGTTTCATTGCTTAATACTAATATTAGGTGGAGATGGGTTGTGGAGTCAGAATGGTGTGACTGATATAAAACATCTGACAGATCGGATTAAATCTCACGAATCTAATTAAAAAAATCTCAATAACGTCACAGAATTAGCTTTGATTGGCCGCACTAACATAGCTTAACAGTTAGATTCAGCTCATCAACTTGCTATGCTAGAAACACAATGAGCAAGTTGACAGAAATCGATAAATACTTCCTGAAATTATTGATTGCATCAAGTTTCGTGGTTTTTATGAAGTAGGATTCAGAGGCCACGATGAGAGAGATGGTTCATTGAACCGAGGAATTTTTCTGGGCTTAGTAACAAAATCAGCCAAAACTGAAGGCATTTTGAGGTCACATTTGGAAAAAGCTACAGTGTTCAAAGGCACCTCCAAAACCATACAGAATGAGTAACGAAAACATCTCTGATCAATATTTTCAGTAGAATATTGATCATTCTGGATGTGTTGCATTCATGAACCATCCCCCTCCTAGGTTCATGGTTGCATTGAAGAAAAAGGTTATACATAAGTGAGTAGTGGTTGTGGAGTTAGACAACATTTCTATAGCCTTTTGAAACAATTTTTAATTGACGTATGACGTCACACTTCTATCATTTCATCATAATTTAATTTGAGTTCTTTAATATTCCTTCAGAATTACTTCTCCTAAGTAGTTGACTAGTGCAATACAATCCAAGCCTTGATAATTTGACATGGATATGTCTTTGCTCTGGGGGTCAACCAAAAATTTCCGTGACGCAAAAAATGTGTCACAATTTCAGTGTTTTTCACGTACAACCAATCCGTTGCTAGGGGAATGGAACTTCCGTAGTTTTCATCGCAGAGAAATCGTTCGCCACTCGTTGGAAAGCGCTTGATTTATGTGATAAATGTTCACATCTCAAGCTACCAATTTCCCCCTCCTTACGTACCTGGCTACATTCCTAAGCTAAGTTGATTGGACTATAAACAATTTTAATAATCCGGTTACAATATTCTTAACGTAAAGCAATAGCATCATTTACTCCACTCCAAAGGAAACATTATCATCCTCTTGACAACAGTCGACTGTAAACAACAACTCATCGTACTGGCTTCTCTCCACAGTTATTTTTAAAATTTCTATAAGTAAACCGTTGTTTTGTTGGAATTATTCGGGATGCGGCCCAGGGCTTTATTTGATAACGTATCGTCCTCTTACTGAGGACATCTTCAGATCTTGCTTTCTTGACATTGAGTTGACTTGGTGAGCCACTGTTTTTGTTGACAAATCCGTTATATTCGGATGTTTATAAATTTTTTCCCTGGGCCGAATCCCGACTAATTCCACAAAACCGACCAAACTACCAACATAAGTAAACCGGTTATAATGTTGTTACCTAGTTAGTGAAAAGCAATAGCATCATGGGAAAGACTCATGCTGAACGTAAGCGAGAATCACGAGTGTGGACATTACAAAAAAAGGTGAATGCATTAATTGACTCATTGCCTGGTACATCATCTATGACCGAAGAGGAAAAATTAGATTGTTATTATCAAATGAAGGCAGAAGAAAAACAGCAGAAGAAAGCAGAGCGAGAAACGAAGAAGCAGGAACAGAAACGAAGAATGACTGGTGAGCGAAATAAGGAATACCGTGCCCGCAAGAAAGTAGAATTAGCTACGCGTTCGAAAGTAGAAACAACACGTAAACGCAATGCCGCCGATGAAATCTCTGTCGATCCAATATTTCTTGAACCACCCCAGAAATTGTTTGTTGACGAACTTCTCGTTGCTGATTGTGAATTCGATCGCCGTTTCAATCAGAACAGATTCGGAGTTTCTTGCGCTGTTTGTGATCGACTCTGGTTCCAACGTGACATGAAGAGCATTCCTTCGAAAGCCTCGAATATTGTGCGTGAAAAATACCCAAACATTTGTATATCTACTGCGAGCGTGTGCGGTACTTGTTACAAATTTTTGCTGGATAGAAAAATTCCGCGTTTGGCTACTATTAATGGTTTTCGATACCCTCCATTTCCTTCTGAGTTACCACCGCTCGATCCTGTATCAGAGCGATTAGTATCACCTCGTCTTCCGTTTATGCAAATTCGTCGATTGCGTTTCGTACATGGTTCCAAGGGGATAATAGGTCAAGTAATTAACATTCCCGTAAATGTGAATTCAATGGTTTCAGAATTGCCTCGTCAACTGGAGGATGATCGAGCATTCAATGTACACATCAAACGGCATCTCATTCACAAATCAACCTACTTGAAGGGTTATGTGAAGAAGTCGGTGATAAAAGCGTGGCTTAGATATCTCGTTGCTAAACCTTTGTACCGTATGAATGGAATTTGCATAGATGAGTCTTTGTATAGCGAATATGATATTTCTCCTGCTTTGGCACCCGTTCCCAAGGCAGAAGCTGATGCATCTGCTGAACCAATGATTCAATATATTTCTGAAGAACCAACACACGTGAACGATTTACTACTTGCGAAACAACACACATTAATGTGGAGCGAGGAGCAGTATCTTGAGCTCGCACCTGGGATGAATACACGTCAACTGTCACTTCTCTTTGACGAGCATGCTGAGGAGCTCTCCTTCCCTTCTATATACCTAGGTGAACCTCGTAAGTATATTATCGAGGGTGTAACTCCGTACATGATGGCTAGTAGTGAAATCCGTCGTACCGATCGTCGTGGAGTAAAACCGGAACACATATTGTATATGACAATGAAAGTTATGCGTATGCGATTGACAGAAAGCATATATTGCACATTCAAAGCTAGTGATAATTTGAAGAAATTGACACGTGGAAACGTTGAAGATGTTAACTTTGTCAACAACATGATTGAAAATAACCTTTCCTTTCTAAAATCGATTCCTAACAGTGTGCAATATTGGATGGCTAGGAAGAAAGATGTGTTTGCCATGATCCGGCAGTTGGGAAAGCCTACAATTTTCCTCACATTAAGCGCTAGTGAATACGGATGGTCTGACTTGCTGCGGTTACTTTATCGTTTGGAAATGGGAAAGGAGTGGACGGATGAAGGTGACCCAGCAACATCAATGGGTTCTGATTTACGGACAACGCTTGTAAATGAGGACCCGGTAACGTGTTGCTTATATTTCAATAAACTTGATACAATAATGTTCATCCTCAAATCAAAGTCGTACTCTCCGTTTGGTCGCTACCGCGTTGTTGATTACTTCAAGCGTATTGAGTTTCAGCAGCGTGGTAGTCCACATGCACACATTTTACTGTGGCTCACCAATGACCCAAAGGAACCAGTTGACGAGAAAATGCCTGTCACTGTACAGTTAATTGATTTACTCATCAGCGTTGATCAGAGCCGTATTGAACAAGAGAGATTTCAGATACACAAACATACATTCACCTGTTATAAACGGGCCAAAGATGAGGAAAATAAACGTTGTCGTTTTGGCGCACCATTCTGGCCAATACAATCTACAATGGTACTTTTGCCTATGACGAAAGAAGATGGTCGTCGTGATCAACTAAGGCAAAAATATGCTGATATGCATCGTTCTCTCGAGTTTGAAGAGTTTGATTCGTTTGATGCTTTTCTTCAGCACCACTGCATTCACAATTATAACTACTACCTAAACATTCTCCGTGCTGGTATTTCTCGTCCTCGTGTCTTTCTTAAAAGAACTATTCAGCAGCGATGGATGAACACCTTTAATCCGTGGATTTCGAAAGTATTGCGTTCTAATATGGACATACAATTTATCTTGGAGGAATATTCTTGTGCCACGTACGTTGTTGAGTATGTAAACAAAACAAATAGGGGAATAAGTAACTTACAACGGGAACTTATTAAGCTTCGTGATGAATATCCCGACAAAGACTACAGTGCTCTGCTGACTGAAGTTGGTTTGAAAATTTTGAATGCGGTAGAAATATCTTCACAGGAGGGGGCGTGGTACTTGCTAAATTTACACATGAGCGAGGGTAGCCGTAAAGTTGAGTATATTCCCACAGTGTGGCCACATGAGCGTCAACTTGTTCGCAAATCGAAGAAACAAATGGATCATGAGAAAGTGGACAGTGAATCAACTAATATTTGGTATAAAAATATTTTAGAAAAGTATGAATCTCGTCCAGAAAATATGGCGACTACATCACTTGCGCAGTTTGTGGCTAATTTTTATCAGGATCGTAACAAAGAGAACTACAAACGTAGAGCGATACCAAAAGTCCTGCGTTACCGGAATTATGAGCTTACAGAAATGGATGAATATAAACGAGAAATGGTTTTCCTCCACCTACCATTCCGTAATGAAGAGGTGGATGTGCTTGATAATAATCGTTATCGATCTCTTTACGACCAACACGAAGCATTCATTATGGAAGCACGTAAGGAGTTTGAATCCAATTTAGATATTTACAAAGTTATTGAAGAATGTAGGCGCCTCTGTACTGAAGATGAAGACAACCTTGGCAAGGATGAGAATGCTCCATCTGAGGAATATGCCAAGAGCAAGGTAGTAGATGAGGATTTTGTGCAAAACATACGAGATAGAATAGATGACGATATTCGTATGCACCTAATGGAAAAGATGTCTTCAGTTGTACGTAAACGTGAGAATGTAATGTCGGCTGAACAGTACTGTGAGGCAATGCGCAAAACAAATCAGCGACAACGCGATCTCGTCCTCGAAGCGATTCATCGCATCTTTGCTGATGGTGAACGTAAACCGCTACAGATTTTCTTAACTGGCCCAGCAGGAAGTGGTAAAACCTTTACAATGAAAATGTTGATGGAAACATATAATCGCTTTTCGCAACAGCACGATAATGCGTTCAACGCGTATATTGCTTCTGCCTCGACAGGAATGGCTGCATCCGCAATCAATGGGTCTACAGTACATGCAGTCTTTCGTATCGGCAACTCACAAAAAACAAGTGGTCTCTCTGTTGAAGCACTCAATGCATTCCGCACAGCATTTGCCAATGTTCGCATTGTCTTCGTAGATGAATGCAGTATGATTGGTTCTGCACTCCTTGGACAGATCAACTCACGTTTGCAGCATATACTAAACGATCACGAACGACCATTTGCAGGTATGGATATGGTCTTCACAGGTGATTTGCGTCAACTTCCGCCTGTTTGCCAGACACCGATCTACAAACGCTCGAGAACAAATTTCTGCTGCGAAATTGTTTGGCAATCGCTCGACTACTACCCACTCGTACAAGTAATGCGACAAGCCGACGTTGCCTTCTCATCTGTCCTTACTAAGATTGGCAATGGCCAGCCCTTAATTCCTGAGGAGAAAGCAATGATCGAGTCTCGTTTTGTAGAGCGTGAATTTGTTGATCGCGAGTTCCCTGAATCTATTCGTCTTTTCTTCCGTACACTCGACGTTGACCACTTTAATATTGACTCTACTCGCGGAGCAGATATGATACAATATGTGGCTGAGGATCACTACACCGGCTACCGTACAGCCGAACAACTAGCTAGTGCTCGTGCAAAAGTTCATAAACTCAAACCAGATGAAACCGGTGGTCTACCATACATGCTTCGTCTTCTCATTGGGAAACCATACATGGTTAGAGCAAATATCGATGTGCTCGATGGTCTTGTCAATGGTGCGATTGGAACTTTACGCTACATTGAACGCGATGTTGAAACCACCACGATAAAACGGCTATGGCTGTCGTTTGGGGACCCAAAAATTGGTCGTTTACTGCGCAAAAAAGCTCAAGCGCATATACTTGCCAACTCACACCTTCATCAGATGTGGGTACCAATAGCGTCCCGTACTTGCAACATACAAACAACGAGTAAAATTATTACTTGTAAGCGCCGGCAGTTTCCGCTTGTAGAAGCTTGTGCAATTACAATCCACAAGTCGCAGGGCAGTACATACGATATAGTTGTGTATGAATACAGTAGTGGTCATGAACAACAGCTTGTGTACGTTGCTCTATCTCGCGCCACCTCACTTAATGGGTTATATCTCACAAATCGCAACAGGGACCATACATTTTACCACTCTCGGGGTAAAGAAAACCAGGAATTAAAAAATGAGTTTACTCGACTTGAACGTCATCGTTTACAAACTATAAGTGATACGTGCCGCGAATTTCTCGATCGTTCTACGCAGACTGATTATCCTACCTCACTTTCATTAGCCACGCTCAATACGCAATCGTTGAAAGCCCATTTGTGGGATATAAGTTCAGATTTTGTGCTCCCGCGGTGTAAATTACTCTCACTCTCAGAAACGTGGATTGACAACAATTTTCCGATCGAAATACCTGGATTTTTTACTGTTTCGCGCTTCAAACGTAGTACTGTTCGTTCGGGTGGTGTTGTAATCTGCGAAAATATGGATCATTCTAACGCTTTACAATCCATCAAACACGAGCTTTTGAAATTTGATAAATCACAGAATCAAATAAAAAATATTGCTACAGCCCACGATGGCGTCGGTGATATCTGTGCTGTCGAGACAACTATTAATGGAAAACGCGCTCTCCTAGTCTCTCTTTACATTTCACCAAATACCTCATTTGACAAAATTCGAGATTTCATCACGTTTAACTTGATGGCATATAGCCCACAATTTAAAGGTTTGTTCAAAGAACTCGAAACCTATAGTTATCATGATATACCTATGCTCATTAGCGGAGACTTTAATTTAGATTTACGGGGACCACGTGGACCACAGCTTATACAATTCTTGCGCGAAGATCTTGGACTAGCAAACAACAATGATCCCACTATATCTACAACCCGTCATTCAACGTGTATCGACGCCATCTTCTCTCGCAATATTGATGAACTTGAAACACTTCAGTACGTTTCATACTTCACTACACACCATCCCCTATTGTCTATAACTTCGAGTTCTACTAATATTGAATCTTAACTTATTTCTTAACAATATATCTGTTAGTCATACATTTTGAATGCCTCCTTATTTGGCGTGGATTTCTCACGTCCCTCAATTTTGACATGGATATGTCTTTGCTCTGGGGGGTCAACCAAAAATTTTCGTGACGCAAAAAAGATGTCACAATTTCTAATGATGTTCACGTACAACCCAGCCGTTGCTAGGGGAATGGAACTTCCGCAGTTATCATCGCACAGAAATCGTCGCCACTCGTTGGAAAGCGCTTGATTTATGTGATAAATGTTCACATCTCAAGCTACCAATTTCCCCCTCCTTACGTACCTTGCTACATTCCTAAACTAAGTTGATTGGACTATAAACAATTTTAATAAGCCGGCTACAATATTCTTAACGTAAAGCAATATCATCATTTACTCCACTCCATAGGAAACATTTTCATCTCTTGACAACAGTCGACTGTTAACAACAAGCAACAACTCATTGTACTGGCTTCTCTCCACAGTTATTTTCAACATTTCTATAAGTAAACCGTTGTTTTGTTGGAATTAGTCGGGATGCGGCCCAGGGAAAATAAATGAAATTATTTCATTTATTGTTTTATTTTATAACGTTTCATCCTCTTACTGAGGACATCTTCAGATCTTGGTGTGTCCAGGAAAAAATTCCCCCAACCAAAGACATATCCATGTAACATGGTATCTGCTTGTAAAGCAGATAGTGGAACTCGTTTACGAGTTCTAGTTTCGTTTCTTAATTGACCATTTGGATTTGGTTTGAGGTCCAGAAAAAATAATGGGTTTTTTTAATACTTCTAATAATAAAGTAGTGTGGGTGTTTTTCTCGTTAGGATTGACGATAAACAGCCAGTTTTTTTTATTGGTCCTATTGCAACGTACCTACGTCCATAATAATTTTTCTCAACTCTTTCCATGTTAGTTCGTCACACCTGGTTCCATGAACATAATATCCATCGTAACCCAATAGTATAGTATCCAAACCAGCATGTAAGCCACAACCAACCAACAAATACGCAGAAACGTTGCAATAGGACCATTAAAAAAACTGGCTGTTTATCGTCATTCCTAAAGCCGGTTTCACATGGAGCGGTACGAGCGTAACAACCGGAAAGACGGAAGGCCGGAAAACCCAGTGGAGGGGGTTGCGGAATGCGGCAGGGTGTTCACATGAAGCGGCACCTTGGTGAACGGAATCATAACCTTCCTACTGAAACCCTCTCTCATCTGAAACCTCTACTTGCGGTTATCAACATTTCTGTCCAATGAGCTTGCGCTCCGCTCGACGGAACGCGGCAACGGTATAAAAATTTCTACCGTCGTCCGCTGACCGCCCATTCCGGCAGGGCCGCCACATCTCCAAGTCGGGCCCGGAACCAGATTCTGGCCACGCCCCCCCCCCCCTTCTTTTTTTTGTCGCGCCACTTTTACTAGAGATGGCTATGATAATTGTTAAAAAAAAAAAAAAAAAACTATTAAACCTTCTCTAACCAAACGAAAAAGTTCCAGTCATGCAGCATGATCGTATGAGCGAATTTTCGTTAATTATTGTGAATACTATAGTGTTACATTGTGTTGAAAATTGAGTACTTTGAGTGAAAAGAAGTTATTATCTACCAATTTCATTGCAAAATTTTAATTATTCTGGACGTCTTAGACGCTAACGTTTACGATATTCACATTATGATTTTCGGCCTTCCATCACTTAGCAACGCTCAAGTTGAAATTTACTGTCTGCAAAATAAATGTTAACTATTAATTTAATTGCTCAAATTCGTCATATTGTCTGCAAAAAATTGTTAACTATCAATTTTATTGCTGAAAAATGTGTTCTAAATAACATTCTATTATTTAAACAAAGATACCTATTGGATTTCTAGAATTTTTTACATTTTTATCGATTTTGTAGCACATTTTAATGAAATTTAATTACAATTTTGAGCATAGGTTTGAGCTTTAATTTTTAAATTACCAACTTCATAGTTGATAAACTTTATTTGAGTAATATTCTGCTAAAAAAAAAAAAAAATAAAAATAAAAACACCGATGTTTAGCCTTTTTTTGTCATTTTTTGTGATTTTTTTAAGTACATTTTTTGAAGTTTGACCAATTTAATGCGCTCAAAAAGTGTTGTCCAACGGACTCATCCTTTCTTTTGAAATGCTTGATTTTTTGGCGAAAGAACGAAGTTTTTATCTCAATTCTATCGAGAGTTATCGTCTGGAATGACACATACATATAAAAAAGCGTTAACATCCAGGAATCATTTCAGAATGCCTCAAACCAGATTTCGATGAAGAAAATTTTTGAAAATTTTATTTTAAAATTTTCTAAGAAAATTCGCTAAAATCATTTATAATTTCTACCAAGGTTCAGTGTTTGAATAAGAACACTTGAGGGGCTGAACTCTTACTTCTTCACTACGTTTTATTCAACATTTAATCAAAAGTAAAGTGTAACTTAAGAATTGAAAATTCAAGTATTCATACTCTAGTAATTACCAACCAATTACAAAACCATAAAAATGCCATAAATTACCTTGAAACAAAAATTCTATATCCAATCAGTCATAGGATTTTTATTTTAACTAATTTAAATACAATAATTGTTTGTGAATAGAGGGCGTATTCAGAGAAGTTCCAATTTACTCATTCCTCAATTGGACGATTGTGGCGGAAATTATGATTGACTAAATTTCATATAATCATTAATCAACACGTACAATTAACTTTATTTTTTTATGGACGGATTAAAAAGGAAAGTCTCTGTATACAAGATAGCTGAAGGAATTAATTGAAACAATGATTATGTTTGAAAGAATACTTTTATTAATTTTGAAAAAATAAATAAAAATCTACAAAAATATAATTGTTTTATTACAGTTTATCTACTTGTAATGAAGCTATACAGTAAAGAATTAGATTTATAACAACAAAAGATACAAGATTTATCTAGTAAAAAACTATCAAAAATATGAATTAGTAAAATGAGAAATTTGTTTTGTTGAGTTATAATAGCATTCTGTAATTGTAATTATAATTGTGGAAAACTTTTTAAATATAGAAAACTGTAATAGTCTATAATTTCATGTTTTATTAAAATGAAACATTTTAAAACTAATAAAGTGAAGTGAGGAAAAGTGTATTTGCATTTGAAAAATACAAGACAAAGCACTTAAAACTTTCGTGACTTTTTAAGTGAAAATTCTTTAATAACCTTAGAAAAGTCAAGTTTGGATGCTAACTTGTGCTTAATGCTGAGAATGGCAAGGGAATTCAACCTTTCTTGGCCCATGGATGCTCTCTCCCAAGTCTTCAGTCGAGTGCCTACTGGTAAAGACGGTAAAGGGTAAAGAGTAATATTTTGGGCCATCGCAACTGTTTAAGAGAAACAGTCTGGTGTAGTAAATCAAATATAATCTGATCAGGGCCCGTCAAGTGTAATACACTCTGTTTTATGTAGGCCTAAAAATTCTAAAATACTTTATTTACTAAATACAGGACCGGACCGGGCCCCCCCTGGGCCCGGGGCAACAGTACCCACTTGCCCCCCCCCCCCCCCCCCCCATGTGGCGGCCCTGCATTCCGGCAACATGGCAGCCACCATCCTCAACTGTTGTCCCAACAGCCAATCAGATTGTGTTCCGTCTTCCGGACATACCGCTCCATGTGAAACCGGCTTAACAAGAAAAACACCTACACTACTTCATTTAGCTATGCAGCCATAAAGTGAAAACTCACCTTAACCACATCAATTCTAATAATAATAATAATAGTACAGTCCATTCTAAAATTTTTAGATAGGTACTTAGTAAGTAAGTAAGATAGTATTTTTAATTTAGTTTATTTAATTAATTAATTTATATTTATTTATCAATAATATTTAATGATCATGATTTATTGTCCATGGCATTTGACATAACCCAAGTGGGATTAATGTTTCATGTGTTTAGATCAAAATTAATTCCCACTGAAAGCAAAACAAATGGATGAAAAACCTCTATGCTCTTTTTGACTGTCAAATAGGTAAATATTTTTGTGCCCCACTCCTTTTTCAAACCACCAGCCGCCACTGATATTCAAAACCAACTTTATTCATTGAAAAATTAGCTCGAAACCTAGTTCATTTCTATACATCAGTTCTGTACTGAGACTATAAATTGTTCGGCTGTTCAGTTGTGTACAAAATACATTGTGTTCAAAACCAACTTTATTCATCGAAAAATTAGCTCGAAACCTAGTTCATTTCTATACATCAGTTCTGTACTGAGACTATAAATTGTTTGGCTGTTCAGTTGTGTACAAAATACATCGTTCAACAAGTCTTATTAATTCGTTGTTTGTCTTCAAGTTCCCGAACCACAAATTTTAGTCTAGTCGAAATTTAGTTCAGATTGACAATATCAAATAATTTATTGAGCCTCATTGTTCCCCGTTTCTAGGAATCTCGATTGTTTACTTAGTGTTAAATATTGTTATTATCTAATAATATAGTATTATTATTGTTGCAAATTAAAGAATGTTAGAGTTTTTGTTACCTATATCGAATTTATCATTGATTAGTTACACTAATGGACGCAGGTCCATTATTCAGACCATTTTCATTCAGTGATTTGAAGAATGGCTTTCTTCTTTCTGAAAGTACCAACACTTATTTTCATTTTATTTTTTCTTTCTAGATGAGAAACCCACCAAGAAAAACCTCTTATGGAACATTCACAGCTGAAACAATGAAGACAGCGGTACAGGAGGTCCTGGATGATGAATCCTCAATAAGGGTTGTGGCATCGAAATACGGTTTAGCCCATCAAACATTGGCGAGGTATGTTGAAAAACAAAAAGAAAATCCAGATAATGAAGTCTAGTCTGTATGGTACCAAATTATTCAGTGAGGACAATTTTCACATCTGATCAAGAGAAGTCCTTGGCTGATTACCTAGTCAAGTGCAGCAAAATGTTTTATGGACTCTCCAAGGATGACGTGAGAAAACTTGAAACCAGATGGCAACCAAAAACTGCCTGAAAATACCAGAGCAATTGGAAAAAACGGAGAAAGCCACGAACTTAAGTACCCACTGGGGGCCTAAATCCGTGCTACATAAATAGAGAGAGGGGGTGTGACAGTCCCATGATATTCTCCTTCTAATAACAACGTAATGTGCTTATGTTCAGGGAAGATGTTTTTCCGAGTCAAGGATACGCATCTATCCCCAATCATAGCAGCTCAATAATTCGAGAAGGCCGAGCGTTCGATCCGCCGCTAGTGCAACGGATAGACACGAACTCTCTTAGAATTGACGGGAACTGTCACAAAATTCAGTATACTACCGGCGGAATTCATAGACAAAGGCTGAGTGTGTGTGTATGTATGTTCACTCGCACTCAGCTAAATGGAGGGTCACCCTCCACTCACCAGTTCAAATTCATAGTTGAGTGGGGTCGTTCACTCAACAGTTAGGGGCACACTCACATTACATGAGGTTGACCGTGCTCTCAGGGAACACTTAACACATTACCACCATAAGTTGGCGGCCTTGATAACATGTTGTAGGGAAATTTTCCCTGTTTTGGGGGGAAAGGGACAGGGAAATTCCCCTGTCGCGTTCCTTATTGGTTGTGAACAGTTGTGAAGGTTATTCTTTTTGTTTAGTGCGTGCCTTTACTTTAGTGCTACTGTAGTGCGTGTATTTCAATCCGTGGTGTATTGTGTATTTGTTTAGACAAATAATGGAAAAGAAAATTAATTTCCGTGAAGAAGAAAAGGTTCGCATAAGAGAACTGGTTCTTGAGAGAAAAGAAGTTGTGGAGAACAAGAAAAGTGATTTATCTTGTTTGGTCGACAAAAAGAGGGCTTGGTCGGACATTACCGACCAATTTAACAGTACAGGAGAATATCCTCAGGTAAGTTATTCCATTTTTTTCAGATTTGTACAAGCAACGTGTTTCACATGTTTTGCCGTTGTCAGACTCATGATAGATAAAGTGCAGAGGGGTAGATACCTCCAAATGACCTTCTTTTTTTCTGAATTCCAGAGAACTACAGTTTAACTTAAAAAACTTTGGGAGAACATCAAAGCTAGAAGGAAGCTGGAGTTGAAAAAAGAGAAGAGGGGAAGATTCAAAACCGGCGGAGGACCAGCCCCAAGAGAGATTACAGAGGACTACAGATTATAGAAAATATCTAGTTGTTCCAATTATTAGGCAAGTAGCAGGTACATAATTTTAGGTACCCTGTAGGAACCTAACTTTAGGTACATACCTATTAGAAACCTAATTTGAGATACCTAGCAGTTGATGTTATGTACCTACCCGGTATATAATAGTATGTACCTACCAGGTATATAATATTATGTACCTACCAGGTATCTAATATTATGTACCTACCAGGTATCTAATATTATGTACCTACCAGATTTATAATATTATGTACCTTCCAGGTACCTATATAATATTATGTACCTACCGGATATCTAATATTATGTACCTACCATTGAATCTAATTTTATGTACCTACCGGGATACATATTTTATTAGTTACTTAATTAGCACAATGAAATATTTTAATGTTATGACCTGAATTTTTTTCCTTTCCCAGAATATGTAACAGAGGAAGACCCGACCCAGGCCACCGTGCATTCACCTCGTCAATCTCTGGTACAGGAGGAATTTGAAATTCAACTGACCACCGAGTCGGAAACACGGAGGAGAAGTAAGTAGTACCTGGTTACTTCATGAATAATGAAATAAGTTTGTAGTATTTAATTAACCCTTATTCTACTGAAGTATCACTGGTGATACCATAACTTTGAGGATTTTAAAAAAAATAAGGATATGTGCTAGAAAGGTGATTTTGTTCTTATTCGATTCAGTATCCATAGTCCTTTAGCGTCACAGCAATTTCATAAGTTTAACGTGAATATAAGCATCAGAAGAATGGGCAAAACACAGGAAGGTTCCACTTTCAGTAAAAAAATGGATTCGCATGGGAGGAAGGTGGTTTTTTGATTAGACAAAGTGGAGATAAGTGATACATCGATCTTTCGAAAATTCTTTTTTTAATAACTGTAAATTTAATATTGAGAAGTCATTTAAATTGTTAATAGTAGTAGATTATCTTGGTAATTAATACAACACAGTAAAAAAGTCAAGGATAAATCGGTGAGTAATCTAATATTAGATTTTCCATAACTAGATAGCGAACAGGTTAGAACATAAAGCAACTTCCTTTGTTCTTTGTTCTCAACACGTGCTCATTAACCAACCAATATAGATTTAATTTTCCTTTCTGTTTCACATCTCCTCTCATTTCTTTCAGTTGCTTAGATGGAAAAAAATAAACCACCTGATCCAGGTGGTAGATGGGGAGAAAAACTTCCACAAAGGCTGAGCCATACGGCCGGGAGTTCTAAACCCCAACACACCGGGACCTCAGAAAATATTAAAACAGACAATGCCGAGGCGGGATCCCGCGACGGCAACCCTGTCAATAAAAACTTATTTACAAGAAAACGGGGATTAGCTGCAACACTTAATAAAAAGGTGAAACAGATGTCCGCAAAGATAGAGACAATGCAAAAACAGGGAAAGGAGGCACCCGTCTCCTATAAGGAAAAACGATTGCAAATTAAACAAGAATTAATGAAAGTTAGGGAAGACCAAGGAAAAAAATACAAGAGATGAAAGCACACAACTGACAACAAAAGAAGAAAAGGTAGAAGCAACAAAAAATGCCATCGTAATAGCTGAAAAAGCTCTGGCTCAAACGGTAGGCAAGAAGCGAAAACTTAGTAATGATCGACAAGTGTGTAGGCCTTTGAGGCCTACCACAGAATCAAGAGATCAGCAAGGGGAAGAGTCAGCTGACATAGGGGCGGGAGTCATAGATGGGCTCTTTCCCCTCTCCAGCACTTGGCCCCACCAAAACAACCCCCTATAAAAGCGTCAACCATGTTCCCTCCTCAGTCAGTCTACGCGTTGTCAAGATATAGTTAAAGACCCGATTGCGGTTCAGTGATCGAGTGACAAAGCCTTCGTGACGCGTTCGTAACAAACTCATTGACAAATTCTTTTCTCTTATCAACAATCCCCTTAGCCCTGGATTACCAAGAACACGTTGAAAAGGCGTGTATTTTTTTTCTCCCGCTAGGAGCGCAACAGGTTCTTGGGCCCCAAGTTATGCTCTCCCTAATTAGTTGCGTACGAGCTACGGAAGGGCCAACCTCTGTCGTCACTCCCAAGGTCAGTGCTCATCTTGATTTTCGAAACATAGGGAGTCGAACCGACGTGTCATTAGTAATAAGCACTCATTCTCTACACGTCGTTTCGACGTGTAGTCAGTAAGGAGCACCTATCTAATGCACATCGTTCCAACCCCTGGATGTCATTTGTACCTGCTGCCTATGTACACTTTTACCGTAACTGTAAGGCGCAAAATATATCGTTTCCTGTAGCACCCTTTTCTAGTGTTTTCTGTTGTTTCATTCCAGTTTTCAATGGAGAAGGGAAGGGAGAAAAGGGTGCTAACTGATGAAGAGATCCTGGAGGAGTTTAGATTGCATCCATCATCTGAAATCGAAGCTGAGGAGGAGGACCTTCTCCTTGAAGATGCGAGTAGTGATGAAGAAGAAGACAACATTGAATTCCCCGGACTTGACAATTTTTCTGATGAAGACCCAA
Source organism: Adelphocoris suturalis (assembly GCA_030762985.1). Taxonomy (NCBI): domain Eukaryota; kingdom Metazoa; phylum Arthropoda; class Insecta; order Hemiptera; family Miridae; genus Adelphocoris; species Adelphocoris suturalis. The sequence continues at coordinate 47,730,852 of CM061042.1, read as the reverse complement.
ACTATGTACCATCTGAAAGTGAAAGTGACGATTTTTCAAGAGATAGTTTCGACCTAGATGAAGCTGATGAGAAGGTGCGAAAAGTTTTCGAAACACAACTCGCTGAACTTCCCTCTACTTCCCATGGCAAGAATTCACGCTCTCCAGTTCCAGCGGGTCCTCCTTCAAAGAGGAAAGAAAAGAAGATCCTTCATCCTTCAACTTCCAAAAGGAAGCGTTCTTCCTCCCTCCCCGTGGAAGGTCCTCCTTCAAAGAAAAAGATGTCAAATGTTTCTCAACCAGAAGAAATTGCAGATAACCCGCCAAACCGAAACCGAGTCATCAAATTTGATACACCAGAAATACGAGGAAAGAATGGATATTTATGGAAAACTGAGCCCATTCCGTCCAAATCGAAGAAAACTCCTAAAAAGAATATAGTTTATATTAGACCAGGCACGAAGGGTCAATCTGCTAATGCTGATACTCCGAAACAATGCTTCACCTCACTGTTTTCAACTGATATGAACGATCTAATAAAAAAGTATACAAACCAAGAAATCGCTAAACAAAGGCTCCAGTATAAGAATCCATCCAACCCAACTTTACAGGAGCTATGTTCTGAAGAACTTAATTGTCTCCTAGGCGTTCTTATAATGGCTGCAGCACTACGAGACAACCATCTGAGCATACGAGCCATGATGGATACCCATTTGTGTGGAGATAAGTATCGCTCTGCATTTTCACGCTCTCGGTTGGAATTTTTGCTCAATTGTCTGCGATTCGATGATCGTACAACCAGAGATCAAAGAAGAGCTGAAACAAAACTGGCACCAATATTCGAACTATGGTCCATGTTGATCAGAAACTGTGTGGAGAGTTACAGTCCTGGTGCTTACTTGACAGTAGACGAACAGCTTCTCGGGTTCAGGGGAAAATGCCCCTTTAGGGTATACATGCCAGCCAAGCCAAATAAATATGGAATCAAAATTTTCTTGATTTGTGACAGTAGTACAAATTATGTGTTGTGTGCAATAATTTACCAGGGTAAAGGTTCCACACCCTCTGACGTCCCACAAGGAGAATATATTGTGATGCAGTTGACGGACTCAGTGAAATTCTCCAACAGAAACATAACATGTGACAACTGGTTCACAAGCATCCAACTTGCTGAAAAACCTGTGAGAGACCATGGCTTGACTTTGACTGGAACAATCAGGAAAAACAAAAGAGAACTTCCAGATGAGTTCACAAACCCGAAATTCGCAGCAAGGGGCCAAGGTACTAGTTTGTTTTTGTTCAGTGAAAACGTTATGGCTGTTTCCTACAAACCAGAAAAAAAAACAGAACAAAATTGTGACCCTGGTGTCCACAGCTCACGATTCTGATAGTGTTGATTCAATGTCGGGTAAGCCTGAAATAGTGCTCAACTACAATTCCACCAAAGGGGGAGTCGACACATTTGATCAAATATGTCAAAACATGAACACAAACAGAAAAACTCAAAGATGGCCTTTGTGCATATTCTATAATATAATCAATATTGCTCTACACAATTCGTACGTGTGTTACTTGAACAATTTCCACAAAAGAAATCACACTGAGAAACCTCTCAGCAGGTTCAACTATGCCACTGCCTTAGCACACGAAATGACTTCTTTGTGGATGCACACCCGTTTGACCCACCAGATTCCGAACACGCTACGAACTTCTATATCTTCTTTCTTGAAGATCCAAGCCCCAACACAAGATCTTGTCAGAGGACGCCGACAAAATGAGGCAGAAGATGGTAAACGGCATTATTGCTCTTTCTGTTCTTACAAGCTGAAAAGGATGACGAAATCAACTTGCTCCTCTTGCCTCAAGTTCATTTGTGGTGAACACTCGATAAAAATTTGCCCAGAATGCGCTAATAAGAAGTGATTTAGTGGTATAAACTTGTAAAATTTGGTTATTTGAGTAGGTACTCATTTATTTTTATTTTCCATTATTTCAAGTATTTTTGTATTTTATTCTTATTCGAATGATCTCGATTTAGACATGAAACGTGTTACCCAAATTGAAATTTCAGTTCCTACTTGCTGTTATTAGTAGTTACTTACATATTGAGGCACTTCGAGTGCTTAGACTGAAGTTACTCTGATTATTTGATTTTTATAAGACTGTACACTAGTTTAACACTGCAAAGTAATAATTTTTTACATTTATAATAAAACTGGAATGTGTTGAAATGACAATATTCTAATTACCCCCCGATTTCTTCGAAATGTTTGGTGAAAAACGACGATTTTAGGGGTTCTACGTCGATTTGACGTATTGTTAGTAATCAGTGTCGGATTGTCGAAGTTGGTAATCCAGGGTTAGTGTCGATACGTGCCAATGGTCACCCCGTAGTATCGATACGGACCGGTGCGGGTTCCCGAACCCACTCTGTCGAGATTGGACTCATTGGATACTCGAGTGAAACAGTATCAACATTCCAGCTACGGTATTGTACCTCGTTATATTTAATACCATTGTCACAAATCCTTACTTTCGAGGTCTTCAACTTCTAATCGTCCCGATCAGGGAATTGTATAATAACGTGCCCTTCAGGGCATATTTGCTGTTTTGCACTGTTCGGTACTTTATTTTTATACGTCTTCAGACAGTCTCACGATATATTTACTATCAATTCTTAATTAATAATCAGTTTATGAGAATTATTAAATTAAATCAACTGTGTTCTAGGTTTATTTGTGTTCGTGATTTATTTGTACCTGCATTTCCAAATCTGAGGTTTTACTAATAGTAAGCTTAGACAATTGATAACGTGACCAGTACCCCTTTTCAAGTCCCCCGAAGAGCCGTCATTTAAGTACCTAAATGGTCAATCATTCTTTTAGTTGAACTGTTCATATATTAATCCCAGTAAGAGCTTACAAGTGGGTCTGAAGAAAAAAGACAATTGGACCGAAGAAAACATTACAGAAAATCATAATTCAAGAACTTCTAAACAATATTGGTAGAAGACCGGGAGCAGATCGCTCCATAAAAATGGGCTTTTTGAACTCGGGACTACATGAAGACAAAAAATATTATATATTCACCTGCTTAAATGAGACAGCCATGCTGTCCCTTACTAATATTTTACAAAAAGTGGCTGAGGAGAACGAGTGGAAGGTGGTAAGTGAAGAGGAGTTCCCAACTAGGGAGATTTTGTGTGGAAGATCTCATGGTCTAGTTACCGAAAGAGAAGACTTCCTAGATGTAATAGAAATGAACAATAGAAGACACGAGGAACTTAACTTTGACAAAGAAGGTCTAATAACATACTTTTGAGATTTCGGTATCAAAACAGGATGCTAAGAACCTTGAAGAAATAGGTTTCTTAACAATCGAGTTTCGTCTAGAGAGGGTGTGGATCAAAGGTAAAAGATTCGGAGAACGTATCGATTGGGATCTGGATAAGGAACTCCCCATACTAGACCAATCGTCCATAAAAAACCAACCTAAAAAGATTAGGGAAAAAACACCTAACTCAAGTGATAATACCCTTATTACAGTCGACAATGATCAAGAAGAGAGCCTAGTGCCATTGCTGGAGGACTTAATGAAGGAAAACGAAGGTTATGCCAACTTTAAAACATTTGCCAACCGGAAAACTACCTCCTCGCCATCAGGGTCAATCGTGTCGGATGACACCTTCATCGACGGAGACGAGATCCTGGGGGCGGTGGCGGCGGAAATGGAAGTGGAAGAAACTAAGGAGGTAGAGCGGGAGGAGACAAAACTTGAAAAAAAAAAAAAAAAAAAAAAAAAGAAATAAATGAATTTAAAATTTACACAGATTAACCTTCAACATTCTCACCAGGCCAGCACAGACATATTGAATGAATGTGCTAAGGGTAAGACAGATATTTACTCAGCACGAACAACTAACTGTGAACTACTGATTGGAATGGACGCGAATACGCGCTCGAGACTTTGGGGGGATAAAAGAGACGATGCGAGAGGACTTCGCTTAATTGAATTCATTAATAACAACAACCTGTTCATAGAAAACAAAGGGACAACACCCACATACCTTTCTTCTTTGGGTGAATCCTACATAGATATAACTGTTACTAACAATAAAATGCATGACAAAATTACAAGGTGGCAAGTACATGTTGGGGATATACTATCCGATCAGTAATTCGATTTGAGATTAAACATAACCCATTGAAACAAACTTCAGAATATCGTAATCCCAGAAATACTGACTGGGAAAAATATGAAACTAGAATTAACGAATTATTAGAAGTATACCCAAGCAATGTAATAGACAGTAATGCACAACTAGAAATAGAAACAAACACTATAATATCAATAATACAAAAATCATTTGAGGAATCTTGTCCAATAAGCTACCACAATGGCAAACATAAACCATGGTGGAAGCAAGAACTTAAAGAACTCAGAAGGTTCACTAGAAGAATGTACAAAAAACTTAACAAAAACAGTAGCGAATACCAATGGAAACAATACAAAACTGTTTATTATGGATATAAAAAATTACTTAGACTATCAAAAAGAGCTTGCTGGAGAAAATTCTGTGAAGAAATTGACACGATTCCGGAAATGTCGAGGGCTTTCAAAATTATAGAAAAAAGTAAAAATCAGACCATGGATAAAAATATCGGTACACTTTTACTTCCTAACGGTAACCAAACAACTAATGATGAAGAAACTCTAAAATACCTAATGGAACCCCATTTTCCTGATTGTAGAGAATGTGATCCTCGCTTGAACACACGGATAGCATAGCAAACACAAATATTATCAATATTAATAAATTGGAGTGGGCATTGCAGTCAATGCAACCTTTTAAAGCAGGGGGCGTTGACGGTATATGCCTCGCTCTAATACAAAAAGGAGGGAATATACTCAAACAAAGAATATTTAAACTTCTTATAAATCTATTTAAGTTAGCTTATATACCAGGCATTTTAAGAATGGCAAAAATATTATTCATAGGGAAACCGGGAAAAACGAACTATAATCTCCCAAAGGACTTCAGAGCTATTAGTCTCTGTAGCGTATTCATCAAACTAATAGAAAAAACTATAGATAGATATATTAGGGACGACATATTAAAAGCACAACCCCTAAATGATTTACAATATGCATACTGCATAGGTAATTCAACAGAAGGGGCTCTCCATAAACTAGTAAGCAAAATAGAAGAGGGAATTATAAATAACAAGGAATATGTAGCCTGTGCCTTTATAGACATTATGGGTGCGTTTGATAATGAACTATTTGAGGCAATCGCTGATAGTATGCTTGCTAGAAATATCGATAGTTTAACTATTAATTGGTGTAAGCTACTTCTGTCTAGCAGAGTAGTACAGAGCAGCTTAGGCGGTATCACGAAAACGTTTACAATATCTAGGGGTACACCGCAAGGCGGATGTATAAGTCCACTATTCTGGTGCTTAGTGGTAGACGAAATAATTAATATGATTAATATAGACATGGGAGTACACTGTCAGTTCTACGCAGATGATGGAGTTTTACTCACTAAAGGAAAAGATTTACTGAAAGTAATAAGAGAATTAGAATCGGCTATAAGACTATTAGGAAATTGGTGTCCAAGCAAGTGACTTTATATCAACCCAAACAAGACGAAATGTCAGGACCCAACGGTAACACAGGGTTAGGTATTTGGATACCGCATTTCCAAACGGAAACTTCAATCGCTCTGGGCAATTACACAACGGTTTACCAGAGCGAACTACTAGCCATTAACTTTTGTTTACAAGAATTAATAACTAGAAATACCATAAATAAAACTATGTCAATACCTATATACAGACAGCCAGTCAGGTATTAAAACTATAGGAAATGTAGAAGTAAAAAGCAAACTAATCAAAGAGATTAATAAACAAAGTAAGGGGCTAATTGATAAAGGTAATAGGATTTCACTCAAATGGATTCCAGGACATCAAGGGTACTTCGGTAACGAAAGAGCTGATGAATTAGCGAAAAGAAGCACAGAATACACATTCATAGGGCCAGAACCACTCATGGGAAATCACCCTTCAATTGTGTAAAACGAAAATAAACAATTTCATGTGGAATAAGGTTACCTCCAAAATCATGGAGAATGAAAATCTATACAAACATTCGAAAAACACAGGAACTACCAAATATATTTCAACCTGTACAGATTGGCTACTAGGACTGAATAGACTGAAAATAAGAAGGTTAATGGGGGATCTGACAGGACATTACGCTGTCAGATCAAAAATAAACCCGAGAGTATCAAATAGATGTGCATGTGGAAACATAGAAACCATGGAACATTATCTATGCGAATGTCCTATATACTTTAGATCGAGACTTCTTAGCTTTGAAGATACTATAATTAATATAAATGATATAAAAAACAGTGATTGGAATACTATTCTTGCATTTATGAGGTATTCGGGAAGGTTCAAAGAGCCGTTCTAAAAGGAATAAAATTATTCATAACCCACATTCTAGGATGCTTAGATAAGATAATAAAATATAAACATATAACATAAGTAATGATAAGGAAGCCTAAGGGGAGATAGGACATGGGCATTTTCAGGCCAAGACTAAAAGTCATTGGTCCTCCCGATTTACTCGGGCTCCCACTGTTGAATTGAATTGAATGGGAGGAAGGTAAGTTTGATAATGTTTTTCAATATTATACATCACTTATTTTCACATGAAACTTTTTTAATGAAAAAACATATTGTTTAGATCCAGTAAAACAATGCAGTAAGTATAGGTTTTGGTAGAGTTTTAGGTGTTTTACTGGAGATATTCTGTAGGTATTATATATGATTCTCCAGGAAGATGAGGTAAAAGTCGTTCATGAAAATTTGGTCTAACTTGATATCTACTTTCTCACTGAAATTATGTGATTTTTTGACATTTTCTTAATTTTTTGGTTGTTTCAGCTTTTTCAAAGTCGTGGTGAATACATCCTTTCCTTGGTCCCGCATGTGGATATTAATTCCGATGCTGAGGAGGACGAGCCAGAAGAGGAAAGAACGAGTGTTGCTGAACCAGAGGTGAATGAAGAAGAAATGGAACGTCAAGTGTCACAATTATTTGATGTCATTGGCGAATTCAGAATTAACATTGACGACTTGGAATTGGATTATGTTCCCTATGAACAACGTGATCCACAAGAAACAATGGAAATCGAAATACATGGTAGGTTACTTTTGGCAGCTGGAATAGATTGTCAGTCTAATGTTTTACATTGCTATCATGTCCATGTTTTCTTGAGTTGGTTGTACTGTTTTGTAGGATCCCCAAAAAATGTACCAGTGAGTTCTACTCAGTCCACCACAACCAGTACAGCATCAAAAAACCATTCAACACCAAGTTCTTCCAAACCTCCAGGAAGAAGATATCCAGCACAAACGAAGGTATCCCAGAAGCCCAAACAATCCCACTAGAAACCTAAGAAGAAGAAAACACCTAACTACAGGTAAGATTTTCAAAAATTACATACATAATCTTTATGTTTGTTTGTCGTACATATAAGCACTAATAAAGGCTTCTTCGTTATTTACCAGGTGGAGACGTGGGGATCTTTATTCTGGTGGGATCTCTCTGCCTAAAGCAACCCCTGCTGTACCTGAAGACATCAGTGATAAGCCAATTGATTCTTTTTCGTATTTCTTCACTCTGTATATGATTGTATACCAGACCCGATTATATGCTGCTCAAACAACCTAGAAATCATTTAATTTCAATAGAAATGACTTGCTTGGTTTTCTGGCAGTTGAAATCATTATGGGAGTGATAGGGATGCCATCGTACACTGATTATTGGGCATTGCTTAGTAGGTATGATAAAGTTGCCAACATAATGTCCAAAAATCGTTATGAGGCAATTAGAAGGTTCCTTCTTTTTTCTGACAACCAGGAAAATAGTGATGACAGGTACAGGAAGTCCTCTCTAGTCCTCTCTTGGATTATATAAGAAATAAAAGCAGAGAAGTAGATTTAGGGGAGCGGAAATTTGCTGTTGATGAGACAATGGTGCCATACAAAGGGAAAAAAGTTGGGAAACTGAGGCAGTTCAATAAAGACAAACCAGTGAGATGGGGATTCAAGTTATTCGTGCGGAGCGGAACGAGTGGTTTTGTTTACGATTTTTTCCCATACGCTGTAGAGCAAACATTCTCCTCTTGCAGTTTTACTCCTAAAGAAAGCGAATTTAACTTTACAGAAAAATGTGTCATTGGATTGGTAAAAACAATCCCAGAGCCCGTTCTTTCAGCTGTCTACTTTGACAACTATTACTCTTCACCAAGATTGATGCTACACCTACGTAATAACCTAGGAGTTTTATCTTTGGGTACTGTTAGAGCTAATCGCACTGCTGGAGCTGATAAGGTGTTATTTTCTGATAAAGAGTTGGCAAAAAAAGGCAGAGGATCATATGATCAGGTTGTAGACAAATCAGGCAAGTTGACATTTGTGAAATGGTTTGATAACAGACCAGTTTTGATTGCCTCTACATATGTGGGGGTTAAAATACTCGGTTCAGTGAAGAGGTGGTCCAGGGAGCAGGAGGGAAGAGTCGATCTCAGTGACATGCTGTATTCATTATACAGGTCACCACTCAGGACACATAAGTGGTATTCCTCTCTAATATGTTATGCCATTGATATATCCATTATCAATTCTTGGATTATTTACAAACACCAATCGCCTGAGAATAAGATGCGTCTCAAAACATTTCGTTTAACACTGGCCAATGAGCTGGTGATGTACAAACGACCAAAAAGAGGTCGTCCATCTCATTCCAGTAGGTCACCCACTCCCCCCAGATTGACACCTACTCCCCTGCAACATTCAATCATGCGTGATGGGGTGGGGCACCTTCCTGTCTTCAGAGACAGGGGAAAATACCGGGTATGTCACACTGGCCAAACATTTTGCGAAAAGTGTAACATAAGATTATGTCTCTCTGTGGCATGGCCTTATAATATTGATTGATCATTTGTAATACCAGGAGGCCCGAGGAGCAAACGACGAAGCAGCTGCAAGAAGGAGTCGAAATGAAGAGCAATTGCAGCTACATATGCTAAGAATGGGAGGGGAAAAAAACAGAACTAATAAACCTTCAAATGAGGCGTTGATAGCCAGAGTGGACCATCCCACAAATTTGCCAAAAATGAGTGCTTTCATCTAATGGGTCCGTGGTCGCCCTATCTATCAAATTCTTATTGGAATTTGAGTAGTTTCCAAAAGAGCCAAGAGAAAGCGCCACTCATCCGATGGTCCATTTACAATTTAGCCGCCAATTTCGATAACCAGACTGGACCATGTTGCTTGGTCCACTCTGGTTCATCATAAAATTAGCAAAATTCAGCGTTGCCTTGGAGTTGGTCTGCCTGCAATTAGAGATACCTACCTACTTATATACGTGTTTCCTTCAATACTGTAGACAATGCCTACCTACTTCTATGGTTTTGTACACTCCAGTAGAAATAATTTTGGGCTTCTGCATCCAGATGCTATGCCATCTGGTTTTATCTACAATTTATCTATCTTACCTAGGTACTTATTAATTGCCTTGTGTCTTCTTCCTACTTCGTTGCGAATACCGTTTTCAACTTAATTTACCTAATGGGGCCACCGAATAGATACATTGAGGATGGTAAGTAGACACCTACCAACTTATCCACGATACCTACATTTTCTTAGCAATTTCAGACCAATATACCAACAATTTCACGTCTCAATATTCTGTACTTTTCGATCTATCATTGTAGATGACGAAATCGCAGAACTTCTGAGAACTCTGGAAGATACTGGGTCGGAATACGAACCATCTAGTTCCGAATCAAGCTCTGACGATGAGTCAAGTGAAGTCCATCCTGAGCATCAGGTAGTTCATTCTTCAAATCGCGTAAGTGAACCAGTAGGAGGGGTTTCGAATGATATGCGGAAATCAAGGAAGAGACTGCGTAATGAGAGTGGTTGGAAAAAGAAGATTAGGCAAAATCAGAGGGCTAAGGGAATGGCATACATTAACACTGCAGGTAATGACGTGCAAGAAAAACGTTTCAGACTAACTCCGACTTGCTGCAAAGGGCAATGCTAAAATGAATTCCCTGAAGAAACGCAGCGTAATATTTTCAAAAAGTTTTACGAATTAGCTAACTTTAACAAGCAAACGGCCTTCATTTTTTTCAAGTACTGAGGTGTGAAAATTATTAGAAATTCCGTCATTACTCAGTACAATCTGAATTCAATCTCATTTTTAGACGTGTTTGAGTCAAATAAATGACTCTTATCATTGATATTCTTCTGTACAATACTAAAGATAATGTCATCACATAAGGATATGAGCATTTTGTGGCTAAGGATCCGTTTTTAGAATATTGAAGTGGTTATGAGTGGTTTTCCCTCCAAATTACAGCTGATCCCGCCTTTTCTATCAGCTGTTTTCTCGCTTCTGGCATGTTTCTGCCATCTTGTTTTTTTCATGTAAACTCAGTTTGTGACGTGTTTTAGTGGTTTTCCAACTTTCCTCATAGTCGTTTTCCAGTTTTTACCAACATTTTCTAGCTTTTTCCAAATTTCAGATGTTTTTTATAATTTTTTACAAAATGGGTAGAACAAGTGACCTTTCCCCAAGGAAACGGGCCCTAGTTAAGTGTTACTTGGAAGACAGTGAGTTCACACAAAAGGATATTGCTAAAAAGTTGAACATTTCACCAGCTTCAGTCACCAGAGTGAGGAAAGCGATGTCAGCAGGCAGTGATTATTCAGTCTCAAGAACTGGTAAGTGTGGGAGAAAGAAGAAACTGAGCCCAAGGATGGAAAGAAAACTTGTCAGCCTTGCTAAAGAAAATCGGAGGACCACAAGTGGAGACCTGAAAATGAAATTGGAAGACTTGGGAGTGAATGTTAGTAACTCAACTGTCCGCAAAAAACTTATCGCTGCTGGTATGCCTGCTCGTCGTCCAAGGAAAAAGAATAAAATAACTCCATCTATGGTCAAGAAGCGTTTGGAATGGGCCAAACAAGTGTCTCACGAGTTCAAGAACGACTGGACAAAGGTTAGTTAGTTTTTGACAATATTTTGGGAATAAATTAAGGACAAATTCACTCATTCGCCATATCATATTTTTCATGCGATGCGACTTTCCTTTTACAGATGTCATGAAATCATCATTGCCAAACCTGAAAGCTTTCTAAACATGTTTTTATTGGTTGCAGGTGTGCTTCTCTGACGAATCCATCTTTCAGGTGTCAGAAGAAAGCAGCCAGTACGTCAGGAGAACATATGAAGAAGAATTTGCCCTGCAATGTGTTGCGCAAACTGTCAAGCACCCCACTCAGGTTCTGGAGCATCATGTCAGCCAATGGAACAGACCGTCTGTACATTGTGGAGGGTATGATGAACCAAGTACAATACAGAAAAGTTCTTGAAGAAAAGTGTCTGCCACAACTCAGGGACTGGTTCCCAAACAATGATGCAGTTTTCATGCATGATGGAGCCCCCTGCCACAAAGCATCCAATACCCAGTTTTTGGCTGAAAAAGGAAAACATACCCCAATAAACAAAATATCGGATGTGAAAATGGCTGAAATTTGTACTTTTATCAAAAAGTTCCCTACCTATGAGTCGCACTATTCAAGGAACAAAAGTTCCAGGCTTTATCTGTCTTCTGATCTCAACGTAAAATTGATTTATAAAGAATATATAAATACCCATGTGGACAACTTTGTTTCAAAAAAAATTTTCCGTGACGTATTCAACACTAAAATTCAATCTCTATTTTCACGCTCCAATTACTGATTCCTGCAATACTTGTGACACATTACACATGCAAATTAAGTGCCATTCAGATCCAAATGAAATTTCTGCGTTCAAAACCGAATTCGAAGCTCACCAAAAAAAAAGCAGATGCAGCTTGCCTAGCAATGGTGAACGATTCCAAAATCCCTTCCTCAGATTGCGATGATGACACTACGGTCATATCTTTTGATTTGATGAAAACGCTTCCAACGCCTGTGCTCTCTACTGGGGTGGTTTATTATACACGGCAGTTGTGGACCTACTGCCTAGGTATTCATAACAATAGGACAGGAAAAGCCTTCATGTACGTCTGGGATGAGTCCATAGCTTCTCGTGGACCAAACGAAATTGGCTCATGCCTCCTACATTTCATCAGAAACTACGTTTCCACGAAAAAAGTGATTATGTATTCTGTTGACTGTGGCGGACAAAACCGTAATATAAAACTAGCCGTACTCTATAGCCACATAGTAGCGGCTTCAGAGTTCAATATAGAATATATTGAGCAAAAGTTTCGGTAAGTGGGCATACTTTTCTCCCTTGTGATGCTGATTTCGGGTGGTTAGGATTTGTTGGAATTTCCGACTTCTTCAGTTATTGTTTGTATTGTTGTTATTTATGAAATTTAGTTAGTTTAACCACGTTGAAAATATTTAAATCTGTACGAACATCATCCATCATCAATCTCATCATCCATCATTTTTCATTAATCTACTGGAGTACCTACTGTATTCTCGCCGCCTTGCTCGCCATCTTTACCAAGTTCTATTACGATTTTCTTCATTTAAAAATTCCGAGTTTTTACCTACTTGCTGTGCTCTGATAAATCAACCGTTCGTGGAGACAGTTTTCTTCCCCGTCAGCACGAAGCTGCAGTGCTTATTTTTCCCGACGGAAAACTGAAATCAGGCAAATTGCCATTCTCGTAGCAATGGCTTGCTACCCAGAGAACAAAGGATTCCAGTACCGACCTACCTGGGGACCTTCGTCGACGTCGCTACGGCAACACATGGTCGTCGGGGGTTCGTTGAATTTAATAATAAATATTATCTGGCCAGTAGGTTACTCATTATATGCTTATTACATTCGCACTTTTCTATTTGCAATTATGTATATACTTGGCAGTATCATTTGTTTAATCGCAGTACTGATTTCTTAACCTTTTCCATCACATATTCAGTAGGTGCAACAATATTACCTAATGCTAATGGTCCTTCGAGAAGAAATAAACCTCTATCAATAATTAGTATCTATCAGTATCTACATATCTCTCTATCAATTCATCAACTTTTTCAAACATTTTTTGGTCGATTCGAGCGGATTTGCCTACCTGCGACCTGTTTCAATTGTATAGTTTTGTACTGCATTTCCTTATTTCCTCAACTGCCATTTTTTAATAAATTTTTTCTCTTGTGAGAATATTTATCTAATTTTATTTGTCTTGTACATCGTAATCGCAATTTCGTGTGCTACCTCATATTACATCAAGAACATTTAGCGAATTTTCAATAAGCCAGCGTTTATCTTGTATTGACCTATCGTAGGTAATTTATCTTTGCATATTATTATCATATTATCATTATCTTTGCATATCATTATTATTACCTGTTATCAATTTCTATCTTTTTTGCAATTTGTATGCACTTGTTCGGTTTGTGATTCAGACATTGAATTCACTTAAGTACTTATATCTTTTCTTCAAGTGGCTTTGGCTTTTAAAGTAAAATCATAAAATGACTACACCAATAGAGTCTGTTGCCAATCGCGGTCTTTCAAAAATAGTCAAAAAATTTAGAACGGTTGGCAATGAACTGAAAGCTATTCGCAATAAAGGTGTCACAGCATTGACTACTCCAGGTGACCGGAACATTTTCATCGGGATGTACCTTAGTTTGGAGAAGCTTTACGAGGATTTTATGCTGCTGTCTGACCAGGCTTTGGAATATTGTGAGGAAAAGGGAATCACACCGGAATTCCCAACAGCAGAAGACACCATCTTTATTAATGAGGTAAAGAATGCCTATTATGAAACTAAGGGTTATTATAATGAAATTATGAATAGACATATTGCATCAGCTCTTTCCCCTAGGACATCTCGCCTTGATACTTCCACCGACAGTGTAGCTACAACCCGTGCTATCCTTCCAAGAATCCAGATCAAACATTTTCGTGGTGTTTTAACGGAATGGCCTGCCTTCAAACAAATGTTTACAGCTCTCATAAAGGACGACCCTAATCTTACGGTGGCTGAGAAATTCCACTATTTATGCAGTTATCTGGAGGGCCCAGCACATGATTTAATAAAACATATTCCAGTTTTAGAAGCCAATTTTGATCAGGCATGGCAAGCTCTATTGGATATTTATGATGATCAACGTAAGTTGGCAGTGTCATATTTAGATACCTTCTTGAATTTTAAACCTTCCACGGGTCAACCTACCTATGCCTCACTTCAATCGTATATTTCCTCTGTAGCTGAAAGTATAACTTCTCTCAAGAATTTGAACATTCCCAATTTTACGGATTATTTATTGTGTGAGCTAGCCTTGAGAGGGCTTGACCCTGTTACTAGGGAGGCTTTTGAGTTACAAAATGTTGGTAATACTTTTCCGACATTCACCATACTACAAGCATTTATTAAAAATAGATGTCAAGTCCTTAGTACTACTACTGCTGCTTTGGATACAAACAATAGCAACCCACCTAGCGACTCTGTCAAGACTAGAGATAAAGCCTATAGACCAATACCTAAAGGTCCTAACAAATTTTCACCTAGATATTCAAAACCTGTGCACTCAGTGCTACATGCGCATTCTTCTAAGGATTCCTCTCATGAAAGGGATAACAAATCCATTCAAACTAAATCAAATTCTAATGACAGAATTGTTTGTTTTGTTTGTCAAAAATCGCACACAATTCTCGACTGCGAGGTCTTCAAATCTGCTCAACCATCACAACGTCTCGAGCTGTTGAGAAGCTGGTCTGGCTGCCGAAACTGCCTCCATCCATTCCATCGCACCAAACAATGCACATCGAAATATGCATGCCGTGAGTGCAAGGGAAAGCATAATACTCTTCTACATCTGCCCATCAATGACAAATCAGGTCAAGGTAATGAATCATGTTCCAATTCTAATTTACAAACATCGGGTGTATCGAGAAAAACAAAAAATATTACAAAAAAATATATGTCCCAAAAAATTGGTATGAGCTAACTGCCAACGCAAAAAAACGAAACCCATATCAAATCATTATTATGACAAAATCAGATTTTGTCACAACCGATACTCTTCTGAAAAGTGTAACCCACCGAAAAATATGTGTGGAAAGGAACAACGTGCAATCTACAAAAATATAGAACCCTTCATAGTGTCATACAAGTATGGGTACTCAGCAGTTCATGTACTTCAGAAGCTTGACTTGAGAAAGAAAACTAGAGTAAGTACAGACCAGGGCCCCGTTGCACAACGGACTAGTAGTATTAGTAAATTTTACAAGTCTACAAGTCCTAATATTATTAGTACTAATAGTTTGTGTTGCACAATGATTCACTAGTCACTAATACTATTAGTGGAATTTTACAAGTTTACAAGTCGAAAGTATTAGTCGGCTGTCCGCCACAGTGTGGCAGGGACAGAAAAACAGTTGAGGTTTCTTCAACGTAAGGTTAGATATCCACTTCGCTTGTTTACGTTTTCGTTACCTTTGTTGTGCGAGTTCTCAAATCATTGAATCTATCTGATAGTTTCTACTTTTCCTCTTACTCCTCGCTTTTTAAGTTGTAGCGTAATCATGCCGTGTAAACGCATCGAAAAGAGAAGGTTAAAAGTCTGCGTCCTTAACAAAATAAAATCAATGAAAGCGCTATTGTTTGGAGCATTCTCCACCCAAATTACGAAAATTGACAAGAACAAAGCCTGGCAGGAAGTTTATGATTACGCAGCCTCAATCCTTGCAGTTCCTCTTGGAAAGGACGGCTGTTATATGAGAGATGTATGGTGGCCAAACGCGAGGAAGTTGACTGTGGTAAGTGCCTTCATTTTCATAAATATTTTCTTTTCTAATCGTAGAATGAAGAAAATTGAGAAATGAAGCCTGTTTTCTCAACTCTTTCTAGCATGTCATTACCAACTTCTACTGATTGATGTTTACTAGAAAAATCATTTTACCTACTACCGCCTTCTAGTTGATTTATTCATTATTACCAAATAATATTTACTTACCTACCTACGATTTCCAACGATACCCGGCCGACACACCCGGCGTTTCACGGCCGGCCGGCCGTTTGCCGTTTCCGATATATATATATATATATATATATATACCAAATATATAATATACATATTATGTAATATACATATTATGTATATATGATATGATATCTTTAATATAATTAATATATTATATAACCTATATTATAATAAATATTATTATAATATGTTATATTTATATAATATATCATATTTATTCCACCAAAAATATATGAAGGGTACAGGGGAAAATCCCCCTCATTGACAAAAAGCTGATTTTGAGATAATCGCAATTGAAAGTTTAGCAATAAATAAACAATAAACTATTGCTCAAATCCGTTTGAAAAAATTGTGTTATGACCCATTACTTTATGTTTAATGAATGAAAGGTGTAGAAAAAATTTTTTGTGGACTGGGAAAGCTATGAAAAATGAAAACCTCTCCAAAAACTAAAAATGTCAATGAGGGGGTTTTTCCCCTGCACCCTTCATATGTATATATAATGTAATATATTTATTATAATATAGGTAATATATTATAATAAATATCATTATAATTACTATGTATTTATTTATGTATCTATAATAGAGAAAAAGTTGTGTTAAGTAGTAGTTCAAGATCTTAAATTTTGCCTCCCAAAATAATTGCCTTGTGTGTTATCTTATTAGGTACTGTTTGACTTACTCCTGCATATTTTTTATGTTCAAGTTCAAAGCTCATGTTCCTCCTTGCATTTTTGTTTTGGTAGGAGAAGATCGACAATTCGAAGAGAACTGGGACAGGGGGGATTCCTGAAGGCCAATTCACTGAAGTCGATGACATGGTTCGAGACATAATTGGTCAGGATTCCCCTTGTGTCACAGGACTCACTGCAGTCACTGAGTCGACGGAAGCAAGTCAACAGTTTTCGGAAATTAGCCACCCATACACGAGCAGATATCTGCGACAGATATCGCGTTTTTAAACGATATCTGTGGGAAAGATCTGTGCGTTAGTGGGCGTTAGAAAATGATGAAAGATGTGAAAATCGACCAGAGATATCTGCGAGAGTTCAAATCTAGCAGATGGTAGTCGGGCGTCCCCCTTAACCTGCAGACTTCTCGGAAGCGATGTCTGTGGTACACAGAACTGTTCTAATAGCCACCCATACACGAGCAGATATCTGCGACAGATATCGCGTTTTTAAACGATATCTGTGGGAAAGATCTGTGCGTTAGTGGGCGTTAGAAAATGATGAAAGACAAATCTAGCAGATGGTAGTCGGGCGTCCCCCTTAACCTGCAGACTTCTCGGAAGCGATGTCTGTGGTACACAGAACTGTTCTATTGGATCGGGCAGCGTCCCTTAACGTTAAGATGTTCAGTTGTCCACGAGTGTTTTCCCCTGTGAGATCTCTCCTCTAAAGAAATCAGTTTCTATTGGTGTTTTTTTGTGCGGTATCAAAAATGGGTAAAAAAGAGTGGCCAAACGAGTTAATTGAAATGATGATCGACATGTATAGAGATAGACCTTGTCTGTGGCAGTTGAAGCATGTTGACTACATGAACAAAAACGTCAAAAACATTGCTTACGACGAAACCCATGACTTCTCCCAAACTTGTATTTTTTTGGCTTAGCCGTTTTATGGGCAATTAAAAAAAATACCCGCCGCAAAAGCCGCTAATTTACGCTTTTTACTACGGACAGTCACTAACCCCATGGCATCAACTTACGGAATCTGTGACCGATCTGGAAAAAATTTATTGTCAACCAAATGACCAGCCCGGCAGATGTCATTTGTGTGGAAGAAGGGGCAAGCAGCATCTTGACGGATTTTGAAGCTACTCCTACACGTTCAAGGAAGAGGAACCGTTCTAGGAAGAGGACTCAATCTAGGAAGAGGACCGATTCAGCAGACGACAAGCAATCACTTGAAAACTCAAAGCTCAACTTACAACTCGATTTAATTAAGTTGCAAATTTACAAGACGAAATTAGAGGCAAGAAAATTGGAGCTTGATCTTGGCCTCAGCGATAGTAACTTCACGGAAGATATCCCAATCGAGACTATCTTCGTTGAAACAGTGAATGAATGAGAATACATTATAATAATATAATGTATAACAATAATGTATAATGTAGTAATATAACTTACTAATAGTGTGACGATTATTTTCAGAAGAGACATAATTTGTAGATAGAATGCTCTAATTTGTGAATAATAGGTCGTTACACTATTAGTAAATTCTAATATAATCATTTTTTCTTATTCATTAGAGGTCTATAATTTATGTTAAGTGTTTCTAATTTCATTTTCTAGTTTTCATATTGCAAGTGTTTTATATTTCACCTCCTAAATGTTAGTGTTTTAATTTTTTTATTCATATTCGTACAGTCTTTATTTATTTATTTACTTTTTTTTTTGTACAGTTTGAATTTTTTATTTATATTTGTACAGTATTTTTATCCCTATTTTTTTCTTTTTGAATTTGTATTCATGTCAATATTTGAATTCAGTACTAATACGAATTCGTACAGTCTTGTTATTATTATTATTTTATTTATTTATTTTATTTTATTTTTTTATTATTATTATTATTTTTTTTTTTTTGGTACAGTTTGAATTTGATATTTATACATCTTTCACAGTCTTTTGATTTGTATTTTTTTGTACAGCTTGAATTTTGCATTTATATTTGTAGTCTTTTTAACCCATTTCTATGTTGTATAAATTGTATAGAACGGTAAATAAAGCATGGGATAAATGTTCAAAGTTTGTTTCATTTCTGAATAGTTTTTTTTTCCATTTTCTTTTTATATTCGTACCGTCTTTTTATTTATTGTATATATACTTTTCCTACATTTTGAGTTTTTTCATTTATATTTGTACAGTCATTTTATCCCAATTTTTTTTTTTTCTTTTTACAGTTTGAATTTTTATTTATATTAATTTTGAATTCAGTACTAATACAAATGCGTACAGTCTGTTTATTATTATTATTATTTTATTGTTATTATTATTTTTTTTATTTATTTATTTTTTATTTTTTGTACAGTTTGAATTGTTTATTTGCAGTCTTTTTATTTTTGTGTACTGAGTTTTTCATTTATATTTGTACAGACTTTTTATCCCATTTCTATGTTGGGTATAAATTGTATAGAAAGGAAAATGAAGCATAGGATGAATGATGAAGGTTTGCATTTATTTTTGAATATATTTTTCTTTTTGAAATTTTTGTACAGTTCAAGTTATTTATTTATTTTTGTAGAGTTTTTTTTTTTTTTTTTGTTTGTTTGTTAATTATACAAAGCTTCCAGAGATAAAATATTTTCATTTAACCTTGAGCCATTTGTTGTATTATGGATATCTGCCTTGCTCTAGCTGTTACATTTTCTTCTTCCTCCGGGGGATCTTGCTGGGGACCATCATCGCTCAGTTGATTATATTGGGTCAATTCCACATAGTTTTCATGTTCTCTAGCAACATTACACAATGCAGCAGTACATTTGACTATGTTCGCCGCGAATATGGGGTTCACCCTTAGATGGTTTAAACATGGGAACTTCTCCTTTAAAATGCCAAGTCCACACTCAACTATTCTTCTCGTACTTTTGTGTCGGACATTGTAAATTCTCTCAGACTCATCTCGAGGATCATTTCGAAGGGGTGGCATTAGCCATGTTTTAAGTCCGTAGGCTGAATCTCCAAGTAAAACGTAATTATTAAACATTCCTCCTTCCATTTGGCCATAAAGGCGACTATTTCGGAGCACACGGCTGTCATGAACACTGCCAGGCCATTTCGTATTAACATACAAAAACTGGCCACGAGACCCGCAAACAAACATGCAGTTTAAAGAATGGTTACCGTGTCGATCAACGAACGCAGCTTCATGACGTTTTGGAGAATCTATGTTGATCAGCGAACCGTCAACCGCTCCAATTACTAGAGGGAAACGAGCGATTTGATAGAAGTTGGCAGCCTCTTGTTCAATATCATGTGGCCATGTTACAACACGGGGAAACACTCGAACGCAGACTGCAGCCACAAATCGTTTAACAACTCTGTGTACTGTGGATTTGTGCACTCCGTGTATATCAGACATGACATGGTATTGTCCACCACTTCCTAACCAGTGTAGAGCGATAAGTACCTGCTGATTTACACTCAGAGCACCACTGTTTCTTGTTTGGTGAGCGAGAGTAGACCCTAGCTCCATTACGAGCCATTCAACGTTGCTAGCTGACATTCTAAACCTCTCGTTGAATTCAAGATCACTGGGAAAAGTAAAGTTTACTCTCGGTCTGTAAATTTTACGACGACGGTATTGAGAAAGTGGAATTTCATCTTCAAAAACACCAAAGTCAAACAGAATATCGTCCAACATGTTGAATAAATAACTCGGAATAACATTCTTTCACTAGAAAAAATACACTTGTAAACATTTTACCAGTCACCTTACTCTTGTAGGAAAATTAGTAGCGTCCACTAATATTTTCCTCCACGCTAATATTTTGTAGATGATTGTGCAACAGTTACTAATAGTACTAGTGTAAAAACACTAATATATTAGTCGTCTCCACTAATACTATTAGTGCTTGTAGATTTTGGTTATGCAACACAAATTACAAATTATTAGTTCGCTTACTAATAGTATTAGTTACAAGTCCGTTGTGCAACGGGCCCCAGATTCTATTGCCGCCACTGTACCCTAATGGGAATACCATCACCAAGAGCAAGAAGAAGGATTTGATGAGTCTGCTGAAATTCATCCCGCCAATGCACCACTCATTCTACGAAGGGCTAAAAGTGTCAAACTCAGATGATTCCGTTGACACGATTTCGGTCCCAAGAGAGCAAGAGGGGGAGGAGGAGGAGCAGAACCCAGACCAAGTGGATCCCTGAGCAATATTTTATTAATGCATAGAGTTTATTTTATTTCATTTTTGGGTGTAGGTTTTTTAAATATGCAATTTTAATGAAACGTTTCTTTGAAATTTACTTACTGTAGATCCTGGACCATGTAAGGCAATAAACGGGGAAAAATGCAAAATGCTACAAAGGCAGAGTGGACCAACCCACAAAAAATCGCTGGATTCCTGCAGTTAGGGGTTGAAAGGTCCTTATGGATCATAAGTCATTCATTCTTGATTGAATGGTCCAGTTTTTTTCTTCAAAACACCTTTAAAAGCTTCAGAAATAAGCATATGATAATTAGTCATATTTTCAAATCTAATTTTCTCAGTTGACCATCTGAGTGAGATGATCCACTCTGGCTATCAACGCCTCAAATAGAACGGGGTAAGTATATGTAACAAAGGATGTGTTTATGCAACAATTATTGAGTTTCGATTTCTCAAATTTCAATGGTATTTTACACCTGCCTCCCATTTTGAAAAAGAGTTTTATCCATGTCGACCATCTTTTTCTGATTTTAACAATAAGATTTGGAAGCGTTAGGCGCCTCTCCCGTTTGGTTGGGGTCTTCAATGAGGTTTTTTAATTTGACTAACAACGCAAGACAAAATAGGAACCCCATAACAGTCCATGTTCTTTTTATTGTAGTTAGATATTCGTTATTTATTATTATTTGTTCATTTCCCCATGACTGTAATTAATTCATGCTCTTATTTTTATTTTTTATTTTTAAGTAAAAAACGACAATACAGCAGAGGAACAGGGCAAAAAGGCGTCACATCTTCTTGACCTGCAGATAGAACTAGGTAAGGACGTTAATGACTGGGCTCATTCTGTTATGTACTCACCCACTAGAAGCATGAAAAAGTTCCAGTCATGCAGCATGACCGTATGAGTGCATACTCAGGCTTTGTCTATGAATTCCACCCTACGTTACAATGTTTTAAAACTTGAGGAAATGGTTTACTACTTCCTAAAATTCTACGTTTTGAATAATATTTTGTGATTCAAAAAATGTTTTGGATTTTTAGTTTTTATCATTTTTTTATCTCAATCCTAAGGAGAATTTTCGTCTGGAATGTCATATATGGGTCGTTCTCAGCAAAACGTAAATATCGACGTCCAGTGCTATTTGACTCGTTCTAGTGCTTCCTATTTTCAAAAATGAATGTGTTTCCGGCAGGTTTTTTTGCGCTCTACTTGGCCCATATATTTAAAAAAATAAAAATTAATTATTTCTATATAGAAATTTGAAATTAATACTGAAAATGTCATTGGTTCACCTTGTCCCCCTCCAGACCTTACCTACTTTGACTGATTCCATCTACTTTTTAGCAATTACCTGATCTTTCGACCCACCATTTTTTCAAGCAGATTCTGTAGTTTAAGAAACTGGAATATAACAATTTTTAAATTATTCCTTCATTTGGAAATAAACTGCAGTTATGAAATGTCCCACCAAGATTGTTTCATTGGGTCACTCTTGGGGGTTTCTTGAAATTCCGCTTCCTAAGCCGAATTTCAGAGATGAGGGAGGAGCCAAATCGTCACGTGACTTCTGCTTGGCGATCACGTGATATTTTTGCCGCAATTCAGTCTAGTCCGCATCGTTGAAAGTGTTGTGCGAGTGCGAAGACGTTAGCGTATTTTTTCTCGGTGTCATTGGTCCGCATCGATTAATACATTCGTAAGTCATCATATTAACGTTTATTTTATATTCTCTGAGCTCATTACATGTTTCTTGTTTGACTGGTACTATCAGTTTTGTGAGAAATATATTTCTTGAGAAGATATTATTGAAAACCACGTGTTTTGTCATTGGGTCACTGCTAACATTGTGAGCCAATGACAAGCTTGAGTGACCCAATGACATCTTGGCTAAACCTTATTTGATTTTTTATTGAATTCTGAATAAATTGCTCCTATTTCAAGTTTTTTCAAAGGATTTCACAATAAGAAACTAAATTTGAATCTTAGTTGCAATTTCCAATAGTTTGAGATGAAAATATAAATTAATAAAGAAAGGTTTTTTTGTTATAATTAGCTCATGCTGCATGATTGGAACTGTTATAGATCTTGCGTTTTTTTTCTATGCACAGCTTATCATGGGACCAAAGAGAAAAAAAACTATAGCTGAACTGAAAGAAGCGAAGAGACTCCAAGATAAGCTCAGGAAGTAAAAACGGATGAGTGACCCGGAAACTGCGAGACTACTGAAATTGAAAAGACACGAAAGTTACTTGAAAAGCAAAGAAAGAGGGACAGCGAAAATGATAGGTCAGATGTCGGAACGGGATAAAAGATCTCAACGTAAGCAGTGGAAAACCAATACACAAGCCTATCGACAGAGGAAAAAGGCGAATCAAGTGCAAAGTAACGCAGATCCTCCCGAAATCAACTTAGATTCTACGGCAGACATGTCTGAAGTGCGTGTTGATTCTTCAACACCATCTGCAATTCAACATCAAACATCATCTGGAAGAAAAAGGGTGAGAAAAGATAGATCAGCTGTAGCTCGGGAGAACAAAAAGTTGAGACAACAAAACGAACAACTTCGAAAAAAAATTCAGCGCCAAAAGAAACAGTCGCAAAGAGCAAGACAGGCGGAAGTTTCGCTTAACACAGAATCGCCAGGGAAAATCGTCAAATCATTAATGACCGAAAATAATGGACAGACAATCAGAAAAAAACTTCTTTTTGGAGAGGTTGTTAGTAAGCAACTACGAGAAAGTACCAAAGAACTAAAGACACACCAAGCGAAGAGAGAAGCAGCTAAAATCATTCTAGGAGATGGGAAACAGTTCAAAAAGTATGGTCTTGTTACCGAGTGTGCTAATGTGTTTTCATTGAGGATGATAATGAACGCAAACAATAATTATGGAGAAATTTTGCATCCAAGATCTTCGACAGTTCGTCAGAAGGAAACAAAGCAACGTGTGGTAGAGTTCCTGGAGGATGATGAAAATTCTATGTGCCTCCCAGGGAAAAAAGATTGCTTGACTAAATCTGGCGAGAAAAAACAAAAACGATTGCTCATGGGAGACTTAGTTGACCTACACAGGAAATTCAACGAGTCCTCTTCATTCGAAATTTCTTATTCCACATTTTGTCGCTTCCGTCCTTTCTGGGTGGTGGCTCCAAACGTAAAAGGGAGAGAGACTTGTCTCTGTGAAATTCATGAAAATTTTCAGTTGCGGCTAGATGCCCTCCACAAGCGTAAGGTCATTGAAAGTAGGAAAATTTGGACAATTGAACATCAACTTTGCGGTAGGTCTCCTGATATTGACTGTTACCAAAGGAAGTGCACCTTTTGCAAAGATAATAGCTTCAGCTATATTGGAGAATTTGATGGCTCACAACCTCTAGTTGTCGAACAGTCGATGACCAAAAAAAATGAATACTTGGATCCAAAAACCAAGAAAATGAAAGCCACGAATCGCATGATGAAAGATAAAGAGGCAAAACCTCTGCTCGACGATATCAAAGAAACTGAAAGCTGCATCATTCCACTTCTTCAGCACGAGGGAAATATTAAGCACCAACATCGTGCATTCAAGAGTTTGAAGTCAACTCTTGAAGCTGGTGAGATTCTTCTGCACTGTGACTTTTCTGAAAATTACAGTACCAAGTATAACAGTGAGATTCAAGCTGGACATTTCGGTGGGAACCGTCAAAATGTTTCAATGCATACTGTTGTTGTATACTATAAGGATTATGAGTCAGGTCATGTCTTACCTCATTGTTTCTGTACTCTATCAGAAAATCTAGACCATGGACCAGCTGCAGTATGGGCACATCTTGAGCCAATTTTCATTCAGTTGAAAGAAACCATCAGTGTGGAAATCACAAAGTTTCATATCCTCTCCGACGGCCCATCGGCTCAGTACCGGAATAGAACGATTTTCTATTTGTTTCAACACCGTTTGAAAAAAGTTTTCCCTGCCCTAACCCTGGCAACGTGGAACTATCATGAAGCCGGACATGGCAAAGGAGCACCTGATGGTGTTGGAGGTACCTTGAAGAGGACAGCTGACAGGATGGTGGCGCACGGGAGTGATATCGTTGATGTTGATTCATTGATCCAAAAACTTTCGGGTAAAGTGGCATCTGTCACACTTTTTCACGTAAAAGATTCTACCATTCGGGAACTGAACGAGTCCATCCCGAAAAATCTTTTTCCGTTCAAGGGAACAATGCAAGTGCACCAGATAGTATGGAAGAAAGCGTTACCTTAGCTACATATGAACAGACTTTGCTGCTTCATTTGCCCAACAGATTGTGCAGAGAACAAGATTGGGACTCACATAACTTTTCTAGATGAAGAATCTGAGGAAGATTCTCCCAATGAGGAGCCTCTCACTTTCATTATGGAGGATTGTTAAATCATTTTTCATCAATCTGTTATCAATAATTTTGTAGTCTTAACTCTACCGCCAAAAACTTGTGTTACATACCCTACTAATATTTCTCATTATTTATCTTCCCTAGGTACCATCAGAAATGAATTCTGCTATTGAAGATTCTGTTGGGGCTGAGAGCCAACCTACCAACTCAACGCAACATAACAGCAGTTCCAGTAATGATTTGTCACCACCGAAATGCGAATCAGGTTTATGTTATATTTGTGTGGGAGCTATCTCTTCTAGAGGAGTTGGAATTAAGTGTTCGATCTGCGGAGCCACCGCCTATCATGACGATTGTCTTGATATTTCCAAAGTAAAAATCATCGATGAATTAGCGTTTTTATGCTGTGATGTATGTGATAGAGTGATCTCAAGTCAATGATTATAATTATCTCAATAATTATAAGAACTATTTTGTGATAAGACATAGAGACTGACAAGAATGCAGACTGAATAGTTTTATAATATTGC
Source organism: Adelphocoris suturalis (assembly GCA_030762985.1). Lineage (NCBI taxonomy): Eukaryota > Metazoa > Arthropoda > Insecta > Hemiptera > Miridae > Adelphocoris > Adelphocoris suturalis. The sequence goes on along the minus strand of CM061042.1, from coordinate 47,705,027 downwards.
AGACCTTCCTGATTTTTGTCAGAGGCCAGAATATGTGAATAAGTTTTTGTTTTTTCCTAATGTTTAATAACTTGTTTACCTAATGTTTCCTATATTTCTGCTTGAATCTAGTTTCAATAGTTTGTACTTTTGAAATTTACTTGATGTTCCTAGCTTTGGTATTTCGCTTTAAAATTGAACTCAGATATTCGAGTACCTACTTTTCAAGAGAAATATTGTGTGATATATACTTACATATGGTGATATATTCTTACATATTATATAAGCTCCATTTTTGACGTTTGAAGAAAAAATGTCTACAACAACCTTTGTTTAGATGAAACCCAAACATTCAGCTGTCTCACACATATTTTTCAATAAAGACGGTGAACTGATGGATAACTGTCATTGTGTCACGGTTAAGGTCATTCGTTCATTCATTTTGGTCATTGACTCACCCTAACATGTCATTGGTTCACTTACACATTTTTTAAAATTATTTTTAATTTAAAAAATAAGCATGCTGGTGCGCTGATGGTAACATTTTTTCATTGAGTATCCATGGACGGAAGTATCATTTTAAAAAACGGACCAAAAAAATTACATTAGATAAAAAAGAAAAAAAAAAGCACACAAGATTTACGTTTTGCTGAGAATGACCCATATATGAAAAAGCGCTTACTTCAGGAATAGTTTCAGAATACCTCTAAACGGATTTCAAAACAGATAGTGGAGGGCTTGCTTCACTATAAAAATTCTCTAGTGTTTTGTTCACATGCAAAGTTTTGCTGCTGACTCATTCTTACCATCATGATACGTTAAGGGCTGTTTTGAATTTTATATGAAGATGAAGAATTTTAGAAACAGTAGTGTAGTTTGTGGGTTGTAATATAAAGAAATACTTTTTAAGAATGTTTACCTATTGAAATGGAAGGTACCTACTACCCTTATGAACAGATTGGATTGGCGATTCAGGCATGATGCAGAGCAGATTGAGATTTTTCACATGCTTAACAGCAAATTTATTGTACATGAGTTAGGGATTGAGGAGAACAATGATATACAATTCATGCAGTAATGTGAAAAATAACTCCTCAAGATACTTTTTAATCAATTAACATCACAAAAGTGTATTGCTCCGGGTCAGAGACTTCAAATATCTTCAAAACCTAGTATGAGTTTGTAATTATTTCAACTCCTATCAATTTTGCATTCTCTCATTCTTGACTGGAATTAAATTCACGTAACATCTTATTTCAGTGAAGAAACAGTTAGAGCTAGAAAAGAAGAAGGAGGAAAGGGCTGCTCAACTGCACGACCTCACTGTAATCAAGTTACAGTTGGAGATAGACCTTCTGAAGGCAAAAAACCAACGACAGTCATTTTAAATTTTTTTTATGGAGCTATTTTGTAGCAGATGTGTGTTTTTAACTTTTTGTATTATACCTTTGTAATATGAATGAAGGACTGTTTATATCAATGAAGGAATTCATTTTTCCCGTCGTTCCCTGCTAGTCCTTGATGAATCGTAAATTGTCCTACTAACACTTGGTAATTGAGTGGTAATCTATCAACTTCAAAAGTAATATGCCTTTATATTTTCAAAAAGTAGGGTTTTTCAAGATACATAAAAAAGTTCTTGTAGTTCATGCTTGTTTTCTTCAGTGTTCGAGCAGCGGGAATCCAGAACACACCGTGGATGGAAAACACTAAGGAGTACTAAGGTGTGGAGTTTTGGAGGTGTGGAATCGCGTTATCACCTTATCAATGCACTTAGTGGCCCACTCAGACTCAATCGACGTCTATGAATTCCGCCCTAGATGTGAAATTCACTGTCATGTTTATTTTGGATGCCTAGTAAGTTTTTCAGTTAGCATTCGCTACCCCCCTGATGTTAATAGCTAGGTACAGCTTCAAGGTCGTGTAGATTCTCCCGGCTCCAGAAACATTATTGTCTTTTGATCAGATGTTCTATTTTTCCAGGTGATTTGCCTTTTGTTTCACCACTCATTCTGCCTTTACCTGCCTCTCCTACTGTGCCACCAACCCCTGTCCTTGGCAAATCAGTTCTGCTTATTTTTAGGAAATAATAATTTATTCCCGTAGTGCTCTTTAGGAAATATTTTATTCCCGGAAGAGCTCTTTATTTGCCGTACGTACTACTCATTAGTTGCTCGTACTTTGGTTACGAGTTTTTCCGTCATTGAAGATGTACCACCCACGGGCACAAAAGATTCTTGACACGCTCAAACAACGAGGTAGGTGCAGTTCCTGTACAATAACTCATTACTGAAACACATGGGATAATAACAACAGCCCCATCCGTTTATGCTACTGATTGTCCTTCTTTTTTTCTCAGGTAAAAGCACACCTGTGCCACGAGTGAATGTTTCCATTTCTCATAACTCTATTCACCAAAAAAATGAGAAGGAATGGATTGAACTACAACCTGCCTCGGCACAGCCTCTCGTTGACTCACCTGACATGATTTTATCATCGTCATCCAGGAATGAAGGTAATCATCATTTTGAATACGCCGATGAACCCCAGGTAAGAGATTGTTTACCTTCTAGGGGAGAGTGGGGTAATGGCGTACGTCGGGTAATACCGTACATGGATGTTCTGAACAAATCACTCACTGTAGCATGGAGACAAGTGCCAGAATTACTCCATGGAGAACAAGTGAAGTAATTTTTGACGTTTGCGTGGCTGACAGGTCATCCATCTTGATGTTACTCCAGTGTGTTTGTTTTTTGACTTCTCACTGTAACTTTTTAGCTCCGCATTTTAACAAGGTAAGTCATTTTTCAAACTAATTTTCTTGATTCTTTAACGTGGTTTGTAAGAGAAACTCTTATTTTTCAACCTCATACAATAAAAAGTTGGTTCCTTAGGAATTGTCATGGTGGTGGAAGCATTAACGAAAAGTAAACATTGGGGTTATGCCGTATATGGGTTCGGGGTAATCTCGTATACTTTTGACGTGTATACGGTATTACCCCCAACTAACTTTCTTTCTGTTTTTAGTGGAGTTTCTTCCTAAAATATATTTCAACACATTTGAACTATTGTTTTATTGTATTATCTACACGTACCTAACATATATAACTAGGTAAACATCCTTTTTTATACCTACCTAGTATATCTTTTAGCGAATTTTTGTGGAAAAATGAAGCTATTGCAATGGCTACAAAAAGTATAGATCGGACTATTGTGAAAAGTTTTTTTCATGGAAATCCTTTTTGCTTCATACTGAATCGAATCCTGAATTTTAACACTTTTTTTATATGTACATAATTATGTATGTATGTGTCCTTCCCGACGATATCTGACCTTGGGATCACAAAAAATTTCGGAGTTTCGCCAAAAAATCAATAACTATAAAAGAAAGGATGAGTTCGAAGGACAGCACTTTTTGTGCTCAAAAAAGTGCTCAAATATCCGAAAATGTGCTTAAAAAAATCGCTAACAAAACAGCTCAAAATGGCTAAAAATTCATCTTGTTTGCAGAAAATGGCCAAAAAAAGTTGAAATGCCAAAAAATCGAACGTTAGAAATTTTGTAGCGCAAAAGTGCTCAACTATCAAAATGATGGAAAGCTCAAATATCACTAAAAACCGTTGGAAACTACAAAAATTCGCTCACATGGTTATGCTGCATAACTCAAACTTTTTATTATTATTTTTATTGGTGACATCTGTATTTTAACTGTATTATTAACCAGCCCGTTTCTATTTCTAGATGCCAAGAACAAGAAAGAGGACGACAAATAAAGGATCCTGGACGGTAGAGCATTTGATGGCAGCAATGGCCCATGTTGAAGCAGGAAATAGTAAGCGCAGTGCTGCCATAAAGTTCAACATTCCATACACAACCTTTGTGGATAGGATGAAAATTGGTAAGATCACGAAACCAAAACTAGGAAGAGGATGCGTGTTCTCGGCAGAACAAGAGAAAGAAATTGCAGAAAGAATTGTTTATCTTTCGAATATCTTCTATGGCATAACACCATTTTCTTTAAGACGATTTGCTTACAGTTATGCTGAAAATAACAAAATTAAACATCAATTCAACCATGATACTCGATTGGCTGGATATGACTGGCTATGGGGATTCTTGAGAAGGAATGCATCGGTGAGTATAAGAAAGCAGAGGCTACATCCGTCAATCGGATTACTGCTTTCAACAGGGAAGCCATCACTTTGATGTTTGACAATCTTGAGAAAGTAATGGAAAAACACAGTTTTCCTCCCACCAGGATTTACAATGTGGATGAGACTGGTATTTCAACCGTGCAAGATACCGTCAAAATTCTCTGTGAAAAAGGGAAAAAGAGGGTTGGTAGCGTAACCAGTTGGGAGAGGGGAAAAAATGTCACTGTTATCTGTGCCATGAGTGCGTCCGGTACGTTCATTCCGCCTATGTTTGTGTTTCCCAGAAGAAGGATGTCCCCGCAGCTAGGCAAGAATGGACCTCTTGGAGCTGTTTACCACTGTTCGGACAATGGATGGTCCAATGAGCAGCTGTTCCTCAGGTGGTTGGAACATTTCATCAACCACTCTGGTTCCAGCAAAGATAACCCAGTCCTATTGATATTGGACAATCACGTGAGCCACACGTCTCTGGAGGCCTACGAGATGTGCCGAGATAATGGTATAACAATGTTGTCTATTCCCCCTCACACCTCCCATCGCATACAGCCACTTGATGTTACCTTTTACGGGCCTCTCAAGAACGCATTCAAGAGAAAATCAGATGCGTTTTTAAAAAGCCAAAATCGACAAGACTCGCCTCAGGATATAGTTAAAATAACTCATTATGATTTGGCTGGGATCTTTAATGATGCCTACATCGATGTAACTAAAATAGGTGTTGCTGTGTCAGGTTTTCAACACACGGGGATATTCCCGGTGAACAGGAACATTTTCAAGGAGAGCGACTTCTTGGCAGCTGAAGTTCTGGCAGGAAATTCTTCACCTCCTGTACCACTTGAGCGTGTTGATTTGAATCATGGGGGGATTACACCAGAAAGAAGTCCAACAATTAGTGAGATGCTGCCCCTTCCAGTACCAGTTCCATACAAACAAAACGCACGAAGCAAGCAACACTCACAAATACTGACAGAAACTCCTCGAAAGGAGCTACTCCTCGAGAAACGTAGGAAAAAAATGGAAAAAGAAAACAAGAAAGCGACGAGGCGAAAACTGGACATGGTTCCTTCTAACAGTAGTGATGACGGTTTGCCTAATCAGAAGAAGGTGAAGTTGATGACGAAAGCAAGTGCGAATGAAAGAGAAGAGAAAATGGCTCGGAAGAGGAAAGTGACTTCTAAGAAGAAAATCCAACAAATTGCAAAAGACAGTGACAGTGACGATTGGGGGGATATCTCAGAAGAAGATCTAGTCGACGATGATGATGATGACGACGTACAAGATGATTCCAAGGCACTGTGTACAATCTGCCAAGAACATGAGGACACATCACCGTTGTGGAAATGCAAGGAGTGTGGCCACAGTTGTCACTACATGTGTTCCATGGGACAACCAGACCACGGACTTTGTGACCTCTGCTATGCTCTGCTTTGAATAATTATCATATTATACTATTTGAATAGAATTGATAAAGTTTTGATGTCCGTTTTATCGTTTTATCATTCCTTTGCATTAATCATCAAAATTGTTGCTGAAAACAAGGTTTCATTATCTAGAAATAAAAAAATTTGAATTTACGGTATTACCCCATTGCCTACGGTATTACCCCGAGGTATGTACGGTATTACCCAACAGTATGGGGAATGCCGTATAAAGCACTTTATTCACATAATTCGCAATACTTGGAAAAAACAAATTCTTGGAATGGAAAACTGAAATATAAGTTAAACTAGACTAAGCTCACAATCAGTCAGTTAAAAAAAATTAATTCTACGATTTTTCTTTGCACAGTGGCTAATCTAAGTTAAGTATACGCCATTACCCCACTCTCCCCTACGTCAAATTGCATTCCTTTTGAGCAAGAAAATGAAGAAGGCACAGTGATTGCCCATCAGCTACTCCCATCTCTACAATTTGATTACCCTTCAGAAGTCCTCGTGCTAGCTTCCCAAGACTCCACTTTTGAAGTAGATGATTCAACGAACGACAATGGAGGAAAATGAAGGAAAACCTCACGATCGAGATGAAAACTGGGTACTATCGAGTGGTGATGATGAAAGCTCCCATAGTTTTATGAGTTCGGGGGCACACCAATCATTTCAGTGATGAACAGGTGATTTCACAGACATCCCACGTGGGTAATGACGATCAAATGGGACATACTACAACCAAACCTAAGCGAAATAGGTGGATTAAAGTCCATCCTTCTGGGTGGAAACGAAAAGATACGTGTTTGTCAACAGTTTTTTTGTGCCACTCTGTGCATTTCCAATGGCCCTATCATAAATGCCTTCACTTACAAGGGTGAAGGAGGACAATATCAAGGACAGGATAAGCGAGGTATAGCAGCTCCTACCAATAAAACGTCTGAGGGTCAAATAGCCAAAATCAAGGGTCACATTGAAAGCTTCCCAACAGTAGAGAGCCACTATACTCGAAAATCGAGTAAGCGACAGTACTTGGACTGTAAACTGAATATCTCCAAAATGTACGACCTATACGAGAAGAAGTGTGAGGAAGAGAAAGTACCCTATTCCATCGAAATCACGTACCGAACAATTTTCTGCAATGACTACAACATGTCATTCTTTAAACCAAAAAATATCAGTGCAGTATCTGATCTGAATACATTCATGCTCTTCCTGAAGACAAGGTAATATTTGAAAACGAATTCAACGAACACTGTGTGAGGAAAGATACTGCCGTGAAGGAAAAGGATGTGGATAAGAAAAAATATGTGGATAATACCTTCATGTCCGTAACTTGTGATTTACAAAGCGTGCTGCAGATCTGAAGCTCCACTGTCAGTCTGCTCTATTATCTCAGGAAAATTAATGTCTTCAACTTCACCGTGTATGAGACAGCACCCCCTAATAATGGTTATTGTTTCTTCTGGACAGAAATAAACGGCAAATGAGGAAGCTGCAAAATTGGGTCATGTTTGTTATGTTAATTAATTACCTATGCCAAATTATAGAATTATAACAATTTTAACCAAATTGAACAACTAGAAAAGGGAATTTTCAACCCCCAGACTTTTGTGTTACATAATTCCTAAGACCCTCCCCCTTAATTTCGATTAGAGGCAGCCCTCATGGAGAAAAAGATAAGTCATAAATTCTCAAGATTTTTAGTCATGTGAAAACCATTGAGTCGCTATAGTCTGGTGAAATTCACTAAGTCAGGTTCTTTTGTAAGAAAAGTAGCATTAGAAGTACTTTTCAATACCCCTAACCCCTTGCGATTCATAGGGTGGCAACTGGACACCCATAGGCAGCTAAAGTCCACATGTCAACCCTCTATTCCAATTTCTTCCCTTAGAAACATGTCATACATAAACTGAAAAACTTCAAACTCGATTTTCTCGAAAGTAATATTTTTGACTTAGTGAAGTTCACTTGTAAACCGACGAAATTGTGTTGAATGTTGGAGGTATTCATATAAAGATTCCCTGACAAGGGACTCACCTTACAACATTGTTCAAGCGACGAGTACATTGAAGTAACTTTATTTCACATCTTGAGGATCATCTAATTCCGTTATGATACTGGTATTTTAGGTGATCTTTAGTCCTGGCCCCCATTTTAAAAACGAATTTCCCCACTTCAAACTGTCGTTTTCTAATATTAAAAATATGATGTGGAATATTTAGTCCCCTTTTTCTCAAGGTTGAAATTTGAAACATTCTAAAATCGATTCACATTACGTAGTTGTGGTTTAAAAAAGTTGGGGGGCTACAGTGTTTACCTAGTAGAAAAGTGTAGTCCTGTCCCCCAAGGGATTTGCTACGAATATGAACAGATAAATCAATCCTGAATGACAGAAACGAATTTTACTTGACGCAAATATATTTTTTGTTTTCTATGAAGTTAAGTATAACGCCCTAACCTTTGAGTAATAACAAGCTGACGCAGCAGCTAATCCCTATAAAAGCCCGCGGCCATCAGCATTGAAGATTTAATCGTTCAAAATTCCGAATTAATGGCGCAAAATGCCCAATTCAATCATATGTTAGAGGTAACGGGCGCTCTCGAATTAATGAGATTGGGGGGCGCACGCTTACCTAGTAAGAAATCCGAAGTTGCTGAAACCCCAACTTTCAAAAAGGAACATATGGAGCTTATTCGGTGTTCATGGGTGACCCCGAAGCATTGAGCAATTTCCTCCAAGTAACACAAGAATCGAACGACCGTTTTTTTAATTTCAACGACCCAACTGACTTCCAAAACAGAATGATTATACACGCCATAAAAGCAAAAATTCATCCCCCTGCGTCAAACATTCTCAATTCAACGAATGTTTCAAATTTCAAACAAATAAGAGACGCCTTAGTTGATGCCTACTCGGACAAACGGGACTTATTCACCTTAAATTTAGACCTTTCGAATATTAGACAAGGAGAACATTCCTTCTACACCTTAGGGAACCGTTAGGTAGCCGCCTGCTAAGGACTCGCCAACCCGAGGACTTAAATGAAGCGCTTGGTTGGATGACCAATTACTAAAAATTATTGCCGTCAAACTCCCGTCCAAAACCAAACCCTCCGTCTAAACCGAATCAGGCCCCTTTAGGAATCCAAATCGTCCTTATGGATATCCTAGACAACAATCGTTTGGGCCTCAAAACCAACATCAAACGCCTGTTGCCAGAGCCTACCAGTTATTACAGAGCCTAGCCCAATCTCAACCACCATGGTCCGGCCCGCCTAGGCAGGCGAATAACCCTCCTCAATCTGCCCTTCCAAACCCACAGCGGAGCAGTTATCAAAATAAACCAAATTACCAGAGAAACTCCTCAGGTAATCAAAGATCTTTCCAAACCGCCCGGAAAAACTAGACACCTATGTCGTGGCAAACGACAAACCCAAATTTTCATAACCTAGGGGTCGAAAATGTGGAGCAACCCGTTGAGGAACAATACCATGATCCAGGACACCAAGATCCAGACAAATTTTATGATACGTATGAATGGCCTGACGAACCCCTAGAAAATAATCAAAACCAAGAGAACGATGCCACTTTTTTAGAGGGAACGTGCCTCGACCCGCCGTATGTTCAATGACCTTAAATTCCCGACCGATTAGTAAACTCCCTTACATTACCCTAACAAAATTCAACCTAAGAATTCTCATAGACACGGGGAGTTCGCTCAGCTTCATAAACCCGGCAATTGCGGAGAAATACTTTCCTATAAAGGTAGATAGCGAACCCTTTTTGGTAACAAATGTCCACGGAACTTCCTTAGCCACATCGAGCGCTATGGTTCCGTGCAGCGCATATTTACCTTTTAGAATTATTAGAGGTAGACGTCAGTATCAGAATTAAGGTTTTCCAAACCCTTCTCGTAAATATTCCGCTACAATACTTGAACTTAGAAATTAACGAAACACATACCATTGGAAGTCGAATAAGGTCATAATCGACAACTTTGAAAATGGAGATACCATCATCCCTTACCAAAAAATAGGGTCGATCGAAATACCTCAAAGTCTCGTGTCGATCAAAAATTTTGAAACTTATGTCAGAGTTCTACATTCCGATGAAAACCCCGCTCAATTCACCCAAACGTCTCCTATCGTAGTGGAAGAAATAGATACGGAATTGATCAAAACCTCTCCTCAGAGCCCCAACTTAAACAACGTGGACACGTCAAAGCCCAAATTTGACTTTAGCCAACTCCGGTTGAACCACATGAGCAAAGAGGAAAAATCCGCTATTTCGCAACTAGTGATCAAATACTCCGACATCTTTTATCAAGAGGGTTCTCCACAAACCTTCACCAATGATGTCAAACACGTAATCAGAACCACGGATGAAATCCCAGTCTATACAAAAACTATAGATTCCCTGAAGTACACCTTGAAGAATTGGATAGGCAAATGGAGGAATTACTCCAACAAGGAATAGTCCGTGATTCAAACAGTCCCTGGAATGCTCCCATTTGGATAGTTCCCCGAAAAATGGACCATAGCAACAAACCAAAATTCAGAGTAGTCGTTGATTATCGCAAACTAAACATGAAAACCATAGAAGACAAATTAATACCCTCTTCCAAAAATCTCTGAGTTACTAGATAAGCTTGGTAGGTGCCAATACTTCAGCACAATTGATCTGAAGAGTTCATTCCACCAAATCGAAATGGATCCTGAAAGTATAGCCAAAACAGCGTTCAGCACACTAACTCGCCACCTTGAGTGGACTCGTGTTCTCTTCGGCCTTAAAAACGCACCCAGCACATTCCAACGGGTTATGGATAACATCCTACGATGGATCAACTCAGAACAATGCTGTACTTACATGGATGACATAATCGTGTTCTCTACTAGCTTACAGGAACACATTCAGAGATTAGAGGCGGTTTTCAAACGACTAAGAAAGGCAAACCTTAAAATTCAATTAGATAAAACAGACTTCCTAAAACGAGAAGTTGCTTACCTAGGCCACATAGTAACGCCCCACGGAGTTAAACCAAACCCAGGTAAAATTTCGGCAATTAAAAATTATCCTATTCCAAAAAATACAGAAGAAATCAAGAGATTCTTAGGATTGTTAGGGTATTATCGAAAATTCATTAAGGACTTCGCAAAACTAACTAAACCTATGACTAAATGTCTCGAAAAGGATGCTCTCATAGACACCACAGACCCTGAGTATCGACAATGCTTTGAAACTTGCAAAGATCTCCTAAGCAATGACCCAATCCTTCAATACCCAGATTTCTCAAAGCCCTCCAGGCTCACTACTGACGCCAGTAATGTAGCGCTGGGCGCTGTCCTAAGTCAGATTTCGGATAACTCCGATCTACCGGTGGCTTACGCGAGCCACACATTAAATCCATCTGAACAAAACTATAGCACAATTGAAAAAGAGCTACTTGTCATCGTATGGGCCGTGGGATACTTCCCACTTCTTCCCGCTTCTTACTTGTACGGTAGAAAATTCACCTTCTTCTCTGACCACCACCCGTAACAATGGCTCTTCAACCATAAAGAGCCTGGTTCACGGTTGTTTGCATGGAAAACGAAACTACAAGCATATGATTTCGACATAATTTATAAAAAGGGAGCCCTTAACACAAACGCAGATACACTATCCAGAGTCAAAATAGAAAACTCACCATACTTACATAGGTACCTTACAACATGACCAACTTTCCCAACTTTTAGGCAAACAACTAGACCTTACCACTAACGACGATGCCGACTCTGTGGTCGCACACATCGATCCTGGGGAGGAAGGGGTGACTGACGAAACCTCATCTAGGCATACAGTCCATTCCAACTTTATACCCATTCGCGATCAACCAGTCAACATTTCATTGAACCAAATAATACTTACAGTAGTTAACCACCCTGTCCCCGACATGGTTAAGCTTACAACAATGTTCGGGATCAAAACTCGCATGTTTGTCAAAGTCAATGATCAAGAGTTTGAAAATGATTTAATAAAATTCATCAAAGAATACATCCACCCTAGGGTAAAATATGGCATTTATTTCGAAACCGAAGAGTACGAAAAATTTGCTAAAGTTCGCAACCCATTTTACCCAATCGGAAATAAGCCTCACTAAATACTCCAAACGATTGATCGACATCCAATCGGAAAAGGAACAAACAGATCTAATTTCTACATATCATGATGGAGTCACAAACCATCGCGGTATAAACGAAACATACGAAAAATTAAGAAGGGAATATTACCTATTGGCCAAATTTTAAAATCGCTATTCAAAAATTCATCAATAACTGTGAATTGTGTTTAAAATGCAAGTATGAAAGATCTCCGCTCAAAATTAAATACAACATCACTCCTACAGCTGTCCGACCTTTAGAGACATTACATATAGACAAATTCACCATAGAAAATTCCAAGTTCCTAACGATAATTTGTCCATTTTCAAAATACGCGCAAGCATATCTATCTAACCTCCACCGGCGTTGAGATAGTTAACGGACTAATGAAGTTCTTTGCCCACCATGGGATCCCGAAGAAAATTATTTCAGACAACGGAACCGAATTCCAAAATTCACTTGTAAAAGAATTGATGGCCCTCCATAAAATAAACATTCACTTCATATCTTCTCAACACCCAGAATCCAACGGCATTGCTGAAAGATTTAATTCCACTCTCATAGAACATGTTCGGTTACTAACCAATAGGGAAAAATTTAAAACTTGTGCTACATGCCATAAGTCAATTATGCGATCATTGCCTACAATAATTCGATCCATTCCGCGTCGAAATTAACACCATTCGAACTCCTATTCAGGCACGTGAATAATCGCTCTCTCTTAGAAATGGATTTCGAAAAAGCAATGGCACATGACTATTTAGACCGGCATAAAGAAAGAGTATACGCACAAGTTTCCGAAAAACTCCAGAAGCAAAAGGAAAAAGTCACTGATGAGAAAAATGCGAACCGCATAGACCCTCCTGAAATCCCTGACGAAATCTTTATTAAAAGTATCCAACGACAGAGCAAAACTAAACCTAAATATAATAAAAAAGAAGTTAAAGAAGTAGACCCGGCTATGAAAACAGTACAGATTCACCCACGTCACCACAATACCAAAGAGAAGGCCCACTTAACAAACTAAGACCACCCAGGAAATTCTATGAGACCAAAGTCCAAAATGCTTGGAATACTGAATTACCATCTTCAGAAACGTTAACGCATAAATACGGACTTGAATTAACTAAGGAAAACTTACTGACGCTAAAACCCGGAAACTGGATAGACGACATGATTATGAACTTCTATGTGGAGTTGATAGACGAAAGAAATCAAAACCACAAAACCTTTCCTTCGACTTTTTGTTTCAACTCTTTCTTTTACCCTATGTTAGAAGCACACGGTTATGACCGAGTAAGTCATTTTACTCGTAGGTCAGACATATTCAGTAAAGACCTAATAATCATACCGATCCATAAAGTAAATCATTGGAGTCTTGTGGTGATTAACACGAAACAAAAACAGATCATGTACTTAGACTCTCTCTCCGAAACACGAATAAAAGTATGTTCAAAGGTTGTTTCGACGTCCTACAATAGAAGGCACGTGCATAGTTTGAAATCAAGAACCAGACATTTGGCGTTCAGAGCGCGTTTCAGTTTTTGCCCGAACTGCTTGGTAAGAAACCATACCCCTGGCGAGCTACCAGGCTTTTTCCTATCTCCTTGATAATGCAGGTTTATTAGTCCTCCTAGGGTAAAACTAAAATGAAGCAAATTATACAACTGATGATTATTCTGATACCCTTGTATCATGTATTTCATATAAATTAAAATATGACGTTTTGATATCAGGTGAGAAATCTTCCGTCCGTGATAGCTGAGTCTTCCGAGCTAGACGGCCCAGTTCTTTGAGACGACACTTACAAATACATACAGGTTTCGTCATAAGTTCTTGATGTAATGACCCCAATATTTCTTTGGTAATGAATGAATTGATCATGATGAGGAATTATAATTTATGAATTTTATTATTGTACTTGTGGAATACATTGATATAGATTTTTCATTCTTAGCCTTCTGACTACATTTTTCTACCAATCGGGGGCCTAATTCATAAAATTACTCGTTAGTATGTTGCTAAGTTGAATTTTCAATTACGTTTTAAATAAGTTTTTTCCTAATGACTCAAGTATAGCCTAATTTTGGCTACAGTAAAATCTTATCAACGTACATTGATGTTTCATGTATTTCTCAGTAGGTACTTGACTTTTTGTAAGTTTTAATTTTACGATTTGGCTGTTGGCCAATTCGCTTTCCTACCTTTATTTAGATGTAGTTTAATTAATGAGTAGGTTTTTATTGGAATATTATAACTGTAATTATCTTTATCTAATCATTTCACTCCCAACATGGGTAGTTATTTTGAAAAAAAAAAAAAAATAATAATAATAATAATTTATATAAATATATATTTTATAAACATCTTCAAATTTTTGTTGTTGACAACATTACAAACTAACTCGAGTAACCCAACAGAAGGTTTTGGCAGCGCAACGATTTGCAGTAAGAAGGATTAAGTAATGATTCGCAATATTTATCCTCTTTTCCAATCACTTCAATAGTCTTGTGATGTGTAGACGGCCAAAGTAGGAATGCAATATCGAAAGCAAAATATCGATATTGCTATCAAATGGTATGTCGAAAGCCCACTATCGATTATACCGATATATCGGTCTTGAATAATCGATATATATTTTAAACATTTTTTTCAATAGCTTATTATTGTGAATAATTTAACCCAATCAATGTTACATTTTGTGCCAAAGTTTAGTATAATTTATACGACCATAATACCTTCTCTAATATTGGCAAAGCTTCATGCAACAGTTGATTATTAGAGCTTACTTCGATATCTACAACATTGGAAAAAATAATCATGATGCTGGGGAAAATTTAATTTTCTTTTTCTCTTCTTATTTCAACTTAAACTCTAAAATTATTTTCCTATTTACTTGAAATAAAGAAATTTTAATTTCTCCCTTGATGGGAAAAACAAAAGATCATGGATATGTCTTGTACCTACTGCTTACCAGTTGGTACCTACTACTCAATTGTATACCAACCATGTAGTGCCTTCTTTTCACAAGATTATTCCATTATGGTTACAAAACAATATTAGTTTTTAACTTAGAGTAATAAATCAGCATTCCTTGATACTACAATGGCTTAGAGGTCATGAAATGTCGTGGTAAAATGAGAGCATTCCAAAAAGTGGCGAACGATTTTCCTACTATGAAAACTATGGGAGTTACTCTTCCCTAGTAACGCCTTGGTTGTACGTGAAAATCAATAGAAAATGTTCCGGTCGGGAAAAAAAGTGTCGGTCGGGAAAAAAGTGTTGGTCGGGAAAAATGACATGATTTCTTGATATTCGACGCAACACAACTCCAACCTGACGCACCACGATGGGAAATTCACCAATTTTGAATGTTTACAACACGGAACGCTCGCCTTAGCAACACCTCCGCTCGTCCTAACGGCGATGGTTCCTGCCTCGTAATAACTAAAGGATACTGAGGCCACTACAAACAAAGGTACCTAGTTGACAATGACTGGTGACTAGTAGGGAGAAAATATTTCGTGGTAAATGATGAGTCACCTTGCTTTCCGTTCTCTTTATTATAATTGAACGCGGATCACGCATTGTTGTACGTGACAATCAATAGAAACGTGCAAATCAATAGAAAAACAACGGTTTATTTTATAGAAAAATGAAACATATAAAGTAATTAAGGTAAATGCTCCTTCAATGAATTTAATAAAGTCTCCGCTGAGCGCTGCACCCTCAGGCTCTGATCCCTTAATTAATTTTCTTTGGAGAGGGAGGCGCACAAAGAGGCAATACGCTGGTCTCGCCACTTCACGAGCATTTTGTGTGGAGAAAAAATAGTGTCGCGAAAAGTTCGTTGACCCGTAGAGAAAATTTTCCAATTACCAACGGAGAAAATCAGAGGTCTATTCATCGTCTAGTACCTACTGCTTACAAGTACCTACTACTCAATAGTACCTACCATATAGTGCCTTCTTTTCGCATTATTAGTTCATTATGGTTACTTATTGATATTAGTTTATAACTTAGCGTAATAAATCAGCTTTCCTTGACCCAACAATGGCTTAGGAATCATGAGATGTTATGATAAAATTAGAGCATTCCAAAAAGTGGCGAACGATTTTCCTACTATGAAAACTATGGGAGTTACTCTTCCCTAGTAACGCCTTGGTTGTACGTGAAAATCAATACAAAATGTGCCGGTCGGGAAAAAAAGTGTCGCGAAAAATTCCTTGACCCCCAGCCAAAAGACATATCCATGTCAAAATGGCACTGCAGCCACATACGCCATCCAAATCCTAGAAAACAACCTATCATATTTGGCTTTCGGGTTTCTTGAGAAAAAGGGAATCCTACTGGATTCAGAAAACTGGGAAACAACCCATTTGTTAACAGTCCCACAACAATCAAACTCAGATGATTGTGGTGTTTTCGTCTGCCAGTTTGCCAAAGCTATGACAAGCAATAGGAACCCTACTTTCTCTCAAACTGACATTCCATACCTCCATGTGAACGAATGTGTACAGAAATCCTCAGGAATTCCCTGTTTTGACCTTGTTACAGGATCTTGATCCTACTCTCCTCTGCCTCAGGACTAGAATTAGTCAACGTCACGTTGAACCTTGGACTTCTCCCAGTGCTTCTTAGACCGGCCAAAATAGTGGAAGGTTATCATACTATCACCCATTATTACGACCTCAGAGCTTTAATTTCGAAAATTAACTCCCTCCGCACTCAGTACCAACAAGTGTTTACTTCCGTCATAGATTCCCAAACTAGCTATATAGAACGCACTGACATGTTCACCACAACCATAAACCATACCTTTGAAGTGATTGACTCCAAAATACAAATTTTTAAGATTGGCAACCAACGAACGAAAAGATCAAAAGAGGATTAGTCGACGGATTAGGTTCCTTAATCAAATTTGTTACGGGAAACCTAGATGCGAGAGACAGCGAACGCTACGATAACATAATAAATCATTTACAACGAAACCAAAAAAAATCTACAAGACCAACTAAATTCTCAGTATTCGGTGAACCAAGCCTTTGCCGAAAATTTTAACAAAACTATGTATATAATTAATCATAACAACCTTCAGATCCAGAAAGAATTTGAATCCCTTAGGGACATGAAAGTAGGAGAACAAACACACATTCGTGCCTTGAATGACTTCTTGGAACATTGTCAAATCTCACTACAACTGCTGGTAAACGTTATTCAAGACATCGAGACGTCACTCACCTTCTGTGAACTAGGTAAACTCCATCCAAGTATCCTGAGCTCAGAACTTTTGTTGGACGAATTGGACCGCCTCACGGTATTCTATGGCCCCAGATTCCTGAATCATTCCGGAAAGGACTTATTCGAAATTAAATCCCACATAAAAGTCGGAACAGACGAAATAGTTTATTTCCTTGATGTCCCTATCGCAGACCCCAGAAATTTCGACCTGTACTACTTAGAATTCCTACCGGCGACATTAAATTCCGAATACGTAACAATTGTACCCTCCGTTCGCTACCTGTTGAAATCTCAAAATGAAGTCCTTACTCTACGAGACGAATGTCCTTCTGGCCTTGCCTACTATCTCTGCCCCGGTCACATGCTAATAGATGTCAATTCCAAATGTGAAGCCGAATTCCTTAACAAGTTGAGTGCCACAGCTGTCCGCTCTCAACTAAAAAAAAAAAAAAATGTCCTCAGATTCCAAGCGTGCTTTTTTATTTTTTTCGCTTCAGAAGACCTTGCTTTTGATGATAAAAGAGTTATTTAGTGGTATTTCACCTATTTTCATTGATTGTGATACGCGTGGCCTGTGAGTGACGACTTGGGACTCCAAGTGGTGGAACAGTACATTGTGTATCACTCTGATACACCCCTATTCGAACTTCTTGACGATTTTCCCCACTGGTATTTTCCATAAAAATTATTTTCCATCAAAATCATTTTCCCCCACTGGTATTTTCCATAAAAGAGTTATTTTAGTAGTATTACGCCTATTTTCATTGAAAAAACCGCGTGTATACGTGTGATACACGTGGCCTGTGAGCGGCGATTTGGGACTTCATGTGGTGGAACAGAAAATTGAGTACCACTATGATACATCAATATTCGAACTTCTTGACGATTTCCTCCACGCCTGAATACGTGAGTAAACAAAAAACACTATTGCGTTGCTAACGAAAACTAGTAGGAAAATGAAGTGCCAGATAGCTGGAATGATAAAAGTGACATCTGACAAAACCTTATTTTTCTTCCGTTTGTACCGAATGTGTCTCGGCCAATTTGTTGTGGCCAACACTGTTCCACCTTTCCGAAGGTTTCTCAAGGTCAAAGAAGAAGAGAGAAACGCCTCAAGTGTCAATCTGGGAGATACACGAGCTTTTGAAGCGAACCAGGATTGTGTATCACCCAGATACACCTGGCACGCTGGGACAGTTAATGGTGTGTATCTCACAGATACACATGGCACTCAACTTGTTAAGACAAGTTCCACAGGAAACTGCAATTATGCAAAACTAGAAATCCCTACCAATACCTGCTCGTCTTTCCTCATGGCGATGTACTTACTATTACCTCAAAATTCGGAAAAGAGTTACGAAACTTACGAGGGATCTACCTGGGCAGACCTAGCCAGAACTTAGTGTCTTATCATAACCAGACCCTGTTCGCTGCACATAGAAACATCTTGGGCACGCCCCTTATAGTCAGTAACGTACAACTTACGCCCGACTCCTCGAGGACGTTAGACAACGTAATTCAGCTCAAAAATTTAGATTTGTCCACTATACAATTAGAAAATTGGAAACCTGTCAAACGCTTCACGTTATATCAACTTGCAACCCCTAGTTTCTGGTCTACATTCCTTTATATCATGTTATTCAGTTTCGTCATAACAATTGTATGTAGTCCAGTATAAAAAACATAAGAGACGACAAAATGCCTAATGGGCACCATTACAACACTGTATTCCTTGACCAAGTATTGTCAATTGTGAAATTTTATGTAATTTATCATGTCACTGTAATTATGTAATGCTTTGGTTATGTAATCATTATTATCATTTTAATCATTGTAAACATTGTACTCATAAAAATCATTGTAATCATTGTAACAAAAAAAATGATGCACATCCCCAAAACATAAATTGAGAAATTTTGTATCCCCAAAACTAAAATCTGCAAAACAATTGCCTACAAAAATAATTACTTAATACAAAAAATATAATAATAAATAAAACTTTCGGGTCCCCGAAATTTCATCTAAGGGGGGAGGAGTTACGTATAACGCCCTAACCTTTGACTAATAACATGCTTACGCAGCAGCTAATTCCTATAAAAGCCCGCGGCCATCAGCCTCGGGAGTTCAGTCTCCATCCGTTCGTCCACACGTATACATCTCGCGCAGTGCACCATCTTTATCATTTTTGTGAAAGTGAAATAAAAGTTGTTTTTAAAAACGCAAATCTCCACGACTATTACTTAATTGATATATATTAACTTGAATTTGGACGATATAGCTTTTGTTATGTTAGCAAGAAAGACATGATTGGGTCAATGGGTCTTTTTCATTTTGACGACCTTCCTTCACAGAAACTCACAAAGATGTGTTTGAAATCATGGATCTATGTTTCCAATTAGGTAATCTATATTTTTAGCCACTTAACTATGCGTATAATTCTGATCCTTTTTTCTAAATAATGTATTTTTTATCAAAAGGATTGATTTAGATGTATTTTGTATCTTTGTGATGCGAGCTTGTGAGAATCCAGATTACCAAACTGTACACATTGTTAGGCTCCAGGAAAATAACAACATCATTCTGATATATTTTTCCAATTATCCACGTTTTACCAAAATGATTGATTTAGGATATTTTTTATGTTTGAAAAATAATTTAAATGCATAGAAAATACCCCAGACTTATAAAAGTGAACAGGGCCGAGAACAACAGTAATTATCCAACTAATTGCTTGACAGGGACGAGTCCAATCACTCCCACAGTGATAATTAATTAGGTAGTTTCTATAATATTGCATCTAAAACTCACAACTTTTGGTCAAAGTGTGGATCTGTGTCATCAGTTATCAATGTGTTATAATTGTTGTTTTATATCGCCAATTAGATAGTGGGGGGCAGGACTAAAGTTGTTCACTAGACAAGAAGTATTACTACTATTGATTACTAGACAAAAAAGGTATTTTCATAAGGAAATGATTATGGCAATAACTGGTCGAATGGTTTTATACTTCTCTCTTGATTTTGAGGAACAATCAGAGATGATAGTAATTGAAGAGCCGACATCGGGTATGTATACATTCGTCTATGTAACAGTTGAAAGGGTGTTCTGTCATGGGCCACACCAATTACTCGCCACAACCAGTGGGTGCCTGGGCAGGACAACATTGTGGGCAGTATAGTTAGTATGGCCTGTGATAGTTCTTCTAAAATTTGAGGAAATCATTTTATGAACGGTTATGGATAATGACTCGACAATATGACATGTGAAGGTATGTCAACCTGATATATGATGTTTCAGATATCGATGAACTCCACAGCAACCAATCACCATCTCCCTCTCCCGATTCGCCTCAAGGTATGAATGGGCTTGTGATCAAACCAGGGCAATTCTGTAACTTTTATTTGTAGAGGGCACCTCTCATTTATCTAAGTAGCAGTAGGTACATAGTTAATTTGGAGGTCTTAATACATGATCTGAGGTTTGTAATTGTTACCACTCACGTTGCAGTAGTAGGTACCTATTTAACAGCTTTTACGAATCGCACTAATTTCTAAAAACAATGCAAGGGTCCAACCGAAACTTTACTTTTCATTTATTTATTGCCACCGGTTACTTGAATGAATTAACCGTTTGAAATCTTCATCAATCTTCATCTTTGTTTTTCAGGTATCCCTAATTGTTCATTTGGGGACATTCCCTATGGCACCATTCAGGATCCCAGGGTTGTACACTTACGCAAAGAATTTATCGAATCCCTAGGTAAGTGGAATATTAATGGACTGTAATGGAGTGCACCGTACTCTTGACATGTATTTTGTGACACACAATTATTGTGTGACATCGGTGGTCGCATTGATGGGTGCTTACTTTCTTGTAGATGGCTGTTCTTCAAGTTCGCTTTCGCCAACACCCTCTTCCTCATCACCAAGTGTAACACTCGGAGCTGAGTCAGACATTTATGGGTACATGCATGTTACAACTAGACAACTCGTTTTGAGGTAGATGAAAACTAAAAGAATCGATTCTAAAGCTCATTCATGATCGAATGTTTCTCTGTGAAATTTGTTTCATCTCGTTCTTTTTCAGTTATTAGAATTTTATGAATTTTTTTCCGTGTTATCTCTTCTTTTTCAGTTATTAGAATTTTATGAATTTTTTTTCCGTGTTATGTATGAATTCCATTTTTCATGTACATCTCCAACTCTCACTGTTTAGATGACGAGTTCCTCAACAGTAATAATGAAACCACCAGCTCTGTTGCTTCTCGTCTGCCGACAGTACATGGTAAGTAGAGTTGTGAAAGGTTCTTACTGTAGTAGAAACATTCTTTTATAAATCACATTTTGTTTTACCAGCACCAATCTCACGGACGCCATACTTCTATTTTTTAGTCTATCCCCCAATCATAAGACGACGAGTATCCACCAACAGCTGTCCAGAAGAGACAGCAACTTGTCTTTGTTTGACAAGTACCATAATTTAGTTGACACAGTCTTTTCAGTGCATTCGTGAAACATTATTTCGAATTGAATTAATGTACCTCATTACATGGTGATGAATCTCAATTCTTCTGCTGTAGGGTAATGTTTTTATATTTGCCTTGTTTTATAGAGACCCCTCATGTATCTACCCAGTTGGGTACACAATGGAGGAACTAATTTTTCAAGAAATCGAATCCATCAAAATCCCAGACAATGTTAACATCACCCAGATAAGCTTGGAAAAGGTCAGGCAAGCAACAGCAACCGATGACACGCATCCACTATTGGCGGCCGTGATAAAGGACGGCTAGCCTGTAGTTAAAGACAAAATTCCGTCTTGTTTGCACGAATACTGGCCTCTGAAGGATGAACTCACGATTCAAGATGGAATCGTTTTCAAAAGCAATCAAATCGTAGTCCCAAGAGCTCTGAGATCGGAATTTATAAAGAAAATACACCTGTGTCACCTGGGGCAAAATGCATCGCTCAGAAGGGCTTGAGATACATTGTACTGGCCTCATATGAACTCACAGATTAAGGATGTCATCAAAACATGTCAGACTTGTCAAGAGATGGCACCGAGTCAATCAAAAACGCCAATGCAATCACACAGAATTCCGTCTTTGCTGAGGGAGCGAGATTCAATGGACATATTCGAGTTTGAAAAAGCGCTAATACATTGCATTGAGGATGCATATTCAGATTATTTTGAAGTCGAACACCTACAAATATCACCACCGAGACCATTGAAAAATTTTGTAAAAAACAATTTGCGCGACACGGCACTCCTCAAATTCTTATCACAGACAACGCACCGCAACTTGTCTCATCGGAATTCAGACAATTTGCCCAGGAATGGGAATTTCTCCACTCGACTTCGTCCCTCCACCATAGCCGTGGAAATGGTAAGGCAGGATCCGCCGTTAAAATTGCGAAGACTTTGATGAAAAAATGTAAGAGACGGGTCCGACTTTTACGCAGCTCTCCCAGAATGGCGTAACACTCCAACAGTCGATATGGACTCAAGCCCAGTTCAGCGACTCATGTCTTGGAGGACACGGAACAAAATCCCCATGAAGGACAGCTTATTGATTCCTGAGATAGTACCAGAAGTACAAGACCTAAACCTGAGCAAGAGGCGTCCTGCCAAACTGTCCTACGACAAATCCGCCAAAGCTCTGCCGGAGCATGAAATTGGACAAGAAGTACTGGTAAAGTCGACTGGTGAAAAATCATGGATACCAGGTTCAATAGAGGGGAAACATGGAGGAGGAGCTTCTTATGGTGTAGTAGTCGATGGGAGATCTTTTAGAAGAGACAGAACATGGTTAAAGCGACATCATGCGTCACCAACTCGACTTCCCCGAAGCTCAGTACGAATATTGAAATCGCCCTCCCCAAAGAAGACCAACCACGACGGTTCCACACCACCAGCTGAGAAATCCCCACAAACGAATGACCCCACACCTGACACCATGTTTGAATCCTATCGACTACTAGGTCTTAATTGCCTTCGGTTGGGGATAACATTATAGCATTATAATTACAATAGATTTTGCGAACGATTCACACACGGGCCATAGGCTTATCACGAATGGAATTTATCATCTTATCAGTACATAAGGTAAGTAATTGTTGTTGTTGCATGAAATGTTATGTCTCCCAAACACACGTACATAAGGCAAAAAGCCAATATAAAAGACACCCTGATCATGAAGTATGAGGACACTGTATACACTCTTGGCACCAGTCAAATCACCCTTACTGACATGGCTATAGTTATGAAGAACATGGCTACTTCAAAGGGGTTGGTCGTGGGAAAAGGAGCGGAGTGGATGGCAGCGGTCCTTCCAACTGTGACTTATAGCACTTTGTTCGAGGACAGATTTAAGGAGCTTAGACTCGGACATTGCGAATTTGTAACGAAGCCCTCACGCAGAGCAGGCGTCGCAGAAGATATAAAAGAGATACACAATTTGGGCCTCAAACACTCTCACAGCATCTTGCTCTCAGGGATAAGGATTGCTCCTCTAAAAAGAGCTTCTGTAGCAATGAGTTTAGGGCCCCTGACTCAGTTGTATCGTCGAAGGATGACTTCTCAAACACGCGGGGATATAGGATATTTTTCCAAAGGGATGCAACTGTGCCGGCTACCTATGCTCACTTGCCTTTCAATGTATGTACAGCCTGTGACACGGGTCTTCTTGAAACCTCATTTCATGTTCTATTTGACTGTCCTATGTATAACTGGATCAAAAAAAGATATCTCTGACTTGGTGGGGGTACCGGAAACTTGATAAATTTTGTATCAGTACCAAGTGAATTTGACATAAAAAGGCTATATTTTTTCTTAAGTGAAGTTTACAAACTGAGAAATTTATGTTTGTTTGACTGAAGGATTAACTCGCTTATATATACTGGGACTGCCTATTTCAACTGCTTGAATGTTTTTTGAAATGATTTATGAAGTTCATTGTGTGTTTTATTTTATTGTTGTTTCCAATATTTATAAGGTAAAGAGAATAAGCTGAATTAATAATGAATGTTATATTAATTTTTAATTTATAAAAAATTTGAAATTCCTACTAATGCTGTAATACTGAATAGATCATCATTAATTGTGAGTAAATCATGTTACTGGACACCACGATCAATTTCTAAATTTTGTACTCTTATAGTTGATTCAACTGGGAAGTGAAAACACTACGTTAATGATGTTTACACTACAACTGTTTCAATTATGTATTTTTTGTAAAACATACTCGAATGTAAGGAACATACATGTTCAAATACATTAAATCAATAAATAAATATCTCGATATTTTCTAACTAGAGCGGACAACTAAAATGTAATTAAATTCATCAAAATTTTTAGAGAAAATAAAATGTAACTATTACCAATTTAAAATATTACCATTTTTGGTCCCGTCGACGTACTGAATAACATAGTTTTACCTAGTCAATATTTTCAATCAACATTTTTCAATATTATTTTTAGTATGGAAGGTAGTTAATTTTATGAAAACTACAATAAGTTATTGTCTGGTGACGACCTAAAACGGTATGAACGAAAGATTAATATGTGCGGTTCTGATCCATATGAAATGTATGTTGCGGAGTTCACATACAATGAAGAAGATGTTCCAGACATCAGTCGGGAAGATATAGTGGATTAATTAGTGTTCAGGACTGACTTTTATTCTTGAAAGCAACTGAAAAACTTCAAATCTCTTGAATCCCACAATTATATCACAAGCGGTCACGTGAAAGGAGTCGTGACAAGAACTCTGCCAGATGGGAAGATTCTCGCTTTTGGAAAGGTGTGTGTGCATACCTACTTTCCATTTATCATTAATTATGATGTTCATGTACTTCCATGGACTAAACTAGAAGTAGGTACCCAATTAAATTTTGTTGTTCCACATTGCTGTGTGACTGCAAAACTCTCATAGGCAATTCTGCATTTACAATGCCAACAAGATGGTCTTGATTAAGTCTACACAGCCAAGAAGGAATTTTTATCTTTCCCTAACAGCTGGTTTCTAATTCAGCTATCTGCATGTTGTGCATTTCTTGATTCGTCAGACTTGCTATTCTGCAGTTTCATTCGTCTGGACAGCAGAGAAAAACCTACCTACTTTGTTTACTTTTGATAAACTAGAGCATCGGTAGGTACGTACGTACCTAAGCAGTTTTGTTTCTTGGTGTATCAATCTGCCTTGTTTACACCAATCAATTACAAATCTATCCTTTAATTCATCAGTAAAACAAGTACAAACTACAGAAACCTTCCTCAATTATTGTCTTGGACGTATAAAAGTAGGTAGGTAAGTAGGTGATGAAACTGCCAGCAGTGTCTAAGATCTACATCGCAGTACTGTCATTTGAGGGATCTTCGTTTCATTTCTTTTTTTTCCAGGTTATTCATTCTCAAAGTTTGAACTTGACCCCATTGAAGTGCTGGATTTTATTTTTAAAAAATGAGGAGGTGATTTTCGGACACTGTAGTTGTATGGCAGGTGCTGGTGAAGTTTGCACGTAGGCGCGATGATTATTGCATTTAGATTCACTTACTATTTTGCATCACTACAACATTATTGCGATTGCGACTTTGTAAAACTACAATATCGTAAGAAGCGTACACTAATGTGCTTTTGCAAAGCAAAACTGTTAAGAAATGACAAGGTTGCTACCATTCATGTGATACTACATGGCGGACATTCAAACCAACTGCATGCAGGCTGAGGCATGACGTCACGAGAATATGGGCAACGGCTTCCGATCGGTTCGCAATCCTTCTCTCGAAAAAATAAACAAACGTCCTGTTACATCCGACTGCAGCCCAGGATTTTATGGTTGTGCACATATATGCTGATGTGGATCCACTCAGCTTGTCGTAATCCCCTGCATTCTGCATTTGGTATGCTTCAGACATATTCTACCGTGAAAAGGAAAAACAGCTTATCTCTAAAATTCTGGGTGACAAAACAATGCCCCACAGATTTCAACCTTCCCACTTCATTACTTGGCTCCAGAAAAGAAAACAAGGTCTCAATTGGGACAGGGGGGGGGGGGGGGGGGGGTGAAAGAAATGTTATCATACTCTTGAAAATTTTTAGCTTGCCGAATACAGTCGACACTAAGTCCCACTAAGGAAGGAGCGTGGTTAAAAAACCATAAAGTCGGTCATTTTCCGCTCCCTAAAAAACCGGACATTTACATTTAGCTTCCGGAGCAATTTTCGCCTGGACGCCTTGATGAAAAGCCGGACAGTTTGGGCAAAAACCGGACAGTTTGTCATCTGAAACAGCATAGACCTTAGGACTGGTTGAGGCCAGTGGAACTCCACCTTGAAGGGGGCAAACACCCCAGCAAGGCCTAGTTTCTAGCCGCCGCCCCCCCAGGATAGGGACAGGGGAGACTACAAGGGCGTGAAACCTACCCCTTGCGAAACCATCCTTAAATGGGTGGCAGGCTGGACCAGCTCCCCAGCCCAGCGAGGCACGCTGGAAGAGCTGAAAGCCCAACCGCCTGCGGGACCAGAATGGGCACAGCCCTTAAGGCCAAGAATGGTCGCTGGCCCAGCACAGAGAAAAGGACTCTGCATCTACCGCTTAATCCCACCCCGTCCTGCATGATTGCAGCACATGTAGGGAGGCCACGGTTGCCCCAAAGTCTGCAACCCAGGTTGGTGGGGTGCAGACCCCCCCCCCCCCCCCAATCGTTAGAGTTCCCCTCCTTCAAGAGGGGGCCCGTTAACAGGCCCATCAGTATATACGGTTTCCGAGCAAACTGACCTTTTTTAGGGCTGTCATAGAACGAAACAAAAAGAGGTACGATTTTCATAATTAAAATCTTCAAGGAACGAAGTTACCATTCCCAAAGAAGACATAACGCTCCCTAGATAAATCGTGCAGCTCTTGGAAAAATTCAAGCTATACTTTGCCGCACTAGAACATTAGGTATAATGCAAGGTTTGAGTAACACAAATTTGAAACTCGAAGATATACAATGTGGATCAACAATTTCGGTTTTCAATGACAAAGAGCAACCAATTCAAAAGTTTTCTCAGTTCTATTCTTCTTTTTAAGCATTATTCCAAGTAAAAATATCACTGTTCAATTTATGAAGTATGAATTAGGTAGGTACCTAATTTTTAAAAACCTATCAAAAACAATATCAAAATGTATGGACTCTAGGCTTATTTACATAGGACTGTCTTAAAATTACCACATTTAACAAATAAAGAATTGATCGAGAAAGAAGAAAACTTAAAATTGAGAGCTGTGGCATCATAATTCACAAAAACTCTTCTTTTTACAATTTTGAATGAAGACCTTTTTTCTACTATTTTAGTGCACAAACATCATAGTTATTGATTGAGAGGTTGAGCTGGTAGATACACATTACAAAATATTTGAGTAGGTTTACTTTGGATGGAACCTGCAGTGATTTAGGCCAGGTAAAAAAACTAAAACCCAGAATCGTGTTCCAATCAAGGAAACAAATAAATGAGTGTAGGATGTGGATGTGTTTTGTTTTAAAAACTCATTATGATGAATATGTGTGAATATACAATGTATGAATATACTGTAATACTTTAAAATACTGCATAACACTAAATTTAGATTCTTGAAGATCTAATTCAACGAGCTCTCAAGTGTGAATGTGAATGCTTGAATACTATGTGCGCAAGGAAAGGAGTAAAACACGGTTTGACGGAGTTTCCAGAAAAACTATGCAGGACAAGTTTTTTTTTCTATTTAGTTGCCGGGGTTCCGTAGGCATGGTTAGAGCGGTAAACAGTTTCAATTTAACCACATCCCCTGACTCACACCATACATTTTGGGCACTGATCAGTAATAAGGGAAATAGTGACTTGCTCATACTTCATCTGAACCGTATGCGAAAAAGCAACAATTAGTTGTATTCAGGGGTAATAAAGCCGTGTTTCGGTGGGCGCTTTCTCTGCAGGATTCCGACATCGGCATTCATAGGAAACAGGTCTTGGTCCTGTCCTATCCATGGAACTCCGCCGTAAACTTTTGCATTTGCTCATGCAAAAGTAACACCAATATCGTCAACAGGGCTATCTATGCAGAGTCCTATCTGAAGCACCTACTTTTTGGGCAATCGGGGGAAATCATTTACATATAGTATGATTCAGAATCTGTAAGACAAGACACTATGTATGTAATCGATAGGTGTGGGTACGTATTAAAAAAAGGAGTAGATAACGTAAACTGAACGGATAGTGACATATCCCTAGCAATTCAAAAGTAGAATCTGATTTAAATTTAAAGGTTATTATCTAAATAAAATAAAATTTAGTGTTATGGTTCGATCATCACAAACAAAAAAAACACATCCAAGAACACACATCTGGTTTTGTATTAGTAGAATCACCTCCGAATTCCTGTAGGTGCCATCCAATAGTATTTCAATTCGCTTTATCAAAAATTGAAAGCGCTATATTTGAAGGAACAACCAAAAATATTTCTTTTGTAGAATCTATTGAAGCCACAGCTCATCAGAGAGTTTTCAGAGAAAATGTATTATTTACTCACTTTTTGGTTACAAAGAATTTGAAAATGATTAAGAAGATAAGTCAACTTTCTTCCTTTATTAATTTTTATGATTTATTTTTACTTAATGGTTTAAGCCGCACCTCAACCAGAAGGGTCATTAGCGGCCAAATATTTATTAAAATAATTTGAAGAATAGAACGAGAAAAAAGGATTCAAAAATTATTGACAATTAATAAATTAGCGGTACAGAAAAACAGAAATTCAAAATACACCGCCACGTATTTAATTAACCATTTGCAGTACGTATAGAGTTCACCATCACACTTTTTTTCATCAACTCACAGGGATATTAATGCGATGTTCATCATCAGGTTTTGATGAAAAACTCAGGATTATGATTAAACTAATATTAGAAACTCAATACTTCAAAAATGTACCTCGTTTTTATGTGTTCATGACATGGTTTATGTGCAAGCCCTTTATCACTTTATGGCTTTAGAAAACAACCAGCAATGTACACGTAAAGTGAATAATGCTATACGTGTAGTTTTGACAGAGAGAGCCAAGCTCGCTGTATTGTCAAAGAATGAATATAATTGAGAGATTTTGTTCTTCCCGTACGATTTTCCCCTGTTAACGCGTAGAGCAGCGTCTAGAGCTAGCAACTGCAGATGCCAGCTCTTCTCGTATTTCTACACGTTTTTTTACGCTCATGTGTCATGGGCCATACCAACTAGTGCCCAGAACCATCGGGTGCCTGGGCAGAAGAAGAACAACAACAACCGAACGGGGAGTTGATTGTAGGTGATAACTGGCCAATTGCTTTGATATCGAAATAATGTAAGTAGAGGCACACCGCAGGGGGGTGCGATTTCACCGCTCCTGTGGTGCCTTGTCGTTGATGAGCTCCTGCGTGCACTATCAGATACAGGGCTCCATACCCAGTTCTTTGCTGATGATGGGGTGGTGCTCATAGAGGGTAATAATCCCGTAGAAATAAAGAATAGAGTTAATCAAGCTCTGGCCATTATTGAGACATGGTGTACGGACAAGGGACTTTTTATTAATCCAAATAAGATAGACCTTGTCATGTTCACTAGGAAAAGAAGAAACCCATACATTGGACAATTAGTCTACATGGGTCAGAATCTTACAATAAAAGAACAAACTAAGTATCTAGGAGTTATTCTAGACAGGAAACTAACCTGGAAACCACACATTGAGTGGAAATACAGGAAAGCCCTCAACAGCCTCTTCTGTGTACGTAGGGCTGTGGGTAAGACTTGGGGATTCACTCCAAAAGTAATGTTATGGATAAACAGGGCTATCATACTGCCGAGATTATTATTCGGAGTACTAGTGTGGTGGCCCGGAATTAAGGGGGGTAGCATCCTGAATAAGCTAGACAGAGTCATCTGTATGCTAGTGACGGGTGCTTTCCGGACTACTCCTACTAGGAGTCTACAGATAATTTTGGGTCTTGCACCCATTAGTACACTAGCAATGGTACAGTCAATGCACACTACCATTAGGCTTATGAGAACGGGTGAGTGGAAACATAATTACCACACACTAACTCACAATAGACAATCAAGCCATACCCTTATAGCACCAGCTACACTAGGGTACATTCCAGAAATGAAAATGCCACATGACGAACTTGGGAAAACCTACCTATGGAAGGATCCCACCAAGTACGTCATTGGAGACAGAGAAAACTGGGATAGGATAGTCCCTAGAACTCAAAGACCTCGTCTGTCATGCTTCACGGACGGCTCCAGAGTCGTATCCGAAAGCGTGACTAGAACAGGTGCTGGAGTATACATACCTGATTTGGATATAGCTGAGTGCTTCACTCTGGATGCACACACCACTGTGTTCCAGAGTGAGCTATACGCCATTATTAGGTGTGCTGACAGCTTAATAGAAAACAATACGAGAGGTAGACAAATAGTCATACATACAGATAGCCAGGCTTGCATCAAAGCGCTGATGAGCCCGGTTACCACCTCAACAATGATTAAAGAGGCTAAAGATAAACTGACCAAGCTAGGCACCCGATTGGATAACAAAGTGTATGTAAATTGGGTGCCAGGACACGAAGGTCATACAGAAAATGAAGAGGCGGATCGCTTGGCCAGGCAGGGGTCGGCTAGAAACTATTGTGGACCGACCCCAGCCTTAGGCATAACGCGCAACGCGTGCAAAGCCAAGGCGAATACCTGGGCCAACAAAGATCTAAATGAGATATGGAGAAAAGAGAACAACAAATATAGACAATCTAGGATGTGTATATCTGGCTACGATAAGAGTATTGATATCGAAATACGACGAAAATTGGGTCGGCGTCGGCCCCGTGTCGCCGAAAAGTGCAAGGAGAGCAAAATGTGAAGGAAAGAATTAAAAGAATTATAAGTGGCAAGGGTACCTTTTTCTGTTCATTCGTGGAAACGATCCAATATGAGAAAGTTCGTTAGACCAAACAGTGAAGTTTCCTTCTTTTAGAAACCTATTTTTCCACCCAGTGTCGGAGCAGTCCATTCCAGCTGGAGCAGTCGGTAGAACGACTCCCCCCCATTGAAACAGTATTTGATTGTAACTCAGCCGTAACGTAGATAGGCATTACTCAATTTTAGTCATCACATTAAATAATAACAACTGTAAAAAAACAACGTGTTGTATTTACTGATTCCAAATATTATTTATTATGTAGAGTTAACACCAAACATTCCGTACAACTACGTTTTATTCTATGTATGAGATTTTAAAGTTTGTTTCTATTTGTATTAAATTTTATATAAGTAAATCAATCTGTAGTTTGTTGATCCTTACCCTCTGAAATTGTTAATCTAAATTATTTTGGCATAGGTTGTTTCTTCTGTCAAAACTTGCCGTTCCCACTATTGGTAGGTACACATTTACATCAATATCTTATTTGCTGCGAGACTTCTCTTCCAAAGGCTCTTTAATCGTGGTAAATCGAATCGTAAAAGATGAAGCACATGTGCATTAGAAGATATCGAAATTCAAGTTTCAATTATTCGACATCTAAACTACTGGACTGTCTTACAAACGACAAAACTGAGGGGTATTTTCGTTTTGAAATTATAATTTATCGAAAAATGGGGATGTCATGAGGCTCCCTGTCGAAACGTAAGTAGCGTCTTTTGCGGGAACTATAAGGGCCGGTTGTGGCAACCTTGGTTAACGATAGTTAAGGTGGAACTGGTCGCCGGGCGCAGCCGCCGGCAGCGTCAGGGAAATTCCACCTTTAACGTGGGTCAGAGAAAATCTTCAATTAGTGGCGTTGTGGAAACCTCAGTTATAGGTCGGTAACCCGAGAATCTGACTTAACGCTAACCCTAGATTTTCGGTCCATTGCGCATCTGCTGCGCAGCCTTGAGGCTTGACGGGGGATTTGATTGGTTATTCTATGTTATCAATCCCCACTGGCGGATTACGACCAGCTGATTTCTCACATCTCTGGAACGAACTCAAATTTTATAATTGCATTTTATCAGCACTTCAATAATATAATTTAGGTAATAATCTGTGACTATATTATACAATTTGTGTGTGTACTAATGAACCTTACAAATTTCAAAATTTAGGATTTACAGCTCAGTCACCAGGAGGCGACTTCCAGGTGGCCAAGGGGGGAGGGGGAGGGGGGGTGTACATTTTATTTGTTTGTGTGCTAAGACCCTCGCTTTGCATGCACCCCTGCTTAATATTTCCCCAGTACAGAGTAAATAATTCCCCGGGGTAAGTGTCTGCTGTGTGTGTTACCGGTAACCGCTGCGGCGTTAGTATGTAAGACAATATTCCTTAATTGAATCGATTTGTATTATTGATCATTTAATTTTCAGTTTTAACCAACATTTTATTTTGTTTCTTAGACAATAATTGCTCACTATGGAAAAGACTGAATACTGTTAAATGAATTAACCGTTTGAAATCTTCATCAATGTAAAAACCTTTGTTTTTCAGGTACCCCTCATTGTTTATATGGGGACATTCCCTGTGGCAACATTCAGGATCCCAGGGTTGTACACTTACGCAAAGAATTTATCGAATCCCTAGGTAAGTGGAATATTAATGGACTGTAATGGAGTACACTGTACTCTTGACATGTATTTTGTGACACACAATTATTATCTGACATCGGTGGTCGCATTGATGGGTTCTTACTTTCTTGTAGATGGCTGTTCTTCAAGTTCGCTTTCGCCAACACCCTTTTCCTCATCCCCAAGTGCAACACTCGGAGGTGAGCCAAGTTACAACTAGACAAATCGTTTTGAGGTAGATCAAAACTAAAGGAATCGATTCTAAAGCTCATTCATGATCGAATGTTTCTCTGTGTGAAATTTTTGTTATCCCTTTCTTCATCAGTTATTAGAATTTTATGACTTTTTTTTTTTTTTTTCCCCCGTCATGTACATCTCCAACTCTCACTGTTTAGATGACGAGTTCCTCAACAGTAACAATTAAACGACCAGCTCTGTTGCTTCTCGTCTGCCGACAGTACACAGTAAGTAGAGTTGTGAAAGGTTCTTACTGTTGTAGGAACATTCTTTTATAAATCACATTTTGTTTTACCAGCACCAATCTCACGGATGCCATACTTCTATTTTTTAGTCTATCCCCCAATCATAAGACGACGAGTGTCCACCAACAGCTGTCCAGAAGAGCCAGTAGCCTTTGATAATATAATTGACACAGTCTTTCAGTGCATTCGTGAAACAATATTTCGAATTGAATTAATGAACCTCATTTACATGGTGATGAATCTCAATTCTTCTACTGTAGGGTGATGTTTTTATATTTGTCTTGTTTTATAGAGATCCCCCATGTATCTACCCAGTTGGGCCAGGAGCGGCAGCACCGCTGGTTGGCCAGACCACACCCACTGGTAAGTACGTCCACTAGTTGTTGGAATGGCTCTTCGAAAATTTTGAGAACTAAGTGATACAAGCTTTATTCAAGTGGCAACCGTATACCTATCCACAAATGTTAGTATGTACTACTTCGGATTTCAGGTTGTCTCCCGAATCCCACACCACGAATGGCATTGACTGGCAATTGTCCACAACCATCTACTACCGGTACGTTGTCGGCCAAGCGCATATTTCTTGTGAGAGTGTGCTACACTCCCAATGCCTTCCTGAGAGAATGCCTTTAATTTACCTAAAGTTCATCATGTTTCTGTTATGAAACTTCCTCTTTCAACTGCTGGCAAGCCCGTTGTGTGAGGGGTCGTCTATTTTTTCCCTAAAGGTGGAGATTCACGATAGCTGGTAACTTTCTCTCTTCATCCATCAAGATGTTGATGTAGGCCACTACCCCGTGAATTTTATTTCACTTACTTACCTACTACCTTTCTTCTCTTCCTATACATTGTCTATACTCCTATTTAATACATCATAATTTGCAAAAATGTAACAGGTAATGAGAGTTATGTCAAAAGGGGAACGAAACGCCGAAGAACTGCCACCACCTTCTCTGTAACTGACGGACACCCACAGTGCTCTAATTGTGACTGCCTGAAAGATCACGGTGATGCAATGGTCAACGTATTGAGGCAAATCGTGGCTTCCTCCAACCATTCATCTGAGTATTTCGAGTTACTGGCAACTTTAAACAAAAAATGGACATGTGTAAATCCATACTGAACATTGATGACATTATGTTTGAGTCAGAGCAAGTTATTCAAAATTTATTAGCAAAACTGACAAGATATATATATGAAAATAAAAAATGGTGTTATTTAAACCTACTTTCATTTTACCAAATATTCTAATTAGTCAATATCGTGAGTTATAAAAACAAGGTTCATTATTTCCATCCCCGGTCCACGGCCAGGGAGAATTTTGAGGGATAGTTTGTTCTCGGTCGTTAACAAATGTTGCTTATTAGAAATAATAAGCCAGTAGTTCCTGGGGTAGCGGCACTAGTTATTGAACACTCAAGGTAAGGCCAGCAATGGACGTCAGTGTGTTCAGTTCCCTGAAAGAGTCCTGGCAGAGATCTGTTCATGAGTGGCGTTTAAAAAATATTTCATCTCCAACTCTGACAAAAAACCATTTCTGTCTGTTACTGAATGAAGTATTAAAAACAATTAAACCATCATCAGTGGCTAATGGTTTCAGGAAATGTGGCCTAGTTCCGTGGGATTTCAATGCCGTACAATCCAAAAATGATGATTCTAGCGTAACTGTGAGTGACGATACTGGGATATCAACAGGTGAGACGGACACCAAACAGTCAAGTAAGCTTGAAGGAGCTCTTTCAATATTGGAATCTTACATTGGCTCTGAGTACATCCAGCAGTTCGAATTCTCCTCATCAACATGGTTAGGTGCAATTAGGTGCAAAGGAGTATTCAGCACTCTTTCAAATTTGGCTAAAGATGAGGAACGATTTTGGCAAACCTACCAATAACATTGTATTCAGCTCGGAGCAGAATGCAACAGAGGGCGAAACTGCATCAAATGTAGTTGTTCCTCAAGCAGATATCCACTTAATGCCAAGCAAAGCCACACAAGTAAATGTAAATGCAGAGGGTGCCAGTCAAAACTCCACTGTGAGCAGGATACAAAGTCTTTTGCCAAGTCCTTTCAAACCTTGCCTTAGTATGGCCAGAAGAAATGGTGAAACAGACCACCAAACGCAAAAAAGAAGTTTTACCAAGCGTAGTGTCGTCTTTAGCATACAGAGAATACTTACAGAAGAAGGAAGAGAAGAAGAAAGAAGAGGAAAACAAGAAAAAGGAGAGAGCACTGGCTAGAGAAGAAAAGAGGAAAGAAAAAGACAGGCTCAAGCTACAAAAATCCGAAGAGAGAATGGCGAAGAAAGAGAATAAAAAGCAAATAAGCAGAAAGAATGTGAAGCCAAAAGGAAAGAGAAAGTTTGTTGTATCAGATAGCGACAGCAGCGAGGAGGAATGGCAGCCATCTGAACGAGATGAGAGTGAACCAGATGATCTCCAAGTAACGACTGGCGAGAGGAATGAAGGCACTGCTGAAAAGTTTGATGAGCCAAGAGAAGAAGGACTGGATATAGTTATTGATGAGTTGATGGTGAAACCAGGACCGGGTGCTGAAGAGTTGGCAAACAGCGCAGGAGCCATAATTGATGAAATCCTAGCTACACTGGATCAATCCGATGAGAATAATCTGGATAAGTACGAACCACCTCTTTCGTAACCACTACGAAACACCTCTTCCAGGTACCTCGGACCAAAGAGAAGATGACGATGAAAAAGAATTGCTGCTGTCTGTCGGGGATTTTGCGATAGTGTCCCTCTGAGTTAAAGATAAAGTAAAAAAGAAAGTTTGCAGAATTGAGGAGATAGATGCTCATGGATTCGTTACCGTGAATCCTTTATTGCCTTGTAACAGACTGAAAACCGTATCCAGCATTACTGAAGACAAGCAAAAAGTGGGAATTGAAAATATAGTCACTAAAACTAAGACTCCTACGCCAGTTTTCAATAGGAAACTTTTTTTTCCATGCACGATGGAAATTGACTGAATTAGTATAGGTCCTTCAGTGATATTGACTATATAGTAGATACAATGTGTTACCAAGACTGTTACCAGACGAATCTCAAGACTGAAGAAATATGAATAGGTACCTAGTTTATAATACTACTTGTTGTTCCTCTAAACTGTAACTTTATAAGTTGATATGTAGGTAAGCTGTTGAATAATAAAACTGCGTATTTTAATACTAAGTCGTTTTATTACCGAATGAGTGACTAGACCCTGGGTACCCATTACAAGTGACTGGAATGCTTGTTTGTTTGTTATTATCTACTATTTAAGAATTTTTTGTTATATTTTGAATGAGTAAAATACATTTGCTTCTTATCTTTGGCCTTCCACATTCCATATTGTTCTCATTTTCAAATTATAAACTAGCGGCAATGTTTTGAAATTAGCTAGAGTGTGTCTTTATTGGTTCGACAAATGGAGGCGATAACTGGAACAATGCCCTGGTGATAAAGAGCACACCCCTGGTGAAACCTAGAACGAGAGCCCCTTCCAGTTTTTTCCCGTTCAGTGACGTAAATTCATATTATATTCAAAAAAACTTAGGCGTATCGAAGATTGATTGAATATTAAGCAAGTTATTAAAGATATCCTGGCAAAGTACTCTTGAGGTGGTGATAGCTGGTACACTTACCCTACTTGCCTCCGTGTTAGTTATAATGAAATATCACAATGGAATAACGTTGTAAGTGGCAGAAAGTTATAACGTTATTCCAGTGAGAAAATCACTTTACACGCATAATTTTGCACATGATGATAATAAATGGCGCAGATTTATTGAAATTGTTTTATTTGTAGTTGAGGAATCAGTAGATACAATATTGAGGATAAAAATTGGGATTTATGTATTCCTGGGGGAAAAATACGATTTTCCAAAAACAGAAATTTTGGCTGTTGCAACGTTGTTTGTGCCAGCCATTCAATTGCTGGTTTACGTTTTGTATTATGCTTTGACGGTTCCTGCAAATAGTGAGTATTTGTGTCTGACAGGTAAAGGTCTACATTGACGATTTAATTCTATCAGCAACTAGTAAATCTGAACATGATTTAATTCTAAAGAAGGTATTAGACAGAGCAAAAGAAAATAATATAACTTTCAATTCAACAAAATTTCAATTCCGTCAACAGAAGATAAACACTTTAGGACACGTAGTCTCAAAATCTGGCATTGAAATTGATCCAGATTGTCTGAAAGCCATAAAAGAAATGCCGGATCCCGTTGACAAGAAATCCTTAATGCGGTTTTTAGAAATAATGAAATTTCTAAATAAATGCATTCCAAATTTATCAAATAGCACCCCCTCGCGAATTCTTGAAAGATAATGTGGCATGGAAATGGCAATCATTATATTCTAATAAAGTGATGAAAGTAAAATATTTAATTAAAAAAATCCTATTCTGGGTAATTATGATGCCAATTGTCCCGTCACGATTCAAACTGATGAAAGTTCTGAAGGCCTAGGGTGTGTACTGCTGCAGAAAACAGAACTATAGCATTCGCAAGTAGATAGATCAATACCCCTTACTGAAAAACGCAATGCTATTTCAGAGAATCTCTAAGTTGTTGCTTTGCTTTGGAAAAGTTCCATTATTATGTTTATGGACGGGATGTGGAAATGCAAACCGACATTAACCTTTAATAAGTATCATGAAGCAAAATGTAAGGAAAGTGCCTAGTCGCTTACAGAGAATGTTATTAAAAGTAATGAAATACAAATTCAAAATAACTTACTTACCCCGAAAAAATATGTTACTAGCCGATGCGTTGTCTTGAGCATATTTAGAAGAAAGAAAAGATGACCGAGAGCTAGCCTACGTCGTACAGTATAATTTCAAATGTGATGTCGCAAGAAACCCATAACGATATTGCAAGTTCAACAAAAAGTGACCCAATTCTTAACCCTCCGTCACTCACACTGGGGTCTGAGTTTGTGTGAGTACGCCATTTTGTTTGTGTAACAAGAAATGGCGCCTGTACTTAGGTGGGCCGCAAGGTACCTTGCCTTTCAGTGTCGCTGAAGCTTCTGAGAAGGAAGGAAGGAACCTTCATCTGAGGTAAGTAGTTTATGTTATCCTCACTAGAGTTCGATAAAGCATGGAAGGGGTCTTCCAGACCCCTTTTCAGTTTGCATGTTCATTATTTTTCTAGCCCGAACCCCATGTTAGTAGTAGAGATATAAAAGATCAATTGTTTGTTCTTCTGTCGCCCAGAAATGTCTCTCTTCATTGGAGCAGAGGCAATCAGAAAATAATTAGAGCGGCAGAACAATGAAGAAGACGAGGAATCGACAGATTTGAACAGTGAGTGCAGTGAGATGGAGGATTGTGTTCTGATAAATGATGACAAATTGGACGAAGAATTCGAGATGCAAGAAGATGACAACTTGGAAGACCCTTTCGAATTTCAACACATTGACGACGA
The DNA here is from genome assembly GCA_030762985.1 of Adelphocoris suturalis. Taxonomy (NCBI): domain Eukaryota; kingdom Metazoa; phylum Arthropoda; class Insecta; order Hemiptera; family Miridae; genus Adelphocoris; species Adelphocoris suturalis. The sequence continues at coordinate 47,666,602 of CM061042.1, read as the reverse complement.
AGAAAGAAATTTCATTATTGGAGAGGATTTAGTCACCATATGGACTGAAAAACCTCTTGTGAACCACAACCAGTCCTGCACTCCCTCTGAGAACATCGTGACACACCTTCCAGGGGCAAAAGGAGCAGCCAGGAATGCCAACAGTGAGTTGGATTTTTTCACGTTGTTTTTGGATGATTCAATAATTGAGATAATCGCTCTCCACACAAATGAAGAAATTGCAGGTGTGTCATGAAATTATCGTATGCCCCAACGATTCATAGGTCCCACTAATGTAATAGAGAAGAAAGCTTCGTTTGGCATGCTATATAAATGTGGAGTACTGAAGGATAGTAATTTGAAGGTTGATGACTTATTTTCAACTAATTTTGGAGTACCTTTTATTCGAGCCACAATGGTGCAGATTCAGTTTCCTTCTAGGGTCATTGCAATTTGATTCAAAGAACATAAGGGAACAAAGGCGTGCTGTCGGTATCTTTGCACCTTTTCGGGAAGAGTGGGAAAAGCTTGTTGAGAACAGTGGAGCAAACTAGACCCCCTTCAGAATGCGTGACTATTGATGAAACTCTTTTGAGCATCAGAGGACGATGTCCATTTGAAATGTACAGGGTGTTCATAGAAGAATGCTCTAGTTTAAAAAATCTGTAACTTCGTTATCTTTAAACATAGCGGGGAAAAGTTGGTTTCTAATGAAAGAGAAGGTTCAATAGTTTTATTTGTTTGCCAAGAGATCGCTCCACTAGTAAAGTTGACGACGTTTTATCAGTCGATATCAAAGCAGTATCAATGGCGACGCCACAGCAAAAAGCTTTTTGTGTAGTGGAGTTTGTTAAAAGTGAATCTTTAGTTGCAGTTCAGCGTGCTTTTAGACGACGTTTTAACGTGAATCCGCCTTATCCCAAAGCAATTAAAAGGTGGTATCAACAATTGGTAGAGCGTGGATGCATTTGCAAAGCGAGAAGCCCGGGACGGCCGCGCGTTACTGAAGACAATGTGAGACGCACACAGAGCACTTTTCTTCGCAGTCCTTGTAAGCCAGTTCGTCGTGCAAGCCGTGAGTTACAAATTCCACACACTACCTACCATCTGGAAAGTTGTTAGACATCGTTTGTTGTGGCCGCCATAAAAATTGCAGTTGGTTACCACCTTCCATTTAAGACCTATTTCATTTCAGTAACTTCAATATTGCCAGAAATACGGATGTCACTTGACTGTGGAAGGTGTCGGAGGGATCTCCACTCGCCCAAGAAAACTGCAAAATGTTCTGTATGCAAGGCGGGATTCCACCCATCATGTACCCGATTGAGAACCCTAGAAAATTTAAAAAAATGAAAAAGGAAAATAGAGAGCGGTGGAAATGCGATAAGTGCATCGGTGGGTCTGTCAGGGAATTCGATTCGGAGGACGATTCGGACTCCGAAGAGGAAACTCAACGTTCTACTGTGGATTCGGGTGAGACCGAGGGGAAAGCAGTAAATTCTGAGGAAATCAGGATGATACACAGGAAACTCGATAAGCTTCTGTCCGTTGCCGGGGACTTAAGATTTAAAAAAATCGGTGAGTTTTAGAGTTTTATGAGCACTCAGTTTGATACCTTTGTGGAAAAGCTGGTAAAACTGGAAACAAAGGGTCGAAGAACTCTCAAAAGAGAACTCAAACTGCAAAAGTTTTATCAGAGACCTTCAGAACAAAGTGGACTTCCTTGAGCAACAAGCCCGATGAAACAACATAGAGCTTTATGGAGTGCCTGAGACGACGGAGGAAGACTGTGCTGATATAGTGAAGGAGGCCTTCAGAGTGCTGTAAGTTAATAGAGGGGGGGAAAAAGTAAGAATAAGATGGGGAAGCGACCTGCCCAAGGACAACCTTCACTTTTGAACTTTTTTACAAAAACTCAAAAAACAAGTGCACTTGACAGTCCTACTAATAATAGTTTTCTTGATACTGCTTCTACATCATTCTCAACCCCTACATCGCATCAAGAGACTAGAGTTGACAAAAACACTGCATCTACATCGTTCTCAACCCCTACATCCCATCAAGAGACTAGAGTTGACAAAAACACTGCATCTACATCGTTCTCAACCCCTACATCCCATCAAGAGACTAGAGTTGACAAAAACACTGCATCTACATCGTTCTCAACCCCTACATCCCATCAAGAGACTAGAGTTGACAAAAACACTGCATCTACATCGTTCTCAACCCCTACATCCCATCAAGAGACTAGAGTTGACAAAAATGCTGCATCTACATCGTTCTCAACCCCTACATCCCATCAAGAGACTAGAGTAGATGAAAACGCAGTAAATGAAAAATATCATCTACATCCCTTGGATATTGGTAGATATATAAACTCTAATTTGAATGAAGATCTTAAATATAAGCTTTTGACTTCTCCTTGGGTTTCAGCAAATACATTCCAATTTCCTGCAAGTGGAAAAAGAAATCTTCGTTTTCAAAGACAGTGGTTGACTCGTTTCCCTTGGCTGGAATATACTCAAAGCGATGGTGCATTTTGTAAATATTGTGTTTTATTCTCCAAAGAATGTGTAGGCAAAGGATGTAATCAAACTTTGAAATCCCTTGTGAAAGAGCCTTTCACAAAATGGAAGGATGCTTTGGAATTATTCAAAAATCATGAGTCACATAGCTACCACAAAGATTGTACACTTATTGGTAACAACTTCTTGAAAACAAAAATTGACCTAAACTCTGATATCTATGATCTAAACTCTGAATATTATGGATTCAAGTAGAAAGAAACAGGTGGAAGATAACAGGAAAAGGCTTACATCAATTGTAGACACAATAAAACTCTGTGGTCGGCAAGAATTAGCATTAAGGGGCACAAATGATCATGGACCAATATCAATCAATGATGAAGAGCCTTCTTTAAATTACGGTAATTTTCGTGCACTTTTGAGGATGAGACTCAAGTGTGGAGATCAAAATTTAGTAAGACACATAGAAAATGCTTCCTTGAATGCATTATACATCAGTCCTCGAATTCAAAATGAATTGATCAACATATGTGGGGAATTAATCCAGAAGGAAATTGTGACAGATATTAATAATGCTAAGGCATTTTCAGTTCTTGTGGATGAAACAGCAGATATAACTGGTCATGAGCAAGTCTCAATTTGTGTAAGGTATACTAAATCCGAAAGACCTAATTTCTTTATTTGCAAAGAAGATTTTTTATGTTTTGTCAAAGCTGAAAACACAACGGGAGAAGAGCTGGCAAACACAATTATTTCAACTCTAAAGGACTCAGGAGTGGACATGACAAACATGATAGGTCAAGGGTACGATGGTGCCTCTGCCATGAAGGGCTCATTTAAAGGAGTGCAGGCAATAGTGAGAAAAATGTTTCCTCAAGCACTCTATGTCCATTGCAGTTCACATTCCCTGAATTTGGCTTTATGCCACTCCTGCAGTGTCCCATGTGCTAGAAACTGCATTGGAACCATAAAAGCTGTCACAAACTTCATAAAAGCATCTCCAAAGAGGACAGCTGCATTGCAATCATCCATAAAATCAAACTTCCCCAATACCAAATGGGTAACTTTAACAGCAATGTGTGAAACCAGATGGGTAGAGACCTTGACTAATTGAATTGGCACGGATATCTACAACAAGACTTCCCTTGCGGTAAGTGACTTTGTGAAATAAGATACCCGCTAGATAGTATCCATTTTGATAGAATCAAAACTTGTTACTTAGGACGGCTTTCTGACTCGATAGATACTATGCAACGAGAAAAACCGTATGGAACTGAAGTCACCCTGAAAAAATCTGAATGCGTTGGACATGTTCAGAAACGCATGGGAACTAGACCAGCGGTTCCCAAACTGTGGTACGCGTACCACTGGTGGTACGCGGGAACGTTGCTGGTGGTACGCGAGTGAAGTTCGAAAATTGGTATACTCTACTAGTAGCGTGAGGGTGAGCGAGCAGCGGATGGAGGGGTGACAGTCGGAGTGGGAAAGATTGTGAGGGCGTGGAGGGGAGTAGCGCCGTTCAAGGCCGCGCGCTTTGTTATTGTGTTGTGCCAGATGCCAGTCAGCCAGTCCCAGTCGCCTGTCTGTCATCTCAGCGAGCACTATCTACTACGTAGCTCCGTAGAAAACCTAACCTGCAGTTTGACGTGTTGTTGTTTATATAGAGTTTGTGTCTATCAGTCAGTGAGAATAACATTGTTGGTAAGTGTTAGCTGTCGAATTGAAATGGATAAGTTTTTGGTAAGATCTACGTGTAGTAGTTCTAAAAAGCAAAGAACTTTGTCACCGGAACAAGAAAAGCCTATTGCAGCAGGAACAGATGCTGAGCAACCAAGCTGTTCCTCTACTTCTACGCCTTTGTTACGAACTTGTGAAAACAAAAAGAAATCAGGTAAACGTAAATATGATGAGAAGTATTTATCGTTTGGTTTTACTTATACTGGAAATTTCAGTGAACCTGTTCCACAATGTGTCATTTGTTTAGAAACTTTGTCAAATCATTCGATGAAACCATCACTTTTATTGCGTCATTTTAATACAAAGCATATCAATCTCATAAACAAGCCATTAGAGTTTTTTAAACGGAAGGAGTCTGAGTTAAAAGTGAATAAAGGAGCAATCACTTCATTTACGGGGTTAAACACTAGGGCTGTTGAAGCTTCATACAAGGTTAGTCTGAGAATAGCACAAGAACTAAAACCTCATACTATTGGAGAGACTCTTAATTTTGCCAGCAGCTAAAGACCTTGTTTCCACAATTATAGGTGATAAAGAGGGAAAACAGCTCGATGTGGTTTCCTTGTCTGATAATACTGTTTCAAGAAGAATATCTAATATGGCTTTAAATGTAAAAGACATTTTACTCAAGAAAGTGAACAGTAGTAAATACTTTGCGATACAAGTGGACGAAACAACAGATGTCGCAAATTTGGCTCAACTGTTATGTTATGTTCGCTATGAAGAAAAATACTCAGTTGGTGAAGATATGTTATTTTGTGAAACTCTTTCAGCTCATACTACTGGAGAAGACATATTTTATAAAGTAAATGAATTTGTGCTCAGGAATGGAATGGATTGGAAGAAATGTGTTGGTATATGCACGGATGGTGCGAGAGCCATGACAGGAGCTCATAGTGGATTGGTAACTAAAATAAAAAAAGAAGCTCCGGAGGCACAACATATTCACTGCAGCCTTCACAGAGAAGCGCTTGTAACAAAACGCTGTCCAGCACAACTAAAAACTGTTTTGAACGAGGCTGTAAAGACAGTGAATTTTATTAAGAGCAGAGCCTTGAATTCACGCCTTTTTCACAACTTATGTCAAGAAATGGACAGTATTCATAAACAACTACTGCTCCACACAGAAGTTAGGTGGCTTTCAAGAGGAAAGATGCTGACTCGCGTTTTTGAGTTACGTCACGAGATATTGATTTTTTTAGCAGATTCTGATTTTGAGCTACGAAGTCGTTTTACTGATGAACTATGGCTGTGTCGACTGGCTTACTTAGCTGACATTTTTTCAAAACTCAATGATGTGAACATGAGTTTTCAAGGTACTTCTAATACCCCGTTTCGAGTGTGTGACAAAATTAATGCCTTGAAACAAAAAATCACCTTTGCAGATGATGAAGCCAAGAAAAGCAAGGTTTCGTTTTTTCCTTCTCTCAGCACTTTTGTTGAAGAAAATGAGCTTTCACTTAGTAAGACAGTTCTTAGTGATATCAGTGACCATTGTAACATTTTGAAGGAAAACTTGAGCATTTACTTCCCAGAAAACTATAAAGAACATTTGTGGATGAAAACCCCGTTTAGTGACATTAAGAAAATGACAATCCCAGAGAATCTCTCATTAGCCGAAAAAGATCAACTGTTCGACTTAAATTGTGACTCAGATTTGAAGGAAGTTTTTGATAAAGCTACCCTGATTGACTTTTGGATTCAACGACACCAAGACTACGGTGAAATCGCCAACCGAGCAGTCAAGTTTTTACTCCCATTTTCAACATCCTACTTATGTGAAGCTGCGTTTTCTTCTCTTTGTTACCTTAAAAACAAATACAGAAATAGGCTGGCTTGTGTTGAAAATGACAAAATGACTTGCGTTTGAAGCTAAGCCCAATAAAACCAGACATTGCAACTTTAAGCAAATCGCTACAAGCTCATCCTTCTCATTAACTTGTGTGTACTTATGTTTGAATTTGTTGTATTGTTTTCCAAATACAGTTTTGTTCTACACCTTAAAGTTTATTTATATTCTTTCATCCTAATTTTTATTTCAAAATAAGCATTGGTTATAACTATGAAAAGTTTAATTTTAACTAATTTATTTACAACTAACTGCAAAGAACTAAATAAACATTGTTTTAAAGTAAAGTACTTAAAAGGCTAAATGTTATTTTTTAATTGTTATTTACAAACTTTACTATGTTGGCAATGGAATGATGATTAATCATTTTTATACTGGTGGTACATGAAAGGAGGACTTCATATTAGGTGGTACGCCATCAAAAAAGTTTGGGAACCGCTGATCTAGACTATGGGCTCTCAAAAAGAAAATGGGCAAGCAGAAACTCAGGGATGGTAAGCTGATTGGTGGACGTGGTAGGCTCACTGATGACGTCATTGATAAAATACAGACGTATTATGGCCTTGCTGTAAGGAGATCATCTGGAACATCAGTACATGAAATGAGAAAGCAAATGTTGGCCACTTTCATGCATCTTCTGTTAACTGATAAAAACCCTTGCCATGAGTTCTGTGATTCAGGGGGAGTCCAATGGTGCAAATACAAAAAAGCCCAAAGGGAAGGTACTCAGTACTGTCATGCAGATCATCTACATTTACCTTCAGTCATAATGAATGACTTCAAAGATCCCCATCTTCAAAGATCTGTCTGAGTCTGCTCTGCTCTCTCGATGTCTTGGTGGGTGCACTCAAAATAGCAACGAAAGTTATAAACCATGTGGAAATTTACTCCAAAATCAGTTTTTGTAACGCTTCCCAAACTCAGACTAGGGACATATGAAGCAATAAGCTCATTCATTCAGGAAATATTTCCAAATGCAGACTGTTCCAGATTCTTAGAGTGGAAAATTTAGTTACATATTGTGAGAAAGATGATATCAGAAGAATCAGAGAAGCTGCCAAAGGTGCCAGATACATCACCCAAGAAGCCAGGACAAAGAGGAAAGTTGCCAAAAAAAAAAAAAAAAAAAAACTGGAGGACAATTTCGCCGAAACAGAAGCTGATGATCCATCGTACGGTGCCGGAATGCACTAGTAGCTGAATTCACTAATTTATTTCATACGCTTTAGATTCTAATTTAATACTTTTGGTTATACCATCTTGTTCAGTGGATTGTCTAGTTTTTTTTTAAATACAATAATCAAAATTTACCTAGAAAAATGTTTGTTTGCCTACCGAGTGCCCTGGGCACCCGTAGGGCTCTCCCCGCTACACTGTATTCCTGATGCAAGAGAGTCATTTTTCGATACCTACCGTGCCCTTAGTTTTCAACGTATCGTCTTGAAATTTTTAGGGAAGTTTCACAACCCTCGATCGAAAATTTCAAATATTTATCTCAGCTTTGTAAGACTGTATCACCTGTTCTAATTGAAATTTTTAAAAACGGCCCAAGCAAAATCTTCCTCTACTATCCCCAAACAAATTAAAAAAAAAAAAAAAAAAAATCCAATGCGATCAATACCAACCGTACCTACAACTACAACGTGTAGCGATAGGTCAGAAAACGTGGTTTTGAGAAAACGCCATTTTAGTGAAAAGATAAGGATACCACCTCCTTATCTTTTCACTTAAATGGCGTAACCTGCAAGGATCTCTTGATCTTTGAATGCCGCTTGTTTTTTTTCCATGCAAAGCTTTCAAACTCTTCTGAATGTGAAAATAGGGTTATAAACTTCCAATCTAGATTTCACGTGATCCTAGGATTCGTAATTTTGTTGTTGTTTCTACGGGATACGGACTCGGAAGTCGGCTAAAAACGTTTGTTTCTGGCGAAATATTTCTGACTTGTCCGATTCTGCAAAGTGGTTTGTGGTGAGAATAGTAACTCACGAGTTTTCCTAAATATGCCTCGCAACAAGCCGGTTTTCAAAAAGTGTAAAACTTAAGCTCCTTAGCTCTGTCAAAAGAGAGATTCAGTTCCAACTGCGAGCACATCCGATTGTGATAATTCGTCTTCAAGGCTGTCATCATCATCAGCCAGTTCTTCCTCTCCATCAGAAAGGAAATTCAACGAAGGTATCGAACAATATGATGAATTTATTGACAGCAACCAGAATGACACTGTCAACCTTCACGAGTTTTTTGAATTTCTCGGTGATTTCGTTAGATGTCCTCAATGTGGCGGTGAAATGTTTTGTGACTATGGTACAAGAGTTTTGATAACATGCCCCGATGAACCTGGTCTCTGCCTTGACCAAAGCTTCATTGAGTACCACCAGTCACTAGGAGTGAAGATTGTTCCGTGGAATGTAATCAGTTGTAATTTTATCATGGAACAAATCGTAAAAAAAATGAAGTTTGTAAGTATTTAGTTTGGAGAAATAAATAAGTTGTAGCAATGTGAGGTTTTTTTATTACTTACTTTACTCGTTTATATTTTCTTGTTCCATTTTTGTACATTCGATATTTTTTATGTGGGTATCTAATATCTACTGCACCAACAAAAAAAGATTTTTTATGAATACCTAAAAATATACTCTTGCGACTATAGATAAAATTCAAACATACAATTGATGAGCTATCAGGCGCAATACCAAAGGAACATTGAAAGAGATGAAGCAAGCCTGCTAGGCTGTGTTCTTACACTTACTCTTGACTGATAAAACACCTTGCCACGAATTTTGCCCAGAGGGCCACCTCGCGCCTGGGAAAGAATCATGGTGTAAATACAGACAAGCTCAGGTAGTGGTCAAAGAAAATAATCAACCAGTACTGTATAAACATAGTGAGCATTTTCATAAAGATGCCCAAATTATGGCCCAAATGGAACCAATATTCAAGGATCTTTGTGGCAGAATTGCTGAGTAAGTGCCAGCGTGGTAAAACACAGAATATGTCAGAGAGTTGGTGTAATATCCGCAATAACTAATAATATTTTATTATTATTATTCCTCACAAAAAATTATATATTTATTTCCATTATTAATAAGTGGCAACACTGCACTCCAGAACCTTCTCGAATGTTCTCGATCTATCATGTTTATAAAAGGCTGCGATTATCTGAATAAATGCTCATTATGTTCCTGACGCGTGTTCTTGATCATTGTTACTCCCTCTCCCGGCTAAACATTACATTGGCGACGAGGATGGTTCCTGGATAAGATCTTCCTGAATAATTTGAATAAAGGAGATCACCGGACGGATAACCCTTCATGCCGCAGCGATCGCCGTAGTCAGTGAGTAAAACAACATTAGGTAGCCATACACGAGCAGATATCTGCGACAGATATCGCGTTTTTAAACGATATCTGTGGGAAAGATCTGTGCGTTAGTGGGCGTTAAAAAATGATGAAAGATGTGAAAATCGACCAGAGATATCTGCGAGAGTTCAAATCTAGCAGATGGTACAGAATTTGAAAAAAACATCGTAATCAGTTTTGATGAAATGAAGGTGTGCAGCAGCTTGTGTTTTGATCCAGTGGAGGAAATAATCAGAGGACCTCATAAAAATGTACAATTTATGGTAATTCGTAGCATGATTGGGAAATGGATGCAACCGATATATTTCAATTTCGACACCAACGTCACTAAGGAGCTTCTTCCCCCTTAACCAGCAGACGAGAGGCTCATTGGTACAACCTACCAAAAAATGTGTGGACATCATTTCGAAATTGGAAAAAGAATTTGTTTCATTTCACGGCACTTACATAAATCGTAGTGCTAATGTTTTTTCGACGTTGATAGAAAAGATAGCAGCAACATTTCCGGAAATCGATAGGTTTATCATTACCTGCTTCGTCAGAACTCGCACATTTATTCGAATGAAAGTGATCAACGCACGAATGAAGGACAAAAAAAGCAAATCTGTGAAACGCAAATGCAGTGGTGATCGAAAATCCAAGAAGAAAATGATGAAAATTATTACATAACTAATGATTATTATAGATGCATTCAATAATTTAAAATGTCTTAAACTCAGTTTCATAATCTTTGTATACCTATTCCATAATTTTTATGATTATTTACAAACTGTCAATGTTGTAGAATTATACGAGTATTCATGTGAAAAATGATTGAGTTCACTTTATTGATCCTGCAAACAATTTAGTTTCCAATCTGACTCTGATCAATCACTATTATTCTTGGAAGCGATGTCTGTGGTTCACAGATCTGTTCTATTGGATCTGGCAGAGTCCCTTAACGTTAAGATGTTCAGTTCTCCACGAGTGTTTTCCCCTGTGAGATCTCGCCTCTAAAGAAATCAGTTTCTATTGGTGGTTTTTTGTGCGGTATCAAAAAATGGGTAAAAAAGAGTGGCCAAACGAGTTAATTGAAATGATGATCGACATCTGTGGCAGTTGAAGCATGTTGACTATATGAACAAAAACATTGCTTCCGACGAGATAGAGGCCGAAGTGAAGAAGGTGATTCCGGATGCTTCATGATTCATTGTGGCAAATATTCCGTGGTCCATATTACCTTTCGCAATGGCGTCGTACGTGGCGCAGCTTCACACGTTTTCTTCCTCGAAAAATGAGTGGAAGATAGCGAAACCTAGAATGTTGAGTTTCTTCACAGCTAATAACATTACTGATGCGACAGTAAAACAAGCATTATTTTTAAACTCACTTGACGAATCGACTTACCGCCTTATGCATAATTTGTGTGTCCCCAACGAGCCGGAAACGAAATCGTATGATGATTTAATCAAGTTGTTTGATGCACATTTTTTACCTGCAGAAAGTATTTTCTCATTAAGACACCGTTTTTTCAACGCCGGGCGGGAGAAAAGTGAAACGTTGGGTGACTGGCTCGCTAGAGGTCGATCGCTCGGTGGACCTTGTAAATTTTCGGATCTAGACCAACAAGTACTTGATCGTTTCGTTCTTGGCCTACCGAAAGGTCCAGTAAAAGACCGACTATTCGAAGAAGATCGCATGAAACTGACCCTGGAGAAAGCCATGAATTTGGCCCAACCAAGGAGTCATCGTCTCATCAGTACGATCTGACTTCTACTACTACGGAAGAGGTCAAGCAGGAGCCGGTCTTCAGGACGACTTCCCGAAGAGGACGAGGGAAGACCACGCCGGTTGCTACCCAAGGGCAACGGAAGGAGACGTCTTCCGCGGACGCACAGACGACTTGTGGCACTTGTGGAAGGAAGTATCCGGCCCCCTGCTGGTTTAAAGACGTAATTTAATTTGCAATGTATGCAAAGGTAACCACCTAGCCAAGGTATGTCCTAAGACCAGACGATTCTCTAATAATAATAATACCTCCATTAATACTAGTAACAAATCGCACGTGTCAGATAAAAAATCTATCGATAAATCTAAACAATATAGGCATAACTTTGTAAATGAGACATTTGAAGAGCCGATTTATCGCATGAATGTCAACGACATTTCTTTATCAGTATTACCTTTTGTGGCAGTAGTTCGTATTGATGATGTAGAGATAAAATTTGAAATCGATACTGGTTGTCAGTCAACTATATTGCCTCTATCATTACATAAAAAATATTTTAGCGCCTATAAATTAATGGACTCGAACAAATCTTTTCTTTCATATTTTGATACTAAAGCTAAGCCTGTAGGTACATTTAAACCACATGTTATCTTTAATGGTAATGACCATGGTCAACTGACGTTGTTTGTAGTAGACTCTAAAGGTCCCCTACTCGGGAGAAATTGGTTTGAAGTTTTTGGATTCCAAATCAAGCACCTGGAAGTAGGTAATAAGGATAGAGCTGACCATGTGTACAATGTAAATAACGATGTTGATATTTTGTCATTGTGATATTTAAGTTTCCGAAAGTGTTTTCCACAAAACTAGGTAGTTTCACGAAAGGTAGGGCAGTCCTGGAACTAAAAGATGGGGCGGAGCCAAAGTTTTTTCGTGCGAGACCAATTCCATTTTCACTAAAACCAGCGGTTGAAAGGGAATTGGAAAGGTTGGTAAAGGAAGACATAATTGAGCCGATTGATTACGCACGTTTTGGCACCCCAATAGTACCAGTTTTAAAAAGCGGCGGTGGAATTAGAATATGTGGAGACTATAAATTAACCATAAACCCATTTCTTAAAATTGACCAACACCCGTTGCCTACCGCTGAAAGCTTATTCCAACAAATTCAAGGAAATTTAATATTTGCAAAACTTGACCTTTCGCAAGCTAATCAGCAGATGTTGCTAGATGAAAGTAGCAAGGAAATGACAACAATTTCGACCCATAAAGGTTTATTTGTCTACAAACAACTTCCTTATGGTGTTTCTTGTGCCCCTGCTAAATTCCAAAAATTTTTAGAAACTTTATTGGATGGTTTGACCGGTGTTTCGGTTTTTTTAGACGATATTTTGATAGGGGGTAAAGATAAAACCCAGTTAGTAGAACGGGTAGAAGAGGTACTGCAACGACTTGAAGACGCAGGTCTCACACTATCGGAGCCAAAATGTGAATTCGGAAAAGAATCCTTAGTTTACCTACGCTTCAAGATTGATGGTTGTGGTTTACACACCACGGACGATAAAGATAGAGCGGTTTGCGATGCACCCAAACCGGATAGTGTAAAAACCCTACAATCATTTATAGGTTTCGTCACCTATGTGGCAAAATTTATTCCTAGGGTAGCGGAAGTATTATCCCCCCTTTATAAATTATTAAGGAAAAATGCCAAGTGGCACTGGGACCATAGTTGTGATGAAGATTTTTCAAAAATTAAAAAATTAGTAGCAAGGCATCTTAGCTTAGGGCATTATGATCCAAATCTACCGTTGCGTCTAACTGTGGATGCTTCCAACCAAGGCGTAGCAGGACTTTTGTCCCAACCACAGAATGGTGTGGACGTTCCTATCGCTTATACAAGCAGAACGTTGTCAGTCCCGGAACAATCTTATTCTTCATCATTCATAAACCATTAACTACTATTTTCGGTCCAAAAATTGGAATACCAGCTTGTGCAGCCAACAGGCTACAACGCTGGGCCATATTTTTATCAAATTATAACTACGAGATGGAGTATGTCGCTTCATCCTAAAACCCAGCGGACTGGTTGTCAAGAGCGCCACTAACTGATACTGCTAGAACGGACGACACTAGCGATTTAACCTTAAATTATGCTTTTGAAAATGAAAACTTACCTTAAACTTTACCGATGTCGTGGCAGCCACGAGAAAAGATCCAGTTGTGATGAAAGTAGTGCAGTATGTCAAGTTTGGCTAGCCTGAGGTTATGGTTGATCAAGAATTACTACCATACCATCGGTGTAGAAATGAATTACACGTAGATAAAGATGTGTTGATGAGAGGTTATCGCGTAGTTGCGTTCCTTAACGTTACGTCAACCTGTGCTAGAGGAACTTCTCAAGTCCCATTTAGGAATAGTTAAGGTAAAGGCACTAGCTCGTGCCTATGTATGGTGGCCACATATCGACCAAAAGGTATATGTGTAGGATAGTTCTTCACATAGTTCTTCACCGGGTGGTTAACCGCTTTGATGGCTCCCAAACATGTACGATCTGTAACACGCACAGCCCAGACACCCTTTTTCATATGTTATCTACTTGCCCCGTTTACAATTATGAGCGTTTCAAGTTTTTTGGTTTTCCTAATTTTGATGAAAGTTTCTTTCGTACTCTTCTCCACTTCAAAGAAAAATCTGAGATCACTAGGACCGTAGGGTTCCTGCAGACAGTGCTCAGGCAAAGAGCGTTTACTATAAATGAAGGTTTCATTATAGCCTAAATATTCTGCAGCCGCTCCTCCTTTGCTAGACATGCTTCACTAAATTTCCGATGTTGCATCTATTGTTCTTGATTCCAAAATTTCTTTTGTCTATGTAGGCGTATGCTTATTTCCATTGGCACTAATTATATTTGATTTTACCTAAAGTTATGTTATAATTTTTATGCCATTTTTTCAAACCATATTCAATTATATTATTACTCGACCCAAGCCATATTTACTGTATCATTTTATATACTTGTATTTCTGCACATTTCTGAATGCGAACTCTTGTGAAAAACATATTGTTTACCACAATAAAGTCGTCTTCTTCTTCTTCTTCTTCTTCTTCTTCTTCATATCGACCAAAATATTGAAGTATTAGTGAATAGTTGTGCACCTTGAGCACACAATAAGGACAATCCGCCTAAAAATACATTGATTCCCTGGGATTGGCCTTCTCGCCCGTGGTAAGGATTGCATATGGATTATTTAGGTCCGATTTATAATCACTATTTTCTTGTAGTAGTGGATAGCCATTCGAAATGGTTAGAAGTAATCCCGACTAAATCTATGACGTCATCTGTGACAATTAAATTATTAAGAGAAATATTCGCCAGATTTGGCATTCCTGAAATGTTGGTAGCAGATAATTATTCGGCATTTGTATCCGACGAATTTAAAAATTTTCTAGAGTTGAATGGAATCAAGTTTTAATCTGGAGCACCCAATAGTCCTAGGACTAATGGTGTGGCTGAAAATGCAGTTCACTCTGTTAAACGGGCGCTGGTAACTGCTCTAGGCAAAGTAAATGGTAGTTCATCTCTGGGGGTTGTGCTTCAACGTTTTTTGCTAGATTATAGGAATTCGAAGCATTTAACCACTGGTATTTCACCAGCAGAATCCCTATTAGGTCGGCTAATTAGGAATCGATTGGATTTACTCCGTCCTGTAGGTACTCAAAACTAGTCCAGACCAAAACCATACCAAAAACTAGACCAGCAATTGAAACAAGTAGAAAATCATGGGGGTGTTGAAGCTGAAGTATGGTTTCTTAGAGATTTAGTTTGGGCCAAAAACTATCGCAAAAATGAAGATAAGTGGTTAGCTGGAGTAGTTGACAAGATCCTAGGTCCTAGGCGTGTTAAAGTTTTCATTCCTGAACTTAATTTGTCTTAGACGAGACATGTCCATCAACTTAGGAAGAGGACCTTACCTTCTAACTTCTTTGAGAAAAATTCTCCTGAGGAGAAAAGTACGCTAACGAGTCCGACTTTACAAAATACTCCTCTGTCGAGTCGTTTGCTGCCAGGGCCAGTAGGATATTCTCCTGGTTTCCAAGGGTTCTCTCCCCATCCCTCTCCAACCTTAGGGGGAAGAGGAGGTATAGGAAATAGAAACCCTACAGATATGGTTTAGACACCTATTTCGACCAATAAAACTCGCGCTGGTAGAATAATACATACACCTAAAAGACTAATTGAGGAAATAAGTAATTGATGTAACCATAAGTTGAGTTATGTTGTTCATACACGGAAATTAACTGTGATAAAGTTAAGAAAAAAAGAAGAGACTGATTATGTTACTATGAATACATATATGTAAGTACATGGAATTTAATCGCTAATAACATAAAATAAATAAGAATAGGCTGATTATGATTTTGTTTTGTTCAGATTTTGTACAGCCTTGACTTAGTGCAGTAGGGGACAGTTTGTAAAACACAGAATTTGTCAGAGAGTTGGTGTAATATCCGCAATAACTAATAATATTTTATTATTATTATTCCGTACGAATTATTATGTATTTATTTTTATTATCAATAAGTGGCAACACTACGCTCCAGAACCTTCTCGAATGTTCTCGATCTATTATCATTATAAAAGGCTGCGATTATCTGAATAAATTTTCATTATGTTCCTGACGCGTGTTCTTGATTATTGTTAATCCCTCTCCCGGCTAAACATTACAGTTTGAATAATGTAATTTGGTCCAGAATACCTAAAAGGACGTTTGTGGAGCTCACCAAACTAAAATTCGGTGTCTATGAAGCTGTGGGAGTATATAATGATGGAATGCTCTTCCGCTGTGACCTCATGAAACGCATGGGAATTGACCCTGGACATTTTTTTATAGAAGGAATGAAGAAAAGTGCTGAGGCTATGACTAAAGCAGCAAGGGTGAAGAGAAGCCGAGCACGGAAAGCGTTGGACGATCCAGCATATGAAGCAGGACGTCACTAGCAAGTTTTGTTGATTATTTTTATGATTGAACATATTGCACAATATTGATTGTAATATATCAAAATTTTCAGCAGATTCTGTAGTATGTTTTAAGCCAAAAACCTCAAAAATGATTTTTTTCCCCCATTTTTGAGCGACGAGTCCCCATAATATTCTTGGAGAAGGAGACAACTTTATAGAAACAATGGCTTAAAAAAAATCCAAACCCAAGACCCCACTCTTCAGAGAAAATAGAAGAAGTTAAAAGGCACTTGAAAAGTTTCCCTGCTTATGAAAGTGATTATACGCGGAGTACGAATGATTGCTTGTTTCTCCAGCCTCATTTGACTATTGATACATGTACGAGGCATATCACAACAAATTTGAAAACCCTGTCTGCATGACTATTTACAATAGTGAGTTCCATAACATGAAACTCAAGTTCAAGAAGCCGTACGTGGACACTTGCAATACCTGTGATACTTTTGCAATGAAACTGAGATGTTGTCAAGATCCAGATGAGAAAAATAAAATTCTAGAAGATAGAAACGACCATCATACAGCTCGAGAGCAGGCGTGTGAAGAAAAGAGAGTCGACACGGAAATTGCCAAAGAAAGCGCCACTAATGGAGATAACAGCTCTTCGCATTTGTAGTACAGTAGAATATAAACAGCAGTATTTGAAGAACCTCCATAAGGCTCTACTAGATCGTGGGTACCCTTGCAGTCTACTTCAAAAACGGATCCTTGCTGCAACATCATCCTTTAAACCTAGACCGAAAATTTCAGAAGCCCCCAAACTTCAAAATTCAATTACAACATACTTGCCAAGAATCGGGAAATTGAGACCCATTTTAAAGTCATTATTCCCTTTTATCTCCAATAATACCTTAACTAAAGATTTACTAACTTCTCCTCCTTCCCTAACATTCAAAAGACCCCCAAATTTAGGCTCTATCCTCAATAATAATTTTAATAATGAACTCCCTGGGACCCACCCCTGCAACCGACCCCGATGTAAAACCTGCCCCTTAATTGATGATTCGACAACATTAACTACATCAAACACTCCGAATTCTTATCAAATTCGAACATCAGCCTCTTGTACAAGTTCTAATTTAGTTTACAACCTCAAATGTCAGAATCGTGATGCATTCTACCTAACAGAAACGATGACCCCCCCCCCCCCCTTTCTATCCGCATGAATAGATACAGAGACTCTGTCAGGCATAAACCTCATCTCCCAATTGCCAAACATGCACGGACCCATGACACCAACTTTGACGAATGCTACAAGGTTCAAGTTGTCCGAGCTCTGACCAATAATACATCGACATGTGGCTTGGGAGTCCTCCTACATAGCAGTAATGGGAGGATTACAAGGGCCGCGACTCAATAAGAAAAAGTAAACTCACCACCTGATTGTTGGGGGGAGCCCATCACAGCCCATTTGGGTCATTCTCATATTATTTGACCATTTAATGTCCGCAATTCTTAAATCGTTTTTTACATGGGTTTTCAGCTTCAAAAAAAAAAAGTTTTTGGTATCGATTTGTAGGTTTTTTGGAGATGAATGCAGTGGTATCGTTAAAAAGAACCTAGCACATCCTCAAGAAAAAATATTTCAATGTAAAGTTTGAAAACGTCACGAGTGTTACTGTCCCAAGGGAGTGGGTGTGAAGTTCATCACCATCTGAAATGAAGCAATCGCAAATGAAAAAATTTGAACCAAGAGGGATTTCACTAATATATGATGCTGTTTCGAATTATGAAGGTTTTTTTCAGTTACCTCTAATACTTTAAATGTAAAGCAGAAAAACAGGAGTGTCCCACTGTTAGGAGAAAAATTATAATCACGAGTGTTACCATCAGTTCTGGGCAACATTGTTCATTGAAAATGGCGGGAAAGAGTCAGGTTATGTTTGTTTGTGCAACCAGCTATCAGTCCACGTGCAGCCTTTGCCCAGGAAAGAGCTGGCAGGCCGCTTCAGCATTTTTCATCGAAAAACATGGTATGTCACAAAAATTACTCATTATAAGTGTTACCCCTATTGTATTTAACATAGTTCAACTAAACATGCGAGTGCTAACTGCAAAAGACGTAGTTTAGGGACATTTATTTGTGGGTGACCCCTCATATCTGTCCAGCACTTCGTTAGGTTAAGAGTAACCTTTTTGTGTAAAAATATCACGAGTGTTACCATCATGAGTGTTTCTACTCAAAAAGTAACACTCATGATGCGTTAGAAACACTAGTGATGTGCTGTTATACTTCACTATCATCAGTTGTAATTTTACCTTTCCCTGATTCTTAAATGATATTAATTTCAGATTATACTTATTTAGAGAAAAATACTTATTTAGTGTTTTAATTTTTTTTTTTTTTTTGTGCATAGGCATTGACAGCTGCTGAAAAACAGCTGCGTTATAGAGAGAAGCGAAAAGCAGATCCCGAACGTGAAGCAACATACAGACTGAATCATAAAGAAAGAAATGACAAGAGGAAGAAGATAGGCGAAATGACGGCTCGTGAAGCTAGGGAGATGAGAAAGGAAAGCAAGAAAAGATCTAAGGCATATAGGGATCGCAAAAAAAGTGAGTTTTCTTATTTCAATAATTCCTCCTGCAACACCACCGCATGAACATGTTATTCCTCAGCCAGTTCAGCCCTCGGGAAATGTGAAAAGAGGTAGGCGTGTTATAGCAAGAAACAGACAGGCCGTTATTCGACAAAATAAGAAGCTTTTGAAAGAAATATAGATTTTGAGAGATAAATTGAAAAAGTCGAAAAGTAGTACTGAACGATACAGAAAACGTTGCTGTCGGTTTGGAAATAAAGAAAAGGCCCCACAGGCTTTGCCTTCGACCCCTAAAAGCAAAGCAGTGAAAGAATTAACAGATAGTGTTGGCAAGTTGTTGTCACCCACTTCAATAAAAAAAACTGAGAAAAAGCTCAGCAGCAAGGACCCTCACGTTTCACAATGTAATGATCAATGAGCTACAAATTCAGGCAAAAAAAAAAAAAATTAGCAGGTAATAACTCAACTGGTACCTACCTACCAGCCACGTAGGCAAATAAGTCGGAGAATAACTTTGTTCCAATTTTCCCCGCCACGACTAGCAATAAGTCGGGATTTTGATAATCGGTTCGTTTCGTGGAAAACGGCGTCTGATTCGAGGAAGCGTACGAGTTCAGCCGCCGTCCCCCCCCCCCTTCTTGCCACTTCTCAAGCGTCCTTCCCCCCGTCGCTCTACCACTGACGATCAGGACACCCAGCTGTAGGTACTGTTTCACCTGCGCCGCGTCGTGAGTTCGAACCCCGCTCAGGGCAACAAATTTTTTATATTGATTTTCATAGAGAGAGACTTTATTTTACTAACCATCTATTCTAAAGTAATAAGGAGCTCCGAATTAGGCATTATTGTGCGATATTTCGAATAAATAATTTATAGTAAGTCAAATTCAGCACCTATTTTTTTTTAATTTCCAATCTTCTAAATCAAATTTTGAGTTTGCAAGGCTACTAAAGCTTTTGTGCAAACACAGTTGGCAGGAAAAAAATGCTGACAGCTTATTAATCTCAAAAAAAGTTACTAAAACTGGGACAGTGGCTGATTTGGTTAAAGAATTTAATGGCAAATGCCTGTTATTCAAGACCCATATATTCAACATAAAAAAGCTGATAGTTTGCAAAACCACTCCGGATGAGTTTTCAGTATTGATTTTAATTGATTTTTCTGAAAACTTCACATGCAAGCTTGCTACTGAAGTGCAAACTTTCCACTTAAGGGAGGCAAGCAACCAGGTGACCATCCACACAGGAGTTCTATACCTGGGTGGAAAAGAACCCATTCCTTTCGCCACTAAATCTTCCAACCCCGACCACAGCCCTGCTGCCATATGGGCCCACCTCGAGCCAATACTGAAATATATAGAAGAAAGCTATCCAACGGTGAAGGTGTTCCACTTTTTTTGGATGGGCCAACAACCCAGTACAGGCAGAACGCCAATTTTTATTTATTTAGCAAAATGATGACTGATAAAGAGTACTGTGCAACGGGGTCGTTTTTTGAGGCATGGTCATTTTCACATACTCATATTCAAGCTCCATGTCGTTATTCCGCAAAACCCTCTGCCATAATTAAAGGTACACACTAGAAGAACATCCTCTAAAAATTTGGTTCAAATCGGATGAGTAGTTCCTGAGAAATAGGAACAAATAAGCTATAAAATGAAATTTCACAGGAGAACGGTTTGAATCAAAAACGCGCGGCCGAGTTAGGGCGGTCAGGTTTATCGACATTTGAATAGCTGGTCCCACTGTTCCCAACCAATGGAATTGCGGTATCAACTCTCGATAGTTCAACATCGTTATATATATCGGATAGAAAGCATCGTTCAGCATCAAAACCTCAAAGAATGATAGTCTGTGTGAAAGTGGAAGACATCATTCAGTTGAATAGTTTTCACTTATTTGAGCGTAGCAGCGAAGCTTTCAACGACGTTGGATTGGATCCTTACGCCACAATCCATATTATCTGGAGTGGAACGGTTTACCAGGCCCCGTGGAGCCTCCATGTACCCGGAGGGTTTCAGCTTGGAAATATAATTGTGGTGAGACCAAACCATTATTTATTGCTTAATTCACTCACCAACGCAACGTTTAACATTTGATCATACATCCATCCATATATTTTTCATCTCCGCCCATCGGAAGTTGGCTGCATCATTCATTCGTCATCATCTGAGACTCTGGGAAAAAGGAAATTATAACTCAATTTGTTATCAAGCATACCGTTATCCTTCTGTGAAGGTCGAATCTTGATTATCTTCATCACCTTTCCGTGGCCACGCTATAGGTAGGTGTTCGGCCGAGTCGACCGTAATGGAAAGTTCTTCATTTCCCCGCGTGGAGCGCGGGTCGGTTCTGTCGCTTCTATCTCCTAGTTCTGTGATTGTGCGGTGGATCGTACATGTTGCTTCCGCTCACTGCCAGATCCATGTTCCCCATTAATTCATTTCTCTTAAAATTAATTGTAGATATTGTTCCAAGCTTGAACTAGTTCAGTATAATTATTTTCTATGTCTTGTTTGATTACCTATTACATTAGAAGTTGAAACATAGGTCAGAGCGGGTGCTTGGGTTTCACCCTTAGATGTTGGTGGTTCTGAATTTTTACTTGACATTTTCTGTCATCGGTTCCCCTGTCCACGTTGTTCTCTCCCGTTTAGTTTATTGGATTTTCTTACAAAAATAGCTCGAAACACTCAGTTGTGTTATTGTTTGTTCTGTATCAGTTCGTTTTGTATAGTTTGTATATTTCGTTTAATATATTAATGCGAGCAAGTGTACAAGTTCACCATCTTTATAACTCAGACCTAGTTCCCCAATTTCAAGAAGAAAATTAGTTATCACTGATTGATCAGTTCTCTTCATGGTGCCGAAACCCGGGAACTTTAGATTTTGCATGACTTGAGCCCCATTCCAAGTCGGCAAAGGAAGGAAGAAGCCCAAAAACAAGGAAACTCAGTAAGGATTTGAACCGGACGTTGGTAAGGAATTTTCATTCATTCATTCATTGACCATAGAATGGCCAGTAAGGAGGAGGGTGTGGTTCAGGTTTCCCTGCCAAAGGAGTTGATTGGACTATTCTCGGAGGAGGATCGGAAGCTTTACAGATTGATTCGTGCATGGGTAGTAGAGATTAATACCTTTCTAGCCCTTAGAGATGCGAGTCCTGAATTCGCAGCTCAATTCAAGGTTTTATACGAGCATAGTTCCTTCCTCATGACTCAGATCGTAAATTCGGTCCTGCCAGAGGAAGCTATGGACCAGCTAGTCCGGTTTATAACTTCAACTCGGGTTGAGTTGAATAGATTGGGAGCGAATCGAGCTGAATCTGCCGTTCATGTACCACCACCTCGACGTATGACAGTAATAGAGGCAGTAAAATCTATGAGAGTTTTGCTGTCATCAGTTCCAGATTATGACGGTGATGTCACCCAATTCGCTGCATTCAAGGCCTTGTATGATGAAGCGGTTCACAAGGTCCCAGAACTACCTCCCGAGATTAAGTTCCAAGCACTTTCAGAAAAATTGGTAGGCAATGCTCGTAGCATTATCTCTAGTTCAAATGCTACCGCGGCAGAATATGAGAAAGTTTACGAGATCCTATGCTCAGAGAACGCTGGAAGGTACAAGTTAGCTAGGTGTACTTATGCCAATAGGAAGATGATACCTACAGTCTCCAGTTCACAAACCCAGGCCTTGGAGAAATTTTTGTTTGCTGCTAGGGCATGGACAAGTGCAGTTAAGAGTCTGCCTACTTCCACCCTCGCAGACTTTTTGATTTTTGAGGTACTTTTTCCGAAACTTTCTCCTGAGCTTAGGGACAAGTACAACAGGGAAGTTATTAAGAAAACTGACATAATACCTTCTTTTGATAGTCTACTCGAGTTTGTAGACAGTGAGCTCCATTTAGCTCACATGGTACCAGTGCCTACTAGTTCTACACCAAATTCACCATCAGTACCTAGGAAGACCGTGAAGGCACACAGTTCACCTGCTCCAAAGAACCGTTCATTTGGGACAGTTCAGATGGGTACCGAGGAAGCACGTTCAGTTCAAGGTGATCCCAGATGCAAGGAGCTCACAGATTCTAGTTTGCAACCACCAAGAGACCAGTTCAAGTGCTACTACTATCATCAAGCACACTTTATTTACCAATGCCCGGAATTTAGCTCTGTCCCTGTCCCAGCACGCCGTGCCTTTGCCGAAAAGGAGAAGCTCTGTTTCAATTGTCTTTCATTCAGACACCGAGTAGGCAGGTGCCACTCGGTTCGCAAATGTCACTGTGGACAGCGACATCATCGGCTCCTGCATCCAGTTGAACGCTCCAGTTCTCCAGTACCATCGACCACTCATGTTCATGATCATGCTTATAGTTCAGGGGATAATCGAGCTCAATATTCAGGGGTTAGGGATTCGCGGACCCCGTCCCCAACAAGTTCTCAGTCAGGGGTGTATTTTTCTCAGCGCAAGGTCCCCAAGTCACACAGCTCCAGTGACAATTGTAGCAAGCGCTCACATGATAGGTTCTCCGAAGTGTCGGAGGAATTAAGTACTAGGTCTTCACATCCCTCCTTGCATGGTTGGGATTCAGAGAGTACCTATTCGCCGGGGGAATTTATTGTTAAAAAAGGGGGGCGCGCTCTGCTCAAGCCCACTAGTTCTTGGTCTAACACAATATCTGCAGGGAGCTTCCCGCCGCACTCACAATTTGGTAGGTCAAATAGTGGGGGGAGCAACCAGCGCCGCTCCATCTGAGGGTGGCCAGCCGTGAACCAGCCTGGTAAACCCAGTTCACTTTCACCTTGTTCCTTTGTTCCTAGTCCTAGTCAGGTTGTTCACGGTGGCAGTATGAATTATCCCTGCTCTGATCAATTTTGTTCCTATACATCAGGAGAGATGTTAGTATGTAAGAAATCTAGTTCTAAGACCAATTCCGCATGTTCACAGGTAGTAAGAAATAAATCTATTACCTATTCAACTAGTTCAAGCTCTAAACATGTAAATTCAGGTTCTAAGGCCCCCAACTCCACCACTGGGAGACCCAATTACCGGCCGGCTATGGTTTGGGAGGGGGGCAAGTACAAGTTCATGGGGAAATCCAATTTGAAATTCAAGTTGGAAAGTGGGTTGCTGCCCACAGCTGTGGTTGCGATTTCCCACAATGGTAGTCATCCAGTTCTGGTACGCGCTCTACTTGATAATGGTTCGGAGGTGAATATCTTATTTAGGCAGGCAGCGCTTCGTGCTGGTTTGCACATGACCGCGGTAGGTTCGTCAATTTCGGGAGTGGGGAATGCGAGGAATCCAGTCAACAAAGCAGCCACTGTGTACCTACACACTATCGGTGGCCAACTAGTTCCATGCTCGGTTCACATCATGGACCATGTTATTGATGCCCTTCCCTCAGTTCAACTTGAAGGCGATAGATGGCAGCACATTAAAGATCTGGAAGGCCAACTCGCAGACCCTGCATACAATATAAGGCGCCCTGCTGAAATGATTATCGGTGTGGGACTGTACTACACCTTGGTTCATGGAAGGACTATTCCGCCAGTTGGAAATTCCCCCTGGTTAGTTGAGTCGCAGTTAGGATGGTTGGTCATGGGACAGGCTTCAAGAAAAAAGAAGCCTCTTGGTCAGTTCTGCAACCGAGTCCGTGTGCGTACTTATTACGATAAACCAGATTTCGAACCAGGATGTGCAGGCTCAGCAAGTAACCTCCACTGCTCAAAGCCTGATTTTAAGCCTCATGCAGTTCCTCATCAGAAAATTAGCACAGTTAGAAACACTATTTCCAGTTCTTTCAACCCTCCCTCAGGTCCTACCTATTTAAAGGCAGTTTTAAGAGAGATCAAGACAGTTCTTACGAAGGTGTTGAAACCAGTTCACAGTTCAGTTCTAGAGATTCCACCAAAGGAACAGCGTACAATTGAGGAGTTACCAATGAGGCTGCGGGTGCGCGCCCTTTACCCATCTCCACCACACAATGGGTATGTAGTTCGAAATTTGTACTCAGTGATCCCACCATCAGAGTGGACCGTTCCTAACAGTAGCCTGTTCCAACTCTTTAATTCATTGAGGCCGGAGGGGGAACCAGTTCATGTTCGTTTTTGTTCCACCAGTTCCCCAGTTCCATTGTTTCCTAGTTCAGGAGGCAGTTCCTTTCCTCTAGTGAGTAATGTAGTTCCTGTTCAACTTAAAGATGAAAGTACAGAGTCCCTGCTCCGTCGCATGTTTGAGATTGAGACTGTTGAGGAAGCAGTTCCTTGGACCCCGGCAGAAATTGAGGCTGACCGGATGTTCAATGAGGGAACCTACCGGGATGTGAATGGTAGGTATGTGGTTCCTCTCTTGCTATCAGAAGATCGTAATTCCTTAGGAAGCTCACGACACATAGGCAAACTGCCTCACGACAGTTGTTCAGACTTGAGGCAAAGTTCAATCGAGATCCTACTCTTGCTAAGGCCTACCATCTGTTCATGCAGGAGTACCTTGATCTGGGTCACATGAGGCCAGTAGCTCCTCCCACTAGTTCGATGGCCCATTACTACATCTCTCACCATGCAGTTCATAGATCTGAGGACCCACCTGAGAAGATCAGAGTGGTGTTTAATGCATCCCAGCGAACATCTAATGGTCGCTCTCTCAATGAGATTTTGCATGCAGGTCCGAAGCTCCTTTCTGATATCGCTGAGATGGTTACGAAGTTCCGAAAAACTAAGTACGTTTTTATTGCAGATATTCGTCAAATGTTCCGCCAGATCCAGCACCCAGTTCTCGATCAGGACATGCTTCGTATTGTGTGGCGGAATTCTCCTTCCGAGCCAATCCAGGACTTTGCACTCACCACAGTGACTTATGGGACAACTTGCGCTCCTTTTCTTGCTAATAAGGTGATCAAAGATCTGGCACACAGGGGAGCTCAGAAATTCCCCATGGCCTCCACTGTTCTTGACGCCCACACATATGTGGATGATGTTCATGGCGGAGCGGACCACTTCGAGGACACCTTGGAAGTCAGGAACCAGCTCATAGATCTGTTGAAGACAGCTCAAATGGAGCTAAGAAAGTGGGCCTCGAATTGCCCAGCAGTTCTGGATGGCATACCGGCTGATCATCGGTTGGACATTGCTAAGACCATAGATTTTGGATCCGAAGATCAAAAACCCTTGAAAATGCTTGGCATTGCATGGAACCCAGCTCTGGATTCATTCTTCTTTAAAGTACCTATCAAGAAATGGGGGTTTTTCAAATTATTATTAGTTCATTATCCCACCACGTCAGGCAGATGCAGGATAGGGATTGGTCTCAATCCATTCTAGTATACTTCATCACACTCCATGAAACCTGGTGATGTCAACCGCTCCATAAAGCCGGGATCTACTTTGTCATTACGCTGCCCATCAGATCGTCACTTGACTCGTTACGTTCTCCTGTGTTGGTAGAACTGCGTGGCCCTCTTCTGATTCGCTGGACCAGCCCGGCTTCACTTCTTGCTGCAGCTTCGGAGTTCTCTCTTACTGTTTCAAGCTATTTTTGCTCTTGCTTTTATAAAAGTCTTATACTCACAGTTCACTATAATAATAAAGTCAGTATTCAGTTCAGTTGTGATAATTCTAGTGAAGTTCATTTCGATTCACCTCATCAAAGTGAGTAACTTATTTAGTTAATACTATTTTCGATCAGTCTGAAAAAGCACGAATTCGAGTAGGTACCCGCGTTTGGCTTTTGGAGCAAATTTACTTGTATTTTCGTTATCCACACTTAGCACCAGACAACCAAAGCGTTTAATATATTTTAGGGTAGGTGAATAGTTATACACTTTTTCAAATGGACTTTTAAAATTATTTGAAGAGTGTGGCATTCGATTATAGACATGGGTTACATAGTTCAGAGCATGTCCCCAAAACGACAAGGGCATTTTTGCTGACAACAAGTTAACACGGACTTTATGTATTAATTCTTGGTTCATTCTTTCGGCACATCCATTTTGTTGTGGGGTATATGGTTCATTCGTCTCTAGGGTGATATTTTTGGATTTTAACAGACTTTTCATTTCGGAAGTTTTATATTCAAGACCATTGTCAGCTCTAATTTTAAACACCGAATTTTGTTGCAAACTAATGGTAGCTATTTCGTTCAGACATTTGTTTAAAGCAAGATGGACTTCCCTTTTGTTTGCAAGGGAATAAGCAAACAGATATCTGGAAAAATCACATACAAAGATTATTATATAGGAATCACCATTTCTAAAGTTATGCGGACGAATAGGTCCCATCAAATCTGAGTGTAAAACTGCAAAGGGTTTTTGGACTCTATGTCTGACCTCTTTATGTGATTTTCTTTTGGTGTTAGCTTGGGCACAATCTACACAGTCTAGAATTTCGTTTCCAAATTTAACTGACTTTAGTTCTGGTAGAAATTTGCTGGCTGCTTCCAGGTAATGTTTTGAAGCGTGATTTAGACGTATGTGCCATAGCGTACCATAGTTATCTCTCAGACTTTCCTTGTAGACTTGACTTAACATTTTGTTATCATATTTTGAAATTTCATTGTCTAAGTTTTTACTACAAGTGGGAATTTTAGAGCTGTCACTAGAGGTAGAGCTCCCTCCTGGAGTTTTGGAAAGTTGTCCTACTTGAATTGAACTCTGTTTTGTATTATGTTTAGGTACTAGACTGTCACTATTTGATAGGTTTCTGGCACTAAGATTTTTACTGGCATTAATTTTATTAGTGTTTTCCCCTTGAATTGTAGTGGAACACTGCGACTTTGCAGCGCTCCCTCCTAGAAGTTCGGAAGAATCATCATTTTTAGGACTACCATTTTCCCTCCCTCCCAACAAAATATCGGTGGAGAGAGTGATAGTTTCTTGATTACATGGGGAATCTATTGTAGGAATAGAAGTAAAACAATTATCAAGTCTGACTCTCTTGTTTCCATAAACAGAGTGATCAGACTTTCTTTTAAGAGGGTTCTTTTCAAGTAATTCTAGATCTACGTACCATAGATTATTCTTAAAATACCCGGACTTGAAAACTTTACCTGTGGTAGGTTGTATAAAATCGACTCTTTCATTAGTGAATAACACATGAAAACCTAAATCAGTCATTTTTCTAACAGAAAACAGGTTTGAGCCTAGACCCGGGATGTACATCACATCACTTAGTGTTCTGGGTTTATTATTGTTAACAAAATTTAAGGTTCCTGACATGGTACCGACTAAATCTGCATTTTCATCACTATTCGCGCATTTAAAAATTTTCGGACTTTTAAGTGGACGCAGATTAGAGAGACAGATTGTTTCTGACGCTAAGTGCTCTGTACATCCTGTGTCTACGATGGCCCTAAAATACTTAGGATTCTTACCAGTGATGATGGTAAGGGCTTTCGAGCCTGAGTTTTTCTCAGAGCAATAGTTTATGTGAGCAACCTCCTGTTCCTCTTCGTCACCCATGGTGACCCAGACCTCCTTGTCATCGGGACCATCCAAGTTGCCAGCAATTGAAAAACAAGCATCTTGATGCCCAGCCAATCGGCGCTGAAGCAACTTAGCATGTCCCAAGGGCATTCGAACAAGATTTGGCTTCTTAACTGACATTGACCTAAATCGTTTATTTCTAGTTAGTCTATCTTGTGCTGGTGTAGCGGACGTGGAGGCCTCAGACTTTCTCTTAAGAGGATTGGGAATTTGTTTCCTTGAGGGTTTAGGACAGATGGAGACCAAGTGGTCTCCTCCACAGTTGAAGCAAACTTTCTGAAGACTGAAACAACGTTCCTTGTCATGTCCTAGACGGTGGCAGTAAGTGCATCGAGGTCTGCGTCTAGGTTTGCTCTGAGCTCGGAAAGTATTCCCTCTGTTCTGTGATGGAAAAACGGAATTAGGGAGATTATTTTGACTAAAGATCATATTATTCTGTCTAAAGGGAATATTATTCTGTCTAAAGGGAACGCGTGAGTTTACAGATCGTTTTCCCCTTCCTCTGACTCCTGTAGAATAGGTACTACGTGAAGCCCTCGCCAACTTTGCGGAGTCTGATCTTTTAGAAAGGGTGTTTAAATTTTCAAGACGCATCTCTTCATCAGACAGCATTTCACGCAGTTCTGACACCGTATATTTACCGGGATTTAGCTGTTCTTTTTCATACGTTTGTGTGTCGCGAATTGACAAGACAAAGATCTGGCGTATGTAAGTTGGGGACATCATCGTTGGATGGAGCTTCACGAGTTTGCGCTGAGCATCATCAAATCGTTTCAGAAAGTCAATGACTCTCTCAGCTGATGAGTCGTAGTACATTGTATTAAAATAAAGTACAGCTTGGTTCACTTGATGTGGGGAGAAGGGCTCACAGATTTTCTCTAATGAAGTTAGCATATCTAATGGGTGTTCAACTTCCTGAACAAGTTCATGATAGTCGTCAGACATAGACTCTAAAAGGAAAAATCTGGTTCTTTTCTTAGCAGTATTATAATCAAAAGCTGTGTACCCTTCTGGCACGGGCTCGTCCCTTCTCAACAAAAAGCCACATTCTTGAGCATCAATGGCAGCTTCAACATTCCGACGCCAGAGTTTAAACTGGGAATTTTCCTCCAATTTTGTTGAGAGGGGGCGATACCGTACTCCATCAAGTCTCCTAGGATTACTTGATATTGGCAAGCTGTTACTTTGTGATTGCGGAAGGCAAGGATTTGACACCTGCTCTGACTCATGATTGTTATTTACTACAAAGTTTAGATCTGAGACAGTATGAGCAGAAGTCGCTACATTTGGTGCTGACATAGAGGGAAGAACAGAGGTTTCAGAAACTACAGGCAGAGCATTAGAGGTATCCATAGGTTCGGGCACATTATCTGATATTTGGGTATGATTTGAACGGTCACCAAAGAGAAAATCTATGTCTCTTACCTCAGAATAATGGTTCACTTTCTCCTTAATAGTAGAAAATTCCTCTTTTACCTCCTTCAAGGAGCTCATTAATTTGGCCTCCAGATCAGCAATCATCTTAACAAAGTCGGGCTCTGAGCGTGTTTTACGGGCGGCTGAGGATTGCCTTTTGGGGCGACGGCGGCGATCCTCAGGACGATGATCCATTGACTCAGATAGTTCAGAGTCAGATCGCTCAAAATCGAGATCGGAAGAGCCAGACATCCTGAAATATTAAAAATAATTAGAATTTCATAATGACTTTTCTTTTAACTAGAGCTTCGGTATAATTTTAAATTCTTGACTGTAGTGTACTCTCATCATTATTGGAACTTGAGTGCTTGTGGTGCAATTCTGGTAGCACTTTGTTTTTACATCGACATCCTGCGTCACAGACAGATACTGACTTATTACGAAATACCCTTTACCTTTTTCATTATATTTTGATCTCTGTTTACAACTACCAACCTTGTGACTAAATACTAACTTTTAGATTATAGCCAATTTTTGTCTGACTGAGGGTGTCGATGCTCCACACTGTTACACAGTCAACAGATTATTCATCCATTAGGACGGTAGTAATTTGGAAAGCGAGAATGCTTAGTTTTTGGGAAAGAAGAATTTCCCATGTGAACCCAGTTTTAGAGCGGACAGTGTCCGCCTACTCGAATGTACCAAAACAGGCTATGTAATTTTTAGCGAAAAACATAAAACCCTCGTAAACTCATGTAATGTAAAATGTATAGAATCACAAGTATATGGTGATCATATAAAGGATTATCCTCAACCACTTTCTGAAATCCTTGAAATAGGAGAAAACGTCGGCTCTTCTGAGGAAAGCCTAGGGGAAGTCGACAACTCAGAAAGTCAGCCTTCCGCTATTAATGAAATTTTATATGTTGAACCCTATTCATTCTCTGATGCAATGAAGTCACCTGATAGAGATCTATGGGAGGAAGCCATGCTTGACGAATTAGAATCCCTCTCTAATAAAAACACCTGGGAACTAGTACCAAAGTCAGAACTACCTCCTAAAACAAAAATCATAAAGTCCCGCTGGGTCCACAAGCGAAAAATGGAGGCTGACGGATCCTTTCGTTTTAAAAGTCGTCTAGTAGCTAAAGGTTTTGCTGACACGAATGATTATATACTGTCTGAAATATACGCACCTGTAGCAAGGCTAGGTGACGTAAGACTATTACTATCAATAGCAAACAAATTTAATTTACATTTGTATCAGTTAGACGTCAAGACAGCTTTTCTAAATGGAAAATTAGAAAAACCCGTTTTTATGGAAGTCCCTGAAGGTGTAGTAGAATTAACTGACGTCCCTGAATCTGTTCAGCAAACCCATGTCTGTAGATTAATTAGATCTCTGTATGGTCTAAAAGTATCTCCGAACTTATGGTTTAAAAGATTTACTGGACTAATGAGTAAAATGGATTTTGAAGAATATCCACATCAAAGATGCATTTTCAGATGGCAACAAGGAGAAAAGTTTGCCATACTTCTAGTTTATGTCGATGATATTTTACTAGGTTCTAACTGTAAAACGAAAGCCTGTGAAGTTATAGAATGTCTGAATCAAGAGATTGAAGTGATAAATCTAGGAACCCCAAAGAAATTTTTAGGTCTAGAAATAGAACGTAACCTTGAAAATCAAACTATCTTTATTTCACAAAAATTATTTATTCAATCTCTCTTGGATGAGTTTCTCCCACCTGATTTCCCAATCTGTGACATTCCAATGACAGATAGAATATGTACTCTAAAATTCCAGTTGGAACACCAGTCCGAAAGTACGTCACTCCCAAATGTTCCGTATCGCAAAGTCATTGGCTCATTACTCTACTTGCAAGGAGGTACGAGGCCAGATATTTCATATGCAGTAAATTTTCTTAGTAGAAAACAGGTCAATTATACGTCTTTTGATTGGGAGTGTGTACTAAGAGTCCTAAGTTATCTTAAGGGTACTATAGACCTGGGACTCTTATACACTGGGACAGGTGATACCATATTCAGTTATGCTGATGCCTCTCTGGGATCAAGTGATCTCAAAGGCAAGTCCACAACAGGATATACTGTTTCTGTATTTGGAGATCTAGTGACCTGGCGGTCGAAGAAACAGAATCATGTTGCCCGATCGACTTGCGAGGCTGAGTACATAGCAATGTCAACAGCTTGTACTGAGGTTATTAGCTTCAAAGAACTCGTAAAATTTCTAATTAAACTCGTGATAACTCCCACTATATATGGTGACTGCACCCCAGCAATAGCCCTAGCGATGACTGATGAATCTAGAACACTAAGACATATTGTTAAACTTAGCTATCACTTTGTAAAAAATGAATATAAAAAGGGGACAATAAAGTTGGAATGGGTACCTACCCAGGAACAGTTGGCTGACTGTCTCACAAAACCCCTTCCAAAAGGACTATTTACAAAATTTAGAAATGATTTATTGTTCTCTATGTAATTATATGCCACCTAAAGATGTATTACTGCATTCCTTTTCGTTTGTGTTTCAGATTCTGATGATGAGTGTTGGGCCTAATCAGTTCTGTATCTGCCTGCTTCTTTTACCATATAACTAATTGCCCAGAAAAAGAAAACAAAAAAAACACTTCTTGCTGCAGCTTCGGAGTTCTCTCTTACTGTTTCAAGCTATTTTTGCTCTTGCTTTTATAAAAGTCTTATACTCACAGTTCACTATAATAATAAAGTCAGTATTCAGTTCAGTTGTGATAATTCTAGTGAAGTTCATTTCGATTCACCTCATCAAAGTGAGTAACTTATTTAGTTAATACTATTTTCGATCAGTCTGAAAAAGCAGTACCATCCACACCGCACGTACGAACTAAGAGGGAGCTAGCAAGCGAAATAGGGAAGATATATGATCCCTTGGGATGGGTCATGCCCGTATCAGTCCAAGCACGCTTGATTCAAAGACAAGTGTGCCAGAATAAATATGAGTGGGATGATCCCCTTCCCGACTCATTAGCTCAGGAATGGGCCAAAATCGCTCAGTCCCTGCATCAGATTACTCAGATCACGTTGCCTCGACATATAAGGGCAACCAGTACAAAGCAATGGCTCATTGGCTTTGCTGACGCTTCAGAGAAAGCGTATGCAGCTGTGTTCTACCATGTGAGTGCAGTTCAAAACCAGTTCACAGTACGTTTAGTGGTCTCACGGGCTAGGATAGCCCCTTTGAAACCTGAATCTATTCCCAGAATGGAGCTGCTTGCGGCAGAACTATTGGCAAAAACCTTAGCCAAAATCAGAGACCAGTTCAAGGAAATTCCTATGGAGAGAGTGGTAGCGTGTTCAGATAGTACGGTCGTTCTTTCATGGCTCACTGCAGATCCAGCTCCAGTGTGGAAGGTGTTTGTGGGCAATCGCGTCGCTAAGACCCTCAAAGAGCTCCCTGCTTTACATTGGTCCCATGTGTCCACGGGTGATAACCCAGCAGATGTCGCATCCAGAGGGGCTTCACCAGAACAGCTAGTGAAAAAAGACCTTTGGTGGAAGGGACCACCATGGTTGAGGGAACCCAGATCCACATGGCCAATTAAAAGAGTGCGTCCAGATCTCTCTATTCCTCTTGTGACAGAAGAGATTCGGGCCAACCAGGTTCTTAGTGTGACTAGTGCTGACATATTTGAAGAAAAGTACAGTTCCTTTTCTAGACTCAGGCGTATTGTGGCATGGATTCTAAGATTTTTTAGAAATAGCAGGAGTCCCCGCTCATTCACTGGTCCCCTCAGAACTGATGAACTTAGGGCAGCAGATCATGCATTAGTTCTCAGATCACAGAAACGCCAGTTCTTGGATATCTACGATGCACTGAAGAAAAAAGGGCCCTACACCAAATTAATGAAGCAGCTCGCCATCTTCAAGGATGAACGAGACATCCTTCGTGTAGGTGGACGCCTTGAGCTTAGCTTGATGAAGTATGAAACACGACACCCAGCTCTTATTGCGAGCAATGATGCATTGACTCGACTGATAGTTTGTTTTGCTCATGAACGATGCATGCATGTGGGACCCCGAGCCACATTAGCCTACCTGCGAACCCAGTTTTGGATAGTTGATGGGAAAAACACAGTAGCTCGCGTACTTAAGGGTTGTCTGAGGTGCTTTTCAATAAAGCCAAGACCCTTTCAGCCACCCATGGGGCAACTTCCCAAAGGGCGAGTAGAGATAGCCTATCCTTCTGAACAAGTTGGAGTGGACTTTGGGGGTCCATTCAAGATAACCATAGCCGGATTGCGGGGCACTAGATCACTTGCGGTTTACCTTGCCTTATTTGTTTGTTTTGCGACCAAGGCCGTGCACCTCGAGGTTGTGATGGATCTGAGTACTGACGGCTTTATGCAGTGCTTGGAGCGCTTCATGGCACGCCGGGGAGTTCCAGCAGTGATCTGGTCGGACAATGGCACGAATTTTACTGGGGAAGCAAATTTGTTGAGAAACCTTCGAATAGCTATGCAAGATGAAGTAGCAGACAATTTGGTTGAGGGACTGGCTGCACGCGGTGTTGAGTGGAAGTTCATTCCTCCCAAGGCACCCCATTTTGGTGGCCTATGGGAGGCGGCCGTGAAGTCAGCTAAGAGGCTAATCCGAGTCACATTGCTAGGTCATGTTCCAAGCTTTCAGATCTTTAGTACAGTGGTTACCAGGATTGAGGCCATTCTCAATAGCCGGCCTCTTGTTCACCAGTCTAGTTCACCTGATGACATCCTAGTTCTGACGCCTGGGCACTTCTTAGTTCAGAGGCCCTTAACAGCGCTGCCCGAATCGTCAGTTCAGGACTTCAGCTCTCGACTTGTGCCTAAGTGGAGGTTCGTAAACCAGCTAGTGAACTCCTTCTGGCAGCGGTGGCAGAAGGAGTATCTTCTAGATCTTCAACAGCGCTATAAGTGGTGCTCCCCAGACAAACCAGTTCAGATTGGTGATCTAGTTTTGATCATTGAAGACAATCTACCGCCACTGGAGTGGATGACTGGTGTGATTGAGCGACTGATCCCAGGTCAAGACGGGATCAACCGTGTTGCGGAACTGAGAACTGGTTCAGGAACTAAGGAGAGACCACTTGTGAAACTGTGCCCTCTCCCAAAGGATGAATGACCCCTTAATTGTGGTCATTGTGGGGGGAGGATGTTCGGCCGAGTCGACCGTAATGGAAAGTTCTTCATTTCCCCGCGTGGAGCGCGGGTCGGTTCTGTCGCTTCTATCTCCTAGTTCTGTGATTGTGCGGTGGATCGTACATGTTGCTTCCGCTCACTGCCAGATCCATGTTCCCCATTAATTCATTTCTCTTAAAATTAATTGTAGATATTGTTCCAAGCTTGAACTAGTTCAGTATAATTATTTTCTATGTCTTGTTTGATTACCTATTACATTAGAAGTTGAAACATAGGTCAGAGGGTCATTCCATGTCAATTCAACACACCCAATTTACCTCACCATTTTAGATTTTACTCAAATTTGGTATACTCATAGTAGGTGTTGAGACTAAGAAAAATACCAAGTTTTAAATTTTTATCTCAAACCGTTTCTTAAATATGGCTATGTAAAACTTACAAAATCTCGCCAAAAAACCATGAACGGTTGTTATACTATTCGCTCTAGGAACTGTCCTAATTGAGCTAGAGAGCTGGGCGAGGTTTCATTTTGCAGCTTTTTTTATGCTCT
Organism: Adelphocoris suturalis; assembly: GCA_030762985.1. NCBI lineage: Eukaryota > Metazoa > Arthropoda > Insecta > Hemiptera > Miridae > Adelphocoris > Adelphocoris suturalis. Next base: position 47,631,276 of record CM061042.1, on the reverse strand, counting down.
TTCCAGTGATATACAACAGGACATAGGTTCTAATAAAAAAAAATTTGTCAAAATACAAAACAAATTTTGATTTAATTTTTTTCCAAAAAGTAGGTACATAATTTAACATTTTCAAAATATTCCTATAAATACTTAGTACTGTTGTAAACAATGTGACAAAATATAAATATGGGGTGAGGATGGGTTCATTGTTAAAAAAATATATTCCTGACACTAGTTTTCCACTAATTGCCCGGTTTTGACTAAATAATAAACATACGTACTTTTACCAAAGAGGTAGGCTATTTAATTAAATATATAAAGGTATACTATGTATAAAAGTAAAAAATATCAGAAATATTAATTCAAAATACTATCTTGTAAAAACAAAACCAATAACCATAGATATATTCTAATAAAAATTAAGTTAATCGCCTATTAATTAGTAAAACAAAAATCGTGAACATATCTGTAACAATAAATTTGAAAAAGGTATGAAATAGTCCAAATAGTTATGTAATAATCTGGTACAAACAGATTAATCAAAATTTACATACTGATAGTTACTTTTTTATACAATTTAAACTAATAGTAATGGGTAAAACAAAAACATTGAAGGTTCCGGTAACTACAAATTTTAAAAAAACTAAGAAAAAAGTGTAATATATATTTTATATTCTCATCTTAACATATTTATCAAAATAAACATTCCATTTCCACAGACTTGAGCCAGGCTGAGCAGTTTGGTTTCAAGTTGAAACAAGCACAGCGTGCCTCCAGCAATGCATTACCTGTCTGTGCAATCATTCAGTGACGGGAGCCTATTCTGAGAGGATGTTTAGGGAAACTGCTGTCAACTCAAAACTTAATTTGTCCTCATGTTAGTTTAATCTAGATAGTTGTTTAAACATTATCGTTAGTACTGCACCAATTGTGTTACATTTACTTACCTACTCGTATACCTACTCATCATCATAAATATGTATAATATTATGTAAATTTTGATTAATCTGTTTGTACCAGAATTATTACATAACTATTTAGACTATTTTCATACCTTTTTCAAATTTATTGTTACAGAAATGTTCACGATTTTTGTTTTACTAATTAATAGGCGATTAACTTAATTTTTATTAGAATATATCGATGGTTATTGGTTTTGTTTTTACAAGATAGTATTTTGAATTAATATTTCTGATATTTTTTAACCTTTATACATAGTATACCTTTATATATTTAATTAAATAGCCTACAAATATTTTGAAAATTTTAAATTATGTACTTTTTTGAAAAAAATTAAATCAAAATTTGTTTTGTATTTTGACAAAATTTTTTTTATTAGAACCTATGTCTTGTTGTATATCACTGGAAAGAGCATAAAAAAAGCTGCAAAATGAAACCTCGCCCAGCTCTCTAGCTCAATTAGGACAGTTCCTAGAGCGAATAGTATAACAACCGTTCATGGTTTTTTGGCGAGATTTTGTAAGTTTTACATAGCCATATTTAAGAAACGGTTTGAGATAAAAATTTAAAACTTGGTATTTTTCTTAGTCTCAACACCTACTATGAATATACTAAATTTGAGCAAAATCTAAAATGGTGAGGTAAAATTTATATTTAAAGTGTGTTGATTTGGCATGGAATGACCCCATAGCGGGTGCTTGGGTTTCACCCTTAGATGTTGGTGGTTCTGAATTTTTACTTGACATTTTCTGTCATCGGTTCCCCTGTCCACGTTGTTCTCTCCCGTTTAGTTTATTGGATTTTCTTACAAAAATAGCTCGAAACACTCAGTTGTGTTATTGTTTGTTCTGTATCAGTTCGTTTTGTATCTAGTTCTGTATATTTCGTTTAATAAATTAATGCGAGCAAGTGTACAAGTTCACCATCTTTATAACTCAGACCTAGTTCCCCAATTTCAAGAAGAAAATTAGTTATCACTGATTGATCAGTTCTCTTCAGTAGGCAACAAGTACCTTTGTTAAATTATTATTTTTTTGAATTGTTGACTCACATGTTGGTTATCAATTTTAAGTTAATAAAATAGGATATATTATTCTTACATATTTATTTTCATTATTCCTCAGCTGTTTGGTTATTGAGAACACATACAGTCCACTTGCCTAACACAAGACAGCTAGTTAGTCAATACTCTTGTGGTAATTATAAATAAATCAGTATATTATTCATCTAAAGCACTTAGTGTAACTATCAAGTAAATTGTGGGTACTAGTGCATTATAGGGATGGGAATCAATTTCAGATTTTTAAAAAAAATCGATTTTTTGCCAGGAAAAATCGATTTTTCAACATCGAATTTCAAGTTTCAATTTTATCGGAAAATCGATTTTCACCTTCCAATTTTTCAAGAAATTGTGAACCGATTTTTCAATGTTTTACCAATTTGTTTTGTTTTACCAAGTTTGAAAATCAATATTATTTTTTAACTTTTGATATTTGAATAGATGAATCGTTTTTAACACGTTCCGAGCGGCGCCAATTTTGGTGGAAACTCCTTGTGACGGGACCTGTTTTTTCGAGATGATTGTTGATACCTGCTTATTATGACTAGCAATTGACGAAAAGACGATGCGGGATCGAAATTTGATGAATATCGCGGAGTTTTAGAAGTTGGATCGATCGATCCAGATCGGCAGTAACGTACCGCTAGTTATGCAACCCGCAATGCTTGCGTGTTCTTTTGAGGCCTCGGTTTCACATCCCGGTAAGAACAATACACGTTTTCCCATTTTTTATCCCTAATGTTTCATTTTTTGTCCCTCCTAGTCGTCCGAATGATATCCCCATATACCAAACCTAGGATTAGTACACACCTCAAAACAATTAAGGGATCACTTTTTCTTGACGATGTCAACACCCTCAGATCAATCGGACAAAGTTCACACTATATCTTATGATTAGGTACATAAATAGAGATGGAATGGAGTTGTTTCTTTAGTTTTATCTCAAACACCGAGAGTGACCAGCATTATCAAGCTTCGACATGACCCAAAACAGAACGAAACCCGATCATTTTCCTCCAACTTCTTTCAGTATTCAAGAGAAATTCCATCAGTTCGTGAGTCCTACTGCTTTTTTTTCATTCATTCTGTGACCGATGGAGGCTAGAACCACCATCAGACGATCGCTTTCAGAAATCGATGTGTCCAGAGCTGTTACTCTGCTGGAAGAAGGCTATTCTCAGCGCGATCTTGCTCGGCGTCTTGCGGTAAGCCAATCTGTGATTTCTAGACTTTGGAGGCGGTTTCAGGAAACAGGCTCACTTAACCGGAGGCGAGGGCAAGGTCGTCCTAGGGCTACTTCCGTCAGTGAAGACAGATTTTTGCAAGTAAACGCACTTCGAAATCGGTTTTCTACAGCAAGAGAACTCCAAAATGACCTTAGTAGGAGTACTGGAACAAGAGTGTCTGATCAGACTGTTCGAAATAGGCTACGGGAAAGTGGGCTGAAATCTCGTTGTCCTGTAAAAGTGCCACGTCTTAAAACTCGTCATAAAACTGCTAGAGTCGAATTCGCTAGAGAGCGTAGGAGGTGGCAGCTGAGACACTGGAGCCGTGTAATGTTCTCAGATGAGTCTAAATTCACTTTGTTTGGTAATGATGGGCGTGCAAAGGTTTGGCGAAGAGGAAATGAGCGTTTCGTTCCTTGCTGCTTGCTCCCATCATCATCATTTGGAGGTGGTTCCCTTATGGTATGGGGAGGAATAACAATTCATGGTCGAACCGAACTCAAGATTCTTCATGGTGGCACATTGACAGCTCGGCGCTACATTGATGAGATTTTAAATGTTCATGTTCGGCCCCGGGCAGTTGCTGGTGGTACTGATTTCATTTTCATGCAAGATGGAGCTCGACCTCATACAGCTAGAGTGGTGCAAGAGTATCTAAATCAACACAATATTCAAGTTTTGGATTGGCCAGCTTGTAGCCCCGACCTCAATCCTATTGAGCACGTATGGGACCAGCTAGGGAAGGCCATTCGAGGTCGTCCTAATCAGCCAATAAGTTTGGCGGAGCTTGAGGAAGCACTAGTGGAGGAGTGGGATCTATTGCCACAAGAAAATATTCGCAGGCTTATTCGCAGCATGCCTCGCCGTATTCAAGCTGTAATCAAGAGCCACGGAGGGAACACCAAATACTGAAGACCGTGCGGTTGCAAAAAATTACGTTTTAGACATTTTTGTTTCCAGTTTTTCTCTATTTTCCATTCCTGTTTTGACCCTTTTCATCATTTTTTCAGTCTCACATTTACTGTACACTTTGGAAATTGTTTCTCCCCTAAGAAATGTGTTTATTTAGAATGTAAATAAAAGTTAAAAATATTAAACCTGGCAGAAATATGAACATTTAAAAACCTGTGATCAGCTGATTCAGTGATCCCTTAATTCTTTTGAGGTGTGTATATATTTCTAAACAGAACCGCAATGTTTGTAGGCACATGAGTCTATACAGGAATTTATTATTTTATTATTATTATTATTATTATTATACTATTAGGAAATTATAATTTTAACATGAAACTGAAAACGGTCCCTATGATTGATTTTTATAAATATATATAAAACATATTGTATAATTAGGTAGGTATGAAACATACAGGTCCATGTTTATAAATTTGAATAAAAAATTGACAATATAGTACTACTAAACTAAGAGAAAGATGTTGTCGGATGATGGAATAGGTATTCACATCTCAGTATCTTCGTCTACAAATACATTCTTGTGCCACTTTTCAAAAGATACTGTTCGTGGCACAGACCTGGTTGCTCAGGACATGCAGGACAGTACCAGCACGTTTTTTTTACAATAGTAGTCTATTTGGCACTGCCTACATCTCATCTACCTAGTAAATAAAAAAAAAAACCACAATAAAATTTAACATTGCACTCGAAAACATCGCTAATGAATGAAAGGGCACGAAAATGTTACTGAACGGGGGCCTTGATATCAATGGGGAACGAAACGGAACGCATTCTTTCGGAGGCCTGATCATCTACAATAAGTGTGTTAAACTCCACAGTCAACAGAATGCGTGGTAATCTCGTCAGAAGGCCGAACGTAGGAGCCTATGTGCTCTCTGTAGCTGGATCTATCGATCCACTCCGGGTGAATCGAACGAGGGCGCCTGGATCGAGCGATCCATTCCACTCGGAACGTGTTAAACAATTGGAGAAGTGAATACCGTTAAAATGATTTTCTTGGGGCCATGCCCATACCCTACGTCCTCCTCTCATTTACCACTGACGTCTATCACGGCTTTCTGGTCCGGACAATGAAACTACCTACACCAACTTCTGTCGACTGCTCTCAAGGTCTTGTTTTGTTTTGAGTCTGTTGCTGTTGCTGTGTCGTCTCGTCGCTCGTCTCTCAAATCAAAAATAAGTATTATCAAGTTGTCTGATAATAGTTTGATCCTATCGTGTGTTTCACTATACAGTTTACTTTTTGGTGACAGTCCAAAGTGTAGTGAGTGAAGAGAAAATGAAGCCTGCCTCTAGTAGTGTAGTGTGGGCGCACTTCAAGAAAAAAACATCGGACACTGCCGAGTGTCTGCACTGTCAGCAGTTGATGAAAACGTGTGGTAACACCAGCAATTTAAAAGCCCACCTTAAGAGGAAACATCCTCTTATGCTCCAAAAACAATCCACATCTTCATCGCGGCCTCAACAATCAGTGGAAGTCGGGGATGAAAGTGTTGATGAACCAGTCACAGCTCAGAGAAAACGAAAATTAAAGACCGCTCCAAGTACAACGAGTACAACTCAAATCCCAAGTACGTCAACATAGTACTTCTGGCGTTTCAACTGCAGCTCCTCAAGTTCCAAGCAAACTTCAGCTACCCCGCAGCACAATCACCGGAGCGTTCAAGAGAATCGAATCTTTCAGAGGTGAAGGGGACGCAAATAAGATTACGCAGGACATAATGTACATGATTTGTAAAGACTGCGGACCCTTCCAAATAGTGGAACGTAAAGGGTTCAGAAAACTCATGAAAATGCTTGCATCTCTGTACACAATTCCTGATAGACACACTCTGAAAACCTACATTGAAGATAAGTACGAGGGGCTTGCTTACTTTATGAAAGAGAAACTCAAAGACAGAACTGTGACGTTAACCACCGATATTTGGACCGATCTTCAGATGAGAAGCTACCTGAGTCTAACTGTCCACTATTATGATGAGACTACATGCAAAATGATCAGCCACCCCCTGACAGCCAGCCGACTCGGAGTAAACCACACTGGTATGAACCTAAGGATAGATGGATACCTTCTAAATTATTACTTACGTTCATAAATTATGATTCGTTGTTAGAATTTTCTAACAAGAGCCAATAACAATAATTCGAAGTAAGGAAGGATCCTTACAGGCGATCACATTGGCGAAAAACTATTGGAAATATGTGAAGAGTGGAACATTACAACAGAAAACGTACTTGCTGTAGTCACTGATAACGCAAGTAACATGAAAAAAGCTACCGACCAATCTTTTGGGAGTACGAAACATGTATCCTGATTCGCCCACACCCTCAATTTGGTTGTGGATACGTCCATTGCGGATAAGGAATGCACCAAGGTATCGTTACTCATATCTACAGTGAAAGATATAATTTCTTGGTTCAAGAGGAGTGTGGTGGCCTCTGATGCTCTCAGGCGAAAAACAGACAAAAAACTGATTCAGTCAGTCGCAACTCGCTGGAATTCTGTCTACCTTATGTTGGAATGATTCATCGAACTTCGACCAATAATGAATGAAATTATGAGCCTCCACACCTGCCATGGTGAGTGCTGGTGAATTCGTGGCTCTGAAGGAAGTGGTTGACGTTCTTGAGCCATTTATGTCAGCCACTGAGACGATTAGTGGTGAATTTTATGGAACCAGCTCACTTGTTATTCCAATCATTTCCATAATCAAATCCAAAATTGAACATCTGCAGCCCAAGGAAGAACAAACAAAACTCCTACGAAAAAAACTTCAGGATCAACTTAAGAAGAGGTTCGAGCATGTTGAGCAGGTGAGTATTCATACCTACTCAAGAGTAAAATTAGGTGCGTATCTATATGCTTTGTGAAAACTCTACCAAAGTACCGAGGTGCTACCAGTTTAACATTAAAAATTATTTGCTCGGTTTTCATGTTTCAGGTGAGGTACTTTGGGCTAGCGACAATACTGGATCTCAGGTTCAAAAAAATGTATTTTCGCGACCAATCCGCATGTGCCCGCACCATCGTACGAATTAATACCATTATGAGAGAAGCACAGAGGGGTATCTTCACAGATCACAACAAGAAGATTCAACAGAGATTTGCGAAACAAGGAGAAGCTTCGAAAAACGACCAGCTTCTGACTGAACTCTCGATGTATTTGAAAACGCCTATCGAAAAAATACAGGAAGATCCTCCTCTCCTGTATTGGAGATCTCTGAAGGAGACGTATCCTTACGTTGCACCTATTGCTAAAAATACGTACCAACTGTGGCCACATCCGTTCCCTCGGAAAGACTCTTTTCAAAGAAAGGGAAACTAGTTTCTCCCTCACGGAACCGTCTCGGTGGGAGGCTGGTCTCCAAACTTCTGTTTTTACAGAGTGTAGATGATGAGATGTGGTGATTTTTTGCGTTTTTTTTTTTTAGTTTTTTGTTGTTGAGTGGCAATTTTTTGAGGTGTGGCGATTTTTGTGGTTTTTTTGCTTTAGGGTAAATTTGATGTTTGATATTTTTTGTAGGCACTTAAAAAAAAAACCGTTTTATTAAAAGTTTTTTGAAACTATGGTCGGTTCTTGATTTTTAAAATTAAAATTAAAAAATCGATTTTTTTTACACAATTTTTTGAGCAAATCAATCTTCAACGTCAGATTTTAAATCGATTCCCCCCCCCCCCCCCCCCCCCCCCCCCGATACCCCATCCCTAGTGCATTATAGGGCCGGAAGGTTCGATTATTGAGATAATCGAAATATGCGATTATGTATCGATTGTGCTCCGTTGAGGTTTCGTCCTTTTCCCGGACGCCTGCCATATATTGCTTTACGGACAGCGGTTTTTCAAGTTGTCGTGTTAAGTGTTCTTTTCTCGTAGAATCATGGATTTTATATCTTTCAAATCTCTCGTGCACGATGTCAATAGTGAATCCACTGCAGCTCAGTTTTTGCAAAAAGTCCACGACATACCAATCGAAGTGTTGTGCACGAGCAACCACAAAATGCGGTTGGTTTTCGGGAAGAAATTGCGATGGAGGAGCGACAAAGACGGCTGCAAACAGACAAGAGGTGTTCGCGTCGGAAATTAGCTGGAAGGATCTAAACTACCTATCGAAACTATAGTTCACTTTATTTACTCCTGGTCCATGGATTTTACGTCGGGAAAATTTTGTAACGAAAAGTTGAATATGAGCCACTACACGTTCGTTGATTTCACCAATTACATGTGTGAACTCGGAAAGTTCAGAAGAGTTCTACCCAGACTGGAGGACCAGGAATGTATGTTGAAATCGATGAGAGTTTATTCTCGAAGAGAAAAAACAACGCCGGTCGAGTGCTACCTCAGCAACGGATCTTCGGAGGATTGTGTCGAGAAACTGGTGAATGTCTTATCACTAAAGAACTGGATCGCTCAGCCAAGACACTGGTACCGATAATGAAAGATCGAGTGCGGGAAGGATCTATCATCGTTTCTGACTGTTGGAAGGCGCACTCCAAATTGTGGGAAGAGGGGTTCCAACATTTTACAGTGAACCATTCGTTGAATTTCGTGGACCCACAGAGCGGTGAACACACCCAGAACGTGGAACGAATGTGCGGTTTGGCCAAATGGGGGAACAAGAAGAGCAGGGGAACCAGTTCGAGATTCATACCTTGCCGAATTTATTTGGCGGAAAAACTTGCAAGGTAAAGATCCTTTTATGTGCATGTTGAATGACTTAAAAGAATACTATGATAGTGAGATATTGGCCGACAGAAACCAACGACAAGTGTTGGCAGAACTGTACCAAAATGTTGTAGTTCAGCAGAATGTTGTGTGCAGCTACTCACCAGGAAAGGTGGTATTCCGAAAAGACTAGATCGGTACCTAACTTACCTACCTTTCGTAGAAGTAGCGCTTTTTAAAAGTAATTTTTAGCAGTTTTGTAGTAATTGAGTAGTTTTGTCCTCTATGCAGTTCTTACCCAAGTATATAGAAAGTTTGTCGTTCATACCTATCTACTAATAAAAATTTTCGGTACATAGTTCACTCCTTTGTTTTCCAAGTAGTAGCTACTTGATTCATACCTACCTAACCCCACAGCAGAAATGAAAACACAGTAGAAATTAGAAATTGATTGATTCCTACCAGTTAAAATAAAAATGAAAAAACAGTAGAAATTATAAAACCGCTGGAAAACGGCGGAATATCGAATCTGTACCTACTAGTCGATACATAATCGCATATTTCTATTATCTCAATAATCGAACCTTCAGGCCCTATGATGCACTAGTACCTCATCGTGAGGGTTTGGCTTACTACCAACAGGCAGATCCTATCATATTTTACAGAAGGTTTACTTGAGTTGTTTATCTCCCGTCTTGTTTATGGTTCGAGTGGTGCCTCGCGTTCGTGTTTAGGTGGTTTTCATTCGAAAATGCCGAGATCTAAGCGGATTTTCAAGAAAAAAAAGAATGTGCTCACGGGTCGTAGTTTCAGGTCAGTTCATCAGTCTGCCGAACCCCAGCCAAGTTCTTCTCACGATCAAATGGAAACGGAACCAGCCGCATCCCCGTTTACTCCGACGTCGTCGTCAGCTCCCTCAATATCAGCGTCTTCTGAGAAGATAGGAAGGAATATTCAAGAATACGACAAGTATCAGAGCTCGTCGACTTTTGATTTCATTGACGCACAGAAACTGTCGATTGTAATATCTGCTTTCGCATATTGCAAGAGTGTCAAGGAGAAATCAGCCTTTCCGTTGTTCGTCGGTATGGTCTAGCAGCCTCTATGGCTATTCACTGCAAGAATTGTGGAAAATTGAAAACTTTCCTGAATCGCGAATCAGTTTCTCGTGACGGAGGAGTACAAAGAAAATACCATGAACAAAATTTGAGGCTTGTTTATCGATTCAGAGCAATTGGTAAAGGTAAAGTTGCAGCAAAAACGGTTTGTAGCATAATGAACCTACCTTACTTATCATTTACATTCAGTAACTACGAAGGTATTCTAGCAGACTATGCTACTGAAAAGGTTTGCAAAGCATCTATGGAGAGGGCTGTTCAGGAAACTGTTGTTGCAAATGAGGGCTAGAAAGATATAAGCATTGCTTTAGACGGAACGTGGCAGAAGAGGGCTTCTAAAAATACTCTAACTTCCAAAAATGGGGTGATCACTGCGACGAGTGTGGAAAACGGGAAAGCAGTAGATGTTGCCATTCTTACAAAATATTGTGAGTGTCAAGACAAGGAAAGACACGGTGATAAGTGCAAGAAAAATTTCGATGGAACAAGTGGAGCCATGGAAGTAGCTGGAGTAAGAAAAATTTTCTATAGGTCTGTCGATCTTTACGATGTTGCTGTGAATTATTTGGAGGACGGCGACTCCAAGGGCTTCAATGCTGTTTTAGATGATAAACCGTATGGGGAAAACGTAGAAATTAGCAAATTGGAATGCCTTGGGCATGTGCAAAAGAGAATGGGTACCAGGTTGCGAGCTCTCAAGCAAAAAAATTCCAACAAAAAACTGAGTGATGGGAAAACCCTCGGTGGCAGGAACCGTTTGACCGACGTTGCTATCGATAAACTGCAATTTTATTATGGGAAGGCCATTCGAGAAAACACCTCATCAGTGGAGGAGATGAAAAAAGCAATTTGGGCTCTGTTTTTCCACGTCCGGTCTACGAACGAAGACCCTACTCATGGTTTAAGTAATGCAACATGGTGTAAATATTTGATAAGTATTGACAATAATGAGAGTTATGACCATTCGAAAGACCATTTCCACCTACCAACAGTCATCATGAACTTCATAAAACCTGTCTTTCAATCCTTGGCCAACCCTGATTTACTAAAAAAAGTGTTTGCATGATGGAACCCAAAATCCGAATGAGAGTCTAAATAACGTAATTTGGGGCCGAGTTCCAAAAGTTACTTTTGTCACTTTACCTGCTCTGCGCTTTGGTGATGCCGTTGCATCATTCAATGACGGGTTCTCCCGTGTCTTTAGCCAAGGAGCACAATGCAAGGTAAATCCAATTTTTATGAGCTTTCTAGACCAAGCCCCAAGAGTTTCAAATGTTTTTAATCTCCAACCCATTTCAGTTGAGGAGGTGCATTTAGCAATCCAATCCTTAAGCAATACATCTTCTTCCGATTATTTTGGCATCAACTCATCCGTCCTTAAAGCTGTATCACCCCTCATAGTCGAGCCCCTGGCATACATTTTCAACTCCTGTTTTTCAGAGGGATCCTTCCCAAATTGTTTGAAGATTGCTACTGTAACGCCTGTTCCTAAAAAGGGTAAATCCAAAAGATACGAAGATTTTCGTCCCATCTCCAAACTTCCTCTCTTTGCTAAGGTGATGGAGCGACTTGTTTTGCACAGACTGAATACCTATTTGGAGGATAACAGCATTCTGCATGAACAGCAATTTGGATTCCGCAAGGGTAAGAGTACAGCTTCTGCAGCATGTTCTTTGATAATGCAGGTGCTTCAATCCCTGGAGAATCATCAGTGCACCTCACTCCAGCTCTACGATCTGTCAAAGGCTTTTGATTCTGTGCCTCATGATTTGCTTATCAGGAAGCTACGCCACTATGGGTTTGGAGATCTGGCTCTGTCTTTCTTTGGGAGCTTTCTGCGAGGCTGGAAACAGGTGGTTATTTTCAATGGCGTCGAGTCCTCAGCAGTTGACATTCCATGTGGAGTAAAGCAGGGCTCAGTACTTGGTCCATGTCTTTTCTTGATTTTCATCAATGATTTGGCTCACCAGTTCCACAACAAAAGGATATTCCTTTTCGCCGATGATGTCACCGCTCTTTCAGCAGGAGCTTGCCAGTCAGCTCTAGATTGTGACCAGATTAATGTGAATGTGATTATTGAGGGTTGGTGTTCCGCTAATGGTTTGACGTTAAACACCAGTAAAAAGCAGAGTATAACTTTCCGCCTCAATCAACGACTTCAAGAGGAGGTGAACTTTCTTGGTCTGACCATTGATAATCGGCTGTCATGGAGGTCACACATTGATAATCTTTTGCTAAAATTAGCCTCTTGCAACTTCATGCTAAACCGTTTGGCTGGCTCTGTGTCACGGGATGTCCTTCGGACTGTATATTTTGCCTGCTTTGCCAGCAGGGTTTCATATGGAGTTTTGGTATGGGGAAATTCGTGTCATGCAGGTGAGGTCTTCACTCAACAGAAGAGGGCCGTCAGAACTATTTGCGGGCTATCCCGGAGTCAGAGTTGCCGTGGAAGCTTTCGCACCCTGAGAATCCTCACTGTTCCAGCCCTTTATGTCCTGAGCTGTCTCCAATTCGTAAAAAGTAATCTGGGTCAAATGGAACGGCGGCGTGATCTGCACACCTATGATACCAGGAAGAGAGACGACTTATTTCTTCCAGTGTCACGTCTCAGTGTGACGAGGGATACGAGTCCTTTGCAGTCGGGTGCCAAGTTTTTTAATCACCTTCCCAACGAGTTGCGTTCTCTATGTATAGTGAAGTGTCGTGTCCTAGATGAATTAGGTATTGTGCCCGGGGGATTTTGTGCTAAGGGACTGTGCGAAATCGACAAAGGGAGACTGAGATTCACGGAAATAGAGGCCAAGAAAGAATCACAGCTTGCCCGAAAAAGAAGATCCAGAGCTTGTAAAAATCTTGAAGAATTGATGCGAGAACAAGAAGGTGATGATCCCACATATGGTGCCGGTCTTTGTTGAAATGTGAGTTAATTTATATGATCAAATAATTATGTACTTATTATAATAAACGTCGTTCTATCTCAGCCCGAGCATAATTCCTTCTACAGCGCTTCCGAGCGCTCCCCAGCACTAGTGACTCCCTAGGTTCCAACCCAAATATGGAGCACTTCTACTCACCGGATTTAGAATTGGGGGGGGGGGGGGGGGGGGGGATTCCGTAATTGAGTCTATTAACAAATTTTGGAGAAAAAAAAAATGTTTGTGAGTCTGGACCGAAAATCGACATATGTGTTCCCTTAAGCGCGCTGAATGCCCCCACGCGCTCTCCCTGCATGGAACGAAAGGAGGTAGGCGATACCCTCCCATCCTGCATTTCGCCTAGTGCGTGTTTACTATGGTCTTTCCATTGGCAATTTCCTAAAATTTTCGGTTTGAACAACCCCCCCCCCCCCCCCCCCATCCCCTGAACATCCTTCGCTCCTTCCACCCGTCCCATTCTGTTTGTGCTTGTGTGTGACACGGCAGATTTTTACAACCCAAACTCTTTTCTTGTCTACTTATTTTATTTACTCACTTTTCTGCACAGAAAGTTAACATCCAAGTGGTGAATTCGGCGTTGTATATTTTTAAAGTAGGAAGGTACCTATTGGTTTTTGTTTTTCGTTTTTCGTGCCTTTTCGTTTCGAAGTCTGGAAAGATGGATGTGATAGTGTCTTTGCTGGATCAGCCATTTTGCAGATTGAATGAGGACGACCATCGAATTATGGCCAGGCAAGGTAGTAGACCCAGCCCGCACGTTGATATAAAAACGGATGACCAGAAATCAGGTAAAACCTTCACTCGCACTTTTAGCAGATCCTGGCTTGATAAACACAAATGGATCTGCATGAGTTTTCACTAAAAAAGCACCATTTTGTTGGCCATGCTTATTGCATAGGTAATAATTGTAAAAGTCCTTCGAATACATGCGGTTATTCTGATCTCAAAAATTTATCTGGCACATTAAAAAAACAGCAACTCCAAAGACCACCTAGTTGCCTCAGTGTGCCTGAAAAGGCTTGAAGAAAACTGTTCAACAGTAGTCGAAACGCTGGATGTTCATCATAAAGTTGTAGGCCTACCGGCCAGGCCACGAACTCCGAGAGCGGGTGGCCGGAGGGAGCGGCTGAAGCGAGCGCCGGCTGCGGGTCTTCGCCGCACGTCACTGGTCCCCTCCCCGGCGGTTCAGTATAAGAGCGCCATGAGGCCCTATCCTCCCCCCAGTCTGTAATTGACAATTGTTCAAGAGTGATATCGAAAACCCAGTTGTGGTGACGCGAATTCGTGACAATCGTGACAGTTGTGACAGTGCCGATTTTATATCAAGTCAGTATTTGGATTAACGTTAATATCCCGGACAATACGCAAATCGTGACAAGATCCGTGACGGTACAGAATTCCCGTGAACATTTGGACATCCCAGTGGAGCCCAATCAGCAGAGTCGTAACGGTACTGTACCGCCATCATTATATCTTGTCACAATAACTTGATTAATCCGGGTCTTCAACCCTTTCTGGTGTTTGGAGTTTTCCAGCCCTTCAGGCACACCGTTCAAGAGTACTGATCCGTACCTAGGAGTTAACCTACCCAAAGCCATATTCTATACATTTTGCTTTACATTGATCGTTGTATTAACAACCATAATTCTATACCTTTTGCTTTTCATTGATCGTTGTATTAATCACCATATTCTATACATTTCACCATTCATTGATCGTTGTATTAATCCTTTATGTGTTATTTTCGGTTCATTATATTGAGTCTATGTGAGTACATGGTGTTGAGTCTTATTATACCTGCATTTCCAGGTTCTGAGGTTTCATGTCTGGCTTAGCTACCGTTGATCAAGTATTAGTATTTCTATTGAGCCCTGAAGAGCAGTCCTTATTGATTAATTCAAGCTTTAAACTATTCTTTAGTTAGATCATTCATTCACAGCCCAGTGGGAGCTTACAAAGTAAACAAGGCAGCATTCAATGATAAAGTTAGTCTTAATCGTATAGTAATGGAAAATATAATTGACACGGTTATTCTTCTAGGAAAAACTGAGCAATATTTCAGGGGCCATGATGAATCAACTACATCATTGAACAAAGAAACTATGTTGAGACCTTACAAATTCTCATGGGTCGGAGCATAATTCAACTGATGTGAAACTAAATTATAATTCTATAATGAATATTTTTTCTGGAAATTCCAAAGCTATCGAAAACGAAATTATTGAGGTTTTAAACGGAGTGTTCCCGCCAGGGACACAAATGATTATTCTCGCACGATAATGCTCAAACAAAAATTCACTTCACCAGTTCATTCACCTTCATTTGTTTTAGTAATTTGTTTCATTGATTCAATCATTTGTTTAGTGCAGTCTCTTTAGTGACCGGAGGGGCGCTGTTACCTACTTAACGTCATGCGAGGTGAGGCATTGGTGCGCGACCAAACACGGGGTTATTCAGGAAACAATTAAAAATAATATTGACAGAGCTCCATTCTTTTCTATTCAAGTAGATGATAGTACTGATATCACCCGAAAATGCCAATGTACGATTATAGTAAGATTTGTAAATCCTGATGGTGAGGTTGTAGAACGTTTTCTCTGCTTGGTAGATGTTAGCACTGGCCGAGATGCTCAAAGTATGTTCGTACCCCTCAACAATCAATCATCGAGGTACAGTTATAGAGATAAACTTGTTGCCCAGTGTTACGACGTGTGAGTGTCATGTCTGGGCATCTCAATGGACTGCAAAGTAAAGTTAGAGAAGTTGTCCCACAAGCATTATTTGTTCATTGCTATGGGCATAGACTTAGGGCAGAATCCATAGTCGCTCCTCAATGCTGAGGCCTCCTCAAGGTGGGTTGTTGAGAAGAATTTCACCCCATCGGTATTCAGAATCACAAAGGTAAGGCTGACCTCCACATTTGAGCTTAGGTAGGCCTTCAGGTGGGTTCCTGTCTCCTTAATCTATTCAGAGTGTTTACATTCCGAGGCTGGCCTCCAAGCCTCCTCGAAAACCCCTATTCATAGACGATTTTTGATGGTGAGATGAGAAATTTCTTGACTCCAGAGGGGTTGAAACCCACCTCCAGCCAAGGGAGGTAGAAACCTACCTCGAAATGTTATTTTGTGCTTGATTTTTCGTACGTAATTATTTTGTTAATTAGTTCACAGGGTAGAGTTTGTTCATTTTTGAGTGGGACGATTTGGACGACCAACTCGATGATGAAAATGTTGAACTTGTCACGGTTCCTAGAAGATATATCAGGGACCAGGAAAACCTGATTGAAAGTTACGATGGTAGGAAGTTTCGTAGAAGATTCAGGTTTCACAAAGAGACGGTGATGAATTTCTTGGTTCCATTAGTTTCTGAAGATGGAAGGAGGTCCAATAGAGGACCACCCATCCCACCTCTTCTTCAATTGTTGGTTGCATTGCGAAATTATACTACATCTTCATACCAGATCAACCCACTTTTTCTACAAATCGGTGTTGGCAAAGGAAAAGTGATACATGTTCATCTTGTAAGTAACTCGTGTTTTTCTGTTTACAAAAATGACATTCTCTTTTGGCTCATTTTAATCAAATACAAATAAACAAAAAAAGAAAAAAAAAAAGGCGAAAACATGAAACAGTAAATTTGTCAGCCAACTTTTCAATACAGTGCCTTGCGAAAGTTTAAGGACATAAATGCTCTTTCGTCTTTGAGATCTTGTCCTTATACTTTCACAAGTATTCCAACTTTCATTTTTTCCATTTAGAGCTTTGAAAACCTGCCATTTTGACGCCAGAAACATCTTGATACCTCTTTTCGTCTTTGAGATACTGAATTTAGTAGTTTTTGGTTGTATGCTAAAATTCCGGGGTTTTGAACACTAAAAAAATCATAACTCCAGTTCTAGAATAGGTTTCACCTTGGGTTTTGTTTTAAAGCTTATAACAACGGTAATTGATTAAAAAATATCGTTACTCGAGAAAAAAAAAAAAAAAAAAAAAATTCTGTAAGAGTGGTGCTTCAAATTTGGTTTTGTGAATTTTTCAAATTTTGGATTCCAATTTTTTGATGTTCTGGAGATTTGAAAAGTGGAGGGATCGCGCCAACGCCTCGGACCGATGTCTACCCTATGGTAGCGAGAAGGTTGCGCACGGTTATCAGTTTGAAAGAAGGTTTTGGTGTGAGCCTTGTGCGTTGGTTGTGGAGTTTGTTTGGAGTTTTGTTTTTTGAAAATGGGTCGTGCCAAAGTTACTGAGTCACGAAAATGGCAAATTATCGCTCTTTGGAAAGACGGGCAATCTTCTCGGGTAATAAGGGAAAAAATCGGCGAGTCGAAAACTTGTGTAGCCCAAACGGTACAGGATTTCAAACAAACGGAAACAGTGATCGATGCGCTGAGGTCGGGCAGACCCAAGAAAACTAGCCCTCGCCAAGATCGGATGATCATCCAACAGGCCAAACGTAACAGGAATATTACTCTCCCGGATTCGGTAAGTGATTTGAATAAAAACCATGGGGTTGACCCCCACCCCAGTAACGTATCCTGACGTTTGACTTTTGCTGGGATGTTCTCCCGTTACGCGGTGAGAAAACCCCTTCTCAACAATATTCACAAGAAACGACTTCAGTTCGCTCGGGAAAGAAGACATTGGACCGTCAACGATTGGGAAAGGGTAATATTTTATGACGAAAGCCGTTTTGAGTTGTTTCCTCGAAGGAGGGTGCGTGTTAGACGCACCAAAACTGAAAGGTTTTTGCCAGCTTGTGTGGCCCCAGTGGTTCAGCAGGGCGGTGAAGCTCTCATGATTCGGGAGTGTATCACTGCTGAAGGGGTTGGTGAACTGAAGTTTTGTGAAGGAACGATGAACAGTGTACCGAAACATTAGAAGAAAACATGTACCCAACACACACCCCCCACACATACATGTACCCCCCATGTGTGTGTGTGTGTGTGTGTGTGCTGTGGGTTTGATGGGAGAACATTTTATTTTCCAACAAGACAACGCTCCTTGTCATTCATCGAGGCTGACAAAAGCATGGTTTGAGGAGACTCAGGTTGAAGTTCTGCCCTGGCCACCACGGTCTCCCGACCTAAATCCAATTGAAAATCTTTGGAATATTATGGCCAATGAAATGGTTAAAAAAATACCGAAGAACAAACAGAAACTTCGCGTGGAGCTGGAATCGTTGTGGTGGCGCGTCACCAAGGAGAAGTGCCAAGCTCTCATTCATTCGATGTCAAAGCGGATTCAGGAATGTATAAAGGCCAGAGGGGGTCCAACTGACTATTGAACTCTGTGTTCATGTTCAACAATGATTTTATACTAAGTTTTAATAAAGATTTTTTGATTTTATATTAAGTTTTAATGAAGATTTTCTCTCCAGAAATGCGAGTTTTCTCATTTTTTGTAGGTGTCCTTAACCTTCGAGTGGGCGCTAGGGCGGCAATTTGCCCGCCTTTTCACTAAAAACGATCTTCCATAGACAAAAGCGATTCAGAGCGCAACGGAACGCACAGGTATTCTCTAATTACAACATAAGACAGCAGGCAGAAGCTCAGATTCGCGAACGACGCTCGCGAGTCAGTGTGGAAGTTGACTAAGTCGACGTTGGATCTAAGAGCGGCCAACTTGCCACCCAACGCCGCAACACGAGTAAAAAATGTAAGTATACATACAAAAAAGTATTCGTTCTATTTTCGTCATAAGTTCACTGTGATTTCATGGCTGTTTGCTTAAGCTAGAAATATATCAGTGTTTTTCGATTTTATCATTTGCAAAAAGTAGGTAAATCAATAGGTACAAAGGTCTACTTTTTTCTTTTTGTCTCTCCCTTTTACGATTATTTCACTTGTTTGTGCTTTCTAGTTTCTAGGGAACGTTACCACAGACCAGAAGATATTGCACGTATCCTCCAAGAATTAGAGGAAGACGATCCTGAGCAACAAGAGGAAGAACCTGTTGAAGAATATGCTGATGATCAAGATTACGAGCCACAAGTTACAGAGGAGGTTATCGACAACAGCGATTCCGAAGTAGAAGTTGAAATAGCCGTTGGGGAAGACGGCGTTAGACCAAGTGAGGACTTTCGATTTTTTATTGGGAAAGATCAGGAAACAATATGGGCAAGTGAACCCATAGCAAATATTGTAAAAACAAAGTCAAAAAATATTATCAAGATTTTTCCCAGACCTAAAGGTGCTGCTCGGCAATGTTTGACAGAGATTGAATGTTTTTTTCTGATCATGTCCCATGACATCATTGATGACATTGTACTGTTTACCAACATTTACATTCATTAAAAGAAAAATGAAAATCTCGAAAGTCGAGAGAGAGATTTTAGATTGATAGATAAAAACGAAATCCTGGCCTTTTTCGGAGCTTTGTTTTTTATGGCAGTCAAGAGGGGGAATCGAACAAATCTGGCCGAATTTTTTGCGACTAATGGTACTGGTTTTACGATATTGCGTGCTAATTTCAGCGAAAGACGTTTTAGATTGTTACTCAGATGCATACCTACGGTTTGATGATATAAACTCAAGAAGTCACCGAATGAAAGTGACAGATTGGCTCCGATTCGAGACCTTTTGAATAAATTCATTCAAAATTGTCAACAGTCATATTCCCTTGGCGAATTCGTAACCGTTGATGAAATGTTGGTTGCTTTTCGCGGGCGTTGTCGATTTGTCCAGTATATGGCTAAAAAGCCAGCTAAATACGGTGTGAAAATATATATCTTATGTGACGCTCGCACTTTCTATACGTATAACATAGAAATCTATTGCGGGCTGCAAAATACCGGCCCATATGCCACAACCAACAAGCCCCATGACATTGTTCTAAGACTGGAGGATCCAATAAAGAACAGTAATAGAAATATCACTGCTGATAACTGGTTCAGCAGTTATCCTCTAGCAGAGGATCTGCTGAAAACGGGTTAACTTTTTTAGGAACATTGAAAAAAGATAAAAGAGTGATTCCTCCCGAATTCGGAGATTATATGTTTGGAGCACAACCTGATACAATGGTTACTAAAAAAGTAGTAGTCTATGGTTACTAAAAAAAAAAAAAAAAAAAAAAAAAAAATTGTTCTAGTTTTGTCCACAATGCATGAAGATAACGTGACTGATGAAGAAACGGGCAAACTGCACCAGACAATGCCACAAAAGGGGGTGTAGAGTAGATACTGTGGATCTTATGTGTGCACGCTGCTCTACATCTAGAACAACTCGAAGGTGGCCACTCAAAGGAGAGTTTGTAAAACTTTTTTTATGGCAACATTGGATATTACCCGCAGGATGGTATCGACTGCATTTAAAAAAGATATTGGTGGCATCGTATAAGGTGATTTAAGAGGAAAACACGATCATCACTACAAAGTGCCTGAAAGTATAAAAAGTGGTATAAGAGACAATATTAATTCCATCCCGAGGATTGAGAGTCATTATCTCCGGAAACAAACTACCAAATAATTCATTGAGGGTGGAAAAACTATCGCATGCCTGTACAGAGATTATAAAAAGGACTGTATAGATAAAGGAGAAGAATTCGGTAGTTTGTCCATGTACACATTCATATTCAATAACGAATTCGATACATATTTTTTTTTGTGCCGAAAAAAGACCAATGTGAGACATGTACTGCGTACGAGCTGTCTGATGAAGAAAGGAAGGGAAGGATGAAAACTGAATTTGAACTACATCACAAAGAAAAAGAACTGGCCAGAATGGAAAAGAATTGGGACAAAGACTTTTCAAATGAAAACGTGATAGCGTGTTGTTATGATCTACAAGCTGCTGTTCCAACACCTCAAGGTGATGCCTCGGTCTTTTATTACAAAAGTAAGTTATCATCCTACAACTTGATCATCTACGATCTCAAAAGTAGAGAGACAGTCAACAACATTCGCCACTTGCATATATCGATACATTGAAGGGAAAGCTACCGCTACCAACAGGAAACTGAAGTTTATTTTCTATACTGACAACTGCGGCGGACAACAGAAGCAAAAGTACGTTTTTGTGATGTACATGTTGTGCTTGAGGAAATTTAAGAATATAATCTCCATGTCTCATAAGTTCCTCGTGACTGGTCATACCCAAAACGATGGAGATTGTGTTCACTCTGTCATTGGAAAGGCAGTAAAAAGGTCTAGAAAGTCTGGGCCAATATACGTGCCAAGTCAGTTCGTGCATATAGTAGAGACTTTTTGGTACAGTTCGGGCGACGTAGCAGCCGGTACCGTATGGAGAAAAATGCAGACTGCGCATGCGTGAAGTATACAGTGCGTCAAGTAGCCGGTGTGACGAACCGCGCGAAATCGGTTTCCCGCAGCGTCTTTTCGTGACGAACGGGACGATATATAACCTTACTCATTTATAACCCAGTTTACCTATTCGTTGTTATTTCAGTTTTCAGTTTATCCGTTTTAATCACTTTTATTTTATCCGTCTTTCCTGTATTCTGTAATTTTGATTATGGATGAACTCGAATTGTTCGCTCGCCTTTTCAATGAAGGTGTCGTTGATGAAAACGAGATGGATGAAGCAATGGACCGGTATTTGGAGTTGTATGCTACTCGAAGAACCCCACAGTTGAGAAGTGATAGATATGGTAACTTTGATTTGAACATGTGGACAGATGATGAAATTGTCAATATTTTTAGATTCCGAAAGCCTGATTTGCCAATATTGAGAATTGCTCTGGAAATACCAGAAGAATTGATACTTCCAGGAGGGTACCAGATATGTGGCCTATAATCCCTTTGTGCTATGCTGAGGAGATTGGCTTACCCAAACAGGTTAACCGATGTTGAACCTATATTTGGTATGTCGGGAACATAGGTACCTCTCTGTCGTCACTAACCATACAATGAAGCTGGTAGTTGAGAAGAAAGGTCACCTGTTGCAAGATATTAGAAACCTCAAGTGGTTAAATGAAGAAAGAATGCAGTTTTATGCAGAAGTTTTTTTTTTTTTTTTTTTGTTTTTTTTTTTTATTTTAAGATGAAATCACACGAAACCATAATAGTTCTAATCCCGTAGGGTACGGAGGAGGGTAGTCATTTTTCTTAATTGACGATGAACAAAGGCAAGCCCGCACCATCTTTCAATGCAAGTTGTCGTACCTTCCCTTCTAGCCACCCATATTCTAACCATCATACATTACATAGTACAATTCAATAGGGTGTGCGCAGTTTTCAGAAAAGTAGGTAGTTCATTATTGTTATTATTATTTATTTTTCTTTTATTATTATTTTTTTAAATTGAAATTAGATCCCATTGTGAGAATTTTGACACCAACCGCACACGTTTGCTTTTCTAATTCAAAGAGGTTCCGCCTGAGTCTGCATATTTACCTATTACCTAGGTTGAACCCTAGAGCAGACGCTTACTTTGTGTGTGGCTTTATGACTATGTGTTCAGATTGTGTCAAGACCACGCAAATACATAACTTTAGTCAACTATTGAAAATGGTACCTACACAACTTTCATTCTATTTTTTCAGTCGATAGGTACATAACAAAGGAGCTCCATTGCGAAATTGTTGGGGGTTTGTTGAGGGAACAGCAAGAAAAATCTGCAGACCAGACTAAATCAACAGCAATATTACTCTGGCCATAAAAGGTGACATGCCCTGAAGTACCAGTCGATTCTGGCACCTGACGGCATCATTGTAAGCCTGAAAGGCAGCTATAGGGGTCCGGAACATGATGCAGGTACGTACCTAACCTTAGCGGGTACCAACCTAATAACATAATTTTAATGTACCTCATAGGTATCCTCAATTATAGTGCTATTAATACGTAGCATTGCTGTTAGAGCATGAAGCTATTCATGGTAGCACAATGATAAATGAATTAGAATTTCCGCAAAATGAATTAAACTTTTCACAAATTGAATTAAACTTTCTGCAAATTGAATTAAACCTACATACGTGAAAAGATCAATAACATAAAGAAACCCTTCCGGTTGAGAAGCGGCTTAAGTTTAAAAGAAAAAAGATAAAACATCAAGAAAGGAACACTGATCCCTCCCTGTTGCTAGGTACCAAAGTTATCCTCATAGGACGGCTCAGCATTTGTGCAAACATGTAAATATACGGAACAGATCCTTGAAACAATATTAAGATCAGATTACACATTTATGTGCATTAATTAAGAGCAATACTATATATCATCCTATTGGATTCATAAGTATGGAATTTACAACAGGACACGTATCATAACTTATTTGTGGTCTAGGTTGCATGGAATGAAGTTCCATGCGTCACAGAGGTGTCTCATTTGGAGATTCTATTTTAACACTAACAACGATGACGAAGTAGACGAAGCAACAGAAAAAAAGCATGTTTGTCAACACCGAAACTTAACATCTCCCCATATTTTTTAAACGACCGGGTTGGCGGTTTTTTCAAAACTCAACATCTCCAAAACGAGTGACTTGGGTCTCTCTTTTTCGATTTAATTTCTTAGTTTTCATTTAGGTGGCAGCACATCCTTGGACGATTAGTTACATTAGTTTATTGACCATACACTAGATCGCGCTGCATTTCATTACACCCCTCGGTTTCGCGTTACGGCAAGTGTTTCGGTTCGAAACTTTGATCCAGTGTGTTGTTGTTTGTAGTGAAGTCATTCGTTTTAGAATAATAACGCATCGTTTTGTGATTCGCTATGGAAAATTTGGTGAAGGACTTGAATAGTGGAAGCAGGAGGAAGACTTCAGATGGAACACGTCGGAAACAGGATGAGACGAATAAAAAATATGCGGACACGGATCCAAACCTGCATTTTCTGAAACAAAAGACGCTACCTTGTAAACATGATTCCAAGCATGTGAATTGCAAATCGGTAAGTTTTCATGACATTTTTTTGAATCGCCAATTTTTTTATCAAGCTGAGGGGAAGCAAAAACAAGATCTCGTTCTGACTCGCTTCATCTCGGCATTCCAACCCAAGAGAAAGGGACGTAAAGGCGGAAAAGGAGGACCAAGTAAACCTAAAAACGTGTCCATCAAGTATTACTTGTTGAAATATCCAAAAAAAATTGCTGTACCTGTATGCAAGAGGTTTTTCTGTTTTGCTTTCGGCATCTCCCCCGCACGAGCTGTGAGAGTGGGTAAGCTCATAGGAGACGGGAAGGTTCCCATGGAACGGAGGGGAGGAGACAAAAAGGCCGCGTTGTTCGAGGGAAAACGGCAATCCGTTCGGGACTTCTTGGGACAGCTTCAGTGCACTGAATCACACTATGGACGGGGTAAAAGTAAACGTGTGTATTTGCCGGCTGATTTAAGTGTTAGAAAGCTGTACGGTTTGTACATTACACAGGCTCCTGCGGAAATGCGTGTCAGTCTAACTTTTTTCCATCGTATTTTCCTGAGGGATTTCAACATAGGCTTTTCATCCCCAGCATGCGATGTATGTGCGACGTGCACTAGGTTGAAGAACGAAATTTCCTTGACCAATATTAATAAGAAAAAGTCAGAACTAATTGGACTGCTAAGAATCCACAAGCTTCGCGCAAAAGCTTTTCATCAGCTGATGAAAGAAGCCGCCACCAGAAAGGACGCCGTTTCTTTCATTTTTGACTTGCAGCAAGTGCATCCTCTACCCAAAACGCCAATTGGCGAAGCTTTTTACCGGAGACAAATCTCTTTCTACTCATTTTGCTGCGTTTCGTATTCGACAAGAGACCCGACGTTTTTCACGTGGAGTGAAGTTGAAGGGAAGAGGGGCTCAAACGAAATTGGGTCGGCTATTCTCTTTTACCTAAGAGGTATTCAGTTTACATCGGAAACCTCGATTCAATTATTTTGTGACGGTTGCAGTGGGCAAAATAAAAACGCCCACGTGATACATGTGTTGTGCTACTGGTTGAAAAAAGAAGCACCCGAACAAATCAAGGAAATCCAGCTTACATTCCCAGTACGCGGGCATAGCTTTCTCCCCGCGGACAGAGTATTCGGCAGGGTTGGGAAACGACTGAAAAAAATTCCTGTCATCACTAGCTCAGAAGAGTATAATGAGATCTACAGGGAATTTGGCACAGTGCGTAGTATTGTGGACGATTGGACGGTCTATGACTTGAAGGACCTTCTAGATGTTTATCAGAAAATTGGAGGAATTCGAGATGCTAAAAGGGTAATAATAAAGAAATTTCAGAACCGGTCAAAGGTCCTTATTACGAAGGTTTGTTGTCTGCTCAACTACCGCTTTGACTCATCGACGGAACAATTTCGCAACATCACCAGAAAAAGAAAGGACGAAGAAAACTTGCCAACTCTCAGAGAGCTTCCAAAACAAAATAGGCTGACCAGGGAGAAGAAGAAAGACGTGCTGCAACTTCTTGAGCAACACTTCGGTACAGATTGGCGCGAACTACCTGAGTTGAATTGGTTCCGAGGCCCTTGTGAAGTTGCTGAAGATGGCCCCGAAAAGGATACTTCGGATGAAATGGAGTCCTGTGATTGTTTGGGAGAGGACCCTTCTTCTACACACATTTAATAAAACCTTTTACTACACTTTACATTACATTTTAATCAACCTAAATTTTGTATTTGAAAGGAATGCAATGCCTTCTTCATTTCATGTTAATGAATTAAATACCTTATAAAAACGTAAATGTTTTCGTACACGAGTTTCATTTTTAATCTGCTCCCGCAAAAACGTCGAGTTTTTTTGTTTTTATCAAAACTTGACATTTCCATGTGTTTTTATCAAAACGTAACATCTCCAAAGTACTTTTCCTTGTAACCAGGTCAGGTTCAATGATACGAAGATGAATTTTACAGTAAACACTAAGGGATGGATAATGATCTTAATGATACGGTTGGTTTGATTTCTTGTGAAAATGGTGAGGGAACTGAAAAGGCTTTTATTTGAATGTTTAATTAATTTTTTTTCATCGTGTGTGTTGGTATTTTTTATCCTTGGTTCTTTACACCTTTTATACTTAATTCTGACGATAATTGAGGAGCTGACATGGAAAAGCAGTTGAGTCCAAAAATCAAATTTCATAGGAACTCCCTCTGAACTCTTATCAGATTTTTTTGGACATAATCTCTTCTCCATGCAAAGGTCACACATTTATTCAGGGTGCGATCTAGCAAGGACGGGAGGACCTAAGGCCGTTGACGTGACTGTTTACTTGCACTTCGACGAAAAAAAAAAATGTTCTTTAGATTTTTGAACTTGACTGCTTTTCCATGTCAGCGCCTCAATTATGTACATAAACCATTCCGATTTAGCAAAAATGATTTTTTTTTATTGCAATAAATCGACTTAAATAAACTTCGTTTTTTTTTTCATGATTTTCGTATTTTCAACATTTCATTTAACATCCTACCTACAAAAAAAAACGAGGGTTTTTCATGTGGAAGGTAGGGTAAGATGACGGACGGGGAATGATGACGAATTCAGCAGTTCTTGCAGTTAATCCTAGAAAGCAGCACCCTATAGGAGAGAAATTGATGCCATAGGAGAGGGGAGGTTTCAACTTCCGAACCAGTTGTCCATGTGCTCTTAGTTGGTAGTCGTGATCGTACAAGAAAACTCTTTGCTAAACTATGAAGTTTCAGACTCTTAGTCGGTAGTAAACATGTGTTCAATAAAAATGGCGAGTCGAGGAAAGATGACGAATTTACAATGGGGTAAGATGACGATCAAATCCCAACTCGTCATCTTACCCCAGATGCATTTTTTAGCATTCTGTTCTTTATAAGAGTTTAAAACTATATTATAATGCTTAGTACTTTTCAATTCCAGTCGTGAAATGGTATTTCAAGGTACACTATACCTTGTACCTACAAGCGAACTAGTACCCGGAAGAAGTGGGGGGATAAAGACATGGAGGCCGCAATATTAGAAGTCCACAGGAAGATTTCAAGTCTTAATGCTGCTGCATTAAAATACAGTATACCTGAGCCAACACTACGAAGATATTATAAAAAAAGAGTTCATTCTTCAGAAGGAGACAAAATTGAAGTGGTAAGTTAGCAAATAATAAACATAAAAATATAGATTAATTATTAAATTAGAAGAAAACTAGTTATTTTTTGTTTTGTTTTTCCAGGAATTTCCTCAAAATTTAGGAAGGTTTAAAAGTACATTCACCCGGACACAAGTGGAAGAGCTCAAGCACTACGTGATAGATATAGATAGAAGAGCCAATTCGCTGATTTATGTTTTGACTATGCCGAGAAAAATGGAATAAGTCATAGATTTAATAAAGCTAAAAAAAACTGCTGGTGAAGGCTTCATAAAGAAAATCATGGAGGAATGCAAACTAACAATGAGAAAACCTGAATCCACGTCACTCGCTCGGCTGATGGTATTTAACAAAACTAACGTGACTATGTTTTTTTATTTGCTAAGGGAGGTGAGACTGAAATACGCATTCACAGCCGAACAAATTTACAATGTTGATGAAACAGGATTCTCCACTGTGTCTACCAAAAACCCTTAGGTCATCAGCCCTATTGGTTCGCGCAGAGTGATTAAAATTTCTTCAGCTGAACGTGGAGTGATGGGTTACGTCTGTTTGCTGCATGAATGCCACTGGAAACTATATTCCACCTTTCTTTATTTATCCAAGGGTGAGAGTAAATCCTAGATTTTTACAAAGTGCCTCTCCAGGCTCAGCAGCTGTTCCACATATATCAGGATGGATGACTGGTCCCAATTTTGTTAAATACTTGAAGCACTTTGCATCACATGCTCGTCCAAGCTCTCATGTTGGGCTCTGGCTGTTGAAGAGTAAACATCTAATCAATGTAGCACTGTGTTTCAGTGTTCTTTTGAGTGGGTTGTTGAAGGAGTTGGAGGTTGAAAGTTGGCAGAGGACTTAATTTTGGTGAGTTTTTCTCATTGATGTAGTTTGTTGTCAAATTGTAATTAAGGGCCCTAGGTATAGGGCTTATGCCCTTTCGTGGTACTTCCTGAGGGTACTCTCAGTACCTGCATAGGGTTTTGGGTTATTCCTCCCTTGGAGGATAATCTATAAAAATTTGGTGAAATTTTATGGAGTAGTTTTTCTTTAATTAAGGTTTTAAGTTTGGTAGAGGGGGCATTTGGGGCAGGTGGCTGAACCCTAATGGGAGCCACATGGTGATAAGGCTGACTGGCTATCTGCAGTGGTGGCAACCTTAGAATAATTTCTGTAGATTAGTGGTAAGTGTGATAGATCTGGACTTTGAAAATTTCTTTGATGCTGAAATTTTTTCAAGTCCAGAGTAGGTATACTTTTATAGGGGACTTTAGGGACTTTTGTCCATTGGGTCTCTAAAGACCTGTGGGCGAAGTTTTTAGTTGGGGGGGGGGGGGGGGGGTACCCCCTCTCCTGTGGATTCTGAGATACGCGACATCTGTGGAACGGGTCAACCGATTTCAACGGGACAAGTTGCATTGAATTCTAGAAGTCTTTTTCTTTCTTTTTTAGGGCGGGGGGTAAGTGGTTTTACCACAACCGGCGCCGATATGACTCAGCGGTCTACCTTGATGGTGCCGGGGTGTAATTACGCTGGTTTAAATAATCCGCTTCTTAATGGGGTGCCTTCGTGCCACGCGGACAAAATTGGTGAAGAGCATGATTATGCTTATAGGTCTGCCAGGTCTGCTGATGCCATCAGCAGGGCTGATGAGAGGGCGATTGCTGGCTTTGCTGCGGATGCGATTGCAAATGGCAGTGTAAGGGGTGTGATTGGGGCAATTGGTGTAGGGGGTAAGTATCTGGTTGAAAGGGCTATTGGGACCTGTCTCTATCCCAGGAGACTTGGCCCATTTGCTTTGGGAGGCCAGAACAAGGAGGGTGGGAAACTTGTTGTGGACTTGGACCGCCCAGTCCACAATGAGGAGTATTATAGGGGAAAGGTCTCTAGAGCAAGTGCTAGAAGGAACCTAGCAGCTTATACTGTGCATGTAGTTGGCAATGACAAGAGGGACTCTGCGCCCTCTAAGTCATGTTTGGCTAGTGTGCTTGGCTCAGGCATGAGAAGGCAGGAGAGGGAGAAGGCCTACAGATCTTACAATGCGCCTGTAGGGTACAAGGAGAAAGGTGTGTGGGGAGGCGGACCTGAAATTATGGGATCCTGGTTTGATAGTGACAAGGAAGGTAGGAGCGTCGAGGTGTCCAGGCGTGGTGGTAGGGACTCCTGTTCTTGTTGCGGTGCCTTGCCTGGTAAGACTGGACAAAGAGGGGATGAAAGTGGCAGTCGTAAGCAGCAAAGCTGTGACGCCGTGGCTTAGGTGCACCCTTGGTGCGCTGAATATGAGGTGGCCAGAGGGCTGCATCGAGAAAGCCATTGACAATGCTGGTGGTAGTATGCCATCTGATCCTCCTCCAGAGGAGATGGTTCAATGGAAGCCCACAAACGCAGAAGAGTTGGCTGGCCTCATGATCGTGGTTATGGTCCGTGGGGACGCACAAGGATTGGAAGACATTGTGAAGCACTACCTGCGTGGTAGAGGCTTTGATGTCAACAACAACTATGCCAAGGAGTGGGTGAATCATGCTTTTGGGTTGGTGGAGTTAGGGAGATTTGACGAGCTCGTTGAATCCGTCAAGGACCTAAGGGGGGAAGATGAGCTCTACAAGCCTGTTGAGTTCGTCAAAAAAGGGCCCAATCCTTTGGATATTGCTATGACGAGGGAGGCCATTTCCTTAAGAGATGGAGACAGGGAGCTGCAGAGGGCTAGGCAGCACCAAGTTCGAATGGTTGCCATGGCTAACACTGATGGTGGGACTCCTGGATCAGGTGGTGTGAAGCCCAAACCACCGAAGAAGGTTAAGACCACTATCAATAATGAGCTGGAGGCTATTATCTCACGGAGGGACCAGCTCATTACTAGATGGCAGGAGTTTGGTTCGAATGAGAATAACATTGGCATAAGGCCCTTTAAAATGGCGAATGCCCAGATGGAGGCCATGGTCGAGACAGTTGTAAATCCACTGATTAAGGCAAACAAGGACATGTTTGAGGAACTCAGGCATCACAAACGCGTTGCCTTAGGAGTTGAACTAATGAGTGAGGCCATGGAGAAGTTGGACGAAAGGGTACGTGAGATGAGTGATAAAAGGAGTGAGATCACTCATGAGTTGGTAGTGCCGCAAGTCGGTACGAAGGAGATCTGCGATGGTATGAGACTCTTAGAGAAGTCCATAACCCAGCAAATGGATAAGATCAGGAACATCCATGGATGTTCTCCTCTCTAGGTGAGTTTTCTGGGACAGAGAATGAATGTTACCCGTCCTCATCGGATCTCCTGAATATTGATGAACTTTACCAATTATTGACGATCCTCCTTTTGATTAACTTGTAGGTGAAGCTAACAATTTCAGTGAAACTGAATCAACATCAGAAGATGAAGCAAATAATAATACTTTGGACCAACCCGTGAACACATCAGAAGAACATGTACATCCAGATGACCCTCTGACAATAAGGTACAAAAGGAAAATTCTCCCAGACAAAACGACTTGGTTCAGGGAGGCCTCAAAAAACAAAAGGTTGAGAGGAGAGGCGTACGTAGGGTGCAAGAGGCAGGAGATGCAACGTAACTCCATCATGATACACGATTCGCCAAAAGAACCGAGGAAATTAGGGTCTCGTTGTGATGCAGTGAAGATGTATCGGAAGTGGAAGACACGGAAATGTGAAGACGTGAGTGATGAAGAGTGGTCTCGTTTGTTCTCTGACTTTTGGGGTAAGATGATGTGGAGCGAACGCAAAATGTATGTGGCATCACTCGTTGATTTTAATAAGCCAGCTCGAAAGAGCAAGAACTCAATGGCCAAACCAAGGTCAGCAACTTACACCTACCATCTATTTATTGATAGCAAACGTTTACCGGTATGTCAGACTATGTTCCTTAACACATTTGGAATGAAAAACTCGACAATCCGCCATTGGCTCAGTAGTTACGCCAAAGTCGGAGCTACACCTCCTGAGGATGAGGTCCTGCCAAGCTCAAATGAAAACCAAGATTCATCACACAAGAACGAACACCCTACACTCGAGGACCTACATCCAACTCCCGAGGTCATCGCACCAAAGAGAGCCTAAAAATTCGGAATGAACATTGTGCTAAGTTCCTTCAGGAAATTCCGAAAATGCCCTCCCACTACTGCAGGAGTTCTACAATACAACAAGGCTATATCTACAGTTAGAAATCAAGTCAATTGCAGAGTTTTGAGCGCTCTATTGCGAAAAATGCAAAAAGGATGGAGTAGAGCCTTTGAACAAGAGCACTTTTGATAAAACATGTAAGGCCAATAGTATAGCTCGTTCACTATAAGGAGGCGCGTTTCTCCAAACCGTCCGGCAAAAGTTTGTGCAGCTAGACTGAAGTTTTCACATCCCCTCTCTTACCACCCTATTAGCTGGTAGCCTACTCCGCAGAAAAGACAAAGCAGGACTTAAATGCGGGAGGGAAGAGGACGGATAATGTGGGCGAGGGAGGGAAAAGGACGGGAGGGGTTCAGGTCAGGCAGGGTAGGACTGGACGTTGGGTGGGGGAAGGGTCCCACTGCGCAGCCCTGCTCTTCAGAGCCCCTCTCGGAGAAACGCGCCTCCTTATAGTGAACGAGCTATATCAGTGTATTTCACCCCCGAAAAGATTTATGTGAAACTTGCTTCAATCATAAAATGGGCAACCTGCCTGACGATGAACATCAACAACACCTGTCTCTAAGAACTTGCGCAAGAGAAGAAAAAAATAAAGGACAAGCTTTTAGCTGGTGAAGGGAAAATACAAGTCTTGTGTGTGGATGTGATGGCTGTAAAACTGTTCCCATTCTTTCAGGCAAGCCAATCGTACTACAAGATGAAGCTTGCTTGCCACAATTATACGGTATACAACCTTGCCAATCACGATGCAATGTGTTACTGGTTTTCGGAAGGTGAAGGAACCTGCGTTGCATCGACCTTTGCTAACTGTTTACTGCTGGAAATTGAAAAATTACTTGCAGAGAATGAAAAAGAAGTACCTAATGATATTTTCAGATGGGCGTACCAATCAAAACAGGAACAACATCATGGCAAATCCTCTCCTCTCTGTAAAGGTGGGTTCACATCCATGGAAAATGCGGTAATGCGGCAATGCGTTTGAGGGTTGGAAATAGTGGAGGGGAGTGCGGAAATGCGGCAAGCCGTTCACAACCATCCGGAAACGTTATCACTTTATCCTATATTTGCCCAAAGCAGACCTCGTCCCGCGTTTTTCCATTTCTTTGTTGAAAGGTGTTTCTGAAATTGTTTTTTCTTTTTTCCGTTTGTTTATTAGCTTAGTTAATTTAGAAATGTAGTTTCATTATTTACTTGGTTTATTTTCCTAGTTTAATTAAAGTTCTTCAAAGTCGTTCTGTAGTTGAAGTCCTTTCTTCGTTTCCCGCACTTTCTGTGTGTATTGGAAGGTAAGTTTCCAGTTCTATTTTCATTGATTTGTATTCCACTATTCAAAGATTTTCAAAAATGTTCATTCTAATTTTTTTACGCTATTGCAATACCTTCATTTTTTAAGAAAATTCGCTAAAATTGTCCCAAACACATCGAATTTCTCGTAAATCGTCCAAACACAACCCACCCAACCCTAAGGCATCTCCATTTGATATTCTCTCTTTCTCTGTTACAGAAATGGATGAGTTTCTTCAGTTCAATAATGATCACCCTGAAGATACAGAGGTGGAAGCGGGGGCGGGTTTGGAGAACCGTGAAGGTTTGGTTGGGACAGAACAGGCTCACGTGGACAGAAGGGCTGACAAAACAGGTGTTAGACTTGTACAAAATTCATCACAAAAAAGTGGGACGCTCGATTCCGTCACTGATAAAGTTGTATGAACTGCTAACAAAGTTGCTAAACGTTCAACAAAAGGCGAACCTCAAACCGTCCCAAGTCGAGCATAAGACGAGGAATCTAATAAAAGGGTACAAGGCGGTGGTTGCCTCTGTAAGTTTCCAGTTCTATTTTCATTGATTTGTATTCCATTATTCAAAGATTTCTATTCTATTACATATTCACAGTAGGATCGTATTTCAGTTTGTATCCATTAGGAATAATTTCTATCCTGTGTGTTTGATCGTTTTCCTTTTTGTATCCACTAAGTAATAGTATTTCTATTCAGTAAGTAGGTACTGTATGTATTCAAGGTACCTATGAATTTTTATTTTCTTATTCATTCACCATTGGATCTCGTGTTTTCTGTTTTTCAGACTGAAATCATGAGACTTCTATTTCTTATTGTCTTTGTATGCCTATGCATACTAGATTTCGTCAATGGGGCTAACATTTCGGAAGAGGAGGTAAGACTTGGTAATCATCTTGTATGCAAAATTGCGATCCTCTTATTTCGATATTTACTTACCTGACACTATTTTACAGTATCTAGGTGGAGGTAGAAGTGCCCTAGATCTTATGATATTACTGTACCTTCTAAGGAGAAGGTTTCGTCGGACCTCGCTAACACGTAGGCGCTACTGGGTTTGTCCCTCTAACCGTCGTCGTCGGCAACAAGGAGCCTGGGAGAATCTGGTTCAAGAACTAATGGAGGAGGAATCAGAAAAGTTCGTAAATTATCACCGGATGGATCTCGTAGATTTTCAAATGCTTCTTGATATGATAGGACCCAAAATACAGAGGCGTAGTTATGGAAGAGAACCCATTCCAGCTGGGTTGAAACTTTCATTAACGTTGAGGTAGGTGCCTTACACAATCGGTTAATACAATAATCAACAATACAATATCATATAATACAATAATAGATATCATATAATGCAATATCAGATCATACAATAATTAACAATACAATATCATTATCTGATATTGATTTACATACATGTGCTTCCCTTCATTACATTTCAATACTTCATTATATTTCATTCATCTTTAATAACAATTCGGCATTTTGTCTACAATAAGTTTGAAGGTGAATACCTAGTTGCAATAGTTAAAATCCGTTTACCCTCCTCAAGTTCAAGAACCTTGATGCATCCACTACCTATGTGATTGAGGTTTAACCCATCCCCTATCTAAGCCCTGAGGATGGTATAAAAATATACCGAAACGTTGGCCTAGAAATATTTTGGTACATTTTCTGACTGAACCTCAAGACCCCAACAAATCTTATGTTAATTTTTAAAAAATGTAAAATCATATTTTGCTTCAAAACCAGCTCAATCCAGAATTTAAATTCAAACTCTCAGAAGCCTGAAAAGCTAAAAAATTGATAGCAACCCCAAAACAATAGCATACAGTAGTTGTTTCAATATATAATATATATATTATGAAATGATTTCAAACAGCTGATCGGCATGGCACCGACAAGTTTTTTGTCTCCCCTGACAAATTTCAAATTTGGATGGAGCTGGTTTTGCGGCTATTCTGTAGTATTCTTAATACTGCAGTATGCAGTATTTTTAATACCTACCTATTTATAACATAACTTCAAAATATTCGAATACTAGGTTGGAAGGTAATGTCACTGTTTTTGCTATGGATGGGATAAGATTGTTTCCAATCATAACATTTTCGGATGTGACCTGCCCTGTTAATTATTCGTACATGCGTACATCTGGGTTCAATCGCCTGTGTCCACACCCACATGTGAGGAAATTCCCACAGAATAGACTGAGTAGATTTTTATCCAAAAAGTCCCTAATACTGTCAGAACATTTTTTTTTTTTTTTTTTTTTTTTTTTTGTTTTGTTAAGCACCTATTTATAGATTCGAATCCTAGTGAGAAAAGTTATTTCACTGTTTTAGCTATGAATGGGGTTAAATACCTTCCAACAACTTCATTTTCAACCGTGTCTTCCTCTGTTGTTGGCTCACACACTAGGAGCCCAACTCCATCGGCCACAACCACAGGTAAGAAATGCCCTCAGAGGTGACCGTTTATTAATTTTATCGAAAAGGTAATATTTTAGAAACATGTTACAATGTGTCATCTAGTTGTAAACATCTTAAATTTACGGAGGCGAGAGTTCAATTCCAAACGAAAATTATGTCTGGTGGAAAGAAACGAAAAGTAGATGCAGAGGGTCACCAGTTTCAAGAAAAATGGACTGAAGAATTCTTCTTTATCTTGCACAATAGTAAGCCTATTTGTTTCATGTGTAATGAATCCATTTCAGTAATGAAATAATTCAATACAAAGAAGCATTACTCAACTAAGGACGATTTCGCGCGAAGAGGCGAACAGGCGAAAAGAGGCGAATCGATAAATGTTAAAAGTGAATCTTTCCAACTTGCATTTTCTCTCTCAATTTAAAATCAAGTTGACCACAAAAGACACCCTTAAACGTATAAGGACAGAGTTACCAGACAATGAGTGATAAACCACCAGATTTTCACATTTTCCAATCTAATAAATACGACGAAAAGCTTCAACTTCGAAGGTACCTTCTAAGATGTTGAGAAGGCCCCAAACAGGCAAAGATCAAGTACCCAACCACTAAATACAAGCTCTGATGAGACCGATATAAGGCGAAACCGCTAAGCATTAAACCATTAAAAATTTGAGAAGCCTTCATAAAACTTTCTCAACCCTCAAAAACCATTACCGTTCACGGATAAGGCAACAACCCCTGAATAATACCCTTACAGGGGCTATTTTAAAATTAAATCTTTAGATGATATAGAAGGAGAAATTTTTAACCGTATTTTCGATCATGAATAACGTAACATATTTTCCGATCCTAGTCATTTTTTACATTCTTCAAGTCATTTTTGTATATTTTCCTAGTCATTTTTTATATATCCTTTCTTAAATGACAAAAAACAAAATCCTCGGATTGTAAAGTAAATTGTGAAAGATAGAGTAACTGTTTCTGCAACGGAGGCTGTCGACATTTTTGAAACCACCTTCTTAAAATTTCTTTACCAAGAAGGAAATGTCATACACCAATTTCGATCTATCAAGGCACTGAAAGCAAGAATGAAGGAAGATGAAGCACTGATTCATTGTGACTTTAGTGAAAATTATGCAATGAAGTATGCTTCGGAAGTACAACTTTCCATTTCGGTGAAAGCCGAAAACAGTTTACTCTTCACACGTCTGAAGTATATTTCAAAAAAGATTGTTACTCTAATTTGATGTCACAATCTATATGCACACTTTCAGAATGTTTGGAATATGGACCTGCCCGTGTGGGCACACCTTCCCTCGATTTTGTCAAGCGGTCTATTCCACGAATCCGTGTGATCCATTTTTAAGTGATAGTCCTGCAACCCAATACCGTAATAAGACGGTCTTCTACCTCATCGTACATGCCCTGCAACAATCCATTCCCACCAAGAAAAATACAACTAAAAAAGGAAATAAACGCAAGCCAATCAGTCAAGGCCGAGCTTCAAAAAATTCACTGCCAAAGAAGAACTCTGCAAAACCAACCAACCTCAAATGGTCGAATTCCGAATCGAATTTCTCCAATAAATCGGGAAGAGGAGATGCAGAAGAAACCTTGCTCGAGTACGATGGGGAAGAGTTGACTGCAATTGACTGCTTCGAAAAGATCTTTTCAGCAGATATCATAGAACTTCTCACACGGATGACGAATAATTATGCCATGAACAACAACTACTCTTTGGATGTCAATGAAGCTGAAATCCGAGCTGAAACCTCTACATTGATAATTTTTTCACAGGCTTGCCCCTCCTGACCCTGATGACAGAAAATGGTATCGGATGTACAGGAGCTATTAAGGATAACAGAACGGAAGGAGTGGTTGGATATCAGCACCATCGTTCGAATATCCCAGGTGACTCTCCTGAGGAATACCTACTGGAAACGATCAGTCTTGATTCCTTACCTAGACTCGTTTTCTTCTGCGCTGACTGAAAGATTTTTTCATGATAATGAACCGGCGTTTTCCCTTTCCCTTCTTTCTCTTCACCCCCACGTTATGTTGGCTTCAAAATTAGAATACTTGAAACTCCAAGCCGAAAAAATTGCCAAGTTTTATGATTTTGATGAGGATCTGCTGTTCGCAGAACTCCAATTATGGCACAATAAGTGGGCGGAAAAAAAATTGACAAGAACGACAAAGCTGAAGACTGGAATGAGACTGAAAAACTGTCAATACTTTGAATGTGGAAATGATCAACTTGATCAAGGAAACGGACCCCTTCTATCCTTCCATCAAAAAGGCCTTGATGATTGCAGTAACGTGACCGTGCACGACCTGCTCGATGGAAAGAAATTTCAGCACCCTGAAGCATGTAAAAACATGGACACGGTCTACAATGGGGACACACACACACAGACCTGTGAACTGAGTTAGTGCTCTGCGATTTTTCTAAGTTACTGTAATATTTATAAAGTGTTATAAAGTGAAATTCGGCATGGACATTGATTTGTGATTGGACTACAATTTGGTAAGATCATTTTCTGATATCTTGGCTAATATTTGTCAAAATTTGTGATTTCCCGATCGGGGAGCCGTCAACATGGCGAACCCCATGATAGCAAGTTTCAGGATTCTATTAAGCTGATCAACCGTGTCATAAAAGTATCTGGGAACCTCTGGAGGAGGCCGTAACTAATTTAACTTTGATTTTCAATTCTATGAAAAGAGAAATTGTGCAAAAAGATAAACAACAAGCCGGTGGATCGTCACGTGTTTCCTTCAGTGACGTAGTAAAGCAGACCTTGGTTTCGGTTGTTCGATCGAAGCCCCCTGATGAACCTATTTTTCGAGTTGTCGTAAAGCCAAAACAGCAGATGAGATCCGAGGAGACCCGTAGACTAATAAAATCTTCGATAGATCCAGTCGAGTCACGGGTTGGAATTTCTCGAATGACGTCATCGCGAGACGGTTATATAGTAATAGTAATACACCAGACGTTCGGTCTCGCCCTCCCACTCAGCGACTGCGCATGCGCCGGCCCGGTTCGATGGAAGTCTCTACTATTGAAATCTGCCACTGCGATATCTGAGCTATCGATTACGATGCGATTGCATGCTCGCTTATCATACAACATTCCGGTACTTCTGTTTTGTTCGTTCCTGGTCAAGTTTACTCTGTCGTTCGTTCGTTCTGGTCTAGTGTACTCAGTGTTTTCGACAGTTTACTCTGTGTTTTCGACCGTTTTAGAGAGAAAATGTTCGAGTGCGGTATAAGTGGGAGGAAATTCAGCACTCGCGATAGTTTGGGCGCCACAGCCACACTGTTCACACAGTAGTTGATCTCCCCGATTTGCGAGCTAAAACGCTGAAGTGTGCCGCTTGCTCCGACACTTTTTCGTCTCTTCCTGACTTCAGCCAGCATTTGGAAGCTGAGCACAATGTGTCTGCAAAACTGGAACATCGACATTTCGACGAACAGGCAGACTTTGATTCGTGGAGGAGGAATTTTGAAAGCGCAAGCCCTGTTGAGTTTACCAAAATTAGGACCAGGAAATGCAAAGACGGTAGAACGATCCACTCTTTCCACTGCAATCGATCAGGTGAGTCGTTTACACTTACATTGCAAAAATACACTTCATTCATTCTCAAGTACCCAATATCAGTGTTCAGCTTCTGCTACATTAGTAGTTGACCTTTATAACTAATATTAGCCAGTAGGCACCTATCTCGTTAGGCGATTCAGATCATCGTTGTACATGTACAATAGTATGTATACACGTATGGGTACATGGATTCGTTTTTTCCTACTTAATACGGCTCGTATTCATTGAGCTCAAATTCACACGGTACTCAGTAATCATCTCAAGGTACCTACCTACCCATGTACGGTACCTACTAGGTGGTCACTTTTCACTTATTGGGTTGGCAGATTCATTTTGATACAGTCGGGACTACAGTTGGTACCTACTCAGTAATCAGGACCAGCACAATTTTCCATAATATGAGAATATATAATATTATGTTACGAGGAGGTATAATATTATTCCTTATTACCTACTCAATGTGATTTTATGCAGCAAAGTGATCGGAAAATAATTTTGATTGCTCGATCTAAGGACCTGTATATAGGAGACTTGGCGAGTCGACCGCACGTGATGCACAGTACCTACTTACCTAGTGATCCGAAACTTTCTATTCATGACATTACGCGGGATCACCCTCTCAGCATGATTCACTTGTTCAAATAGTATCACTGAAATTGGATGATCAGAATGCACGGTTCATCTCATAGTAAGTAGAAGATGAAAGCGTTTCAGGAGTAGGTAGGTACTACATTAATTAGTTTTTCCTCAAGAGCGCTCAAAGAAAAAGACCATGTTGTGAAAAACCTCGAAAATCCCCATTTTACCCTCTTCTTCCTCCATGATGAGCGATCCGGTTGGCTATGGGATGTTAGGACCAACTAGACCTCAAACGGAGTCTGTGGGCAAAATTTCAAATTTTTCGAGCCTTATTGATTAACCCCAAAAGATTATTAAGGGGTAAAAGTTGTTGCAACTTGGTAGTAGAATGTCCCTTTAAAAGGCGTACCCACATCCCCAATAGTTTATCCCAGGGTTTGACACCTGTACTCGTATATAAAATTCTAGTACGTCAGCCCACATCGCCTTTGCGCATCGTTAGTCTGAATCGCCAATAACCACCTTTGTATACCAACCCACCTGCATTACATTCATTGGCTTTACTTCTTATTTCAGGTGCTGTTAAATTTCGCGTGAACGCCACTGAGAGGAAAAGAGAAATTAAGACGCAAGGATCATGTAAAATCAATGCCTACTGTCCTGCAAGGATTTCAGCAACTGTTTCCAGTGATGGAGGTATGGACGTTGGATTCTGCTTGACTCATTTTGCGCACAAACTTTCAGCAGCTCATGTACCTCTTCCGTCACCTGTGAAAAACACCATTGCGACGAAGATTGCTGCTCATGTACCGTTTGACTGCATTTTAAGTGATTTTCGAAGAGGTTTGAGTGGAGAAATTTCGCGAGCCCACTTGTTGAGCAATCAGGACCTGAAGAACGTAATGCGCAACTTCCAACTGGATGCTGACTATAAGCTGAACGCTGACGACGCTATGAGCGTCGAGCAGTGGGTGAAAAAGGAAACATCCCAAGACAGTGAATCCAGCGTGATCGTTTACAAACCAAAAAGAGTAGTTTCTATGGAGTATTCTTCCTTAAAAACCGATGATTTTCTTCTAGGTATAATGACTTCTGGACAGGCAGACGTTTTGACGAAGTACGGTGGGAATATCATTTGTATGGACTCCACACACGGATTAACAGGATATGGATACGAAATGACTACGGTTCTAGTCATTGACGAATTCGGCGATGGGTTTCCATGCGCTTTCTTCATATCGAACAGAAACGATCAAACAGGAATTGAAATATTCCTTCAAAATATTAAGAAGAGAGTTGGTGCCATTTCTGCAAGTACCTTTCTGTCTGACATGGCAGAAAATTTTTATAATGCGTGGACTTAAACCATGGGGGCTTGTAACCGTTTGTATTGCACTTGGCATGTGCTGCGTGCATAGCACAAGAAAATTTCGACCTTGAAACAAGAAAAAAGGGAAGCTGTTTCTAAGAGCTGTTCCATACGCTACTCACTGAAACTGACATGAACGCATTTCTTCGAATGGTGCCTTCGACAGTTGAGATGCTTCGCAATGACCCACACACGTTGGCTTTCGGCGAATACTTCAATAAGTATTATGTGGGCCACTGTGAGAAATGGGCATATTGTTACAGGCTGAATGCCGGCATCAACACGAATATGGCATTGGAAAGGTTCCACGGCACCTTGAAGCATATTTTTCTTAAAGGAACAGCTGCAAAAAGAATGGATAAAACTATCAATTCAATGATGCGGCTTGTTGATGCGAAAATGTTTAACAAGTTGATTGCCTTACAAAAAGGAAAGCTTAGCCGCGAAATTCGGGAGCTCCGAAAAAGGCATAAAGTGGCCATGGAGATGAACATAGATCGTGTCGTTCCTCACGAGAACCCGCAAGCTAGGTTGGTCAGTATTTTCAGCGACCACAGCGGATCACTATGATGTAACCCTATCTACAGAGTCCTGTGAGTGCCCCATCAGATGCCAGCATTGCAATGCATGTTACCACAAATTTACATGTACCTGCATTGATTATTCCGTCAGAGGTGTCATGTGCTCTATTATGCCGCTTCTTGGGGACCCGTTGCGGTCAGAGGGGAGGAGATACCATTGACTCAGAGAGAAGAGAAGACCTGATAGTCAATGAACCGAAAGAAGAGGAATCCCGCAAAATTGTTGACCTGCTTTGCAAGCCTGATGTGATCAAACCCTTCGCCGACGAGAAGAAGAATCTGGAGGACATTTTTTCAGGTATATTCTTCATATATATTTTTCTGCTATATATACATTTTCAGGTATATTGCAACAGTGTAGCAGCAAAGACCAATTTGACACCGTGAAAGAGAGCTTACGCACTTAGAGAGTGAAAGTGGTAGCGTTGGAGAAAAGCGCGATCCCGGAAACGTTCGAGTGCAACGAAAAAATCGACATCCGAAAAAATATTGAACCTCAACGTCAGTTCACACGAAAGAAGGAGAACGAACGAACGAAATTTGTGAAAACGTCGAATGAAGAAGCTTCGGCATTAGCTGCTCGAGGCCTATCTTCCTATGACTTCGTTTGTCTTTCATGATAATTTTGAAAAGTAACATGATTTCAAACTATTCTTGAGAACCAGGTGGTGGGGGTCTTGAGGTTCAGTCATAAAATCCACAGGTTGTCTAGGCCGGTTTATTTGTGAACCATCC
Source organism: Adelphocoris suturalis (assembly GCA_030762985.1). NCBI lineage: Eukaryota > Metazoa > Arthropoda > Insecta > Hemiptera > Miridae > Adelphocoris > Adelphocoris suturalis. The sequence goes on along the minus strand of CM061042.1, from coordinate 47,589,664 downwards.
TCAGGGCTACAAACAACCAGAGGGTATCAGACAATGGAAACTTACCACTGATGGACCAATTATAAACTATGGGTATGTACATGAAGGATTTATATGGAAACGTACCGTAGAAAAGTGGGTTGTGGTCTAAAACCTAGATCATATCATCAAGTTCTGGGAAGTAACTGAAAAGAGCCAGTACCTAGTGAAACAACTATGTAGTTGGTATCACAAATCTTAAAATTATTAATTCATACCGCCCAAAAATGTCAACAATGCTTAATACAGATAACTTTTTAATTTTACATACCACGGAGAGGGCCCATTAAGGGTTATTGGAGGAACGAAAGTCACAGAATTTCGGAGGCAGTTGAGAAGGAGTCTGAGATTATATCAGCACACTAGACATAACCCTAGAGACTCGACGGTAGCCCTACACCGGCCCGTGGTTCCCTCCTCCGCCACGCAGCGGCGCTAGTCTCCTCTTTTATCAGTCTGGGCTTGTATGATCGGAGCGACTTGTAAATCTACGGATTTATCCGTATGCCAAGAAAAAATATATTTATTGGTGAGGAGTAAAAATGCAGATAAGTTGGGCATGTAGATCAGAATGATGTGTATAGTTTGGTGGTCTGGATGCTCGCAAGCTCGCATCTCAAGAAGACATAACATCAAGTAGTCAATCCCTTAGTAAAAATGCAGATTACTGGCATGTAGATCAGAATGATGTGTATAGTTTGGTGGTCTGGATGCTCGCAAGCTCGCATCTCAAAAAGACATAACATCAAGTAGTCAATCCCTTAGTAAAAATGCAGATTAGTTGGGCATGTAGATCAGAATGATGTGTATAGTTTGGTGAGCTGGATGCTCACAAGCTCGCATCTCAAAAATACATAACATCAAGTAGTCAATCCCTTAGTGAAAATTCAAATTAGTCGTACATTCATGTCAGAATGACGTTTTAGAAGTACATTTCGGGAGTGTTACGAGCAAAAAAAAAATACACCAGTCAGTAGGATTTGAACCTACCTACGACATTTGTTACACGCGACTGTATTCATATCCATTGAGCTACACCTCGACTATTGTGTCACAATCACAATACTTCACTATTCAGTAGGAGGGAGATAAAAGTGGGAGACTAGCGCCGCTGCGCGGCGGAGGAGGAACCCACGGGCCGGTGTAGGGCTACCGTCGAGTACCCTAGAGTTTGGTTCGAGAGACTGCAGGAATACTGGCGACTGAGATCTGAATATAAGGAAAAGGTACGTGAGGCAAAACGATTATCAAGGAGAGATTATTGTAATGGAGTGGGGGGACAGCTTCCATGGGGCCCCATTTAAAGAGCTGCAGCTGGACGGAGTCGGGTGCCATTGGAGTTGACAACACTGAAAACGAAAAGTGATTCATTCACTGGAAATCTCTATGAGACTTTGGAGGAAATCATGGTTATGTGTGCCATCTGAACGAGGTGCTCCGTCAGAAGAGCATTGTCGGATGGTGAGGGAAATGCTATTCCCTCCAGACACCCAGAATGATGTGTTGTTCACTTGCCAGGAGATTGAAACGGTTGTACGAAGTTTTGCATCTGGAAATTCCCCTGGTGAATACGGCTTTACAGCTGAAGTGCTTTTGCACCTTTTTGTGTGTCTGCCGAAGTCTGTGGTGGCACTGTATTCTAAGTGTTTGCTTCGTGAGCGGTTTCCTCGTCAGTGGAAGTCCTGTCAGATGATTCTGGTGACAAAGCCAGGTAAGGAGACATCGACAGACCCCTCTAAGTTTAGACCTATAAGTCTACTGCCTATTATGGGGAAAGCTCTAGAAAAACTGCTTATTAACAGAATTTTTCATAGCTTGAGATGCAGGAACCTCATGTCAGACAGACAGTATGGTTTCAAGCCCCAGCGAGGAACTGTTGATGCTTTGATGAGGGTTCGGCAATAGGTGGAGGAGTGCTTGAGCAGGAAGCAATATATACTAATGATATCATTGGATGTACGTGGAGAATTTAATGGCGCCTGGTGGCCAGCTATAATGAATGAGCTCAGAATTAAGCAGTGCCCTAGAAATCTGCACGATCTGGCGGGGTCCTACTTCCCCGATCGCTGGTATTCGCTACTATGACAGTTGAGGTGGTTAGGGAGTAGAAGATGGGATGCCCCCAGGGGTCCTGTTGTGGGCCTGGTTTTCGGGCAGTGATGTATGACCTTTGTATTGCGGGCTTCCCTATCCTGAGGGGACTGAGGTGTATGCATTTGCCGGTGATTGGCTGTTGGTGGTCTCTGGTGATGATGAATTTCAGGCTGAGATAACGGCTAATGAGTCAATATATTAAATCGAGCAGTGGGCCTGGAGATGCAACTTGGAGGACAATCCAGAAAAAACTAAGTTCATAGAAATAACTCGGCGAAGGAGGACAAGAGAGGTTCGGCTTTACCTACTTGGGGATGAAATCGGGCGTGTTGCACAAATGAAGTATCTGGGGGTTATTTTAGACGAAAGGTGGAACAGGAGACATCATGTTGAGTATGTTTGCAAAAAGGTGTCACAACTGGTGCATATATCATCCAGATCGGCTAAGGTATACTGGGGTCTCGGTAGTGAGGCCTTGGATATAATTTATAAAGGGGCAATCCTGCCAATATTGCCCTATGCGGCACCTGTATGGATCTCGGCTGTTCAGGTGCATAGGAATGTGAGGCTTCTGAGGCAGGTTCAACGGAAAATGTTGATAAGAATATTGAAGGCATATCGTACCTTGTCACTTCAGGCAGCCAGTGTATTGGCCAACGCAGTTCCTATTGAATTACATTTAAGAGAGATGGCGCAGAACTATTTGGATGTCAGGGAAACTTCTGGTGTGGATTTGCCGATTCCGCCGAGTGAGTGGGCCCATCCTACAGAAATGCTATCCCCTTCAACGGAGGAAGACGTGGGAGACCCATTGTACACTGTCTTTACGGATGGCAGCTGTATTAATGAGCAAGTTGGCGACCCATTTTCGGTCAGGGGTTTCGTCTTGCCTCTAACTGTTCGAATAACCAGGCAGAGGCACTGGCTGTCTTAAGGGCTGCAACCGCCAATCCGCCAGACCAGAGAGGAGATCTGCTAAGGTGTTTACAGACGGCAGCGTGACTCTTTCCATGATCCGAGACGTTACCAACCATCTGCCGACCATTGAGAATATTCGGCGTCTGTGGAGCACCCATGTCAATGGAAAGGGATGGAAATTGACACTCAACTGGGTCAAGGCCCATTCGGGGGTTGAAGGGAATGAGCAGGCTGATAAATGTGCACGAGAGTCTGCCAGTAACGTGCTCCTCCCGGGGGTGTTTGATGCTATAACCAAGTCCTTTATAAAGTTCAAAAACAGAACAAGAGCTATGGAGGAATGGGGGATGATCTGGGGTGGAGCGGCGGATGGTGCTCATACCAGGCGTTTCTTTCCTACCGTTTAATTGAGGCAGTAAATCCAGGTACTTCATATGTGGAAGATGACTCAGGCTCTTACAGGGCATGGTAAGAATAAAGTGTACCTGCATAGATTTGGACTGGCTGATGAGGACGGATGCTCCTGTCCCAATGGAGAGCCTTGGACGTGGAATCATATAATTTTTACCTACATCCACTTTGAGGCCGAGCGGGCCCAGTTTGAGAGACGCATGGTGCTGAGTGAGAGTAGTTGGGCGCTGCCCTTTCAGGACTTGATTATGGAATTTCCTTGATTATGGATTATGGGATTAGTAAGAAAGCAAAGCAAAATCATTCATATGTAAAGAAAAGGTTGTAGAACCGATTAGATAAACAAACAGTACTTAGTGCCTTACCAAAATTTTGCTAATGGACATGTGCGAAATCATCAGTATTACGTTGGCATATGTAAATCCGACCTTATTAACATTAATCCAAGGGTGCGACTTCAACTTGGATCGTTCATTAACAGGCATGTGCCCATCAGAGAAATATTTTATGATGATATCGTTTGTCTCGTAACAACGAAATCAGGAAGTAACAAATGGATAAATAATTTTGTAATCAATTTGGTACTGAATATACTTGCTAATGAAGTACCAAATGCATACGTCATGATAGCAGAATTGTGTTATCATTTAATAGTTGAAGGTTCCAGGCGGTGGGGCGACAAATATATGCCTAAATTAGATGATAAACTAATAATGCCTATAAATGTAAATGGTACACATTGGTGTCTAGCTATTGCAGATTTTAATAAAAAGCTGTTCTATGTTTTCGACCCTGCCGGTAGCAATTTACAAACTACGATCCACTTCTGATCTCAAACTTGAAATAAAAGCTTTACTTGACCTCCTCATTTTCAGTGGCGTTTTGAGGGACTCAGGTCTGAATCTTGCATACTTTCGGTCTTCCTCTTTTTCGCTGTTGTTTGCCGAAAAACAGACTTGAATTTCTACTGAACGCATTGCGATTTGATAGTAAAACCACGCGTCCATAAAGGAGAGCTGATGACAAATTTGCGCCAATTCGAGAGATTTGGACACGGTTCAGTGAAAACTGCAATGCCAACTACACTCCGCCGGAGTATCTCACTGTGGACGAGACTCTCCTCAGCTTCAGAGTTAGGTGTCCCTTCAAAATGTATCTTCCTCTGAAACCCGACAAATATGGGGCCAAAATCATCTCTCTCTGTGACGCCCGTTTAGCAAGGGAATCCCTTACATAGGCAAAGAGACATTGAAAGGTTCAAGTAACCTATTGCATACAACAAGGTATATGTTACAATTGACCGAAACCGTGAAGGTACAAACATGAACGTGACTATGGACCATTGGTTCTCGTCCATTGAGCTGTCAGAACTTCCGGCAGAGCGCAAACTCACTATGGTGGGGACCCTCAAGAAAAACAAGCGCGAAATTCCCCCTTCCTTGATTTCAGTCTCGTTTGGTGTTCCAGCGTAATAAAACCAAGGTTTCTTTCAACCCGAAGCCAAATAAGAATGTAATTTTTATGAACATAATGCACGATACGGGGGAGGTAAATGAAACCTCAGGAAAGCCAGAAATAATTTAGTTGTACAATCTAACAAAAGGAGGAGTTGATGTTATGGACTAGCTGTGTCATGCCTACACGACCAAGAGAGAGCAGGTTTACTGCTATACTGCAGAAAGATGTTGAGGAATCTTTGAAAATTTCTTTTGATTGTCAGAAGAATTTAGTTTTACCCAAAGTACCAGATCAGGCTGCCTACTATGCTCATCAGCTGTACCTGTACAACCTAACCGTGGTTGACGGGACTAAGAAAGGTGAACAAAACCCAGACACAGTCAACATCTTTACTTGGACAGAAGACCAACGTCTTAAGGGATCCAATGAGATTTCGCCCATAATTTTCCATTACTTGAATGCAGTCAACCTACAAGGTGTCAAAAAAATTGAGATGTTTTCCGATGGTTGTCCTGGTCAAAACAAAAACATAACTATGATTGGCATGTTGGCCAAATGGCTTTTTGATTTCGCTCCTCCCAATATTGTTTCAATTGACTTTACATTTCCAGTTGTGGGACACTCATACTTACTACCTGATAGAGTTTTCGTTCGTCTCAATTTACTAGGTATTTTGTGAATAAAATACATTCAGGTATTCCAATAAAAAATCAGGAATCAAATGATTATAAATGCAATTTACTTCATAATTTTTTAAATATTCAACAATACCCGGAACTATACCACATGAACGAATAGACTGGGAATTCTGAGACTTTTGATTTGAGGGGTCTCCATAATTTGACTAAAGATAAGGATTGGTATGAAAATTGTAGGTACCTACAATAGATTTGGCAACTGCAATGAATTATTTAGATTTAATGAGAATAGGATTAATAATTAGGTACCTAATGATTTTGGGAATAGACAAGAGAAGTTGAATTTTTGTTAAAAAATACCTCCAAATATTGCAGTTTGAGTGAACTCAGAGGACTGTATATGTTACACAAAATACGGATGTACAATATATCAAACCTATAACAACTTGGAACTCGTGAATGTGTACTACACAATGGCATTTAAAGATCGTTTACCACAGTTGTACTTATTGCAGAAATTGTGGTTTCATTGAACGTTTACAGAATCTAGTAGTTGCACTGTAAAATATCCTTGGAGATTTTGGGTTACCATGGAAGTGGTCCCGGAGTCATAAGTGTGGCTTTGTTCCTAATTACTGATAATATACCTACTCGTTCATAACATATTATATTATTATGTTCTCATTTCACAGTGTTATGATGTCATTAATTAAGTAGTAACAGTTTTGTGTAGAAGGGGTATCAAAAACAGAAAAACGTAGTGTAATTAATATTTTGCAGTTTTATATATTTACTTTTTTTTTACCTTCCCTCGAAAAACTCTCAATTCACAATTCTCATTACTGTTGAAGGTGTGATTTTACACTAGACCAATAAACACAAAACTCATGGGTACCTACACTAAAAGTCTCGTTTTATTCAATGTAAATATTGATTTTGTTTTAGGGAGACGATCCTTACATACAAAACATGGCACAGTATTTTAGAAACGTCATGGATCGAAGAGATCATCGTGGTGGTCCCGTGTCCGGGGGAAGCCAACAAGGCCCACCCCCTCACCACCCTCCATTCCATCCATATGGAAGGGGAGTGGGTGGCTGGGCCCATAGTGGCCCCCCGTTCCAGGGCAACAAACGTGGTGGTCTCGGGTCCGAGGCCTCCAACGTGGAGGTCCGCGGGTCCAGGGCCTCCAGCGAGAATGTTCGCGAATATTCACCAATGGAGAGTGGAGGTGGACACCAACAACGCTAAGTGAAGTCAAACAGCAAATAGACAGTGGCATGGATAAGCCAGGTACATATTTGTGTAGCACTATATCATTGAACAGGATTACTTTTATGCAAAAATTATAAAATTGAAAAAAATTATTATTGTATTTTTTATAAATTTCTTAGGTACACCAGCATATTGCAGAAAGCTACTATAAAAGTATTACAGGACTCGATGACTTCGGCTTTGTCTCTCGCTATGAGAATAAGTGAATCAAATGAGATCCCTGCAGCTTTTGATGGCTCATGGCACAAGAGGGGCCACACTTCCCTCAATGGCGTGGTTTCTGCAACAAGTGTGGACTGTGCCAAAGTCATTGGCGTTGAAATACTTTCAAAATATTGTAAATGCAAAGACCAATGCAAAATGTAAATGCAAAGAAATGCTTGTGAGGCCAACTACAAGGGAACAAATGGTGGGATGGAGGTGGCTGGGGGGGGTGAATGCAATATACCAAAGATCGATAGACAAGGGAGTCAAATATACACTTTACTTGAGTGACGGGGACTCCAAAGGGATTCAAGCAGCCCAGGAAATGCAATCCTCCGGTCCTGAATTCCCTATCCAGAAAGTTGAATGTGTTGGTCACGTTATGAAATGAATGGGTAAGAGGCTGAAAAACCTTAAAAAAAAAAAATGCTTGGGATAACCATTGGAGGAAAAAAGAGATTGTCAGAACCTGCCATTCTGAGGATCCAATCTTATTATGGCTTGGCCATCCGACGGAACACCATTAAAACTGTAGAGGAGATGCAGAAAGCTGTTTGGTCCGTGTATCACCATGTTGGTTCTTCTAATCAGGAACCCATCCACCATTTATGCCCTAAAGGAGAAGATACTTGGTGCAAATTTTGGAAGGCATCGCAGCGAAAGGTCAAGTATGACCACAACACCCATTTCCACCTTCCAAAAGCCGTCATGAAAGAGCTCCGCCCAATCTTTCATGGGTCATCGAGACCTTCTCGCCAGATGTCTAAAAGGGAAAACTCAGAACCCTAATGAGTCCCTCAATAATATATTCTGGAATCGTATACCAAAATCAGCGTTTGTCAGATTAGAGACCTTCAAATTTGGAATTCACGAGGCGATCGCCACATACAACTTATCTTTTATATAATTTTATCAATTTATCAATACAAAAAGGCGATGATGGCCCAGGACATCCTTCGACTACGGGGAAGTGAAAAGTCATTTATGGCGTCGACTAAAGAAGCGCGGCAAAAGCGGAACGAGGCCCGTTGGAAGAGGAATTTCAAGCAGCCGAAGAAGAGCCAGCCTAAGATGCGGGAGGATTCTAAATCTCAAACTCTATGTATAGGCAGTTCTAGCCATCCGATTTTCAATTTTTTTTAATCTGTTCCTTAGAATCATAAAAATTATATAAACAATAAAAAAAAATTTGACCAAAAATTTTTTGAAAATGCATTTTGAATTTCGAGGGGGTGGACGGTTCCCAACAGATCTGCTAAGGAGTAGAGTTTGGTTTTCAGTGTTTTACGCCCCTATTCGAGGGAATTTTGTTGTTTTTTATATACCCTTGAGAAGATGTGGAATGTTCCTGTACCTCTAGAGGTTTTGATTTTGGGTAAAACAAGGTGCCTACTGCTGGGTCATAAAAATTACTGAATTTTCCAGCAGTAGGCACTTCTGCCTACTAGTGGAAATGCCACTTTTTTGTTAGCTACATAGGGTTTTCAACAGTTTTAAATTTGGAATACGACAAGTACGGTATGAAAATAGTAATGGCCAATGATTCCAAAACATACTATATGCTCAACGCAATACCCTACGAAGGAAAAGTGTCCACCGAGAATGGTGAAAGCGTTCCCTCTTATTACGTGCGCAAGCTCACCGAGCCCATCATCAAAACAAACCAGAACGTTACGTGTGATTACTGGTTCACATCAGTTGAACTTTTTAAAAGTATGTTCAAAGCTGGCCTCACAATGGTAGGCACTGTCAGGAAAAACAAAGCCGAAATTCCGACGTCTTATATTGCAACTGGTTATGTCGAAGGTACCAGCAGATTTTGCTTTGACCATAACAAAACACTCGTGTCTTACACGCCAAAGAAAGGAAAGTAGTTCTCCTGCTCTCTACTCTCCATCACGACGATGCCATCGACCCAGAAACCAACAAACCACAAATTATTCTTTATTATAATAAAACCAAAGGAGGCACCGATTCATTCGATCAAATGTGTCATGCTTAATCCACCGCAAGAAAAACCAGGAGATGGCCTCTACGATTTTTTTTTTTTTTTTTTTTTTTTTTTTTGTATGTTAGATCAAGGAGGAGTCAACCGCTACATACTTCACGGCATGGTGAAATGGAATACCAGAATTCCGAGGAAAGATTTTTTATTTGAACTCGCAAACGCTTTGGCCAGACCTCACCTCGAAAAACAACTTGCACTGCGGGGGCAGCACAAGACTTTAAGGCTCCTGATAACAGAGATTTTGGGTAAAGATGATTCCAATGGCACCGTGGAACCACCAGCGTTATTGGGTAAATATACCAGGTGTTCGTTTTCAGAAAGGATCAGAGATAAAAAAAACGAAAACCGTATATGCGTTTCGAGCATGCAGCCAATGTGCAATGACCATCGCTCTCACCATTGCCGCTTTTGTTGAAGGCTGCCAAAATGCAACTAACCAACATTTTCACCTGATTTTTTTGCTAAATGTGATGAATATCTTTAAATTTTATATTTTATATCACAATTTTTTCTAAGTTCAAAGAAAAATATTTCTCGTCAATTTTTCCAAGTCAAATTTTAGAATTTTTCGGATATGGTTACTTTGTATATTTTGAATAAAAAGCGTTTATTTCCCGTGTTATTTGTGTGTTTGATAAGTTTCACCTTTTTCTGTATCCCCATCTAATGCTGGCTATACCATTTTAATAACGATTCTGGCAAAATAAATAAAATACCTGAATTTTAGAACTTTGGGGGGTCAAACACCCCACAGTGCACGATTGTGATACATAAACTACTGTGCCATTATAGGGATATCAGGATCTTATCAGTGTTTATTCCAAGTGCTTCCAGTCCGCCCCTTGAATATTTCAATTTTATTCCAATCCTACTTCTTCGTGATTGTTTTATAGGTTGTCGATATGCCAAGCCGCCGTATTAGGACAAAACTTGGTGCCCGACCTTACAGGAAATACGCCCCAGATAAGTTGTTAGCTGAGGCTGTGGCGGCTATAAATGGTGAATTGAGCAGCCTCTGAGCTGCTGCCCATTTTAATATTCCCCGCTGGACGTTGGATAATAAGGTAAGATCAAAACATGATAAAAATCCAGGCCGCCAGACAGTCCTCTCTTACGCCGAGGAGGACGAAATTGTCAAGCAAGTGCTCGTTTGCGCTGATTGGGGGATGCCACTCGAAGCCCTTGATTTGCGAGTCATAGTAAAGAATCATCTTGACAGAATGGGCAGACGCGCCGCTGCATTTAAGGAAAATTTACCAGGGCCGGATTGGTACAGTTCATTTATCAAAAGGCACAAGCAGCGTCTATCTTCTCGCAGGTACCAGGAAATTTCGAGGGCTCGTGCCGGAGTCGGCATCCCGCAACTGAAGGCGTGCGTATTTCGGTCATCTGAAAGAGTCAGTGGAAGGAATCCCTCCAAACCATATTCTCAATTACGATGAAACCAACTTCACTGACGAACCAGGGATCAAAAATATGATTGGTGTAAATACCCTGAAAGAATTATAAACTCGAGCAAGGCCAGTGTTTCTATCACGTTCGCGGGTACGGCAGCTGGCGATCTGCTTCCTCCATTCGTCGTTTATCGTTCGAAGCACCTGTGGGACACATGGATTTCTGGAAGGCCACGCGGGAACAAGTACGGAAACACGCCTAGTAGGTGGTTTGATGCCTTGCATTTTGAAAAATGGTTTTTTCAGGTTGTCATTCCGTGGGCAAAGAAACTATCGGGCCCCAAGTGCTTAATTGGTGACAACCTCAGTAGTGATATCAACCTGAGTGTGATCAAGGAGTGCAAAGCTAATGACATTCGGTTTGTGTTCTTGCCACCATCGTCAACGCATTTGTGCCAACCGCTAGACGTTTCGGTGTTTGCTCCCTGCAAAAAGAAATGGAGGCCCAACCTTGAAAACTTCAAGATGAGAACATCATCAAAAACGCTGGAAAAGAGCGCTTTTCCCTCACTCTTAACGAAACTCCTCAAATCTTTGGATGAAGGAGACTGTACGAGGTCTAATCTGATTTCTGGCTACAAAAAATGCGGCATTGTTCCCTTCAATCCAGAAGAAGTTTATTCCAGGATTCTAGATGCGAACAGCGTTGACGATACACCTAAAAGAGTCAGCGATTTCCTCCTTAGTTATCTACAAGCGTGTCGTCGGACTCGAAGCCAGAGCCCGCAGAAAAAAACGAAGGACGAGAATTGTTGTCGAATCAGGACAAGCAGTCGATGAGTCACACCTTTGGAGAAAGCCAAAGCTGGTATTGCCCACCCCAGCACGTCAGGTGTTGGGAAAAAAAAACCAAGATGTTCGCAAGAAGAGGAAGAACCCTAAAGGAAGTCTCCGCCCTGACAGCAGCGATGAATCTGAAGTTGCTTTTTCGTTGTATGATTCATCCGAATCAGAACCAGAGATCAATGCTGAACCGACTGAAGATGGACCAGTCACTCTTGCTGTCTGCGCTATTTCTGAAGAGGGCCAAGACTCGTACACTGGTGATACAGAAGAATTGACTGAAGACAGCTTGGGCCAAGTGGATCATCAGTCGGAAGTAGTGAGGCTTCAAAAAGAAAAGTCCAAAAGCGAGTCTTTTCTGGGCAAGAAAAGTGTGAAGCACTTCGTTGGGAAGATCACTCGGTTCTATGAAGATGGGGATTTTGAGGTGTCATACCTTCGCACAACCGACAAAGGAAACAGTTTCCACTTTCCAGTTGTGCCAGACGAAGCATCAATAAACATCAGCGACTTCGTTTACGTTGTTGAGCCTCCTTACACCAAAAATCGAGGCAAAATCACCCAGGCCAAAATGTATTTTATTTTATTTTATTTATTTATTTTTTTTCTACAGATAAGACTGAATGTTTACATTTTTTAAAATATTTTTAAAAGTTACCACCAATTGAAAACAAAGTTAATAAGAGTTACCAAACTAGTTACCAAGAAATAAAAATTGCTTTCAAGTAAAAAAAATATGTTTATTGACACAGATGATGGAGAGATATCATCAGTCCATGAAAACTTCAATTCGAAAGATCCAGATGAAAACGAAATCGATAAAAAATTGTATTTAAAGCATCTATGGTTTTTATTTTGTCATGTTCGAAAATCCAAACAATTTGAAAAACCGAAATACCTGTGGTCCCAATTAGTTCGGATTATTGACGTCCTACTGTATTTCATTTCTGTAACTTCAATATTGCCAGAAATACAGATGTTTGAAACTAGGGCATTCTTTTATGAACACCCTGTTTATATCTTTGTTTAGATCTCAATCCAGATTGTGTGACCAAGATGGAGCCAGTTGACGCAGGCAAGGAGACTGAGGCTGATCCTCTTTCAGCTTTTAAAAAGTCGAAAGTTAACAGCATTCCTGAAGGAATAGTCAGAATGGCGTAGTATGACACGAAGTCTGATCAAAAAGTTCCAGGACTTTTTGAATTGCGCGCCTTCACGTTAACGGAGAGGGTTGCTTTGGAGCTCAAGTTTTAGCGTGAACCTTCCCAAATAACCTCCTTTTTGTTTTATTGCTCTAACCTTCTCCAGTCCGATTTTAAAGCTGTTTTTGTGAACCTCTTTTGTTGTGTTCTGCATTTTTCGAGTTTGCTGTAATGGAGGCTAAGGAAGAGCAGCCCGCACGCTTGCGTGAAATTTTGTGTGCAATTGGACAAATCATTTGTCAGGAGCTGTTGGAAATAATGGAAACTTCATGATAACCATCATCACATATGACGAGGCATGGCTTTATGGCTACGACGTGGAAACCAAGATTCAATCATCTCAGTGGAAGTCGAAAACCTCTCCACGACCCAAAAAAGCTCGCCAGCTGAGATCGAGTGTCAAAGTCATGCTCACTGTTTTCTTTGATGCAAAGGGCGTTGTTTACCACGGATTCCTCCCACAAGGTGAAACAATTAATCGTTTTCGTTACCTTCAAAGATTCGGATGAAGAGGCCAGAATTGTTGGCAACAGGAGAGTGGGTTTTCCACCAAGGCAACGCGCCCTGTCACACCGCGCTCTTCATTCGCGAATTTCTCGCCAAAAACTCCATGACAACCCTTTCCCCAGCTTTTTATAGTATGAAAAATAACATCTTGACACACAAAAAATGTCAATTTTAATGTTAGAGTGCCTACTACTGGGGGGTTTACCCTAAATCTGCAACAGTCAAAAAGATTTAGGACAACCGGTAGGGCGGTCTGTGGAAATTATTCTCCTTTTATTGCCGAGTGACACCTCATTTTAAAGATTTCTAGTTCTGAACACTATGGTAAAGTCACAATAGCAATGTCTTATCCCGTTATCTGAGTGGTGATGAAGCGCAGTTTTTTTATTCATTTATTTTTTAATCATGATAGGTACCTATTTATTTTGTTGCCCAAAACTTAGTATCAGGCACCTCAAAAACGCTCTCCAAGTTCCATTTGGATATCTGCGAAATTGTGGAAAAAAGTGTGAGGAGGGGATTGTTTTGTGTTTCTAAACAACAGATTCAAGTTTTCTTTCAATTTATCGATATTGTCTTAATTCAACTGGGATGTGTTTTCCAGGAACAATTAGCGATAGTTATTCGTAATATTAATCACCCGAATACTTTTGGGTATGATACAATTTTGTTGATGCATTAAATTGATGAAAATGTAATTCTTATGTAATGTCTTAGTAAATGGGCTTCAAATTCATCCCTTTTGTTAAAATTGGAGCCTGAAGGAAAGTCAAACGAACAATTTCATATCTCAAACTTGGACGGGGGTTCAGTGAAAATCCTTGGTCTAGAATGAGTCCCTGGAACGGATCATTTTAGTTCCTCGATCGAATTACCCAAAGAAGTCAAGCACACCAAGTGAGCAATTCTATCTGTTGTTTCAAAAATATACGACCCTCCAGGGTTCCTCACCCCAACGATCATCACCATGAAAATGTTTATCCAGGATTTATGGAGAGCTGTGGGACAAATTGCTAATAGAGCTTCCGAAATTGTCGTAGATTTGCACTCCAAAGTGATATGATACGCTCTCAGCTGATTTCCCGCCATATTAATATTGAGTACTTCATGGAAGGAGGTGGACTAAGCAGCCCGGCATTACCATACATCCTACTGATCCACGGCACAGGAAGATGCTACAACCTTAATGTAACTGCTGCTAAATTTACCCATGTGTATGCTACTCTTGAAATGATTGCTCCTAATCTGCCAGAAGGAAACTTTGACAATCAGGATAATGCCCGTGCCATAAATATTTACTGACTCAATTGTAGCCTACATTGTGAGGAATGGCTTTCAATCAACTTTAGCCAGGACAATGATAAAAGGCAATGAAACCGACATACAATTGGCCTCTCTCACGGGTGCAGAAGCCAATGCACTAAGAGCTGGCATTGATGCACTAGCCCGACAAAATCCACTAGCAGTGAAGATGGCTTTGGCAGCAGCAAATGCGGGTGAAGAAATTGACAATCAAATAGTGGCTAATCTGTTGTGCTAGTTTCTTACATGGCTCTTCAATAATAGGAAGACCAGTTTGGGATCCAGCATCGGAGCTAACCTCCTCGTGGGAACATCTGCCTAAGAAGCAGATACAGTTGTTAGTTCCGCCGCTAGAGTGCTCCATTGTCAAGCTGATGCTTCCAGGGTCCCCATGTGCTTCAGTCGACATCATCTCTTTGGTGTGAGAGGGCCCTACCTACTCCCGGAATCGCTGAGTCCAGGTAACCGCCATTTTCCTAAACAATAGTCTGCCTCACAGGCAGATGTTCCGTCTATTATACGATCTGGGCCCCGTTGTACAACGGACTAGTAAAATTAGTAAATTTTACAAGTCTACAAGTCCTAATATTATTAGTACTAATAGTTGGTGTTGCACAATGATTCACTAGTCACTAATACTATTAGTGGAATTTTACAAGTTTACAAGTCGAAAGTATTAGTCGGCTGTCCGCCACAGTGTGGCAAGGACAGAAAAACAGTTGAGGTTTCTTCAACGTAAGGTTAGATATCCACTTCGCTTGTTTACGTTTTCGTTACCTTTGTTGTGCGAGTTCTCAAATCATTGAATCTATCTGATAGTTTCTACTTTTCCTCTTACTCCTCGCTTTTTAAGTTGTAGCGTAATCATGCCGTGTAAACGCATCGAAAAGAGAAGGTTAAAAGTCTGCGTCCTTAACAAAATAAAATCAATGAAAGCGCTATTGTTTGGAGCATTCTCCACCCAAATTACGAAAATTGACAAGAACAAAGCCTGGCAGGAAGTTTATGATTACGCAGCCTCAATCCTTGCAGTTTTCTCTTGGAAAGGACGGCTGTTATATGAGAGATGTATGGTGGCCAAACGCGAGGAAGTTGACTGTGGTAAGTGCCTTCATTTTCATAAATATTTTCTTTTCTAATCGTAGAATGAAGAAAATTGAGAAATGAAGCCTGTTTTCTCAACTCTTTCTAGCATGTCATTACCAACTTCTACTGATTGATGTTTACTAGAAAAATCATTTTACCTACTACCGCCTTCTAGTTGATTTATTCATTATTACCAAATAATATTTACTTACCTACCTACGATTTCCAAGTCAAGAGATTTTGTCGAGATTTCGGGTAAATACATAATTTCCTAGATTAACTATCTTGTTTCTCTTTTCTGCGAATTTTCGAAGAAAATGTAGCTATTGTTCTCGGTCTAACGTTTTTAAGATGAAAATTCTCAAAAAATTGTTGCTGCAAATCCGTTTCAAAGCCGGAATACCCGGCCGACACACCCGGCGTTTCACGGCCGGCCGGCCGTTTGCCGTTTCCGATATATATATATATATATATATATATACCAAATATATAATATACATATTATGTAATATACATATTATGTATATATGATATGATATCTTTAATATAATTAATATATTATATAACCTATATTATAAAAAAAAATTTTTTGTGGACTGGGAAAGCTATGAAAAATGAAAACCTCTCCAAAAACTAAAAATGTCAATGAGGGGGTTTTTCCCCTGCACCCTTCATATGTATATATAATGTAATATATTTATTATAATATAGGTAATATATTATAATAAATATCATTATAATTACTATGTATTTATTTATGTATCTATAATAGAGAAAAAGTTGTGTTAAGTAGTAGTTCAAGATCTTAAATTTTGCCTCCCAAAATAATTGCCTTGTGTGTTATCTTATTAGGTACTGTTTGACTTACTCCTGCATATTTTTTATGTTCAAGTTCAAAGCTCATGTTCCTCCTTGCATTTTTGTTTTGGTAGGAGAAGATCGACAATTCGAAGAGAACTGGGACAGGGGGGATTCCTGAAGGCCAATTCACTGAAGTCGATGACATGGTTCGAGACATAATTGGTCAGGATTCCCCTTGTGTCACAGGACTCACTGCAGTCACTGAGTCGACGGAAGCAAGTCAACAGTTTTCGGAAATTGTCAACCAAATGACCAGCCCGGCAGATGTCATTTGTGTGGAAGAAGGGGCAAGCAGCATCTTGACGGATTTTGAAGCTACTCCTACACGTTCAAGGAAGAGGAACCGTTCTAGGAAGAGGACTCAATCTAGGAAGAGGACCGATTCAGCAGACGACAAGCAATCACTTGAAAACTCAAAGCTCAACTTACAACTCGATTTAATTAAGTTGCAAATTTACAAGACGAAATTAGAGGCAAGAAAATTGGAGCTTGATCTTGGCCTCAGCGATAGTAACTTCACGGAAGATATCCCAATCGAGACTATCTTCGTTGAAACAGTGAATGAATGAGAATACATTATAATAATATAATGTATAACAATAATGTATAATGTAGTAATATAACTTACTAATAGTGTGACGATTATTTTCAGAAGAGACATAATTTGTAGATAGAATGCTCTAATTTGTGAATAATAGGTCGTTACACTATTAGTAAATTCTAATATAATCATTTTTTCTTATTCATTAGAGGTCTATAATTTATGTTAAGTGTTTCTAATTTCATTTTCTAGTTTTCATATTGCAAGTGTTTTATATTTCACCTCCTAAATGTTAGTGTTTTAATTTTTTTATTCATATTCGTACAGTCTTTATTTATTTATTTACTTTTTTTTTTGTACAGTTTGAATTTTTTATTTATATTTGTACAGTATTTTTATCCCTATTTTTTTCTTTTTGAATTTGTATTCATGTCAATATTTGAATTCAGTACTAATACGAATTCGTACAGTCTTGTTATTATTATTATTTTATTTATTTATTTTATTTTATTTTATTTTTTTATTATTATTATTATTATTTTTTTTTTTTTTTTTTTTTGGTACAGTTTGAATTTGATATTTATACATCTTTCACAGTCTTTTGATTTGTATTTTTTTGTACAGCTTGAATTTTGCATTTATATTTGTAGTCTTTTTAACCCATTTCTATGTTGTATAAATTGTATAGAACGGTAAATAAAGCATGGGATAAATGTTCAAAGTTTGTTTCATTTCTGAATAGTTTTTTTTTCCATTTTCTTTTTATATTCGTACCGTCTTTTTATTTATTGTATATATACTTTTCCTACATTTTGAGTTTTTTCATTTATATTTGTACAGTCATTTTATCCCATTTTTTTTTTTTTTTTCTTTTTACAGTTTGAATTTTTATTTATATTAATTTTGAATTCAGTACTAATACAAATGCGTACAGTCTGTTTATTATTATTATTATTATTTTATTGTTATTATTTATTTTATTTTATTTATTTATTTTTTTATTTTTTGTACAGTTTGAATTGTTTATTTGCAGTCTTTTTATTTTTGTGTACTGAGTTTTTCATTTATATTTGTACAGACTTTTTATCCCATTTCTATGTTGGGTATAAATTGTATAGAAAGGAAAATGAAGCATAGGATGAATGATGAAGGTTTGCATTTATTTTTGAATATATTTTTCTCTTTGAAATTTTTGTACAGTTCAAGTTATTTATTTATTTATTTATTTATTTTTTTTTTTTTTTTTTTTTTTTTTTTTTTTTTTTTTTTTTTTTTTGTTTGTTAATTATACAAAGCTTCCAGAGATAAAATATTTTCATTTAACCTTGAGCCATTTGTTGTATTATGGATATCTGCCTTGCTCTAGCTGTTACATTTTCTTCTTCCTCCGGGGGATCTTGCTGGGGACCATCATCGCTCAGTTGATTATATTGGGTCAATTCCACATAGTTTTCATGTTCTCTAGCAACATTACACAATGCAGCAGTACATTTGACTATGTTCGCCGCGAATATGGGGTTCACCCTTAGATGGTTTAAACATGGGAACTTCTCCTTTAAAATGCCAAGTCCACACTCAACTATTCTTCTCGTACTTTTGTGTCGGACATTGTAAATTCTCTCAGACTCATCTCGAGGATCATTTCGAAGGGGTGGCATTAGCCATGTTTTAAGTCCGTAGGCTGAATCTCCAAGTAAAACGTAATTATTAAACATTCCTCCTTCCATTTGGCCATAAAGGCGACTATTTCGGAGCACACGGCTGTCATGAACACTGCCAGGCCATTTCGTATTATTTACAAAAACTGGCCACGAGACCCGCAAACAAACATGCAGTTTAAAGAATGGTTACCGTGTCGATCAACGAACGCAGCTTCATGACGTTTTGGAGAATCTATGTTGATCAGCGAACCGTCAACCGCTCCAATTACTAGAGGGAAACGAGCGATTTGATAGAAGTTGGCAGCCTCTTGTTCAATATCATGTGGCCATGTTACAACACGGGGAAACACTCGAACGCAGACTGCAGCCACAAATCGTTTAACAACTCTGTGTACTGTGGATTTGTGCACTCCGTGTATATCAGACATGACATGGTATTGTCCACCACTTCCTAACCAGTGTAGAGCGATAAGTACCTGCTGATTTACACTCAGAGCACCACTGTTTCTTGTTTGGTGAGCGAGAGTAGACCCTAGCTCCATTACGAGCCATTCAACGTTGCTAGCTGACATTCTAAACCTCTCGTTGAATTCAAGATCACTGGGAAAAGTAAAGTTTACTCTCGGTCTGTAAATTTTACGACGACGGTATTGAGAAAGTGGAATTTCATCTTCAAAAACACCAAAGTCAAACAGAATATCGTCCAACATGTTGAATAAATAACTCGGAATAACATTCTTTCACTAGAAAAAATACACTTGTAAACATTTTACCAGTCACCTTACTCTTGTAGGAAAATTAGTAGCGTCCACTAATATTTTCCTCCACGCTAATATTTTGTAGATGATTGTGCAACAGTTACTAATAGTACTAGTGTAAAAACACTAATATATTAGTCGTCTCCACTAATACTATTAGTGCTTGTAGATTTTGGTTATGCAACACAAATTACAAATTATTAGTTCGCTTACTAATAGTATTACGACGCTTAAAGTGCAACATGTCGTATCTAATTTATTTCAACTTTTCAGGAGAGGCAAAAAACTGTTTTTCAGTCTTAAAAGTGCACCAATCTTGCAATTAGCACTTGGATAAAACTTAAATCAATGTTATGGAACAGTTTATAACAGAAAATACAATGAAAACATTAACATTGAAAAAATTGCTGAGATAGGACATGTTGGCCTAAAGTTCTCCTTGATACGTCATGTTGTCGGGGTTATTGGAAGGGGTAATTACAATGGAACAAAATTTGTCAGGACAATAATTAATGAAAAATGATTATTATTTATGTTTATCGATTCATTGATTGATAGGAACCGTAAATCATCTATGGAAGTTGAAAAGTTATTAGGTACTTCTCACTCAAACTTATTTTCTTACCATGGAGTTGAAGATAATGGGAAGTATTAATAATTATTCAATCATAAACAGGTACTCATTTCAATAGAAAAAAAAGTTTTATTTAACAAACGAGAACCACGTAGAAAGTAGAAGAGACTGGGTAACAAACTGTATACATTATCACGACCAGTCTTCAAGTTGTCTTTAAAATCAGTCTTTTAACACCAACGAACAGATAGGTTGACTTGGGCAATTAAAAAAAAGTCACAGCCCTTCAAGTTATCAGTAACTACCTAGTAAAAAAAAAACATCGTAGAAAAAGTTTGACTTGGTACCTTCAAATAAAAGTAGTAGGAAAGGTTGTAATAAAATCACAAACACCCTATGGGGGTGTTAAGTAGAAAATGTATGACTTAGTACCTAAAAATAAAAGCAGTAAGAATGGTTTCAATAAAATCACTAACTTTATAGCGTCTTAACTTAACTAATAGAAATAAGTCACAGCTCCTACCTATAGGTATCACAAAATTAAACTGAACATTCATCCCACGCAGGACTTCCCACGCTCTCTGTCCCTTTTGGCCTGTTCTCTTGCTGTAATAATCCTGCTACGTCTTCTTGTCAAAGGAGTCTGTTCATGATCTTCTGATGGCATCATGGTTGTCTCTCTGGAAACAATACTAGCTTCTTCCTTTTGATTAAGGGGGTCATTGCCATAGATTATGGAAACCTCATTATCACTACTACTTGGTATGAAGTTTGGATCTTGATGATTATCGTCATCAGTATCATCCGTGTCTGAATCATGTAAAGCAACACCAAGTGTATGAGAGGATGCAGTCATAGGTTTAGTTCCAAGTGACGTTGAAGTTGATGCCACCCCTGCTTCATTGGCATCAGAGATGTACGCTAGGGTTGAAATTTCAAAAGAAGAATTATTCTCTTCAGGCAGACCATCATCAACCATGCTGGACACTGGCAAAATTATGACATTATTAGTTTCTTCTGGTGTGTTAGTCACTGCCAGTGGCACCTCCTGCGAGATTTCAATAGTTTGAATGGTAACAGGGAAGACCACACCTGCGAGAGGAGGAACTTGGCTATTTTCTGAGGCACAGAGAGCATCAACATCACTCGCAGCTTCATGCATTATGTCAGTGGATCCCAAGGTGTTGGTAATATCATAAATTATACGAATGGCTAAGTAACAATCGTCATAGCCCCTCAAAATTCCGTATTTTTCAGCAGCACCTATGAGATCCTCCAGAGGCACTAGAGAATAGTCATCACTGCTGGTTTCTAACAGCTCACTCATCTCTTGCGACTCTTGATTATTCATTGTACTGAAACATGCTAAATAAAGGCTAGTGAGACTCAGTTTTATACTCGTACAAGTAGGCAGGTAAGTCAATGGTGATGTACCCACTTCTTGGCTCACTAGCCAACGGAATCATTCCATGACATACAGAGAAATAATGATTCGGTAGGTAGGTAGCTAAGTAATTAGTCACAAGCAAAGCATATTAAAACACTGCATTGCACAGATTAGGAATCTGACTCTCTTGTTTCAACTAATTTATCATGGATAACTGAAAAAATTCCCCTCAAATTGCCCGAAAAACAAGAATAATATTCCTGAACAACATATCGTAACTCAAAGTAGACAGCTCACAACATATCGTAACAAGACCTTCACTTTTTTGAACAGAATAGCGTTTCCCTATTCTGATTTTCAAACAAGTTCTTTCATTCTTCGTGTTGGTACAAATCTGATAGTGCTTAGAAACCTAAAATAAGTTACATTTAGTACGAATAGTATTGGGTAATTACCTGGTAACTTGGTGCACCTCGCGACGGAGTCAGCTTGAGGTAAAACTGATCAGCATGGAATTAGATACGACATGTTGATTAGGACTTCTTGATACGATAAGTTCACATAAGGTTCGATATAAGCGCTAGCATCGATTCTATCACTAAACCAGCTGTTCCATTCGATTCCCCGCGTCTTTTTTACTCTAGTGACGTGCATAACTCAAAACGGCCAAAAACTGAGATACGACATGTTGCACTTTAAGCGTCGATTAGTTACAAGTCCGTTGTGCAACGGGCCCCTGATCTATGCCTCTCAGGGAGATCTTCCCACTAATTTATGTTACGGTATCTGCCTCTGAGGCAGATGTTCCTCAAAACAGTGTTGGTCATTGTTTTATTTATATTATTTCTTTTCACCTCAGTTCTTATCTGTATAGATCTTGACAAGGAGTTCATCACATAGAGTTGTGGATCTCTTTCTTGTTACAAGGTTTTTTACCGTTAGATTATCAATTTTTTTTTTAAATAATTCTTTTTCATTATTTTAGGAAGATGTCTAAAAAAACTCCATCAAATATTTCACCACGAACACGAAGAATTATGGAGCTTGCTGCATTGCAAAACCAATCCGACACTGACAGTGAGATTGACTCCGATGAGTCCTACATTCCCGACGATTTTGATATAGATTCAGATTCTGAACAAGATTCTGATTCAGAAATTGATTTAGACGACGTTCCTGAAGATTCAAATCATTTACTTATGCCGACTCCTCAGGACTCTGCACACAGCTACAACTTGCCCTCAAGTGACCATCCTACTGAAGGGCCAACCACTCCCTTGGAAGATTGTACCTCGCCTGAAGAGATCCTCACAACTTTCTTTAGACGTAGGAACTGTCTTGAATGGATTTCTAAACCTGTGAGCACTGCCACTCAGCCAACTCGGCGCAATATCATAATTGTTAGATTGTCAAAACCAGATGGGCCTGCCCGCACCATTGGAAATTCACCTTCTCCAGAAATAATATGGCGACTGCTATTTACAGAAAATATGATCGATGATATCATGAAACATACAAACAGGAAACTTGGTATGATGAGGGAGAAAATAAAGAAGCAAAGTGACACTCGTTATAAGGACACAGACAGCAAAGAAATATGTGGATTGATTGGGTTACTGCTTCTCTGTTCAATCTCCAAATCCTCTAGAGAGTCCTTACGTTATTTATTCTCAACGAGCATAACAGGAAGGCCAATTTTTAGAGCAATAATGACCGAAACAAGATGCTGTATCTTGCTCAGGGCACTGCGATTTGATGATATAACAACTCGACAGTTGAGAGAAGAATCCAACCCTGCAGCTGCAATTTCAGAGCTTTTCAATCAGTTCATTGGTAACTGTCAAAAACATTATGCCATGGGTGCCCACACGTGCATTGATGAAACTCTCGTTCCTTTCAGAGGTCGCGTTCGGTTCCTTGTTTATATGCCCAAAAAACCGACTAAGTATGGCGTAAAAGTGCTCTGTCTCACTGACGCTCACAATTCATACCTATACAACGCATACATATATACAGGAAAAGGAAGTTATGGTGCTACACTTGATCCAAACGAGCTAAAACTTCAAATTCCCACCCAGTCCGTGGTTCGTCTGACGAAGTGCCTGTATAAAACAAATCGCAACGTCACCTGTGACAATTGGTTCTGTTCCATTGAAGCAGGCCGTGAATTATTAAAAAATGGACTTACGATGGTGGGAACCATGAGAGCCAATAAGCCTCAGATACCTCCTGAATTTCTTCCCCATAAGAATCGGGAAATCGGCTCTAGTCTTTATGGGTTCACAAATGAGTTCACCATGGTTTCATTTGTACCAAAAAAGTCGAAAGCAGTAGTTTTACTTTCTACTATGCACCACACAAAATGCACGGACGCGATGAACGGTAAACCAGAGATTATATCATTTTATAATGCAACTAAATCTGGGGTGGACACTCTAGATATGAAGTGCTCCAACTACTCCACGAACAGAAAAACTTGTCGGTGGCCACTTGCATTGTTTTATCACATATTGGCGGTGAGTGGCTGTAATGCATTTACCTTGTATAACATGTATGAAAAAGCTCCAAAGTTATCGAGGTTTGACTTTGTGAAGAATCTAGGACTTTCTTTAGCCACACCTTTGATGAGATCAAGGCTGGCAACCCCCAACCTCCCAGCACCACTAAAAAACTTATCCAAGAAACTCTGGGAGAAGAGGGATCCGAGCAAGGATCATCATCTGTGATACGAAGTGATAGATTGGAGAAACGCAAAGCTTGCAGGTACTGCCCTTACCAGAATAAGAGGGCAACCAACTACAAATGCATTCAATGTGAAACACCCACATGTCTGGAGTGTTCTCTGAAGATTTGTAAAGCATGCGTGAAATGAGAGGAGAATACAAAGTCAAACCCCGATAACTTTGGAGCTTTTTTGCTAAGTACCTATATTATGAATAGGTAAATTGATGTAAAAT
The DNA here is from genome assembly GCA_030762985.1 of Adelphocoris suturalis. Classification (NCBI taxonomy): domain Eukaryota; kingdom Metazoa; phylum Arthropoda; class Insecta; order Hemiptera; family Miridae; genus Adelphocoris; species Adelphocoris suturalis. Next base: position 47,565,567 of record CM061042.1, on the reverse strand, counting down.
GTTCTAGACTGAGGGAATCAAGGCTGACTAATGACTAAATTGTGATCTTTCAGTTAAAAAAAAACTTTGAAGAGAATTTGTTGGAAATTTTAATAATATACTTCTTTCTAATTAATATACATGTTATTTAATATAATTTATGGAATCCCACTTTTTCAATCACTTTCAAGACGGTTTTTTGATGTAACTGCCTCACAAGCAGATATTCCCACTAAGAGAGAAAAAAAAAAAACACATGTTCCCACGAGGAGGCTAATTTGTATACACTAGCGTACATCGGTCTGGGAAAACGAGGAACTGTTTCAGTCGGAAAGCTACATAGAATCAAAGATGATATCATGACTGAATTCCACCACATCGTTGATTTGTCTGTTGAACAAATCAATGCTTTCTAAGCAAATATGCAGGGAGCCATCACACAGGAAAATGCACAAAACATCATGCAAGGTTTGTCCCAAGATATAATAGCCTTCAGTTTACGATTAAGGCTCACTGTGGACCAAGCAGTGAAGGGTGGAATGACCAGTTACTGGGCAATCATGGAAGGTTTTCGGAATCATCCTAATTTCCCATGGCCAGAGGCACGACGATTCATCGGTCAAAACTTTCAAAGATTTGAAGACGCTTGTGGATTTAGGAGAGGCTGCAGCACCCAGGTACAAATGATTGGCATGGTTGGCTATGCACTTGCTTGTTGAGGAAAACGGAGCAGAATATGGCTCATTGAGCAATTATGCTACCTACAACCGAGCACTAGAGGCCAAAGCACACTTACAAGGACTGATCAATCGCTACAATCCAGAAATACCTCCTGTGGACGAGGCTCATGTCATGTGCATCCGCTCCTAGCATCTAATACTTCAGCAACTATGGTACCCAAAATCACTTGATCACTCTGAACCCACCCCCTCACCACCCTCCATTCCATTCATATGGAAGGGGTGTGGGTGGCTGGGCCCATAGTGTCCGAGGCCTCCAACGTGGGGGTCAGCGGGTCCGAGGCCACCAACGAGATGAGTTGACGAGAGTTTTCCAAAACGGAGAGTGGAGTTGGAGAAGAAAAACCTCCACTCTCAATGATGTCAGAAGAGAAATAGAAACTGATATGTATAAGCCAGGTATATAGTTGTGTAGCATTTTATCATTGAACATTATTACGTTTGTGCAAAAATTGTGTGTTTATTGCCTGTTGATGTTCATTATGGCAGCCATGTAGATTCAATAAATACAATGTTCAAACATTTACCTGCTAGTATAATATAACATCAGTGCTAGGACGTATGATTTTCATTTCACTTTCTTCTTTTCATTATTTTCATTATTATATATTATTATATATTCCATATTATTTATAGGGTAGAGCCCCAGTAGTATGCATTTCACCAGTAGTAGGCAGTTGTGACTTGACTGGAAGAAATTATTGGAAGTGCTCTCATTGTGTATATTTTACCGTTTAAAAAAGATAATTCCCCCTCCTCAGCCTTCAATGACGAGGTATACTTCTTACCGAAACGACAGGATGGGTCCCCCTATCAGATATGACGATTTTAACTCATAAAAAAGCTCTGACGAGGCCCTATGGGCGAAAGCGCTTAGCTATTAAACTATACTAAAAAGAAAAGCTACTTATTCTCTCCCTCCGAAACCCAACGGTGAAAACCTCAAGCCTACCAACACTAAATATAACAAGAAAAATGGGACCAAAAAGCTCCCTCACCACTGAAGAAGAGGGAATTCTTGTCTCTTGGATAAAATCCTTGGCTAGTCAAGGGTTTCCTGCCACTACTGCCCAGCTCATAGAAAGTGTTGAACACCTAATAAAAAATCTAGGTAGGGAAAATCCTTTCACTAATGACAAACCCGGCAAAAAATGGCTGATTTTATTGTTGAAAATAAACCCATCTATTTCAAGTAGAGTCGCCGAAAACTTGACAATAAGCAGAAAGTCTGTAACTAAACAATACGTTACAAAATAGTTTCAAGAGGTTGAAACCTTCTTGAAAGAAAACTAATTTTTTGAAATATTAAGTGGTGATGCTAGCAGGGTATTCAATGGAGATGAATCCGCTTTTTTCTCCACCCTAAAGGGCACAGGGTCCTATCTCCGAAAGGTCCAAAATCCGTTTACATGACTGTCAATTCAGACGATAAGGAATGTTCAACGGTTCTTGTCACTGTGAGTGCTTCTGGTTTGTTAGCTCCTCCGATGGTTGTACTTAAATATGAATGTATACCATTCGGTATTATTGACAGTGTACCATCTGGATGGGGATTGGGTAAAACAGACAGTGGCTGGATGACCAGAGCTACATTCTTTGAGTATATAACCAATATGGGTGATTCTCAGAAAAAAGTCAAAAATCGTGTCCCTCACACTTTACATTCAAAGTAAGAGCGTCAAGTATATTTTTTCTTTTCTACTGAATCGACCTAGCTCCTGCCTACAACGACCAACAGAAAAAGGATGAATTTTTATGGGAACAGTTTTTTTTTTTTTTTTTTTTTGTTCATTCAAACATCCGAATTCTCATTACCACCACCTATCCCTATTCACGTTTTCCGTGTTAAACACGCATTTTTATAATAGTAACTCTAACTCTAGAGTAAAATGGCTTCCATCAGCCAAAGTAGGAACGTATACCATTCAGAATCAATCAATACCAATTTTTTTCAGCATACTGGTGTTTCTAGAATTCTATTTGAACTTTGTCCCTAACTTTTTTTTTTCAATACCGCCACATTATCAATAATTGTTTTCCCTGTAAGTGGCTAAAAGGTATTTTCGAGAGTTTTGGTTCTTCCTGTGTACGTGAAAATACTGAAATACCAACTGCGCATGCGCGAATCTTTACATCAACGTGTAGACATGGAAGAAGAGAGAAGGAAGGTTCACTCCATAGGAAATAATGTTCAGGCTTTTTAGACCCCTGACGCGAGCGCTGTCCCTTCGAAGCATACAAAACTAATGTAGTATTGTCAACTTTCCATAGAGTGCGTGGTTCTTTGTCTCCTGATTACCGTTGCTGTTGGTATCCCCTATCCGCCATTTTGCTTTGTTCTGCTTCAGAGTTATTTTTCATTCTCAGCGATTCTGCCTTTTTAAAGCTTTTTTTACTTACCTAGTTATATTTCATTAGTGTTTATTGAATAAGTTATTATTATTATGTTAGCCATTAAGTATATTAGTTATCCAACCGCTTAGATATGTAGGTAGTCGTCATCATCCTTGCCGAAAGGCAAGAAACGCCTCCACGAAAGTGCAGTTTAATCTGGTGCAGCAAGTCTGCTAGCAAAGCTAACCAGATTTCCTTACATCGACCCCCTCCTGACGAAGAAAGGTAAGTTGCTTTCCTTTTAAATCGATTATGAGTACTTAGGTGTCTAATTAAAAGGAGAACGAACACGGTACATACCGAATCATTCAGCAACCCCTTGTTGGTAGATAGGTTAAATATCTACATAATATCAAATTATTTATCTGGATTCGCAAAAGGGGATTCACTCTTCTAACTTATAAGCAAATATTCTTGGGTAGGTACTTTGCTGTATTCCAAGAAATGGAAGGCGTTTTCTCCCGGGGGTTCACACCTCGGTGCCACAAAGTTGGAATCGCAAAAAGCATTAGGGTGAACTCGGGCAAGTGCGCTCTTCAGGCAAGTGCGCTCTTCTCTTATTTCTCCGTTTAGGCCACTCCAATAATTATATTCAAATTATTGATAGCTAGAACAGGTGTTCCGGAACAGCTGCCAAAATTTAGAGCTCTTTGGCAGCTGTTGCTGGCAGAATTAAAGCTCATTGAAAAGGAGGTTTCCGAACAACTCAGAATCACAGTTCAAGGTATGGATCAAAACTTGTAATTTTCAACACATCTTTTCATATTCCTCGAATTTTTTTTGGCCTGTAGGCTACTCTAGATGTTTACGCATTTAATACGCTTTAGGAATTCCAAATAAACCCAAAATTTCGCTTTTTATTGAAGGAGCGCACTTGCCCTATGTTTTCAAGGCTAAAGGGCAAGTGTGCTCCTACCCATGCGGGCAAGTGCGAGCCGACTAGTTTTCAAAATCTGGGCGCAAAACAACCCTTAATTGCATTCACCCATTGAATATTGTTTCTTTTCGTGAAATTTCTCGAACGTTTTCCGAATTTTCACTTTGTTTGCTGATGTTGCTTTGTGGTTTTTTTCGTGTTTCTTCAGATAAACATGATATTGTTGGTAGATATTTCACCTGTTCATCCTGTAGAATTGGTGCATGCAAAACCAATCCCCCATCCCCCAATCAACCTGTTCTCCTGTTTCCTTCTCGTACATGTTCCTCGAAAAATTGCATGTTGCATGAATTTGTGTTTCAGAGAGTAAAATGGCAAGAAACTACGTGAAGAAAAATAAGATAGTGGCTTATGAGAAGTCTCAACTAATTGAAGCTCAGGAAGGGTGAGTTGACCATAAAAGCAGCCTACAGCATATATAAAATCCCACCCCCCACTTTGTGGGATCATCTCACGGGGCGTAGAGGAAAGAGCACGACTGGTGGTCGTCCACTAGATATTCCTCCTGAACTGGAAAAAAGATTGGCGACGGGGCTAGTCACCATGGAAAAATGGGGATATGGCCTATCAAAAAAAGAACTGCTCACCATAGTTCAAAATTTTGTAGCGGACAATAATTTAAAGACACAATTCAAGAACAATCGACCTGGCCAAGAGTGGTTCTCAAATTTCAAAAAAAGACATGGCCTATCAATTAAAAAGCCTCAAAACGTTGAAGTTGCCCGAAGAAAGAGCGTGGACCCTTTCATAATCCACGAGTATTTTGACATTCTTCTGGCCCAATTGAACGAACTCGGGTTGAAGGACCTGCCTGGACGTATCTATAATGTGGACGAGAGCAGCTTCTGCACGGATCCCTCGAAGACAAAGGTGGTCGGCATGAAGGGAACTAACTCCACAAGAACCACTTGCGGTACGGGAAGGCTGAACATAACCGTTTGTTTTTCGGGAAATGCGGCGGGGTTGAAGTTGCCTCCATTGATTATTTTCAAAGGAGTCAATCTCTGGGATCAATGGATCGCCGAAGATGGGATTCCTGGAACTATCTATTGGGGCTTCCAAAAATAGGTGGATGGAGAAGGAGATATTCACGAAATGGTTGGAAGAATGTTTTATACCGAATATTGGTGACAAGCGACCAGTTCTGCTCATATTCGACGGGCATGCCATACATACTAACATAGACGTCATTGAGCTGGCCCTTAAAAACCAGATCATCTTGCTGAAGCTTCCGCCCCATTCGTCCCACGTGCTTCAACCTCTGGACTTGGCCGTGTTCAAATCCCTCAAAACAAAGTGGGACGGCATGCTGGTGGAATGGCAGAGGAGAAACAGACAAAACATGCCAAAGAAGGTTTTCTCCAAGAAGATTGGTGACTTGTGGGATCAAGCGGATCCTTCACTTCTGAAGTCGGGTTTCTCAAAAGCAGGAATTTATCCTTTCAACCGCAATGCAATCAGCGAGTCTGCATTTGACCCCACAGCGCTTGAGAGATGGCAAGAAAGTCAGAACCAGAAAGCCTTACGCAACGCCAACTCTGAGCCGTCTCCCCCTGCTTGCCTAGATCCTCGTCGTTCCTGCGTCTTCGAGGAGGTGGAAGTCGAGATCGAATCTTACGTGGTAGACCATTCGGCAGCTGTTTTTTCCGATCCGCCAGCAGCTCTGGAACAGAACCTCCAAATCCTAGCCCCTGAGGACCAACAGCCTTCCCGCTCTCTTCCAGAAGGCGTTGCAAGTGGGAGCAGAGCTACCAGCAGTCGTACCTTTGAGGAATGCTTGCTTTCCCTGCTGAAGAGAGGCCCCAAGGACTGCACCAAAGGTCCAGCTAAGCGAAGAAAGCTAGGCCTTGGTGCAGAACTCCTTACGAGTGAGGGGATGACCAAATTCCTCAGAGAGAAAGAGGCGTCGAAGAAGGAGAAGAAGACAACCAAGAAGCAGACTGTCCCGGCGTCTACAAAAACCGCGCGCGTAGGGTTGAAATCACGCAATAAAGTTTCCCCCGCTTCATCAGTCCTCCCCCAAGTTTCCCTCGCCTCCAGTCCTCGAAGAGTTTCCCTCACTCCTTCAGTCGTCCCTCCAGCTTCCCTCACTTCCAGTCCTCGAAGAAATATCGTAGCGACATCGTCGAGCCCTCAGCCAGGGTCATCTCCACCCCCAGTTTCTCCCGGGAGTTCGTCTATGGAGGAATCTGAAGCCTTCGATGAGGAATTTGGAAACCTGGAGGGTTTTATCGCCTACCTTGACAAATGTGGGTGTGAAGGGTTGCCCAGCCCAAGCCATAGGTAGGACGCCCTACAATTGATTTCTACTTGAGTTTTTCTCAATTTTTTAACTTTTTTAACTCATACTTATTCTATTGGGTGCTTCAGATAAATAAAAACTATTTTAAAACTTAAAACTATTTTTAATTGCTAAAATTTAAGAATATGAAGGTTAATTTGGGGGAACCTAGACGAAAGCGCACTTGCCCGCGGAGTGCGGGCAAGTGCGCGCTTCAACATGCCTCATAAAAATCTTGATCTTTTGCATGAATGTCCACTATTTTCTCAAAATTTGAATACCATCTGATTTATAATTAACTACTGGATACAGTGAAAACGGAAAAATTTGGATATGTGAAAATGTCACTTCACAATCTATTGTGAAAGTTGAACTTTGCAAAAAGGGGGGCGCACTTGCCCGAGTTCACCCTACACGAGCCATACACCAAAAGGCTATAAAATTTGGGCTGTGCTCAGACGAGCAGGAGATGTTTCTGGGTCAGATGTTCGTGAAGTACAGGATTTTTGGGTCGTCAGATCTGTTAATAGAAAGATTTACGACCCTAATTCTAATAAACGATGCTCTGTAAAGAAGCTTTCAAAGTTGTAAATAATTGAATAATAATGTAAATAGTTCCTGTAAATATACATAGTATGTAAAGTTAGATAATAATGTAAATAATTCCTGTAAATGAAGCTAGTATGTAAAGTTAGACAATAAAGTAAATAATTCCTGTAAATATAAACAGTATGTAAAGTTAGATAATAATGTAAATAATTCCTGTAAATGAAGCTAGTATGTAAAGTTAGACAATAAAGTAAATAATTCCTGTAAATAAAAATAGTATGTAAAGTTGTATAATAAAGTAAGTAATTCCTGTAAATATAAATAGTATGTAAAGTTAGATAATAATGTAAATAGTTCCTGTAAATAAGGATAGTATGTAAGGTACAAGTTTAGTATGTTATAGCCCCGCCAATATCGATTGTATCGATTATCTCAAATACATCGATCCTTGTGGTATCGATGACAGCTCAATATGGCGCCCGGCGGATCTCGTAGGCTCCCGTTATCATTCGAGTTCTATTTCTATCGTCTTGTGCTTGTCATTTAACAGTGATTATTGTGTTCAGTACAGTGTTTGGATGGACGGTTTTTCATTCGGTATGGAGTTTTCATCAGTGACTTTTAAAAAACTCGTCAGGGAAGTGGTTGACGAGAAGAGTGCGGTCAAGTTTTTTCAACAACACGGCGTTATTCCTTCTAACAAACTGTGCCCTAACGGCCACGCGATGAGCTTGTCTCTCGGGACGAAAATTCGGTGGACCTCTCAAACACCTTTACCTACCATTATGGAGCTCCCACCTCTTTACCTTTGGTAATCCCTATGTCCCCTACATCGGACGTCGAGCTAGTTTCTAGTGAGCAACTGTACAGTTCAGAACTTTCTTAATAGCATATATATCGTGATGTGTAATCTTTACAGTTTGTAATAAAACCAACTGTTCGTTTCAAAAGGATTTACGCATCTGTCTCCTCGTCCCACATTTTACAACGTTTATTCACATTCCTGGAAGTAATATCATTTATCGATCCCTTAATGATTTTAAAAGTATCTACCGACTCATTTGAATTATTCATAGGCATTCCCTTACACGTCGTAAAATTGGTTAGGTATAGAGCTCTCAGGATTTAGAAGTGCGAAAGGACCAGGGACTGTGCAGTGGCGGGTTGATGGGAGACTGGGCCGTTTGCGGTCCCCTCTCTTCCTCTTCCCCCTCTCATAGGTGAATTCGCGGATCGTGATTCGTGGGAGCCCGTGGTGAAGAGGGAACCGCGAATCACGATCCGCGAATTCACCTATGAGAGGGGGAAGAGGAGGGGAGGGGGCCGCAAACGGCCCAGTCTCGCATCAGCCCACTGCAGCGCCGTCCCGCTCCTTTTGCACTTCTAAAACCTGAGAGAGCTATACAACTTGACCTAAAGAATTGACAACAACCACGATCTACTTAGCAGGTGAAACTATGAAATAGTATCAAGAACAAGTTTGCCTGTAAATACATTTTTGAATGTTCTGTTTTATAGTTAATAAACTTCATTTGAGCAATATTCTACCAAAAAACATTAATTTAACGATTTTTTTCCCGATTCAAGTCATTTTTAGTGATCTTTTGAGTACATTTTTTTTTAATTTGACCAATTCAATGTGCTCAAAAATTGCTGGCCAAGGAACTCATCCTATCGTTAGGAAAGCTCGATTTTTTTGCCGCAAGAACAGAATTTTTATCTCAATGAGTTATTATCTGGAATGACACACATACAAATATGTATGTATGTAAGAAAAAGCGTTAAACTCTGGTATTAGTTTCAGAATGCCTCAAAACGGGTTTCAATGAGGAGTTTTCAAAAATTTTGATTTTAAAATTTTCCGGGCCATTGCAATAGTTTATTTTTTGCGAAAAATCGCGAACTCTAACAAAAGCTAAAAACCCATAATCACTTTTAATTTAACATTACACTATACGATAAATTACGAAAATTCGCTCATACAATCATGCTGCATGACTGGAATTTTTTGTTGTTTTTATTTTCAACAATTGGTTCAACTTGGTGTATTAACACAGAAGTTTCATAACATTGGTAATAAGGATTTTCTTCAATTCAATTTTCAATTTCTCTCAAGAGGCTCCCCCCTCCCGTCCTAAAGTGGGAGGCCTCTGGTCCTTGGTACACGCGCGGTAGACCTGTTGGCTCACGAAACAGACCGTCAACTAGGACTACAAGAATCAACCGTGATACAAACCGTGATTATAATAATAGAAGAACAAGTTCTCTACGTATGGTAGCGAGACAATTACCTCTTGAGGACGAGATTGCTCCATTTTCAGTAGGAGATTTGAGCGAATCGTGCGACTATTGTAATGCACTACATTTTAAAGAAGAAAAATTGAGAGATGGTTTTAGCCAGTGCTGTCAGAAAGGCAAAGTTGTGTTAACCGGACTAAGGGAACTGAAAGAATGCCTAGAAGCTTTAAAAGCTTTATATATGGGGTCCGATGAAGAATCCAGAAATTTCCAGTCGAACATCCGACAATATAATAGTGCTTTTGCTTTCGCCTCTCAAAAAGTTAGTTTAAGAGAATTTCAATCTAACGGACCATATACATTTTGTCTTCATGGCACATCTTATAGTCGAATAGGTTCCGTCGTTCCTCAACCTGGAAATGCACCCAACTTTTGTCAATTGTATACATTGGATACAGAAGAAGCCTCACAGCAAAGATTTAGACATTCGGCCAATCAAGATTGCAATCCATTAACGGGAGGCGTGGGGGTGATACCAATATAACGTAAAAAAGGGGGTACTTCAGGAACTTGCCCTGCCCTCATCTTTCGATTGATTGGAGAATTTTCTTGTATACGATACTACATGATGGTTTGCATGAGTTGGCAAAATTGGAGGTTTTATCATGTCGTTCCTTCATCCACCAGCGCATGCCCCCAGGAAATTTCCAGTATTTTTTCCAGTCATTCAATTCCCACACTTCTCACGGTAATTTAGAAAAAAAATTCGATCCGATACGACAAACAGGCCGGTCAAAAAATGTTCCCGAAGAGCGGAAAACGTCGTTTCGAGAAAAACGCGATTGAAAAAAAGTCGGCTCTCGCGAACGCGCCGCGACTCCGGCCGAAGCACTTGCTCGTTTCGTTTGGTGGAAACTTCTACTTCTCTCTCAAGAAACACTTGAAACACTGTCTGACACTGACGCAGGCTAGGACAAATAAAAATGATCTACACAAGTAGAAGAAGAATAAGGTAACCTCATCTTACATTAGCTTTATTTTGATAAAGCTGACTGTTCTGTTAGCTGTACGCGAGACTGTACTTCAGTGGGTTATTACGATACGCTTTCATGTTTGTAAAATTTTGAAAATATATTCATTTTGTTCAGAAAATGATGCAGTTTTAGAAAATGTATTCACCCCAAAATCGAATTTCTTGGCCCCCCCACCCCCCCGCCCCCGCAGTTAGATGAAATGTTACGCGAGGTAAATCCATTTGCCTCTGCATTTCAAACTATGGGAGAAACATTGCGTCAAGAACGTGCAAAAGCAGTAGCAGAACACCGTGACCTTCCTGACATACGCATGGTGTTCGCCCGTACAGACAACGATCAAAGAAGATATAACTTGCCTACGGGCGATAGCGTAGCAACAATTTTTGTGGGTGATAATGGCGAACCGCCATCGCATATTGATTTCACAGTCCATGCTAAAAACGGCCCTCTGCAAATAATATCGAATCTAAGTTCTCGAATGGACCCAATGGTATACCCGCTGCTCTTTCCACATGGAGAATTAGGATTTACGCTTGGAATAAACCACAGAAGTGAAAGATCCACAGCACAGCGAAACAATTTAACAATGCTCCAATTTCACACTTACAGAATTGCTATACGTCCTGGATTCAGTGCTATTCACAGCTCAGGAAAGCTTTTTCAGCAGTATCTTTGCTGTTCCTATGTCAACCAAGAAAGCAATAATTTGAACTGGATTAGACTGAATCAACCTAAACTTAGAACAGAACGTTATCAGGGATTAATGGACTATGTAGAACAGGAAGCAGCGGAGCGAAATGTTCCGCCTGGAAGAGTGATTATTTTGCCATCTTCGTACAAGGGAAGCCCACGTAACATGCAACAAAATTATCAAGATGCTATGGCAATAGTCCGGAAATACGGGAAACCTGATATTTTTATAACCTTTACATGCAATCCCAAGTGGCCTGAAATTGTTAATAATATTAAACCATGGGAGAAACCAGAGCACCGTCCAGATTTGACAGCACGAGTGTTCAACTTAAAGCTTAAAGAAATGTTAGATGATTTGTTTAAGAAAAACATCTTTGGCCAAGTAGTTGCGCATATGTATGTAATAGAATTTCAAAAAAGAGGCCTTCCACATGCCCATTTGCTGTTAATTTTAAAAGACGAACATAAAATGCGTGAACCAGATCAAATTGATGAGACAGTTGGGGCTGAAATTCCGGATTCCACAGAATATCCAAGACTTTACAACTCTGTTTTACGACATATGATTCACGGTCCATGTGGAGTGTTAAATTCAAACGCACCATGTATGTGTAATGGAACTTGCCAGAAAGAATTTCCAAAATCATTTCAAGAAGAAACCATAGTTTGTGATAATGGATACCCGAAGTACAAACGGCGCGATACAAATATTTCAATTGACAGAAACGGAAAGCCAGTTGATAATAGATGGGTTGTTCCTTATAATCCCTACCTGCTTTTAAAATACGACGCTCATATCAACGTCGAGATATGTACATCCATTAAGGCTATTAAATATCTATATAAGTACGTTTACAAAGGCCACGACAGTGCAGCAGTTGAAATTCATCAGCGCGTGCCACGACAGAACAACGAGGAAAACATGCCAATGGACGTAGACAGAAATAATGCCACAGCACAACCTTTTAACTACGATGAGATAAAAACTTACTTAGATGCGCGATATGTAGGTCCGCCAGAAGCAGTATGGAGACTGTTGTCATTAAATATGGATGGAATGAGCCATGTTATTAAGCAACTGGCTATCCATTTAGAAAATCAACAAAATGTTGTTTTTGTTGCTGGAGCTGAAGAAGCAGCAATTTGTAGCACGTCAAATAAGGACACAACCCTAACAGCGTTTTTTAAACTTAATAGTGATCCGTCAAGTGGTGCACAAGACTATTTATATCATGAAATTCCAAACCACTTTGTCTGGGAAAGGAATACATGGAAAAACAGACAACGAGGTGGTGAAATTGTAATCGCACGAATGTACCAAGTTTCACCGAAAGACACAGAGCGATTTTTTCTTCGATTACTACTACTTCATGTCCGAGGACCAACATCTTTCAACGATTTAAAAACCGTAAATGGAGTTTTTTACGACACATTTTTGGAGGCAGCTAAAGCACGTAACTTGCTACATGATGACGAAGAATGGAGTAATGTTTGGAAGAAGCATGCTTAACGCAACATCCAAAGCAGCTCAGATTTTTGTTTGCTATAATTTGTATAACTGCAGAAACATTAAGCAATCATTTGAGTTTATATGAACAATTTGAACCGCATATGAGTGAGGACTTCTTTTACCAAGGAAAAACATTAGAGGAACGTCGCAATCTGACCTTAGCAGATATAGAATCAACCCTGCGTTTAAACGGAAAAACATGTGCTGATTTCGGTTTGCCAACACAAACACCTCTTTTAGTAAATGAAGAAGTGTATGATTATGAAAAAGAAAAAATTGAAGGAGAGCGACTTTATACAAAACTTAACAACGAGCAAAAGCAAATAGTCGACAAAATATTAGAATCTGTTACATCAAATGTGCCTGTTGCTATGTTTATGGATGGCCCTGGTGGCACAGGTAAAACGTTTGTCTACAGAACGCTTCTTCACATAGTACCCGGAAAAGCAAAAAGTTGCAATTGCAGTAGCACCTACAGGAATTGCTGCCACCTTGCTTCCTGGTGGTCAAACAGTACACTCCCGTTTCAAACTTCCTGTACCATTTAATGAAACATCAGTTTCGTTTTTAAAGCCAAACTCAGCTCAAGCAGATCTCCTAAGAAACTGTGATTTAATTGTTTGGGATGAAGCACCAATGTCACCAAGTTTACATTTGAAAGAAATTAATAGATTATTGCAGGAAGCAATAATCATCGACAGAATTATTTGGTGGTAAAACAGTTTTAATGGGTGGCGATTTTCGACAAACCCTTCCTGTTGTTCCAAGAGGTACACGTTCATCGATTGTCAACTCATGCATTAAACGTAGTATATTATGGCCACAAATAGCCAAAGCTTCTTTGACACACAATATGCGTGCAGACGAATCTGAACAACTCTTCGCAAGTTGGTTGCTTAGTATCGGAAATGGCGAACCTTTGGATAAAGAAACTTATATTGAGGGCTGCATTAAAGTACCCCAGGAATGTTTAGTGGATAATAAGATTGAAGACCACGTATTTGGAGAATCACTAGATTCATCATTATCAGAATCATATAGAGATAAAGTCATCTTATGTCCAAGGAATGATGACTGTCTAGAACTGAACAACAGAATCGTTAGAAAGCTGCCCGGACAACCTAAAAGATATCTAAGTGTCGACAGTGTAAAATGCGACGATCCAGAGGAAGAAAGAAATTACCCTATTGAATTTATAAATTCTATTACCCCGTCTGGAATGCCACCACACCAATTAGACTTATCCGTTGGAGCAATTGTAATACTTTTACGAAATTTAAATACTAAAAAGGGTCTTTGCAATGGCACGCGTATGATTGTGGAGCAATTACACAACCTATTTTTAGACGTGACTGTACTCTCGGGGCCAGCAGCAGGAGAAAGGGTGTATATACCGAGTTGCTGATCACGATCATCTATTTGTACTACCAGATCTACTATTAGGTAAGTTTCCATCAGCGAATTTTACTGACTCCGTTTCCTTATATAGTTCTGTTACGAAACCAGGTAAATAAATAATTTTTAGATTAAAATTCAGGAAATAATTAAAGCACTTATAATAATTATTTCCAGATAATTTAAGAGCAGACCTTGCTCCAAGTGACGCTGGACTTCCTTTCCAATTAAAACGTAGACAGTTTCCCGTTAATCTAGCGTTCGCAATGACAATCAATAAATCTCAGGGGCAAACATTCGATAGCATTGGACTTTATCTATCTGCTCCAGTTTTCAGCCATGGACAATTTACGTCGCATTTTCAAGAGTTCGTCGCTTTAGTGCAATTAAAGTTCAAATTAAGAATACTGAAAATCAAGGACAGCATCAGAATGGTTTAGTATACACCCGCAATGTTATATTTCCTGAAGCATTAGAATAAATTTTGTAACTGAATGAATGTAACTTTTTTTAATACAACTTGAATAAATAAAAATTAAATTGAAACAGAAAGATTTTGCTTTTTTATTTGCATAATTAAAGTTTGTACTTGCATCCCGTGGTGACACGGGCTTTTCCACTTGTATAAGCAATGTTGTTGTGACTCTCACTACTTCAAACAACTACTCTGTTGCGTTTGCTCTCTAGTTGAATACCTTGCTGATTACCTCACATACAGTATGCTGTTAGGGGATGAAGTTATCAGGGGAGCCATAAGACATATCCTTGTGACAATGTATCATCGAGAAGCTTTGATACTTTTATCTCATTTGATTTTTATTATATTTTTTTTATTTTTTTTCAGGAGGATTCTGAGCAACATACATTTGAAATCATTTATGAAGAACCAACGGAGGAATGCTTCATCGAGTTTCCACTACATCTGACACCTTCAGCATCACCAAAGGTTACAACCGTATGCCAGCAGCCTGCTCCATTCAAACCCCATGCAGGGAATAGTAAGGAACTAGCGTAAAACAAAAAAAGACTACGTCAAGAGTTGATTATACGGGCCCCAAAGCACTGTATCACCTTTTAGGCAATTCCCCGCTACTTTCTCACCTGATTTTCTGTTTCTTGAAATTTTTTCCCATTTACCACTTCTGTGCACTCAGGTGTTAGAATTATAAAACAATATGTTATATAGCAATAAATATTACGAAAACGAGCTCATATGGTCATGCTGCATGACTTGGACTTTCTCTGTTCGCTTTGTATTTGCAATTAAATTTTTATTACGAAGTTATGTAAAACTAAATGCATTAAGAACGAAGCAAAAGTTTTTTGGAATACTTTTTTTTTAGTATTTAGCGGCAAGGAGGGGACGCCGTATACTGGTGGCCGGGGCTGTAAACAGCGCCACCTGTTGGTAGGAGGCAACATGAACAGTTCGGAACCCTCCTCCATATTGTAAAGACGCTACGCCAGTTTGCGCGGAAAATTGACATTTTTGAGGACTCCAAACCTTTGTGAGGTATGTAAAATTGATTTTTTTAAGTACTTGTGACTTGTTTAAAACATTTTCGCATTAATATTCATAAAACAGAGGTCCTAAGCTACTTCGAGAAGCATTTGTTTTACCAAAATCATAAACAGGTTACTTAGGACAGTGGCCATCTTGTGTACGGGCCTCCCCTACTAGTGCATATGTGGGCCCCATTTAAAGGGGGGGCCTGCCTTTACACCATTTTTCCTTTTCCTTCATTTTTTTGTAAAATTTCGATTATTATGTAGTATTCTTTCTGGTATTTATAGGATGCCAAGAACGAGGAAGCGGTATGAACACAAGACTGAGAGAATTTGGTGGGATAAGAAGATGATGGAAGCTATAGTAGCGGTGAAAGCAAATAAAATTTCGATAAGGGCAGCAGCAAAGACGTTTCAGTTTCCTCGTTCTACTCTGCAGAGGTTGGTGAGAGTTGATAAAACAGTGGAGCATGTGGCTGAAGTAAGGCTTGGTAGAAAACCCCTTTTTCCCACAGAACTCGAGAAAGAGTTGGTTTCTAACCTCCTAATGATGGAGCAAAATTTTTTTGGGTGCACTGCGGGTGACCTGAGAAGGATGGCATTCACGCTTGCTCAGAGAAATAACTTGGAAGTCCCTATCAAGGACGGAGAAGCAGGACTTGCTTAGGCTGATCTTTTTCTTCAGCTACACAAAACTCAGCTGTCCATTCGCACACCATGTGGAACATCATAAGCCAGAACTCTAGGTTTCAATAAAGATAATGTGATGATTTTTTTTAATCTTTTGGCAGCAGCATACGACAAATACTCATATCCAGCAGACATTAGTTTATAACGTAGATTAAACGGGGCTGTCCGTTGTCCAGAGCAAAATTCCTAAGGTGGTCGGAATGAAAGGAAGAAAACAAGTAGCAGCTCTAACATCTGCAGAAAGAGGGGCTACAATCACAATCATCGCATGTATGAGCGCTTTGGGACATTACATGCCTCCACTGGTAATTTTCCCTAGAATCAACATGACCCTCCAACAGAGTACCTCCAGAGACAGCACTTTCATGAGTTCTCCTGCTGAAGAAGAGAGAACCCCGATCAGCCACACTTCTGCACATCACAGCATTCCTCCGGCTCCACGCAGCTCACTGAAACGAACCATAAATGAACCTCTGTTTTCTCTGAAAACCGTAAAACAATCAGACTGGGTTATCGCAGTTTTTGAGGATGATGAGTGGTACCCTGGGATAGTTGAGAAAATTGTAGATGGAGAGGCACTGATTAATTTCATGGTGAAATCAGGTAAAAATAGTTATTCAAGTGGCCACACCGAGCTGATACACAAACCATTAAAGTCAACAAACTTTTATATGTAATGGAAAATCCATCTATTTCTATTACCCCTAGGCTGAGTAAATGTGAGGAATACGAATATATAGAAATGTTGAAACAACGTTGTTCCTAGGCTACCTTTGCTTCATAATTAGTCAGGAAAGAAGACTAAAGAAAAAAAAAGACTGAATTAGTACTTTAAGAAGGAATAATATTGTTTGAATTTTTCAATTTTATTCAGATTTTTATATTTTCTTCAAGACAAGTCCTAACATTTTAGTTTTTTTTTTTTTTTTTTTTTTTTTTTTTTTTAAGTAAAAGATTGATAAGTTTACTAAGTATGCAATAAAAATCCATTTTATAGGAAGTTTATGTTCCAGTTATTTGTAGCTTGTCTAGGTGTTATTTTACCTTGTGATCTGTGAACGAAGGATTCAATTTTTCGAATTCGACTGATATATTAGAAACTACAAGGCTGAGAGCCATGACAATTAGCATAATTATAATGCACTTGTGTAAACATTTTCCTACTAGACGTACTTTGTCAACTTTTTTTCTGACATGGCTGTGTTCAGTCTGGTCGATACCTAGTTTCGGTTTTTTTGTGATGTGGTTGTATGGTGGTGGTTTCGGTTGGTGTGTTCAGAGTAGTCGGATTTACCTTGATGATGTTACTCTTAATACCTGAAGAATGAATTTACTGCTTGCTGTGAAGAATTGATGTTCAAGTTTCTCTTCTTAATAAAGTGTTTACAATTTTTTTCAACAGTTTATTTAGTTTTTCTTTGAATTTTTTCATCAATTTTGCCAGAGTTTTCACTCCAAAAGTTTCAAATGAGGGGTTTTCTGAACTCCACTGAGTTGGGTTTCTCATTACCGCCCAACATATTAGTATTCCATGATCATTACCGCCCCCTCAAACAAATTTAAATTTCAAATTGCTGGCTCAAAAGGTGAACTTGACCTCAAAACAGCCTTGCATATTATTAGTTGTGACCTGTAGATTACTCATGAATTTTTTCAGAATTTTCGTTAGAGGTTAACTGAGTCGAGTTTCTGAGGACTCATTTTTGTCTTTTTTCTGAGAATGAACCAATGAATCTAGATGAAAATGAAACATACCTTGATCTCAATCCTCTGCCTACAAGAAAAGAATTCAGCGATGATCTAAACAGGCTGATACAAGATACTTGCACTGGCATAATGACTAATTGTAGTTTAATTTTGGATAAGCCCGTAGATATAGTTTATGATGGTGTTGTTGATGACAGCTTCTTTGATATTTCCTTGAATAGTCCAGAAAAAAGAAGCAATAACACTGATTGCTCAAGTCCTAAACAATGTGATGGGGTTATGAGCACTAACCGTGATGTGCTGCAACTATACCATTATCCTAGTTACCCATAAAAATGGGAATTTAAGTACTGAAGACTGTGATCATGTGAAAGACGTGGTGGAAACAGATCTCATCGCTAGTATAGAAAACAATAACGTGAATATAGTTCTTGCTGGCCCCTCTTCCTTACCTGATGCAAATGCTGGAGAAAAAAACTCAACAGAAAACCATGCAGATAATGTTACGGCAGCAATACAAAAATCATGGAGAAGGCATCTGGAATTGCCCTCCCAGCCACTGAAAAACCTCCCAAAGTTAGGCAAGGAGAAACCTGAGTTCCATTTTGTATCACCAGATCAGAATGGATAGAATCGCAAGAAAGGAAGGAACGAGAAAAAGAAGAAAATGAGAAGGCAAAATTAGAGAAGAAGAAACACGAGAAGAAAATAAGATGCAATTCGACGACAAAGAGGAGACTCGAAGAAAGCAAGAAACAAAGAGTTGGAAAGAAGCAGCAGCTACATCGAGTTCAGGATCATACCTCTGACATGGAGTCCAATCGTAGCCAACCTGCCAGAAAAGCTGGCAAATCAGACGAACAAGAGGTGTTCAACTGCCCTGAATGTGGAGACATCTGCGAAGCCCCACCAGCAGAAGATTGGATTCAATGCAGTAAATGTTCACTATGGTGGCACGAAAATTGTACCGATTACATTGGGAATGGTGATTTTATTTGTTCTAAATGCAGGTAAACCTGAATAAGTCTGATTAGTTTTAATACCCTCTAGTCTGATATGTCTTTATGACAGTAAAAATGTGATAATAAGTTTTACACCCTCAAGCGTTACATAGGATGATTTTATTTTCTCGTCTTGTAATTTATTGTACAAGGTAGGTACTCGAATTTTTTCTTATGGCTTTTTTAAAAAGTTTTTACAATTCAATTTTCACACAATTACTGAAATTTTATTAAAAAATTGCGGTTCAAATGTCTTTTGTTTTTTTATTTCTTCTATGTATGTAGGAGAATGACCCTCCACTACCTGTTCCATCTTATTTTAAAATGCATTAATTTAATGTTTGGTAGTATATTTATGACGTCTACTATTTTATATTTACCTAGGTATTTATCTAAAGTACAAATTTCAAAATGTATTATACATAGGATACCTATTATAGGATTATACAAATATTGTTAATTACCTACCTAGGTAATTAACAATATTGAATGTTCCAACATGTTAGGTGGATAGTTCATTCACTAGGTCGTTGGTGTTCTTTCTTAGAACTCCATGTGTTCAACCAAAGGGTTATCGGCCCATTTTCTATAAAATATCATTAATTGAATTACTCAGTTTATATACTTATGACAACGCCAATTTTGTGTTCAATGATACATAATAATTTAGGAAAAAATGAAGATTTGAAAAAAAAGCCCTAGGATACCGAACTTACAAATTTTAAATGTGCCTCACTGACTTGTCAGATGCTAAACGTCCATTCACTGGGCAGGTCACCCTACTACTGGTGAAAAAACTTACGTCCGGTTTTTTTAACCCATAACGCGACACATGAGACATTATCCAAAGTTTACTTCAGGATGATGGTGACAATGGAGAGTTCGACTTGGAGGAGGAAGAACATGCAAGTGATAGCGGAAAAGGCCAATCTGGAGAACAGGAGCCAATATTTCAGGTGAATGTGCAAGCACTGCTGGTAGCAGCAGAAACGGTCATTCCCCAAAACCTGGATGCTCCCATAAATCGGCTGGAAATGCAACCGCTTCTAGCGAACGTAGCGAGCAGTCTTCTTTTTCAGAAGGAGAAGAAGCTTCTGACCACTGTCCTTCTTTTTCAAGCAAAGAGAGTTTGAGCGAATCTACGGATCGTGACACAGTCGATGAAGTAAGTGAGGTAGAGAGTGGCACTTCGTCTCAGTCAACAGTAATTGAAGAAGAAATAATTTACAACAGTAAGAGCAGGATGACGTGGACATCCAGAGAGCCACAGAGAAGAGTTCGGCCTCCCGCACATAACATTTTGAAGTTCAAGTGTCCTGGCCCAAGTAAGACTGCATTCAATTCGCTTGGGATCAGCGCCGTCTGAGTTGGAGGTTCGGAAACAATTAGTTGATGAGGACATGATTCAACAAGTTTTCAGATTCACTCAAGCTCACCTTGATTATTCTCGGTCGAACGTAAGCAGTTCTGCGAGAAATTGAACGTGAGAAATTATTACGACACTTCAATTCAAGAAATAAATGCCTTCATAGGGTTGTTACTTCTCACTTCAATTTACAAGTCAAATAGAGAGAGTACAAAATCCCTTTTTGCTTCTGGGTACAATCCCTTTTTGCTGGGGGTCCCATTTTCAGAGCAATTATGTCATGTTTCACTGTTTTGAAAGAAGCTCATCGTTTTGATAACAAAGCTACATGAGTCGAAAGAAAGGAAACTGACACAGCCGCTCCCATTTCTGAGATATTCGCAAAGCTGGTATTCAGCCAGTTGATGTACACCCCTGGTGAGTATTGCACCGTCGACAAATCACTCCTCCCATTCAGAGGTCGGGTAAAATTTCGCGTTTACATGCCGAATAAACCGGGGAAATATGGAATCAAGTTAAAAGAAATGTTGGTGGCGGTTGTGGCGAAGCGGCTCAACGTCTATGAAACATACAAAACCTCTGCAAAATCAACCTTTTTGGATCCGAGATTTAAGAAGAAGGGATTTGGACTAGACTCTAACGCAAAGACTGCAGAGCAGTGGGTAAGTAATTAATATAATTTCACTATATTGTTAAGTGTTGTAGTTACATACATATAATTGTATTGATGAGTACACAGTACACACTGTACGTATGGGGTAGTATTTTAATCAGGCCTGTGTGTTAACATTGTAGGATACTTAGCTAAATCGTAGACTGGATACTCCTTAGTCTATGATTAAGATTCAAATGTAAAACAGCCATGTTTAGTTTTATTTCTGCAATTGTCGTCACTTGATTGTGTTAAATGTATCATTTTTGCTCTTATATACGTCTATTACTAAACTAAGATTAAAAACAAAATCTTCTCACAAAGCAAGAATTATGTCTGTTGTTATTCTGGAAAATGGTAACAAAGACAAAGACACGACTTTTTTATCCTACTGGAACCAGGAATTTACTTATCCGTTGATCCAATTAGGGCAAGATTTTATCTGGAAATAGCTGTATGCTATTATTATAAAAATTGGTTATTGATATTGAAACAATTTATTATTTTATCCTTTCTAAATTATTTTCTTATTTCAATTAAAAATAAAACAAAAACAATAAATCATAATACAACTGTGAAACATTTCTTTGTTGATAAATTTAGATTAATCTTTTTTGCATTTAATATGGTCATAAAATAATATAATTCTAAATGACCTTGTTTGTTTTAAGGTGATACAAGAGCTATCCGTAATTATGAGCCAGCAGTCACCAGAGGAAGCTTCTGCTGAACCTGCTCCAGCCGCTCCTGAAACTGCTGGTTCTGCTGTCCCTGATGACGAAGACGATTTATGGGAATGTTTGGACAAAAAAGTAGCAGAGGTGAGTTTTTTTTACTTTAAGTATCAATACGTTATTTATTGCTTGAGTCTATAACATATTAAGCCGATGTCCATGCTCCATATTAGCAGTAATTAGTTTAGTAATTTTTAAGATTAAAAACAACAAGAAAGACGTGAAAGTTTTTGTGGGTAAATAAAATAATTGTCAGAGTGTTAATAAAAGAAAAAAGGTTGATAAACAATCTTCATATAGCCTACATGACTTCGGAACGTACTCCCAGATTACATACAGAAATTTCATAAACTGTTACAAATTAGCGATTTTATAAATATAAAAACAACATAAAAAAGTAATATCTCTATTTGGTTGATTACCTATAAAATCGTTCTCAAAGTTTTAAAATCGCTAATTTCAAAAACCTTCTAAGCTTAAAGTTATTTTTTTACTAAGGATTATTATACCGTTCTGTTTATTTCCACAGGTAGCCAGTTCACAAACCCCGGTATCCTCAGCGATAGTAGCTGTGAACCAATACCTTGAGATGCCTTATCTGGAGAGAAAAGAAAACCCCCTGGAGTTTTGGGAGCAACGGAAAAACTTATTACCGGGTCTGGCAGAAATGGCGTTTAAATATTTAAGTATTCCAGCAACATCAGTGCCATCAGAACGCCTTTTCTCGAAAGCGGGTCTCGTGACCAATGACAGGAGAAATAGACTGCACCCGAAGAAACTTAATGAACTTTTGTTTCTTAATAGTTGGTTCACTGCACAAAGGCGAAAGTAAACAAATAGGTGCTCGAATTACAAGTGCTTAAGTGACGAGCGAAAAATTCATTTCTTGATTTCATTACATTTCTTGAAGTAACTATACCGGTGCCAAAAAATTAATATTTAGGCTCTACGCAACTTGTACCTACATATTATTATTTTAAGACTTGTGTTGCATTTTTTTTTTTTTTTTTTTTTTCATTTGCATTATTTGTAAGTAAATGTTTTTAAGTACATTTTTATACTTTTGGGATTTTTTATGCTTCGTATTTTAATTAGGCCTATGTGTACATTTCTTGAAGTAACTATACCGGTGCCAAAAATTTTAATATTTAGGCTCTACGCAACTTGTACATATTATTATTTTAAGACTTGTGTTGCATTTTTTCACTTGCATTATTTATAAGTAAATATTTTAAAGTACATTTTTATACTTTTGGGATTTTTTATGCTTTGTGTTTTAATTAGGCCTATGTGTACATTTCTTGAAGTAAAAATACCTGTGCCAAACATTTAATATTTAGGCTCTACGCAACTTGTACATATTATTATTTTAAGACTTTGATTGCATTTTTTAACTTGCATTATTTATAAGTAGATATTTAAGTTCTGTGAATGTAAACTTTTTTAAGTAGGCCTACATTTCTATAATGTGCAGATTTGATTTTATGTTTTTATGTTTTAGTTAAATATGTGTACAAATTAAAGTAACGAACCAAACAGTTAAATAGGCTCTACCCAATCAAGATGTGCCTTTTATTTTTAGACTTGCATTGCTATATTTTTTAACTTACATTATTTTATGTAAATATTTAATGTTGAATATTGTGAATAAAAATATATAACCTCTAAGACTTGAAGTTATGAGTTCATTTGCTCTTATATTTCACTCTTTTATTGCTCTCTTATTTCTCAAGGTGCAATTGGGTTACTAAGCCGTCTAGTGTTTAACTACAGTATAACGCTAAAAAACTTTATTGACCGAGAGTGAGTCAGGGAGTCGCCCGTCTCAACTCATAACATCTCAACAATATAAGTATTAGACTAGATTGGCTAGGAGGTGACGCAGAATGCTCCGATGTGTTTTTATTTAAGTCTAACTAAACTAACTCAAGTCACGAGCTCGTATGGAGAGTGCCGAACCTACAAGAACTCGGTACGTTTTGAGTTGAGTCGACTCGTGAAGCTGCGATATTGGCTGGTACCGAGTCGGCCGACTCGCAAAGGCAAAACTATAAGTCTAACTCAAGTCACGAACTCGTACGGAGAGTACCGAACCTACACGAACTCGGGACTCGGAACGTTGCGAGTCGAGTCGACTCGACTCGTAAAGCTGACACGCTATTGGCCGGTACCGAATCGGCCGACTCGTGAAACTATAACCCTATTGGTCGACTCCGAGTCGCCGCGGACCCGCATTAGGTAGCTACAGTAGGGATCGAGTTTCGAGTTGAGTCTGACTCGACTCGTAACTCGAGTTCGCGGCAGTTTGCGAGTCGAGTCACTCGAGTCAGGAAAGTACCCGACTCGTCACAATACTAATGGGGATATGGAATTTCTGAATCGGGTTGGATGGTCTCAAGCACTTTTCAAGAGTATGAACAAAAAGTAGTTTACCCTTGGCTGATAACGAACGACAGTCAATTTCCTGTAATATTATTTCTAGATGGTCATCGAAGTCATCTAAGCTTGCAACGCAGCAAGTACTGTCGAGAAAAAGACATCTTGATCTATTGTCTCCCCCCCAAATGCATCACATATGATCCAGCCTTGTGACATCGGGATTTTTCGCCCTCTCAAAAATGAATGGAGGAAAGTTATACGAAGTCAGAAAGTGCAAGGCAATCCTGTGAACAAAACTTTTCGCCAAGCTTTTCAAAAAAGCATTTGATACTATCAAACCTGAAGTCATTAAAAATGCCTTTCGTAAATGTGGCCTATTTCCATTAAACATCGATGCTATTGATTTTCAAAAGTGCCTTTCTGAGAGGAAGCGTAACTTAGACGAAGAAGAGTCAGAAGAAAATGGCCATGACCCAATACCAATATCTGACTATGTAGCTTCTCTCTAAGTACTAACTAAAAGCCTTCCTTTCTCAAGAAACGACATTCAACTTTCTAGCGTGGAGAAATGAAGATTCTGACAACTCCTTAAATGCATATTGGAAATGGTGCAATGGAAAAAGTATGCCCCCACTCCCAGAGTCACATAACTTCAACAACGGAGATCCAAGAACCTCTACGGCTTCCTCTCATGATGCCAGAGACTATGAATCAGCAGATGACTCATCCAAGAACATGACACCACATAATGCAGATCACAATGAACCACATGAGGATTTGCTTATGGACTCCCCACACCACGAAGAGAATAATGGATCAGCTGTGGAAAATTTGTCCACCTCCCAACATCTTCAAGAAAACCGTAATCCGGTTGAGGATTCAAACTACGAGACTGATTTATCTAATGAACAGGCCGTGATTTACTAAGAAAATCATACGTTTTCTAGTCTTACGGATAGTGATATTTATGATAAAGTTACGTGGTATGTAACTCAATAGCTGCTAATATTCACTTGTGTGATGAAATTTGTGATAATGGATGTGATAATGTAGGAACCTTTACTTCAGAAGAACAAGTCCCTGTAATTTACATATATGAGCCACCAGTCCCATCATCAGTTGTTGAGATACCAGTTCCATCATCAGCTGCAGTTGAGTCACCAGGCCCATCAGCAGCAGTTGCATCTCCAGGCCCATCAATGGTTGAGCTACCCTGCCCATGCCCATCGACATCAGCTGTTAACCCATCACCAGGCCAATCATCTGGAGAAACGTTGGCAGATGCATGGGGAAAACATTTGAACTAGAAAACCTGCTCATCTGTCTTCATCTCAGAAATGCTCACCACCACAACTAAATAAGCTACCAAAAACAACTGCTGGTTGCATAACAACGCAGGAGTGGATTGAGCTTCAAGAGTCCAACCAAAAAGCTAAAGAGGAGAAAGAGCGTCTGCAGAAAGAAAGAAAGGAGGCGAGAGAAAAGAAGAAACAAGAAAAATTGAAGAATGGGTCAAAACCTACGAGACAAAAAGGAGCTCCTTAGCAAGCTAACCAATAGTTCCATGGTTAAGTTCCTAAGTTAAATGGTTCCTTGTTTAAAGTTTCTACCTACTTAGGTTTAATTTTAATCCTTTTAAGTGCCTAAGTTTTGCAAATTAGTTCCTAGTACCTGTTACTATTAAGAAGCACCGTTGTACCTTGCAATTTTTTGTAACCCTTCTAATTTATTGTTTGAATGAAGTAGAAACGTAGCATCAAGTCACTTAAATACTGAAAAAACCTTTAAACATAAAAAAGAATTTTGTTAATAATAAAAACGATTTTAAAATATTTGGTGGAGCGCTTTTTTATTCTGTTCACTTACTGGGTTCTTGCTGTTCACATTTAGGGCCGTTCTTTTCACTCACTGGGGTAATCAGGGTTTCTTGACCAAAATCTCACTTTAAAAAAAAAAAAAAAAATAATACCTAGACCTACAGGTTTGAGCGCTTTTTTCCGGTGGACTAAGAGGTGCATGGAATGGCTATGGGACAGAGAAAATGATAATAAACCTGCTTCAGTGAAGTGCTGATGATTTATCAAAGAGGCAGTTCCCTAAGAAAACTCGTTAGGTGTTCACTTACTGGCCAAGTCACCCTATTTCACAATTTTTGCGCCTTCAGAGCAGAATTGCGCCCGTTAGCGCGCACTTGAATACTCTCAATGCTGGTGTAGTTCCGGAACTAAGGATGCATCTACCAACACCTACTGACGTAGTTCCCGAACTACTTCAACTCTTTACATGGTCAGGTACGTTGAGGAAGGGATAGGAGAGGGTACTATGTTTCAGAGGGTTCACCGGCGTGTTTTCGACTTCAGTATGATGCCGGCTTCCACTGGCAGGTGTTCGTGGAATGCGCCCGTTTCCTCGCCTGGAAACCGATTTCGTCGGTGACGAAATGAAAGACGCATGGTAAGTGAATTTTGTACTTTTTTTAGTTTTTCTCATTAGTTTCTTACTTTCACGTTCATTTGAGAGAAGCAGGAGGTGCAGTTGATATGGACCCCCCCCCGTGGAGGCTATGTATGGAAAAAACCGTGTGATGTGGTTGAATGCTCTTAAGACCCTTGAACTCCAAATCCTTATCTGGTCAACCCGACGCGCTTTTTTCTAGTTTTATTCACCAAATTCACTAGTGGGTACTCCGCCAATACGTTCACGTTTTCCATTTACGTTTTACTTTTCAATTTTCAGATGGATCAACAACCCTCTATGAATTGTCTAAATATTTAAAAGATTAGTTTTCACAACAATACTAGTAACTTAAATTATTATGAACACAATTTAATCTGCCAAATGGTTTTATTAAATCATGATGGGCTACATTCTGGCATGTCAGAAGAAACTGAGAGCGCGGATGAAGCTTTCTACATGCAACACGTAAACTCGATCAATTCAGCTAAGAACCCGAAGCCGAGAATATGGCTAGCAAAAGTAAACTTCTTAGTAGAGAATAAATACCAACCCGTGACATGCCAGCTGGACAGTGGGGCAACTATTAACGTCATCGAAATTGGGAAACTCTCGTCACTAACTGGTAAGAAGCCACGTCTTGAGCCGTCAAATACGATGATTAAGACATTTGGCGGAAATTGGATCAAGTCATTGGGACAGATAAACATCCGTGTTAAGAAAAATCAGGTGAAAACCACGCTAACGTTCCAAGCGGTTCCAAATGCGACGAGTAGGCAAATGCCTCTCCTCTCCGCAAGAACTTGCGAAATCCTGGATCTAGTAATATTAAAAGATGTATACACAACCGAGACCACAAGCAACGACAGTGCCGCGAAAATCATCGAAAAATATATGTTTTCAATGGGGTAGGATGTCTTGAAGGGGATTGTGACCTTCACATAGACCCAACATTTACACCTGTTAAACAAGCTCCACGTCGCATTCCTGTCCCAGTGAGAAAAGAACTAAAAGCAAAGCTCAAAGAACTTCAAAAGAAAGGAATTATCACCAAAGAAAATGAGCCAACTCAATGGATCAGCAACTTGGTGATCGTGAAAACACCTAAGAAGCTGCGGTTGTGCATCGATCCGCATCACCTGAATAAAGCACTGAAACGTGGAGAATTTTAAACACCTACTTTTGAGAGCATTACTCCAGAACTGTCGCAGGCAAGATATTTTTCAGTGATGGATACCGAGGACGGATTTTGGAACGTACAGCTAAGTAAAGAGACCATGCTTCCGACGTTGCCCGTTACAGCTTTTTATTTAAATTCCCTTATATTTCCCGATTATTTCACTCTACTTCACGTATTTCAGCCAAGTGTAAGATGGAAGAGAGTGAAGAACGTAAGTTGCTCCCCCCTTCTGAAAGTACCCTTGTACTTCATTTTCACTCGTTTAGTTCACCAGTTTTCACATGAAAATGTAGCTTTTTCGTTATATAGGTACGTAGGTAGTGAAACATGTTGGTAGTTATATACTCGTATAAGTAGCAGATTTTTTGTCTCTCTTTCTACAGTTGTCTCTCCTGCAAAAAGATTCAGACGTCCTGGGGAGGATCTCTTTTTTATGACAGATATGAACAGCAAATCACTAGCTCGTGCACTAGAGGAAGTGGGTATATGTGATAGTGACTCTGAAGACGACGATGATTTGGGATTGAGGTAACTATCTGATGTTTTCAATCCAACAGAAGAGGCAGTGGGCTTGACGACATACCTGTAATTGATATACCTGGAGTTGGTGATGGGCTACAAGAACAAGAAGTTAATGTTTCTATTGGCACAAAAGATCTGCAACCCTCAAGCCATGAAATATCCCCACACCCTGAACCCAAATCAATTTCTCCTCAATCTATACAACAGCCTTCACCAGTCCAACCTACACTCACTTCCCTACCACAACCTCAGAGAACGTACAACTGGTCCCAGAACCCTCCTGACCCTCGTCCTGATTTTCCCTTCATAGGGTTTGGAGGTCTTCGAATACATAATGCCAGGAGGGAGTCTGCCTCATCATTTTTTTGATCTTTTTTTCACCCCCACCTTTTTTGAACATTTAGTAAGGGAAATTAATGATTTTGCGGAGAAGCTTATGAGTAGGCGCGCTTGAGGTGAGGAATCCCCCCATGCTAGGATATATAGTTGGAAACACCTCACAGTAGAGGAACTGAAGATTTTTCTAGGACTAGTTTTCCACATGGGTGTTATTCAGTTGAGCTGATTGGCCGATTATTGGAGTACAGACGAAAAATTTCGTTTGCCATTTTTTTGTTCTCATATGTCGAGAGACAGGTTTTTGGGAATCTTACAAGCTTTCCACTTTGGGCCCAACCCTGAAGAAGGGGAACCTCAACCATCCGACCCAATGTACAAAATTCAGTTTCTCCTGCTACATTTTCATGACAGAATGGAAGAAATAAAGCACTCGGGGAAAATCATTTGCGTTGATGAGTCCATGGCTCCCTGGAGGGGATTTCACCAATACATACCCAGCAAATCCCATAAGTATGGAATACAATTTTACATGATGACTGATCCCGATGGTTTAGTTTACAGATTTTCAATTTATGCAGGTGCTGCTGATCGTGATGTGAGTGGTCCAGGGCATGGTAAAAAAGTTGTGCTGAAATTGCTGACAGGTTTTCTCGGTGAAGGAAGATCATTATATACAGACAACTTTTACAATAGTGTCGACCTTGCAGCCTCCCTTCTGGAGGAGAAAACTTATATTTCAGGAACTCTTCGTGCAAATAGAGCTAACAGGGTCATTCCATGCCAAAAAAACACACTATAAACATAAATTTTACCTCACCATTTTAGATTTTGCTCAAATTTAGTATATTCATAGTAGGTGTTGAGACCAGGAAAAATACCAAATTTTAAATTTTTATCTCAAACCGATTCTTAAATATGGCTATGTAAAACTTACAAAATCTCGCCAAAAAACCATGAACGGATTTTATACTATTCGCTCAAGGAACTGTCCTAATTGAGCTAGGGAGCTGGGAGAGGTATAATTTTGCAGCTTTTTTCATGCTCTTTCCAGTAATATACAACAGGAAATAGGTTCTAATAAGAAAATTTTTGTCAAAATACATATACAAATTTTGATTTAATTTTTTTCCAAAAAGTACATAATTTAAAATTTTCAAAATATTCCTATAAATACTTAGTACTGTTGTAAACAATGTGACAAAATATGAAAATGGGATGATGATGGGTCCATTGTTAAAAAAAATATTCCTGACACTAGTTTTCCGCTAGTAGCCCTGAGCGTGTCTAAATGGAGGGACAAGCGTGATGTCCTCAGCATTAGTACTGAATTTTCTGGAGATATGGTAAACGTTACTGGAGGACAAAACATTCAGAAACCAGAGATGATAGTGAAATACAAAACAGCATGAAAGGAATTGATCGGGTTGACATACATTTCACATCGGCGAACATTACGATGGTACCTACAAAACTAAAATAGAGTTATACAGAGTCCACAAGGATTACTGTTTGAAGGAAAAAGTTCCTTGTGCCACACTAACTTAAAACCTTCTACTTGGTGTTTCATGAAATGAAGCTGCCAATTTACAAGCCTAGAGAAGACCAATGCTACCTTTGTGTTGACTTTAAGGTAGGTAATGTTCAGCATGAAAAATATCTACACCACCAGAAACTGAAAGAAACGGCCCTCGAAGAAAAAGAAAAGGATGAAAATTATCTAAACTGTGCCGTATTCACGATGGACACTCAGGGGGTCCTATTGTGCCCTCGCTTAAAAGCCTCTGCACAATACTACAAAATGAAACTTAGTGTTCATAATTTCACCGTTTTTCATAAGGAAAGTAAAAGTGTAAAATGTTATGTGTGGCATGAAGGTGAAGGGGGTGTGACCTCGAACGAGTCACCTTCAAAATTGTCGATTTTTTGAAAACTCTGGAAACAGTGAAAGAAGAAGCAACAATCGTACTATGGTCTGACGGATGCGGTTACCAAAACCGAGAGAAACCTCCAGTATGCTGAAGAAGCGATGGTTCGAGCTGTCCAGGAAGTCCATCACGGAAAGTCGATTGCCCAAGCAACTAAAGATGCTGGTGTTCCACGAATAACTCTCCACTATAACGCTAGAGGTAAGCGACAACTTCATAGAAACATTGGACGGCCCACAGTTCTGACAAATGAAGAAGAGGCCAGAGTGGTTGATTGGATTGTTACTTCCTCTCGATTAGGGTTTCCAGTAACACAAAATAACTTGAAAGATAGTGTACAGCGTCTTATAGAACAAGAACAAAATGAGAAAAATACCTTCACGAATAATAGATCAGGACGAGCATGGTATGACTCTTTCATGAAAAGACATCCTGAGGTGGCTGTGAGTCCCTCAAAATCTCGTCGATTCATGGAAAAACGGATTGACCATGATTGGGACGATTCGCAAGAATAAACCTCACATCCCATTGGAATTCGTGGCCAAGGGAATTCCAGTAGGTTCCTCCAGATTCGGATTTGAGAATAAAAAAACTCTCGTTTCCTGCACATTAAAAAAAAAAAACAAAGTCGTCCTTCTTCTGTCTTCCCTACACCACGATGATGCCATAAATCGTGATACTGGCAAACCTGAGATCATTATGACATACAATAAAACCAAGGGTGGGACTGATTCATTTGATCAGTTGTGCCACACGTACACCATGGCTAGGAAGACTCGGCGATGGCCAATGCGTTACTTCTTTATGATGCTTGATCAGGCAGGAGTCAATGCGTTACTTCTTTATGATGCTTGATCAGGCAGGAGTCAATGCGTTACTTCTTTATGATGCTTGATCAGGCAGGAGTCAATGCCGCAGTTCTTCATGGAATGACCAACTGGGACAACAAGATTCCTCGAAAAAATTTTCTATACGAACTGGGCTTTACATTGATCCAATCATGGTTGGAAAAAAGATATAAATCAACCATACTAACGTATCTCAAACTTACGATTCGGCAGATTTTGGGAGGAACCCCTAACATTGCTTCAACTTCCAATGAAAAAACGATGCTTGATAAGAAACAGCGATGTGCTTTCTGTAAGAGGGAAGAAGACAAAAAAACCAAAAGATTGTGTCAAGGATGTAAAAGACCAATGTGCGATGAACATCGTTCAGCGAAATGCTATGAATGTAGCGAATATTGAAAATTCTCGTGCTCGGACATTTTCACGATTTTGACAATCCGTTTTTGGATTTTGATTCAGAAAGTATTTGACTTTTGAAATATTAATGTCTTGATTTTTTGAGAAGCATAAAGAATTTCGTTTTTTTCAAATAATGTAAGAAAATAAAAAAGTTTCGAACGTATTCAAAGTTTCCATGAGTTTACTGTTGAAAAAAAAAAAATATAAATAAAACATTTCACCAATTTTTTTTTTTTTTTTTTTTTTTTGTTCCTTTTCTTTAATCCCATAGTGAAAAAGCGAACTTAGTTGGTCGAAATAACAACTAGAAAAATAAAAATAAATGAAATAATTGGTGTGGGGTCCAGGGGACCCCTGTTTTCAGGTTAAGGTGAATGAATAAGGTTGTCATTCTAGGGTCAAGGCCATTTATTTCTCACTGAAGTAAATTTTTGATGACATTCGTGAAAAGCTCCTTGGGATTACTACAGTTGGCACGGGTTTCATGAAATGTGATGAAAAAACTTATTGTACATGGAACAAAAACTAAATTATTTAGTTTTAACTGTCCCCTGTTAGTAAAATCTGATAAGCTCGACTTGAGTGGTTTTCCAGCTACATGAACGAATTTATACTTACTCAAAGGGTGAAGGTGAAGATGACAAGAGGGTGGAGGGACCTCACTATTGGAATGATCTCTATTTATTAGGTAAATAAATAAAACTTACCGGCTTTGGAGTGCAAAGTAGTTATTTTACCTCAAGTACATAGGTCTGGTAGTATCTTGAATCGAACTTGTAGAATTTGGGCCGATCCCAACTTAGCTTGGATTACGGATTTGATAAGTCGCACTCACGGATTTGACTTTATCACAGATCGCGATTTGCGGCATATAAGAAGATACACTCCCGGCATGACGAAGAAGGTTCTAGAACCGAACTTAAGTGTGGCGGTAAAACGATTGTTCGTGTACCAACAGAATCAAAACTTGGTCATCACAAGAAGGAGAGCGCTTTTAGAAACACGAAATTCCGAACTTCAATAACTCGAAACTTTTTAGATTGCTTAAAACATCAAGGAAATAGAAATGGAAGAACGAAAACGAACTAAGCCCGAACACCCGAGAGACCGGTAAAGTAGTTGTTATTGTTACTACCGCGGCATGGAAGAAGAGAAAAGGAAGGCTTCAATTCTGTCATGGCTACCGTTAGTCAGTGTTGCCAGATGCCTCAATGGGAAATTCCCTTTGAGTAATAATAAGATGGAAGTAACGCTATTGTCATGGATGAAGAGATCTTGCTATTGCTCTGAATTCAACGCGGTTTCCCTGTCAAGGCAAACGTGCCACTACAGTCGAGTAGGCTTTGCAATTGATCCGCCCCCGCTACGCTTTTTTCAAATTCAAATGACGAAGCCGTTTATTGTAATCTAAGTTTTCTTTGATATTACTTATTATTGTTACATTTTAGTATTAATTTATGTATGTAGACATAACTGTCTAGATGTTAGTATGTACATACTTTGGTTCCATGCCCAAATCTTGGTGCCTCCTATTTCATTTTTTTTTTTTTTTTTGTAAATAAGTAATCCTATTATGTCCTGAATACCTTCTTCGTCATCTTTCCCTTATTTCTCCTTACTATAAGATCTACGAAAGTAGTTGAATCATTATTATTATATCAGAAGTTATATATATAATATATACCTAGTTCTAAATATTATATCTGAAGTTTTTATTTTCAAATGTATATCCTTAGGTAAATATAACCCCTCGTAGATAATTCAAAGTGAAGTCAAGATCATACACACACACATTTCAGGGAAAACCCCCACCAATGTGCGATTTTTTATCCAAACTTCATCTAGCAGATTCAGAGACCATCCCTAAACTCCTGCACGCTAAACAGCGTATTACCATGCTGGTGTAAAAAATATGAAATATTAACAGTGTAAAATTGCGGTGTACATGTATGGTGCACAATTAGGGTGTGAATCTTAAATAAGAAATAATATGTAGGTATACAATCTCCATTCAATCACCAAAGTCAATATCACATCTTACATCAGGTGATCAGTGTTCGGCCATTTTGCCCCATGTCAATTCCTGGACCAAACGATAGTGGGTTTGTTCGGACACGTAGTTCGTAACCGTTCGTAACTGGACACGCCCACTTTTGGCTGTTCGGACAACACGAGAACCAGTTCTGGAAGACCTCGAACTAGCAGTTCGTTGTTCGGACGTAGTAGTTCGTTACCGTTCCGAACCAGTTCTACCAGTTCTGTCTTTTTTCCAGAACTAATAGTTCTAGACATGCGCAGTAAACAAGCTTGGCCCCGCCCCGTATGCACGTACCTCCCGCCAAACTTTCAAGTTGTCATCAGCCTTCTTAATTCACGTTCTCGCGCTCACATTTTTATCTGACGTCTTTTCAATTTATCTTGCCCTTGACGTTTCATACAACTGTAAGTAACTCGTGTAGGTACACGATTGCGGCCTTACGGTACGACATAAAAACATTCCGATTCTAGAGATGGGTTTCTATACCCCTACTTAAAATAGCCTAAAATTATTATTTTACGGTTTACAAATCGAAGTATGTGAAAAAACGTCTTTTTTTTTTTTTTTAAAGCAGTTTTTGCCTTTTCTCTTAAACGCCTCGAGGGATTTTGATGAAATTCATAGGAGTTATTCTTCTTCTGGGTGCAAATTATATTCAGTTCCCCTCATCCCGTAAGACTGGTAGGTACTTAATCAGCAAAAAAGTTCTTAAATGGCCAATTGGGGGGGGATAATCGGTTTTAGCACTTTTTGGTCTATTCTTCAAAATGGCTCGAGGGATATCAATGAAATTCATAGGAGTGACCGAGGTCAAGTTCAGTTCCTGACAGGGCAACTCTTAACTAATGATAAAGAGGTTTAGTTCAGATTTATGTGTTCAGTAGCCATTTTCAAAACACATCAAAGTCAAACCTTGGGCGGAAATACATTGAACATGAAAGTACGCAGTTAAATTCAAAACATTATATTGAATAATAATTTAGGTATTGCTGCTTAAATGTAGTATCACAAGATACTAACAGGCCTCATAAACATTAACAGGTGGTTAACAGACCTGATAAAGTATAACAAAAATATTGAGTTATAGTTTTTATAACACAAATTACAAACATGTAACCACGTTTTGGGAAAAAGACGGAGAGGTTATCAGGTTATCAATTCCGAACTACACGAAATGGCGTTCGGACTGGGAGTTCAGAACTAAGAGTTCTGAACCGGTTCCCATCCCCTCCCTTAGCAGTTCGATTCCGAACTAGATGAATTCCGAACTGGTTCGGAACTACGTGTCCGAACAAACCCAGTAATGGCACATATTATGGTTTGACTGCCTGAAACATCACTCCTCTCAACCTCCTCTCATCCTCAATCTCCTTCTTATTAATACTCAAACGAAATTCCCACCATACCTCTCCAAATATCCGGGACTTTCTAAACGACGGGTCCTGAGAGGAGTGTCTGGACACCGAGTGCCAGTGGCGCCGCCAGCGCGTTCTGTCGAGAGTTTTTGCAACTACCTCTTACAGCGTTCCTACTCTCAGAAGCGTTCCTTCTCATTCCGACTGAACTCCCTTCAATTAACGCCCGGCAATGACAGTACTTCTCCGATCTACAACTCCGATCTCTTTATCCAACTAATCTATATTTTACTAGAAGGATTGATTTCGAATACTCACTGTTTTTAATTTAATTTTTTTTTTTTTTTTTCATTTTCTGTGTCTTATATCGGTACCCATACTGAATCACTGATATTTTAAAATTTTATAACGAAAAATTCCTGTCATGCACCATGATCATATGAGCGAATTTTCGTATAATTACGTTGAATTGTTTACAAATTTTTAGCACTGTGATTGTAGATAATCATATTGCAA
Source organism: Adelphocoris suturalis (assembly GCA_030762985.1). Taxonomy (NCBI): domain Eukaryota; kingdom Metazoa; phylum Arthropoda; class Insecta; order Hemiptera; family Miridae; genus Adelphocoris; species Adelphocoris suturalis. The sequence goes on along the minus strand of CM061042.1, from coordinate 47,530,206 downwards.
ACTACCAATTGTAATGATAAGATTTGTTTGTCTCTTGGTCCCTTAATTTTGACTAGATTAAACAGTTCCCGTTTTGGTTTCAATACGCACCGTCAGTCTCGTGAGACACTTGACCATAACCAGAGTGTATACTTCCCCTGTCTCCGCGCTGTTTTAGGAAGAATGATAAGTGATAAGTGGAATGGTTAAAAATGATGACAATTTTGAATTGGTCAGCACGTATTTATTATGAATATTCCGACATTTGATCGTTCTTCAAATACACTGGTATTACCAGGTTATGACATATGTTTGTTAGCGCTAGAGAAACTACCTACCTACAGTCCTTTACACTCCTATTTGCACACCTACCTGCACAGAACCAAAATTGATCAGCAAGCTCTGAAACGCAAAAAGCTAGTTGAAATTTTGATTTTGGAGAACAAATTTTTTCGACTTCAATCACGGACACAAAGCTTCCCCACCTTCGGTAGTGAGGAAGATATGTTATGCTGATTTACGAAAATTCGCTCATTTGGTCACACGTCATGATTATATATTAATTTTACGTCTCGATTCCCAGATCGGATAGTGGAGATTTTTGAATGGAGAATGAAACTACCATTTTGTAGATTTGTAATAGGTAAGTAGACCCGATGAAGGTCATCCACCTTCACACGCGCCAGTTGTAGGGCGTGGCGGAGGACTTTTGAAGGCGAGGGGGCTGCGAAGGGTTTGTTCTTTGGACGGCCAGATAGATCTATAGTCTAGTCAGAGGGCCACGCCACCCCTATCAGAACACCCGCCCCTCTGATCTTGACGCTCGCCTCCCTAATCACACCCCCCGCCACCCCTGTCTCACCCCCGCCACCCTCATCTCACCCCCCCCCCCCTACGCCATCCTCGCTTTGCTCGGTCGGATGGTGTTCTAACATGATTTATTGAGCTCTACAAGGTGGCAAGGCCGACCTGGCAGGATTTCTCAATGGATATGGTCAAAATCCCATTTGATTTTGTTTCACCCCCTTCCTAACCCCCCCCCCCCCCCCCCCCCCTCCCGCGCATAAATTCTGCCGGGTCGGAATTTTTTCATGAATGATTTCTTAAGCTCTAAAAAGTGGCAGGCCGACCCTGCAGGATTAGTCAATGGAAATGGTCGAAATCCCATTTTCCATTGTTTCCCTCAACCTTCCGCGCATAAATTCTGCCTGGTCGGTTGGTTTTCTATTATGATTTTTGATTTGATTTTTCACCCCCCCCCCCCCCCCCCCACACTCACCCTTCCGCGCATAAATTCTGCCTGGTCGGATGGTTTTCTATTATGATTTTTGATTTGATTTTTCACCGTTGTACCAGTTCTGGATTTTTTTCAGAATGATTGGTTCAGGACATGCGCACTGAGTGAATGACACGAGAGTCGGAGTCAGGATCTACTTAGTCTATTTTGCTGCCGCTAGGCTCGCAACCTTATTTGAAATAAGGACATGATGTGTGTTTTTGGGGATCCTCCGGATCCGGCGGACCAGTCGTTTAGACACACCTGACAGTGACAAGCCCCACCTGATGACAATCGAACATCCACACAAGAAGGATCACCTTAGGATACACGAGACTGTCCTCAAGTCTGAAAGTTGATAGGAAGAACAAGAAGAAGAAGACAACAACAGAGATATTTTGGTAAGGTTTGTTATGGTGACTATTTGGAAATTTTTATTAACGTTTGAAGTAGTTCATTTGGATTTTTTAACATATAATAAAAATTGATAACTTCCCTTATTTCTGTTAAGTATCACTAGAACGGTGTTATATTTTATTACTCTGACACTAGTTGTCCAGCCTGGTATCGGTATCTTCAAGCTCCGCTGAGGTGAACCGAGTCATTTCGTAAGTTAATTTCCCAATCGTTGAGTTTTTAAAAACTGTTTGGTTGCTTACCACCTGTATAGTAGAACATACTTTAAACTCCTGTGACGTGGAAAAAGTGAGTATTCTCTTTTCCCACGGCTCCGGAATTTTTCCTCTAGGCACTTATGTGCGGAGGATTACAGTTGGGTAACTACCTGGTGATAACTGATACTACAAATTAGTTATAGTTTATCTTTACACTGTGTTCTTTTTTGACCGACCAACATTACCGTGCAACAGTTTAATTATTCTTTCTTTCGTAAGGGAGCTTGGCAGTACACATCTACCTCAGAGAATATATTTTTCTGGTGTCAGGAGCTTTATGCTATAATTTGTTCATCCTATCGCAGCTTGACTGATATGAGCTTGCTCGATACAGGGCAGTTGAGATCAAGATCAAAACGCGATAACGGTAAGGGCCGATCAATGTAGAGTGAATAGATCCCACGACAGGTTTTTTCCACGCTGTACCGAACAGGTTCAGCTCAAGCTGCGCTTGCGCTGTGAAGGAAGAGTAAGGAAAGGCGTTTCCGCAATCCCACAGTTCATATTCTTTGCCCAAGGAACACGAACTTTCTGTCCCACAGGAAGACGAAGTGCAGCTTGTTCCACTCATGCGCTCTTTGGAACATTAATCTGAATCCACACTATGCGGAAGAAAGAGCTTATAATTGGATAGAGAGGACAGGTCGTGGAGGGGGAAGAAGCCACTTGAAGCTGGTTTCACATGGAGCGAAACGAGCGCGGAAAGCGGAAGGACGGAACGCAAACTGAAGCCGGTTTCACATGGAGCAGTATGAGCGTACAACCAGAAAGACGGAAGGCCGAAAAATCCAGTGGAGGGGGCGGCGGAATGCGTCACGCTGTTCACATGAAAACAGCACCTTGGTGAACGGAATCATAACCATCCTACCTGATCTGAAACCTCTACTTGAGGTTATCAACATTCCTGTCCAATGAGCTTGCGCTCCGCTCGACGGCAAGCGGCAACGGTATACAAATTTCTACCGCCGAGCGCTGACGGCAACATGGCTGCCACCATCCTCAACTGTTGTCCCAACAGCCAATCACATTGCGTTCCGTCTTCCATCTCCGGACATACCGCTCCATGTGAAATCGGCTTGATTGGCTGTTGGGACAGCAGTTGAGGAAGGTGGCTGTCATGTTGTCGGAATGGGCGGACAGCAGTAGAAATAAATTTGTATACCGTTTCCACGTTCCGTCGAGCTCCCACAAGCTCATTGGACAGGAATGTTGATAACCACAAGTAGAGGTTTCAGATCAGTAGGAAGGTTATGATTCCGTTTACCAAGGAGACCGCTTCATGTGAACAATCTTTCCTCCACCCCCTCCACTGTTTTTTGCGTCCTTCTACTTTCCGTGTGCTCGTTCCGCTCCATTTGAATCCAGCTTGAGACTCCGCCCAGTCAGGGAGTAAAACCAGATAGCCAATGAAATAATGATATCAGTATCGATATTTTTGGATCGATAACTACTACGATGTACATTACTGAAATTTCAATTCGAATTTGTTGTTTAAACCCAATTTTCCCCAAACCGCTAAATTCATGAATATTCAGTTATTTTATCTATTTCCCCGGTGATTATTTAGGTCTTCTGTTGTTTCTTCTCTCAACTGAACACATTATAGGTGTACATATCAACAGTGTATTTGTTTCTTGTATTTTACTTGATTTTAATTTTCTAGCTTCAAACTTCACTCTTTTGATTATTATCAAACTGGGCAAAGTGGGTTAAAATAACGATTTTCCTGTTGAAATCCAGAATAAATAATGATTTTTGGCTTCATAGGACACAAAATCAAATTATTTTGAATTGTCCATGTCGTTTACAAATAAGCGGTGGCTTTCATGCAGTCACAGGAATATGACTTGTAAATAATTTCTAATTTCAACTTTGCTTCGAATGGAATTTGCCTCGCTAGTTATTATAGGGAAGTAGTTATTCTGCAGTATTCCGTTATTATCAACTTATATCAGGTAATTACGTTGGTCGTTCGTTTCAGTTAAATATCTAAAGCTTTATTATTTTAGATGGTACCTACCTACCTTCCGCAATCATGGTACACACATTAGGTGTTACTCACCTATGTATTTTCTTCATAAGAGAATGTGGTTGGTGTGAGAATGAGAATCATCTGTATTTGCAGAGTTGAAACTCTGTAAGTTCAGAGTTTACGATCACAAAACTGTAGGGTGAGGCCGCGACGGAGGCAAGTTTTGAAATGAGGTTTTATAACAGTGTTGAAGGTTACCCCCGAACCATACGATTGTAGGCTCCGCCCCTTCGAGAAAACTGGCTTCATGAGCTCCCACAGTTTAACAGACACATGTCCTCTCTATCCTATTATAAGGTCTTTGATGCGGAACGAGGGTGGGCACCCTGTAGGATCTGCAAATCCGATCCGCACAGCAAGCAAGTTTGGACTGAGGGCGATCGCAAACCGACTGAAGTCGGCCCAGATCAAAGAAAGCGGATCATACTGGTGCAGTGTGTATCACGCTTTTTCAGCATAATATTGTGCATAAATTTTCTAACTGATAAATTTTTCATGAATAATATTACACTAAAGAATTTATAATTTTAACCATTTTTCAGCAGTTTTTAGTAATTTTTTGATCCCACTTTCTAATATTTGACATGGCTATTTAACGTGCTCAAAAAGTTCTAGCCAACGAACTAATCCTTTATTTTGAAATTGCTTGTTTTTTCGGCTCATGAACGGAATTTTATCTCATTCCTAAGGAGAATTATTGGTTATGAATGACACACACCAGGAAATAAAATGCGTGTAAAAAATAATTCATAACTGTGTAAAACGTTGAATCGAGGAATCGTTCAAAACTGATTTCCATGAAGAACATTTTGGAAAACTTTAATTTTTACTTTTTGAAGCTACGAGCATGATGGAACATAAAGCTACGAACTCATTAAATTAAATTTGTAGTTCTCAAGGCCCTGGATGAAGAATCGGTGGTTTGACGGACTGTGCCTCGTGCTTTCCTTTGGAAAATTTTGCGCTGAATTTAACTGTGAGATAAATTTTTCGATTTTCCTTTAAAATGTTCGGCATACCATCCTGATAGGCGATTTATGTCGCCCGACCCCTTACCTGTTTGCGTTTTCAAAACTAACCACTTTGAATTTGATGAAGTTCTGCATTCAATTTGACTGAGAGATAAATTACTGGATTTTTGACTTATATACTCAGTATATCTTCCTAGATGAAAATTTGGGCTGCCAGACCTTGCGTTTTCAAAACTGACCAAAATTTAAATTTCAGTTAAATACAATTCAACCGAAACCAAAACGACTAAACTTCGCTACAATCTGCCACTCAGTCATCAGAGCCTAAGAGTATTACCAACTGACCGTCCCGTAATGCTGCATTTTGAAAACTAAATTTTGGGTAACGCTCATTATGAGGGGCACGCCCGTTTCAAGAGTGGTGGCTAGTTGGATACTTCCATTCTACTTGAGAGAGCCAGTCAGTGTGGCTTGCGCAAGCGTAAGTTGGTACCTACAGCCAGTTGACCATTTAACGTCACCCTTTGTGGGGACCTGGGTTTGTGGTCTCCAAAATCTCTCTAATACAGGGGTGCCCCCCCCCCCCCCAAGCGCAACGACTCGAGCCCCCCCCCCCCCCCCAACTAAAATATTTATTAAATAGGTAATGTAAATGATACACTGATGTGATAAAGAATGTTGTATTTCTTGTTTCACAAATGTAAGTAATTAATTTTTAATTGACAGTAAAACAAGTACAATAAGTATATGTAGAATTTCAATTATCTACAGTAACTATATACATTGCTCAAAATACACCATTTAGGCTACTATAGCTAAACAAGCCAAAGTATATTATATTTTACGTTATTAGTTATATGCCTTATTAGGTTTGCCTACAATCGACAAAGCAGTTTTTTTCTTTTTGCTGATTATAAAGAAAATGCATCAATTATTTCCTCATTAGATATAGACTCCATCACATCTTTCTCTGCAGAAAGAACCAACAAGTTTGACTAGCAAGCATCTCCCATTGTAGCTCTGAGCCTGTTTTTTATTATTTTTACCCGGCTCATTGCTCTTTCCGCCGAGCAACTGGTCACTGCTAGTGATAGTCACTGCACTCACAACGCATGCGCACAATACCTGTTTCTACAACATATTATCCAACAAAGTAATTCGAATTGAAAACAGCTGACGCTAGCAAATTGTTAGTATAAATCTTATTACTTGTTCATAAAAAAATTTAAATAATACTCCTTTTTCTAACCCCCCCCCCCCCCCCAAAATTTTAACGACGCAGTTTGCGTCGTGACCCCCCCCCCCCCCTGTGGGCACCCCTGTCTAATATCATCTTTCCACGTATGAGCTCAGGGAGGGGATTTTGGAATTTACTGAATTTACTATTCTGATCCATCGGATCACAAAATGTGTGGTTTTAATAGTGGTGTGTGTGGTGTTGTGTGTATATAATAGTTTTTGGGTTAATTAGTTGATGACGAAACAGATATACATACTTTAAAGGACAAAAAATAATATGCACTTCAGTACAGGAGGTAATGTAAAATAATTTGATAGGTAAGCGCAAGTTGTGAGTAGCATCAACGCTGCTTAATGGATTTACGAAAAGGTTTTTTAATTCGTGTGCTTTTATCTTCAAAATATTTGCTTGTCATGAGTTTGCTTTTTAGCGAATTTTCGTGGAAAGTGAAGCTATTGCAATGGCTCAGTAAATTTCAAAATGAAAATTTTTGAAAAATTTCTTCATTGAAATCCGTTTTGAGGCAGTCTGACCCCTCTCCCTGATAACCCTCCTTAGGATTGAGCTTCCCAAATGAAAGGATGAGTTCGTTGGCCAGCACTTTTTGAGCAAATTACATCGATCAACATTCAAAATTTGCTCAAAAAATCACCTAAAATGGCTAAAAATCGTTGAATTGATCATTTTTAGTAGAATATTGCTCAAATAAAGTTTATCAACTATAAAATAGAACAATAAAAAATTTATGTATAAAACTGTTCTGAAGAATGCACCGACTTAAATTTAATTTTGCTTAAAAAAAATCGATAAAATTGCAAAAAAGATAAAAAAACCAAAATTTCTTTTTGAATGGCAGATTGTTATTTAGAATACGTTTTTGGCCATTAAACAAAAAGCTCAAATTTCAAAACAATTTTACATTATACGATACGATCATTTACATAAACCCGCTCATACAATCATGCTGCATGATTGGAACTTTTGTGTGTTTTAATAGGCGTAAACGTATAAAATATTTATATAGTAAAAAATATGAACAAGTAACTCTAATAAAACTTAACGCTTAGTAACACTAAAAACACTGCGACTTGTTCCAGTGAAGCTGAAGAACTACTAAACTAGCAGCCTGCAGTTTCACTCCTTCGTTTTTCCTACCCCAATCCAGCCGAGATGGCTGATACTTGATTCCTTGGAAATTTTATGTACAGGAAAAAACTCCTCCAGTCAGAGTTTTCATTACACTAGGTAGTCTCGGCAGCGCAGTGATTAAGAGCCTTGTCTTCCTCAGAGCTTTCTCTTTAGTGTAGGAAATGGCATCAGTTCGAATTCCGACCATTTAGTTTTGGACTGTAACACAAATGCTCGATTGCCAGTAAACAGATATAAAACCTAATTTATTATATATCAAAAAAATATATGTGTATATTATTTGGGATTGTTGTTGACCGTGATGTTATAATATAACTATCAGAGGATGTTGAGGGTCGGTCTATGAAAACTCTTCTTATTTCGCCAACGTTTCGAGAGTATATTTTCTCATCATCAGGGCCTATTGACAAAAGACATGGTTTTATACTCAGGTATATATAAACTTAGAATTCGGAATTTCGCTTAGCTACTATGTTACAATAGGATGATATATGATGTACTTACAATTTTGTGAGTTAGGTTAGTAGATCATCTCAAGATGGAAAATTTTGTGATTAAAAACGTACAAGTGGCACATAGGTGAAAAATGAAGAAATCCCGTTTCTCAACATACTAATTATAAGAAAACCAAATGGTGATATAGAAACAGATTGGTGGTGTAAACCTCAAAATTCTGGCAGACTAATTCATTTTGATTCGGCACAACCATATAAACAAAAAATAAATACTGTTCACAACCTTATAAATAGAGTAAAAACTTCAAGTTCATTGAAATTCCATGAGAAAAATTTCCAAAAAATTGAAAACCTCCTGAAGAAAAACGGCTATGCTGACAGACTTAGAACCCTGTTCTAAGTTTTACTCAGCCCCTTATGTACCAAGATTATCCGAAAAACTATCAAAAATTTTAGATAATGAAAACTCCAAACTCGCGTTCAAGAACCAAAAAACTGTAGAGTCCCTATTCACCAAAACTAAAGATCCTGTTGATAAAGGGAAAAATAAAAATATAGTGTACGACATTCCTTGCCAACCCTCCTTTGTGAAACACTATATAGGACAAACAAAAAACTTTTTGCAACAAAGAATAGATGCCCATCAGAGAGATTATAATAAAACTGTAACCCCCTTCAGCACAGCCCTAGACGTTCACTCTAAAGAATAGGGACACAATTTTCAATATAATTCAGCCAAAATTTTAGGAAAAGAACAAAATTTATTTAAACGTGAAATGTTAGAAATGATACATATTAAGAGAAATGAAGAAAAAACTGTAAATTTCCGAACAGATATACAACACCTCAACACAGTGGTGTAATTTGAGGAGGGGCACGGTGGGCAGAGCCCCCCCCACGATCACAGAGGATGTAGAAGTTCTTCTTGAAACGGATGCTGCGTGAACAATAATTAATAATTTCACGTAACTAACGTCAGTACCAATTACGGTAAGTTCGAGAATGCAACCCGCAAAGCACGCCTGTTATGTGGGTGGGTCCAGTTACCTAGCAACTTAGAACGCTCCTCCAAGGCTGGTTCCAGGGAGGGCCAAACGCCGTGGATAATATAATTGCCCATCCAACAGAAGTGAAATAACCACAGTGAAAATAATAGAATGCTGGATACTATAAAGTGTGGACACTATAAACTATGGTGAAACTATGTCGTTCCCCCTCTTAGTTTTGGGGGCTCGCCCATCCTCATTTCCCTCTGGAAGCCAAAAGTCATTTTGCCCCTCTCTCACTGCCCCTAACTTCTCTACCTTTACAGCCCTCCGATTCACGTTCGATTGATCGATTCAATGCAGTAGCATCGATTGCGTCCTTCTTTCCATCAATAAGTTTTCTAGCTCATAAAAGTCTTCAATAATGTCCCTGATTTTTGGTATGAGTCCCAGTAGAAGTAAGTAACGGTAAAATAACATTAATAGAATCTTACACGGACTAAAACATGTCTGTGCTGTTTTGATTGAAATATCCATAGTCGAATGGAAACGATTGAAACAATCGATATCTGAACCAACCGATAAATGATTGTACCATAACCTTCAAGCCGGCTTCGGTTCGTTTACCTTTTGCGATTCTCTCGTCGATGTTCAATGCCCTGTATCCTGTATTTTATTTCGTGGTAATTGGTGTACAATGTGTAACATAAAAGAAATCGTAATCAGTGTAAAAGTGAGTGCTAAAGTTACGAGTTATGAACCCCTTGGAGAGATACATCCTCATAGGTATACAAACACGATTGGATTGGAAGTGGTAAGTCAATGATAAGCCTAGTGCTCCCAAGTTCATGAGCATTTTCATATAGCAAGACAGATTTAGTTTGGTAAGAATGTTTTTTTTTTTTGTGTCCACCAAGAGAAGGGTTAATTACCTTAATTTTTAGATTGTAAGGTTATGCTGTAAAAATAATACAGTGTGCCTGCTCTTCCCTATTCATTTCCCTATATGATTACGTTCATTTTCTCTCGGTAGATAGGTAGGTATAATACATAGGAGTAGATAGATAGGTCGGTACATAGGACTCAAATTCAAATTAATTCTAAAGTGATTGTTTTCGCTCTTTCATTTTTCAATAATGAACCTTTGTAATCGACTAACCTTGTAACCTTTAAGTGGGACACCCTTTATAGGTGCTACAATGCCCTCTTTGTGACTAGTAGTACCCACCATAGGTACATATACGATAGTTACATATATATATAATTTTTGGCTGTTGTTGTTGCCCCTCCATGATAAACGGCTTTGCTACGCCATTGCCTCAACAAGTGCTATTCAGGTCTCATACGTAAAGGACAGTCACTTTAGGTAGCTACCCTCTCACAACAGGTACCATACCCCACCGCCGTTAATTGCCTTCAAACGCCCCCCCCCCCCCCCCCCCCACACACACACACACACATTCCGTATAAGCTTAGTATGTAACTGCCAAAACTAGTCTGGTAAGAGTTGTCTTGGTGACCACACCTATGTGCCACTTGTACGTTTTTAACCACAAAATTTTCCATCTTGAGATGATCTACTAACCTAACTCACAAAATTGTAAGTACATCATATATCATCCTATTGTAACATAGTAGCTAAGCGAAATTCCTAATTCTAAGTTTATATATACCTGAGTATAAAACCAGTATAAAACCATGTCTTTTATCAATAGGCCCTGATGATGAGAAAATATATTCTCGAAGCGTTGGCGAAATAAGAAGTTTTCATTGACCGACCCTCAACATCCTCTGATACTTATATATATATATATATATATATATATATATATATATATATATATATATATATATATATATATATATATATATATATATATATATATATGTACCTATACATATATATATATATATATATATATATATATATATATATAAATATATATTGCAACATTTTGGCACCCATACAACATTGAAGTTAGGAGGCACCCTCCTTATCCGCTGGTGTATATATGTATTTTATGGTGTATATTGCTTCAAATGACCTCTAAAAACAGCAAGGTATACTTTTTATTTCATTTTAATGGTTATTTACTGAATCCCATAATGCTATACTTGTGGCACCATTCTAGAGAATTTCAAGTATCCGTCTATGTGGCAACCATACAATATTGAAGTAATGTGGCACCCTCATTATTCCCTGGTGTATATGTATATAAATAAATATTCCAACATTGTGGCACCCATACAATATTGAAGTTAGGAGGCACCCTCATGCCAACCAAGATATACAATTACGAATCACTGACTAAGTGGCGACCACTTTTATACCTAGGTGGCATCTGTGACGTTGCCAAACCACCTTCAGAACAGCAGACAAATCAACCATTTTATAATAGCGGACAAACAAGAGCGAACCACACACACCCATTTCACAACTCTCATTGGTCTTCCTGGGTTCTGTTGAGGTAAACAAATTATGGTCAAAGATCCAGAGACTGAGCTTCAGGGAAGGAGAATATTTAAATCTCGCAGACTTTTAGTTTTGCCAGCAGATTAGGTACCTAGATAATTTAATTTTGTAATTCTATATCTTCTTTTGTTAGTGCAGGTACTAAATACGCTGAATGTGGATATTGTAAAACCACAACCAGCAAGCAAAATAATAAGCTTTGAAAAGGCGTAGGTATTAAATGTGCTCCAATTCTCTCAACAAAATGTGAATTATTTTTCCCACAGAAATCGTTTTGGGTTCTATGAAACCTGGATAAAAATTTCTTTTCGTGTAGCTACAGCCAGTAAGCGAAGGGTCTTTTTATACCTTCCACAGTAACGGCCAGATATAAGCAACTTTCGTCGTTAAGAATGGCCCAGAACACCACGGAGATTGACCAGTGCAGATTGTGTTTTCGAGTCGAAATGGGGGGGGGGGGGGGGGGGGTATGTATCCCCATATAAATTATACAAGAATTTCTCGTTTAAGAATATAGGATAAGTGAAACAGTCGCGAAAGTCGTGAAGCAGATTGGGGGGGGGGGGGGGGGGGGGTATAACGGAAAAAGCACCTGAGTACAATACTATGTAACCAATGTTATTTCTTGGTGTCATTCACCATAATAATTATCGCTTATCAACTCCCTACCTATCTAATAAACCGTCTGTATGCGTTTTTCAGAGAAACATTATCTCGTTTAAGAGAATCGTTATTTTTTACGCGGAACCATCGTTGTATCACCATATAGTACATTGGTGCACAACTAAGTGCCGTCCTTCTCACCGGAGAGGACGTTCATCCCCATCATTATGGCTCCGGATGTTTTCCATGGATCTCACAGGCATGTTTTTTACCTTGGTAATATGAACATTCCTCTTAAACGATGGAAATGGTAGCGCAACTACGAGGTTCTACCTCGGCCAAAAATGCTCTTACCCCAGCCCATCATTACACTTGCAATTTGAGTGTATTGCACAAAAGGTGAGAAGAAACATTCTCCTCCGTAACTTCAAGATGTCTAAAGAAATGGAAGTTTTAGTGGACAAAATCCTAACTTTTCAATTTGGAGTATACGACCTCATAACGAAAATGAAATAGTATATTTGTGGGTAGTTCTTGGTTGCTTAAGAACTAGTAGGTAACACTTAACCAGATATAGGAAAGAAAATTGTCTATACGTTTCGAGACAATCGTTTGAAATCCCAAAAACACGTTCTGACATTGTAAAAAAAATATTTCAGTTCCACCTTTGCCGAATTCCCATCAATACAATCGTCCGTAGAACGTGATCAGCAATTTCTAACCCACAGGGGCTTCTAGAAAATCATTAATCTATGGAAAAAACTGGAAGACACAAATAAAATAAAATAAGCAGTTCTTAAATTCCAATTCTTATCCGACCTTAAATATCCATGCCCCTTTTGTAGGAAGCCCTATGGAGCGAGAAAATGTCCCAGTTTCAAGGTATCAAGGTCATGATTACCGTAGTCAAGTGACCCTTTTGTATGGTTAATGTAAAAGCCGTCTACCGGCTGCCCACAAACTCGAAAACTGTCCTTCACAGACCGTTTGCATGTATTGCAAACAGTTCCGCAACTTCCATCTTCAATATCATCCTGGACAAAAAAAATGGAGATCGGCGTTTTTGACTTCGCTATCAGGGTTCAAGTTGATAACTGACACACCGTTTCGATCGGAATTTAAATCTTCATAACCATCGGAAGCAAAACTCATGGATCCCTCCAATTTCTCGTCTGGTTTGGATGCTAAGGACCAACCTCGATCGGGAGCATCTCCAACCTCATCTGCCCGTAATGCCAACATCTCCGGATGCAAAATCAGGCTCGACAATGTTCTTATATCTACTAAATTCTACGACGCACGATGTTAACTCCTTCAGCTAGATGACCGTGATCGCCCGAGGACAGGCGATATCAAAAGGAGGGACATCAAAGTACTTTTGAGACATTAAAGAACTTAAAGAAGAGCATAGAGTTCTATGCTTGGTGGTCGAATGTGAATTACAAATTTATTTTAAACCCACCACAAACTCGTAGGAGTTATTTTGGCTGTTTTATCTAAATTGCTTTCAAGCATTAAACAGGTATTTCTTATGCCTACTGCAACATCCGCGTCACCTTCCACTTCCACCCTTATCAACTTCTTCACAACTGCGTGTAAATGCGGATGAGGACATGCACAACTAAAGGGAAGAGGCATCTACCGAGCATTTTGCTGGAACGGGTGTAATCTTGCTGTCGATGCACCGGCCTAATTTTCCCCTTCGATACCGCCTCATCTTTTAATTCAGCCAATGTACAAGATATAGGTGCTAACCGCCAATGCCACTAGGAGCTCGGCTGAAAAGGGGCAATTGATCTATAGAAACGGACCAGTTATTGAATTTGTTACTATTCAATTGAGTTTGTATAAGATATGAACGTCTACAAGTCCAAAACCGATGGCGACAAGAAAAACAGATCTCAATTTGCGAAAATATGGCTTACAGCTAGAGGGGGAACCATATCGGCCCTTAACACATTCATCCATGGCCAACTGAACCATGGTCGTCTGCTATCTCAAGGTGGATGGGTGTTACATGCAGATGTGGTTGAAATATAAGAGTTTGGGCCCCCAGAAACGACTGTTTTGTTGATCGCTGAAACTGTGGCCCATCATACCAGGTTATTGATAGGTTACGTGAATTCAAGTCTGCTGCCTTAGTATCGCTAGGTCTTTGCTACAGACGCAGTCCAAAAACACAAATTTTGGATCTGCAATCGACTCATTGGTAAATAAATGAAATATGAATCAGATGTACATGTAGATGTACTGTAGTTATGCAAATCTGCCACTCGAATATCGCCGGTTCGCCAATGTAGACGTCGTTCAAAAACACTGATTTGGATTGGGGTCAAAAAGAAACTCGTATACATATAACTCAAATTACGGCCAATATTAATTGGTTTAATAGGTAACTTAGAAAATATCGAAGCGTCACTGGCTTACTGGTGAAGATGAAGTCAAAACACTGTAAATCCTTGACACAAAGGTTTATTATTTTCCATTAGGTACAGATAAAAAACCTGAGGCAGAATCCGTTGGTATCCCCCGGTCAAATACTGTGAATCTGATTGCGTACTATTAGAATGATATAATCAGTCGTTATTGTTCTATATCTGATCTGATTTATATTTTGATTTGATTTTTAGCGCATTTTCTTTTAAGAAAGGAAAAATTAGCTATTGTGTTCACTTTGTTCGCTGATTTGTATGTATGTCCTCTTAAAATCGTTCTAAATGACACTTCCCGACATCCGATTTTGATAAAACTTGGTATGGATGTAATCAGTAACATTGAGGAAATAAAGATGTGCCAGGGGTTGCTGACTACTAAGAGGTCATTGATCAGCTGATTGAGCTCCCAAGCCATTTTGTCTCTAATTCAACGCAGGAAGCGTCTACTATTTCACGCGGATCTCCTTACAAGAAAATACGGTATCATGTGTCTCATTTTGTGAGCACTAATCTACTTGTTTATTATTTTTTAATAACACTATCCCCCTCCCCCTAAAAAAACAAGGTCATGCCCTCACGACACAGGTACTGGTCCTGGGGGTTAGTATTACACGTCTCCTCCTCAAAAAATAGACGTCTATGTGAAAAACGGTCTTCGGATTCGGGTTCAGTACCTTCAAAACCCCCAACACCAGCTTCGCCTTTATTTTATTTTATTTTATTTATTTATTTTTTTTATTTTTTGCAGTGTAATAATTTATAGTATTGATATGGGTTTCCACAACTTCACTGCTCTCCAGTCTGTGTGTCTCATCAAATGAAAGTCGTAGGACATCTAATTCTATATCTGCATTTTATATCACATGTCATTTTATTTCATTTTCATGTAATACATACCGTAATGAATTTCATCTCATATAATACATGTCATTTTATGACGGAAAATTCAAAATTGTCACTAGACCGCTCCTTCTCTAACACGTGATAGTTTTCTAAGGAAATTATTATTTCGTAAAATTATATTTAGGTAATTCACTAATAATAAAATTAGCGAGACTAATTGAATTCTCTATTATAAGGATATTATAATTAAATTGCGTTTAAGATTGAGTAGTCATGCCAAAATTAACCTTATTTAGACGAACCACCTCAGGTGTACGACGGGAGTCGTGTGTGGACAATTTGTAGGTATTTTTTGTCATAAATGCGCTAAAAATAAATTAAATTTCCAATGTTTGGTACCCATTAGTTACAAACTTAGACTATTTACGACTTTCATCTAAAAAAGTTTTTCAATTGGTGTGACAGTTTCTGAGACTAAAGCTTTTAAAAAATCCAAGTTCACCCAAATTGAAAAAAGTGCCGTTTTTTACAAGCGGTTGCATGATTTCTCATATTTCAAATTTTAATAGGTTATTCTACGTAGAATTTAACTGCCGTGAATATTAGTAATAGATGTTTCCTTGCTAACTAGCTTAGTTTTGGCGTAAGATCAAAAATATAGAAAACAGTTCGAAAGTTGCGATGTATTTTAGCAATAGCTTAGGTCGCCGAAGTAACTGGAATAAGCACACTTGGGTTTTTACTATACATGTTGACTCTAAAACTACGAAAATCAACACAATCCGACCTTTTGTTGAATGACGCATTTGGATTTATTATTTTCAATAATGAACCTTTGTATTTTGAAGATAAATCAGCTTTTTTTTTCTTCTATTTACTAGACAATTTACTAGTAATGTGACATTTTCGGTTTTTTAAACATTATTATTACCTATACAATCATTCATGTATTTATAATTTTCATCACCATTTATCACATTCATTTGAAATTCCCAAATCTCGAGGAAAATAGGCAAGGAGACTAATAATTCCATACCACTTGATGATGAGAAACAAAAGAAATTGAATCTCAACTCAAACTCAAATATTCATAAGGCATCTTGACTTCAGATGTATAGATCCTGTAAAGTTAAGTTGGATCACATCCATCGAACTATAGGTATATCGAGGTATGTCGAATTATAGGTATCAACACATGATTGAAGAAATAGTAAGAGCATCTATGATCAAGTAGGCACTGCACAGGTACCTACATACCGACATTTCTTAAAGCATTGTTATACATTTTAGTAACATTTTAAAATTTTATTTTTATTATTCTTTTCCACAAAATTTGAGAATTGAAACATTATTTGGAGCACTGACACAGTGCAAAGCATGAAAAGTCACTTGTCCGATAAGTGCAATCGACCGTTCCATCACACATTCCTTTGCACAAACAAGACAGTATGGAGTCTTCGGGCATTGTTGATTTCGTCACGAAACGAGGTGATAAATTGCCGGTTTTGATTTATTATTTATTCAAAAGCGGCAGGATCCAATTTTGAGTGTAGTCCCAACTGCCAACACAAAAACGTGTTATTTTCAATACATCACTTTTCATTGATTTCTCTTCTCATGTTCACTGAATAGCTTTTGTTTTTGACTGGTGCGATGAATTGTCCATATAATATTTTGAGTTCAAATTATGAACGAAAGGCTACGAAAGTAAATTAGTAAAAATAGTAAACCCATGTAGAAAATCCCTAAAATCATTAGTTCATTTCTATATAGCGAGTGAACAGAACTTGACCCGGTGAATCGTGACAGTTAGTACCTACTCGGAAACCAGGGACAAAGTGAAAAGTCACGGATCCAGGGGTCTATCGTTAAATATCAAAACCACGAGTGATTGACTGCTACATCGTTACTGAAAGCTTATGCCGCACAGCTACAGCGGTTTTGCCTACCCTTCATGCTTTCTTTGTGTGTGACACCACAAGCAAAATTTTGACTAAAATATCTGCGGTGATTACCTTAAAACACTATGAACCAATAGACGCCTATCCCTACTTGGAGTTGGAAGATAAATTACAGAAACTCGGCTAAAAAATCTTGAGAATTTGTACTTAACGTTGTTTAAAAAAAAAAAAAAAGAACGGAACGTTCTCTTCCTCTTGCCGAAAAAGTTACTTTTCATGCGTTTTTCAGCGTCAGTTCTCCGGAGAATGTTTCAATTCTTAAATTTCATTAAAAAGAATCATTTAAATAAAATTTCATATGTAATTAAAATGTAGAACAATGCTTTACTACATAGTGGCACGTAGACGGTACCTATGCAGTGCCTACTTGAATATTTACAAGCTTATACATGTTCTTATTATTTGATCAATTATGTTATGTTGATACCTACCGATACATGTGGTCGAACTTTCCTATAGGTACTCAGTGAAACCGCATTTTCGGCTAATTGTTCGTCTTGTAAATTTGGATCGGAAAGCGAGGGTGAAACCTGCTTCCTTCGTCAATAACTATTTCGTAGCAATTTTCACAGATAAACACAGTTATATCATTGTCATCAATAAAAGATTTGGTTGATTTGCTACATGCTTTGTGGATACTGGTTCCGCAATTTATCATTTAATAATGAATAACAGGACTTTCCATTTTTTCCTACCGTTACGTTATAACTGAAATATTGATTTTCATGTACAACCAATGCGTTAGTAGGGAAGTGTAACTCCCTTAGTGATAGCAGGAAAATCAATCGCCACTTTTTGGAATGCTCTCATTTTATCACAGCATCTCATGATCCCTTAGCCTCTGTAGTGTCAAGGAAAGCTGATTTATTACGGTAAATTATAAACTAATATTGTTGAGTAACCACAATGAACTAATAATGTGTAAAATTAATCATTATTAAATTATGTGACTTTAAAACCGTAAGTCTATCGTTCGGTTCTTTTTTTTTTTTTTTTTTTTTTTTTTGATACATGGTTTAATGTCGTTCTTACGTGTTCCTTCTGTTATTTTCTGGCAAAAAAGAGTAGGCACTGATCAAGAGTTACATTTCCAGGTTGATCCCTAGGGTCTCGTATTATCACATTAAATCCCAATTTTCGGAGAAAATAAATTATCGTAGTTCATAAAAACTATATCCACGATGACCAAACTGTTTTGCAAAAGAAAACCCGTACATTTTATGTTAAAAAAATGGGAATATTCCGAACTACTTCCAAAAAGTCGACTGCAGATAAACAACATTCACAGCAGGTAAACACAACTGAATGTGATAAATGTGAATGAATAAATTAATGTGGTAATTGGTGATGATAATTATATATAACTGATTAAGATATTATTAATAATAATAAAATAATAAAACGGAAAGTTTCACATTACCTGTCTCTAGTTAACAGAGGAGAAGAAAAAATGAATTTTTTCAGCTTTTACCTTACTTTAAATTAAACCTGATAATTTTAAAAGTATTTTGCTAATAACCAAAAGTATAGCTGGTTTAAAAACGAATAATTTGAGCCTAAAAATGATTGTTTGCGTTGGGCCATTCGTAAACTATTAGGGTCAAAATGGAGCGCGCTCCCATGCGCTCTTATATCCCCCCTACCTTCCGCGACCACTCGCGGCGCATCATCCATTTTTGAGCAACGTATAACTAGGTCCTGGAATAATGCATAAAAGATGTTACTTCATCACGTATGTACCATCTTGAAATACTTCTGTGGAGATGATCTTGAATTTTATTTTACTTTTTGTTGCATAACTGGAACTTTCTATTCCATTCCAGATTTCCTAAAGTCCCAAAAATTCGCCTAAATGGATGATATTACGTAAAAAAAGACTATAGGAAACGGAAGTTAGTGAAAAACGTTGTCTATTTCCACGAAAAATAAAGAGTTACAATGTTAAATCGATTTCGATGGTTAGGCCATCATCAGTAACAAACAATAACTGAAGACACATTAGAAAGGACACAGCTTATATAGTGACAGGTGAAGGGAGATTGAATCCCATTGGTCGAGAGAAAGGAAAGGGGCAGGAGGTACAACCAATTAAGTGCATACAAAGTGAAAGGGGGATTATAGCTAATCAGATGAAGTGAAAGGGGGAAATAACTAAATATGGTTTCAACAGTGTGAAGGGATAATTCCAACCTTCACAGAAATGGTCCTATCAGTGGTGAAATATATTGAGGTATATCCTCATTTAAACATTTACCAGACCTGTCACTTTTGATAATTTCGAATTTTTCAAGTACATAGTTCAAGTTCTAATTCAACATACATTGTACATTTGGGCAAAAATGAACGACTTCTGAATGTCTTCAGTTATTGTTTGTTACTGATGATGGCCTAACCGTCGAAATCGATTTAACGTTGTAACTCTTTATTTTTCGTGGAAATAGACAACGTTTTTCACTAACTTCCGTTTTGTAATGGGTTTCAACAACTTCGTCGCGAGTGATTTAGTTCGTAGGCTATAGGAGATCATCTAGGGTCCCCTAACACTCCTTGAGAGTATTCGGTCAATTAGATTCAGAGTTTCACGTGTGTTAACCAAGTTAATATCAATAAGGCGATAAAATGCATGGCAAACCTTCCTAGAAACCTCTAACCAACTACCCTCCAAGTTTGAACATAATCAGACCAATAGATCGTAAGAAATCGACGTTGTTAGAATATGACGTTTGCGCATGCGCGCACCCTATTATTGATCCGACAACTATGCAATTTAAAGGGAACCATCTAGAAGCTAACCCACACAAAACCAGAAAATTCCATAAAAATCGGTCCCTTAGTCTCCGAGTTTCACAAGTGTCAACCAATTTTATTTTTGCGCATGCACAATGTAATTTTTACTCATTCAATCGCAATAAAACTCATAGAGCATATTTCTGATTCATATAGCCAACTACCCTCCGGGTTTGAACAAAATCGAACCTATAGATCGTAAAAAACCGATGTTATTTAATGAATTCACGTTTGAGCTTGCGCACACGTCATTATTGATTCGATTGCAATGAAATTCATAGGGAAACATAAAGAAGCTAACCAACACAATCCTTGGAAATTTCATCAAAATCGAACTAAAATTGAGAATTTGCTGTGCTTTTGACGTGGGAGTAGTTGTGTAGTCGTCCAACACATGGTCGGTGGGGCTCTCAACCCGCCCGACCGCACGCTCAACCCTGAGACAGCGTTCATGAGGTTTTAGTTCTTTGCTTTTTAGAAGAGAAGAGGTGGGGAGAAGACGAGGTTATTTAAAGCAATGGCCGACCCTGCCAGACCTCCGGTAGCCATTCAGTAAGCAAGATAGATAGCGTATATTATTATGTATATTATAATATACACGAAACGCCCGACAGGGGCGAATCACGCGGAAAAACGATGAACTACGGCCGTATATTTGTGATCCATAATCCATTCAACTGGCACCCACCTCTCAAACTTCAAAGGCTCTTTGTTGGTCACAGAATCAATGTAAAATTGTATATATATATATATATATATATATATATATATATATATATATATATATATATATATATAAACTAAAATTGAAAAGCTCTGAAACACAAAATGCAAGTCAACATTTTTATTACTTATCTAGACGTCACCAGAGTTTCTGTGGTTATTTATATTCTTATGTAACTTTTGAACAGTTTATATTCCTATTTTTCTGCGAATTAAATCACCTGTTTCCGGATGACAGGTCTTCGGAATGCTGGAATCTAAAAATGATCAACTTGCCATGTTGATGGCTTCTGGGGAGTACGACAGGTTAGTACAGAATTACTTACTCGAAGAGTTATTGAGATTTTATCTTAGATTATTGATTTTATCTTTGAAAATGTAGGAAATAAACCTAGATGTGGAAAACCACTTTGAATCATTGTCCAGTGCATGATTTGCCTTCGCAAACCACAGTTAGAGTGTAGTTGTTTGTTATAAGGACAGAAGCCCACTCAAAAGAAACAATAATATATTGTACTCCCCCCCCCCCCCCCCAATTTTTAAAATATATAATACAATAGTATATAGATATAAATGTAGGTATACAAGCAATGTACGTACCGCAGGCACATTGTTTAGACAGATAGCGAAGTTCTCACATTTTCTCATCGATAGAACTATACACATCATACTGATCTCCAACTTATCTATTTGATTAAAAGGATTGATTTAGGTTTTGTTATTTTTAAGATGCGAGCTTGCGAGCATTCAGACCTCCAAACTATACTCAACATTTATTTTTCAACTAACTGTGCTAACTTTGTGAAGTACCCCGTTTTACATTGTGTCTTTGACGTTTACAAGGTTTGAGTTGCATTTGAAGAAAAAAGTCTTCTTGACCCCACTAGGAATCGAACTCAAGCCTTCCGTGTGTCAGTCAATTGTTTAACCAACTGAGCTACCAAAGCGTAGTCTCGTTTGAATCACTGAACCTCGTTACATCTATGCTGATATTGTAGGCACATTCCCTTGGCTGATGAATGATTTTTGTTCTGATTTTCACAAACTTTGGTCCATTAGTTTTGGAGAAAAGCTTCGAGCAGCCTGATGGACGGATTTTTTCCCCTTTCGATTTTTTATTTATTCTACTTGTCTTGAAAAGTAAACTAACAAATTTTGATGTGAGGTTAACTTTTTTTCTTGGTCGATTACAAAGGTTCAGTATAGAAAATAATAAACCAAAAAATCTGTCTATCCCCCGTCCAGAGCTTTTCTCTGAAACTACCGGACCAAAGTTTATATTTGGGTCAAAATCACGTATGAGGTCTAGTAGTTGCATACACCTCGGCATCAATGTACAAAAATTACGTAGAAAATGCTGCTGTCAGCGATAAACGAATCTCTATGCACCACAATACAATCTTACAAATCAAGTAACACCTTTCAATGCAGACTGTCCTCAGATGAACATATCTTTAGAGAAAAAAGAATAGCTATGGCAGCTTTGGTGATGCTTGCTCGCGTATCATAGGGTTTATATACTTCAATTGTGATTACAGGTTCAAGAATTTATTGCGCTCCCGGTTGAGGGAATGTGGCTGGGTCGATGAAGTTCACATGATGTGCCGGCAAACCAAGAGGACCTCCAACATGACTGTTAATGACCTTTATGCTGAAGTCGCAAAAAAAAGTAGAGGTGAAAATTATTTCAATTATTTTTTCTATAAATCTGTTTATTTGCCATGTTATAATATAGTTTCATGAAAATTCATTGTTAGAAATAGTGTATTATCATAAAACAATTGAAAAACGGAAGTTAAAGAAGAACGTTGTCTAATTCCTCAAAAATAGAGAGTTACAATGTTAGATCGATTTTAACGTTAAGTCATCATTAGTAACAAACATAACTGATCATGCATTAGAGAGCCTGAGGTCACTGGCTGAAGGGAGCTTGAATCCCAATGGTGGAGAGGAAGAAAAGGGGCGGTAGGTACAACAAATCAGATGCAAACAAAGTGAAAGGGGATTATAGCTAAGCAAGTGAGGTGAAGGGAGCAATTACAATCTTTACTGAATGGACCTGTCCTCCAAAGTTAATCTTCCCTAGCCAAGAAGGAAACTTCATCCCTACTCTTTTTCCTCTGGACTTTATTCCATATGGTATCAGTGACATCTCATCCCTTCACTCCATTTGCTTAGCCTCCCCTTTCACTTTATTTGCATTTGATTGGTTCCTCCAATAGGTTCCAATTTTATTGGGATCCTGCCCCTTTCCTTTCTCTCGACCGACAGGATTCAAGCTCCCATTCACCTGTGAATTTATAAGCCTCAGGCTTCCTAATGTATGTTTTGTTATTGTTTATTACTGATGATGACCTTATCATCAAAATCTATCGTAAGATTTTTAACTCTTTATTTTTGTGGAATTATACAACTTTCTTCTTTACCTTGGGTTTTTCATTGAAACGGGTTTCCTCAACTTTGTTGCAAGTGATTTAGTTCATAAAACAATATTATAAAATGTGGTAAACCTGAAGAACTAGGTATGTAGTAATTTAACTATTAATAGATACTTTACCTCATTTACTGACTGTGTGGGGCTTCCATAGAAAAGGATCTCTGTAAGATCTCTACATATCTCTAAATATGTTGCTTTCACTAAAAAACTTATTCAACACATTCTGAGCAGAAAGGATTTACAGATCCAAACTCGCAATTCAGCATGTATGGAGAGGATCTGTGGATCCAGCTACGGGTGGCCGCTGGGTGTCAAGGTTATTGAATATTTTGAAATTCACGCATTCCACCGTTAAAGGAGTGCAACCCATACTTTCTAGATGATGTGTCCTCCAACAGAATTCGTTCATTTCCGGTTTCACTAATGTTAACATCTTGGTTCAAAGGCTTTTGGAGTCCATTCAATCTTAATTGGAAAAAAAAAGGAAAAGAAGAAGATCCTGGGAGTTAGGTACCACTGTTATAGGCACTTCTCTGAACATGTAAGGTTTATCCAAATTTCATCAAAATCAATCTTAAGGATTAAACCTTGGCGTATTTTACCAATCCAAAACTTGTTTAAACCCAGTTCAGAAAAATGGAGTTTAGGCAAACTGTCCAATCAAAAGGAGAACAGTTTGATGCGTTGTGACATAAAGTCGTCACTACAAAAACCATCACTCAGCTGATATCCACGTCCCTTCTTCATTTTAATAACCAAACAATTACAATAGTTCAGAATCATAAGTACTACAGTAGACTTTAGTGCACGAAATTGGGAAGTCTTACATCATTTTTTCTCAACATTGTTGGTACTTTATAAAGGCTTGCTATTGATCATCTTATTGTAATTTGCTATCATCATCTATTACACACAAGGAACATGATGCGATCTATCTGTGAACATGATTCGATTCGATTCAGCATCCGGGTCTCATCATCTAAAAGGATTTCAATTGATTCTATGTGATGGGAACTATCGAAAATGATATCAAACTTGATATTTGATGAGTTGACTATGACTGACGTCAGTGACAACGATGATGACGTCGTATTGTCGTCAACTTATAAAGCTTTTATAGTGGTTTCAGTCAGTAAGTTTTCTGTGTGGCGAAAATTATTGAAACTAGATTTTCGGTTGATTCGATGAGGATTGTCATTGCTGACAACCAGTCCCTGTCCATATCCAGTGAGAAGGGATTAAGATTTCTTTGAATTTTAAGATTTTAGTTATTTTTAAGCACTTCCTTGAAAAAATTTACGCAGGTTTTTGCACACAAAAAAGGCATCACGACATCATTTAAAATCACGACATGAAAACTGGTTTAATTATCATTCTACCGTGAAAATTCAGTTTCAGTTTTGGTATTTTTCGAACTTTTTAGCAATTTTTCGGGATTTTTTTTAAATTTTGTGCTTTAGTCACTAAAAGCTCTGACCCCCTAACTTAATTTTGTTTTGTAGTTAGGTACCGATGTATATACAAGTATACATATGCAAAGTTCGCAATTTCTTATATCTTTCTTCAGGAAGATAGATTAATTTTCTAGAAGGACACGAGTATTAATAAATATGCCATATTCAAGGTACATTTGATTAATCTATACATATAACAAATAATTAAAACAAGGAGTTATGAAACATCATATGTTGTTTTGAATGGTTGAAAAATGACCTGAAGGAGGTGTATGTGGGAGTTTGAAATTTCATGGAAGCGAGATAAAAATCAGTTAGTTATTTTTTACTACCACTAAATAAACGGTGTAACTAAATTAGTTATTAGTTACTACTAGCAACTAATTTGTGTAACTGTATTAGTTACTAGAGTGTTTTGGTAAATCACCTATCTATTTCTCGTAAACACGAAAACAAGCAGCTCGAGTGAGCACTATAAGATGCTAACCTTTTCATGTTTTCTCGTAAATTGTTTGTAAGCCCGAGAGAAAGAGCACTTAAGCTGGTTTCACATGGAGCGGAACAAGAGCGGAAAGCGGAAGGACGGAATGCAATCTGATTGGCTGTTGGGACAACAGTTGAGGAAGGTGGCTGCCATGTTGTGGGAATGGACAGACAGCGGACGGCGGTAGAAATTTGTATACCGTTTCCGCGTTCATTGAACAGGAATGTTGATAACCGCAAGTAGAGGTTTCAGATCAGAGAGGGCTCACGAACGTTCACCAAGGTGACCGCTTCATGTGAACAATCTCTCTGAATCCGCCGCCCCTCCACTGGTTTTCCCGTCCTTCCGTTTTCCGTACTCGTTCCACTCCATGTGAATCCAGCTTTAAGCTAAGTGTACACCTGAGACAAAATCTCGAGAGAAAGACTCGATAGCCCAAGGAGTCTCGAGACATGGAATGTTTCATTTCCACTTGAGAGTCCATGCGGTGACTGCAGTCGTGCAGATAGAGATAGTTTTTGTGTAAAAACAGTTGTGAACTTTTCTTGAATGGATTAGCCACATCAAGCCCTTGCTTTTATAATAGCGTACAAAATTGCTAAAAAGCGGAAATTAAAAAAAGGAAGTGTTGGGTGAGGAAATGGGTGGATCGACGGGGTGATATGGGGGTATGTTCCACACTTGTAAAAGAGTTGCGACTGGAAGATGCTCAACAGTTCCGGAATTTCATTTGGATGTCGGTAGTGCAATTTGAACTTTTTGAATGATCACACTCCGTTTTTATTGGATTAGCTCCATCACTTCCTCATCAGTCCACTCCTTTTTGCCCTTATTCATTTTTATTTCAAAAGAACAACAAAAAACAGTCGAACAACACAAGTATATCAGTATAAACACAAGTCAAGTCTCCGAGACCTTGAAAAATCTTCTGGCACTGGCAGAAGACTGTAGACCAAGTCTCAAGACCTGGAAACCGCATGTCCACTTGTGACCTGTGCACTCATGGAGACCTGTTCGTACTTGTCTCCGATACTGCTCTCCAGGCCAAGTCTATTTGCGATTCGAGGCTCATGACTACTCTCGAAACTGTTTTATCTCAGGTGTACACCTAGCTTTATAGTGATGATAACGTGACTCTTGTAATGAATCACTGCCGTTCATATTCTCTTGACCCTAGGCGTGAGAGAAAAGGAAAGGCGAAGGAGAGTCACCACCACTACTATATTCCTTGGCGTTGTTTATAGTTTCTCATGGCTTTTTATTTGATGACGGGTTTTCAAAATTTCGCGTATTTTTTTCCATGGGAGTTAATTACAGAGTTATTCCCAAAAAAGGTTGTGTCGTCTTCTTGTAAATTTCAAAGTGCTGATTCAGAAATGAGCAAAGCAGGCTGTTCCTGTTTCATAAAGCATTTCAACACGACGAAAACTTCTTCTCGTTTCGGAAAGGCTTTTCTCGAATACAAGAAAATTAATACAAGTACAAAATCACTATTGGTTTTCGTGGTAACTAATTGAATAACCAAATTGTTTTTGTTACTCAAAAAATAAAAAATAATAGCTATTTAGTTGTAGTTATCTATTATTCATCCATCTAGTAACTAATTTTGTTGTAGATATTAGTCGTAACTAATATTTGCCTATCACTGGTGTAGAAAAGGCCAGCAAGGGGATCCCCCATCATTCTCAGCATGTTCTCAGAAGTTGTTAATTCTGTTGCAGCCATGGTCCCTGCTTCTGTCAAACGAGAGCTGCTGGTCCGCGTGAAGGAGAGCCTCCTCCAGTCCAATGGATACTACGATGACAACTTACCCAACAACTGAAATCGTCCTCGTTCTATGCGCTACATTTTAATTTATCTTTCAAATTATCTATTAAATTTTCTTGAACTGTTTTAGTCAATGCGATATCTTACAATAATTGAAGTGTATTTCCAACCATTTTTACCTACCTGTAATTCGCAATAAACATCTTAATTGATACCTACCTTTATTGTTCTCCTTTTGCTCGCTGTTTCAACTTACTTATTCTTCACAATTCTCCAAGTGAAAATTGGTAGACCAGTATATTAGTTGTGTATCTGGAGTTAGTTACCAGGGTGCCAGCTCTCGACCGGGAAATGTCCTCTCTACAAAGGTTTTCTATATAGGTACAATTTATTATTGGTTTTCTGTTATGAATCCATTCATTTAGCTATTTCTCTAATGTGTTTTTGACATTTTATGTCTTTACTTTGGCACATAAACGAAAAAAACGTTACAGTTGGTTTTCTGATGATTTCCACTTACAACCGAGTCGTTGCTAGGGAAATGGTACTTCGTCGTTTTTCATCCCACAAAAGTCGTTGACCATTCGTTCGGAACCTCTCGATTTATCCAACCATATTATGTTGACCACTGCGAAGTGTGAGCCTAACAAGCTGAGTTATGAGCATGGTTATTTGAATAATTGTGTAGACTCAGGTGATCATTCTCAATAATTGATATTATGAACATGATTGCAACTGCTTGTTAATTTCTGGTGATTTCATTGAGCTGGTGTTTCGATGATTTGATTAGCAGGTGATCCGAATATTGCGAGAACGGTTTGATTTGTGAAGCGGTGGTTAAATCATTTTAATAGGTAATTTCTATACTTCACACTCTAGGAAGCTGTAATTTCGTATGTAGCCTCATTAGGACATTTACTTGTCGATGCCCAGGGTCCGGATCAGATGAGTGGCTCTTAGAGCTAATTTCTATGCTTCACACTCTAGGAAGCTGTAATTTCGTATGTAGCCTCATTAGGACATTTACTTGACGATGCCCAGGGTCCGGATCAGATGAGTGGCTCTTAGAGCTAATTTCTATGCTTTACACTCTAGGATGCTGCAATTTCGTATGTAGCCTCTTTAGCACATTTAATTGACGATACCCAGGGTCCAGATCATTTTTTATCTTTTTTAAAAATAAATGATAACTTTATTATTAATTTAATATTACAGTTTTGCTCAAAGTATATAGTGGGCTTTGCCTAATTAACATGAAACGTGAAGGAAGGTACAACCCAGCGGCTGCCCTTAACCAGAGTAGTCTATTCGCCGTCGTCTGAAGCTAAGAGAAAATCTTGGAGGCTTTTTATTTTTAAGCGGCGTTGTCTTCTTAGCGAGGGGGGATTTAGGGGAAAAAACAAGATTGGCGTATCTTTCCTTGAACAGTGCTTCAACTGTTGCGTTGACCAAGTCTTGGTGCAGGGTACTGATTCGCACAAACCATTCTGCTCCAGTTATCAAACGAATTACTCTATTTTGAGTAACTTTTATCGTATTTAAGTAGCCCAGTCAAATTAGACCAAAAAGAGGCAAATAGGGCAAAAAATTCATAGTAAAGAAATTTCTTCACCAGGCTCTTCCTTCACACGTAGTAAATCATATCTCAAAAATCCCCTAGTATGGGGGGTGAGCTCGACGAGGGGGGGGGGGGGGTGTTTTTCGACTTTTTTTTCGGTTTTTTGCCTATAACTCGAAAAGTAAGCGTTCTTGTGACTTGTTTACTATTACCAGAATTAAAGTGCATAAAATTTCCTACAATTTTCACTCCTGGCTTCATTCTCTACGATTAGGCGTTCCGCCGCTAGAGCGTGTTGAAAAGTAGGTATCGTTTCAAAAAATCAGCAAAAAGGCCTTTATGCTCTTTTTACGCAGAAATCATTCGTATGAAGCTTCTGAGTGACTTGGAATACATCATGACTTGTTTTCCGAACGTCAGTGATGCTCTGACAGTGGCTTGAGCAGGTTTCATGTACGTCTTTTTTTTTCTGTTCTTCGCTTACTTCCTGGAAACTGTGATAACCATAACATATTTTCAGTACCCTAACCAACTCACTGTGAATTTTCAGTGAATATATATGTATATGAAACACAGTGGCTCTAAAAAAGAAAAGAAAAAGAAGGAACTAAAGAAAATGAGCTGTGTTTCACCAAAAAATGTTTAATGAGCAGGTACAGTATAACCCATGTTGAAGTAATATTCGCAAAAGGAGTGGGAGGGGAAAGGGGCCATCAATCTTCACAGGTGTCTGCTCTTCATCCATTGAGAATCACCATCCACAGTCAAAATGAAAATTCAAAATCGGATTGCAGTGTGGTGGATATAATCGTAAATTGATAGATAGATAGCAGGAACCTGAACAGTTGGAGCAGAGTGTTGAGCAGTGGACGCCAGCTCTGCGGCATCCACATCGAGCGCTACCGCAGCTTTTGGTGCAGCTGCAAAATATATTCTGCAGAATTTCAGATGTTGCTGGTGGTTCCAAAGTTGGGATTGGTTTGAGGAAGCCATCGTCTCCCCTTCTCCAGTCCCAATTCTGCAGAATGTATTTTGCAGCTGCACCAAAAGCTGCGGTAGTGGTCGATGTGGATGCCGCAGAGCTGGCATCCACTGCTCAACACTCTGCTCCAACTGTTCAGGTTCCTGCACAAACAACCCACCACTTGCTGACGACGGTTCATCTACAGAAGATGATGAAATAGACATGGAACCATAAGACTACCAACTCAACACATTTGTCATCGCCCTGTAAGTTTCATCCTAATCATCTGCATGAACTTCATCTATCTATCAATATAAGATTATATGCACCTCACTGTAATCCGATTTTGAATTTTCAGTTTGACTGTGGATGGTGATTCTCAATGGATGAAGAGCAGATACCTGTGAAGATTGATGACCCCTTCCCCCTCCCACTCCTTTTGTGAATATTACTTTAACATGGGTTATACTGCACCTGCACATTAAACATTTTTTGGTGAAACACAGCTCATTTTCTTTAGTTCCTTTTTTTCTTTTCTTTTTTAGAGCCACTATGTTTTATATAAATATATATTCACTGATAATTCACAGTGAGTTGGTAAGGGTGCTGAAAATATGTTATGGTTGTCACAGATTCCAGGAAGTAAGCGAAGAACAGAAAAAAAAGACATACATGAAACCTGCTCAAACCACTGTCCGAGCATCACTGATGTTCGGAAAACAAGTCATGATGTATTCTAAGTCACCCAGAAGCTACATACGAATAATTTCTGCGTAAAAAGAGCATAAAGGCCTTTTTGCTGATTTTTTGAAATGATACCTACTTTTCAACGCGCTCTAGCGGCGGAACGCCTAATCGTAGAGAATGAAGCCAGGAGTGAAAATTGTAGGAAATTTTATGCACTTTAATTCTGGTAATAGTAAACAAGTCGCTAGAACGCTTACTTTTCGAGTTATAGGCAAAAAACCGAGAAAAAAAAATCGAAAAAAAAGGAGAACCCCCCCCCCCTCGTCGAGCTCACCCCCCATACTAGGAGACTTTTGAGATATGATTCAAAACGTGTGAAGGAAGAGGTTAGTGAAGAAATTTCTTTACTATGAATTTTTTCTCCTGTTTCCTCTAATTTGACTGGGCTAAAGTGCGTTTTGGCGGCGGATCCCCATATTTCGCGCGAATAAAGCCAAATTGGTCGAATCAATGTGAGGTAAGTAGCCTTTTAGTGATTAGAGGGAGTGAAGAACGGCTGTCTAACAAATGTTTTAGTTGTCGTATTCTGCATCTTATTTTGTGTACAAGGTGTTTGATGTGGTCTTCCCATGTTAATTTTGGATCTAAAACTGCTGTGGAAGTGGTTTCAATCAATTAATTTTTTATTTGAAAACAGCTAGGTACCGCGACTGTTGCGTAACTTGTACTAACACTGAGTCACTGGTGCCGTTGTTATGTAACAATTACGAGATTAGTGATCTGTGGCCAGAGGCCGAACCTGCTCGTAGATAACAACTAAAGACCGTCTTTGTTTGAAGGGCTGTTCGTTGGTGTGAACTGAAGATGGCGTTGTTTTGGAAAACAATCGTTAAGTCTCCTCACTCGCTCGTCCTTCTGTCGCTGTTCCACTTATCGGTAGCTCACAGGTTGGTAAACACCGTATTCATAACGTATGTATTCATTCCCTCATCATTCTTGTTCATTCCCTAACTATTGTGTGACACGTGCTTGAAATTTCTAGGGACCGGTGTATTTTACCGATTTTTCTTTAAAAATGAAGCTATTGCAATGGCTTCAAAAAATATTAAATTAAAATTTTCCAACAATCTTCATGGATATCCGTTTTGAGGCATTCTGAAACGATTCCTGGATTTTAACTTATACTACATAAATGTATGTGTCATTCTAGACGATAACTATCCTTAGGGTTGGATAAACAATCCGTTCTTTCCCCAAAAAATCAAGATTCCAGGAGAAAGGATGATTTCGTTGGGTAGCACTTTTTAGGTACAATGAATTGGTCAAATTGAAAAAATATGCCGAATAAAAAAGAATCTTAAACTTAAATTAGAATCTCAATATTATATCATGAATATGTCGATTCAAACTAGAAATATTCTATAGTGGTTGCAATCATGTTTAGAAAATGGGCGTTTCCCACGCATTAATTTTTTATTTTTAAGTGAAAATAGATTCCATTCTAAGAAATTTGATAGCATCCGGCACTCTCTTACGATGAGTATTTTCTTTCTATGATTTTTTCAAAGTTTGCAGTGGTGACGTCACACTCGAAGGCAGGAGGGGTGCTTTGAAGTCACAATTGTGCAAAACTTTGAAAAATCATAGAAAGAAAACTACTCATCGTAGGATAGTGCGGTTGATGCCAAACTTCTTAGGATGGAATCTTCTTTCATTTACAAATATTTAGGATACCTTTTTCGTACCCATGGGTAACGCTCATTGAGGAGGTTCACCTGTATGTAAACAATAAATTATTCACACAACCACTCTGTTCCAACAAATAGAGAACGATTCTTGTGCAATGAAAACTACAGGAGTTACGTTTCCCTAGAAACGCGTTGGTTTTGTGAAAATCATCAGAACATGCGGTAACAGAATTTCTAGAATTACCCCCAGCGATAAGATTTATGTCAAAATCACTAAAAATAATAAAAAAGGCTAAAAATCGTTAATTTTTTTTTAGACTAATATTTAATATTTTCTATTAAGACTCACAATTGCATATATTATATTAGTGTGGAAAGTCTCTCACCACCATCATTCACATCACGGTGTGGTTTGAGGGTTAAATCTAAACTGAATTCGATGAACTGTTGCAAAATCTGTAATGTTACCCCATCTCCAAAGAAAATGAACTGAATCCAAAAATTTTAAAATCAAATTTTCCAGATTTTTCTTAATAGAAACTATTTTGGGGCATTCTGAAACGATTTTTGCAGTTAACGCTTTTGCATATATGTATGCCATTTCAGATAATAAATCTCCTTAGGATTGAGAAACAAATTCTGTTCTCTCGCCAAAAACTCAAATCAATCTTACTAAATTGAGTTCGTTAGGCAGCACTTTTGAGCTCAATATATTGCTCGAGTTTCTAAAAATCTGCTGAAAAAACCAATGAAATGGCAAAAACTACTAAATATTATTAAATTGATAATTTTAAGCAAAATACAGAGTGGGTCAAAAAGAATGGTGAGGTTTCAAACTGCTGTAGGTTGGGAAGTAGGTACCTACCTAGTTACTGGATGTACATTGCTCAGGTGGGTCTTGAATGAAAGAGGAGGTGTGAAGTTTTGAATGGCTGCCACTAGGTGTCTCTCCTTATTGCCGTCCGTGTCTCCAGTGCTCATTGTTCAGTTTTTTCAGATGCGTCCGCGTAACAGAAGATGTACTGTGTGATCGAGTTCACAAAGTTTAAGTCAGTTACGACTGAAAAGCAATTTTCATGCAAATTACAGCATTGAACCATCTCATGAGAACAATATCCACAGGTGGTACCAGCAGTTTGTTGATAGGGGTTGCATCTATAAGGGTAAGAGCTTAGGGAGACCCCGTACGTCTGACAAAAACGTTGAAAGAGTGCCAGCAGCTTTCCAACATAGCCCTGCAAAATCCCCACGAAGAGCCAATTGAGAATAAGGGATGCCGCATTCATGTGGCATGTGCTAAGAAAGAGTCTGGTAACAAAGCCATACAAAATGCAGCTTGTGCACAGGCTCTTAGAGAAGAAGATTATAGAAAAAGGGTGCAATTTGCCAACAACATCCTAGAAGCATTCAAAGAACCCCCCCCCCCTCCCTGAGAGTCTTATTTAGTGATGACGCTACTTTTCACATCTGTGGAAAATAAACAGGCACAATGTCCATATTTGGGACATGAAAGACCCACATCAGAGCTTCAGCATGAGCGTGAATCACCTAAAAAAGAAAACTCACCTTTACAAACACCTATTAACAAACTGCTGTTACACTGTGAATGTCCTCATGAGGTGGTTCAATTCCATACATAAGACGAACATTGCTTTTCACTGTTGTAACTGACTTACACTTTGCAAACTCGATCACACAGTACCCCTCTGTTGTGTGGACGCATCCGAACAAACTGAACAATGAAGACTGGAGACACGGACCGTAACGTGGAGTGACACCTAGTGGCAGCCATTCGAAACTTGACACCTCCCTCTTTCGTTCAAAACCAACCTGAGGAATGTACTTCCAGCGAATCCCAACCTACAGCCTTTTGAAACCCCACCATTCTTTTTTGTGAACATTTTACTTATTACCCAAAAGAAGTTGAGTAAATTACACAGACAAATTTTCGTTAATTTCTTATAAATGCTGATAAGTCTTTAAAAAATTCAAAAAATGTTGAAATCCAAAATCTTTGTGTGAATAGCAGATTATTATTTAGAACAAGTCTATTTGTCTTATAATTGAAAGGTGGCAATTTTATTGCACTCAAAGTGCTCAACTACAAAATAATGTTACATAAATATAATGTGATAATTTATAAAAATTCATTCATACGATCCTGCTATATGACTGGAACTTTTTTGTACTCTAGTTCATTCTAAGTACCCGAAAACGTCTTAGAAATGTCTCTGGAAAGTCTGAGGGTTAATAATCTACTATAGAAATAATAAACCGTTGTGTAAAATTTTCTAGTTGTTAAGATTTGTTTTTAATTTCAGAATGGCAGAAAATGGTGTGGAACATATACAACAATCAAACAGTACTGAAGGAAAAATCCTGTGGGATTTCACTCGCGACCCTCCACCAGACTTGACCAAATGGTTCGAGGAATCTGATGTTGTGAGAGAGCCGGGCAAAAGTAAAGCCGTTTTAGTCCAGCAGAAATCCCGTTTGTTCCAAAGGGCGGTTTTCTTTACGATGCTCAACCCGCAACCCAACGGAGCTGGTTTTGCAGGCATTCGGACTCTCCTCAGCGGCCCAGACACGCTCAACCTGGAGGGCTACTCAGCGCTTCAGCTAAAAGTCCGGGGACAAGGCCAGAACTTCCACTACAAGATATGTCTTCACCACATGGGGATGAACTATGAACCTAACCCTACCTACGAGCAAACTTTCAAAGTAAGTAACTACTTTTGACAGGCTCCATCCTGATCCCCGATATCGAGAGCTGGCTAAAGCATTCTCCAAATTTTTCTACCAAATCTACCTATGGGTAGCAGAAGCATTGTTTTCACTAGTGGGGGATGACACTTTTCTCTCAAAAATCTTAATTTCCATTTACATTTTACGTTTTAGACCATTCAAAACAATTTTTGTTCCATGTCTGTGGTGCACCGCAAATCCTTGTAACCAGCCTAATCTCCACAGTTTTCATCAGTCTTCAAAGACATTTTCTGGGAATGTGCGGGTTAGACTGTACATTGTTCCTTACAAGTTTCATCGTTCCCAAGTCAATACATCGCTCTGCGCATGAGCAAACATAAATTCCATCAAGCACCATTATTCGTAAATTTCATCAAGCATAACATTAGTAACATTAGTAGCTGCTGCACATGCGTGAATGTGTCATCCTTGTAACATGCTTATTTTCCACAGTTTTCATCCGATTTTGATGCGAATAAGGCTGTAGGTAGCCTTTTCAGTTTCATTGTTCACTCTGCGAATACGTAAGCGTAAATTCCATTAAGCATAATTTTCTCATGCCCTAGTTTTCCGATCTCACGCAAATTTTGAAGGATACTTGGGAGAAGATGATTTAATCATTCCATATCGATTTCAACATGATTGAATCATTAGGAGCTGCTGTGCATGCATGAATGTGAAATGCTTGTAACTGGCTTCATTTCCACAACTTTCATTCGATTTTCAGGGAATGTGTGGGTTAGGCTGTAGATGGTCCCCTATAAGTTTCATTTTCCCCAAATCAGTGCTTCAATCTGCACATGCGCAAGCGTAAATTACATCAAGCACCATTTTCTAGTTTCCTAGTTGACCGATTTTGACGTTTTATGCTGCATCTTGATTTACTGTTTCCCTCAACCATAGAAAACCCGCTATGGAGTCTGTAAGGATTACTGTTAAAATTAATTAACGTTTTACATTTTAGCCATTATGCTTTAAGTGGTAGCGTAGTCCAGTTATCGGTGGGGCGCAGTTTTATTTTTATTTATTTATATTATTTTCTTGCGCCAAACATTCACTGTTGTTCCTGAATGTGTGTGTGTGTGCCTCACTACCAACCCCTTAGTATAACATACAACTTAATGCAGATTTCTGGTACACGAACGACGCCAAATCAGCAGCAGAAAGTTGAAACCAACAGCTTAGCCAGGAACGTAGATAGGTACATACATAGGAGTGTCTCGCCACTGCTTGAACTGAGCGCTCAGCTGGAGCTTCTGAAGTAAATTCGTGAACTTTTTACGCGCCTAAGCTCATCATTGCAGCACTGTTTCCTTCTCCATATCAGAGTAATGTGGTTACTATTTTATTGATGAGAATCTCTCTGGTGGAATGGACAGAACTCTTGCCTTCTGAGCAGAAGATCTAGGGTTCAAATCCTACAGGATATATATATATATACTCGGCGCTTCGCGCCTCGCCGGGGGGCTTCGCCCCCTGGACCCCCCCGATCTTTTCTCTTCTGTACTGCGTAGAAAACGAGGATAATTTGCTTCGCAGATTTCGGGAGTTGTACGACCAAAAAAAATATGACCAGTCAACAGGATTTGAACCCACAACCTTCGTCTCACGAGACAAATTTCGTTACGGACATTACAAAAAAAATTATTGGGGGTCGGCCTAAGAATTGCATAGCAATTAATAATTCGTCCAACTTATCTATATTTCACTAAAAGAATTGATTTAGGATATTTTCATTTATTTTTGAGATGCGAGCTTGTAAGCATCCAGACCATTAAACTATAAATAGACCCACGAATAAGGGATGGACCAATTTGATTATGGGTTATTCCATTCAATCCGCGTAAATTTCTTTAAACCCGGTCCATTAGACTCGAATTTTCACCTGTGTCAATTAATTAAAGTTGTGCGCATGAGAAATAGTTATCACTCAACCAATCGTATGAAATTCATAGGTTAAGATTCTGTCACCAATACCCAACTCCCCCCAAGTTTGAATGGAATCGGGTTGATAGATCGAATGAAATGGATTTTATTCCTAATTCAGGATTGCGCATACGCATTCGCTTCTATTAAACAGACAGCAATGAAATTTACTTATAGTGCAGTCTCTGAAAATTTCATTCAAATTACACAAAAAACTTGCTATAAAATTTGGGGTTGACAAGGAATTGACTCAGACAGACAGACATGGAACCGAAATTGGATGCTGACCCCTCTCTTGAACTAGGTAGTAAAGAAAAAATACAGACCAGAACAAGAACACAACTCAAACTATACACACCACACAAACAACTAATGGAAAAATGTACAATGTTTTGCATAATAAATCATTTTGCTGGTGAAAATGAAAAAAAATATATATATATATATATATATATATATATATATATATATATATATATATATTTATCAGCAAACTCTGAAATGCAAGAAGCAAGTTACAATTTTGATTTTGGAGGACAAAAGTTGTTGTGATTGCTTTGAAAGTCAGCGCCGAGATTGGGCTAGCTGAAGAGTGAAGTACTGCTGAATGTTGTAGGTGTGAAAAATTTTTTTCCTTGAGAAATAATCATTGAACAAAGGCCAGATTACCCCATATCATTCAGGCTCACACTAGTAGGAGTAATAAGGCTTCGAACTTATAAGATCCGCCGCTAGGTGTGCTAGGGGGCTAAGGACTTAGGAACATGGTGGTTTACATGACTCTCTCCTTGTTGATACCTTGCGTCACACCTTTTCCCTCAAAATTCGTTTCCCGCACCATCAACCTCATCAATACAGGTCAAAATTAGAACTATATTACTATCAATGAATTAATTATTAAAATGAAGAAACACACATTAACGAAAAAAGCCGAAAAAAACTGAGTCCGTCATGGCAGCCCATCAAGTTTCTCATGTTTGATTAACGTCATGGTTTCTTAAGTGGCAGATGCATTGAGCTTATTAGGTACTTCATAGATCGGCAGATATAGGAACACAGATCAGCTGAGGGAAACGGAACGTCCTTTCGTGTTTATATTCATTAGGTAACCTTTTGCGTAGAAAGTTAGGAAGCAAATCATATTGAACATGATTCTATTTGATCCAAACATTTCAACAATTCAACTCTGAAAAAATGCAAGTGTTCACTGGAATTGGATATACAATAGGTAATACATGACCACTAGTATAGCAGTGTTTAATTAAATTGACATTTTGCAAGACAGTCCAAAAAGATCTTGAAACTCCTCAAAATTAACGCAAGTACCTCCCTAATTGGCATGAATGAAATAACCTATTCATTTATTTAATTACCTTACTCTAGATTAATATAAAATTTAACAACGTTCTAATCATTAAAAAAGAAAATCAAACATCCCAAAATGGTTAGTGAGGCTAGTTACACAATCATCAACAATAGGCACCATATACATCACAGTAATATAATCATACTCTGCGTATTAAATTCAATTCATCCTTTTAAATTATTGTGTACCTATTAATCTTTGGGAAATCATGCAGGTGATACCTCTCTGTTGAAACTTTGTTTCTTAAACTCAAAGAAAGTGAAAGACGTACAGATGAGTATTTGTGGCATATTTACACTATAGTACATTTATAATGTACATAGATGAAGTGGGTTCAGGGTAGATGACCCCTGCTGGTCGCACGGGATCGGTAGCTTAGTCTAAGCCTGGATGGTATCAGTTGTATCTCAGGATGAGAATTCCTCCACACTCGAAAATTTCGTATGTGGTACCTGATGGAAAAATAGAATTGGGCAATTCTTATAATCAGGTAAACATTTTGAATGGTTAAACAACATGTATCATTAAACTAATGATAGCAGTGGGGATCCCTGATCAGTGTAGGGTTGTAATCTCGAACGTTCAACATGCACTCTGTTTAATGGAAGAAATGAGACCAGACAGTAGGTACACAATATGTCCCGCTGTGTGCGCCCCTGCTGACCTGAATTTGAACTAGGGTCAACTAGTGATGGAAATAAGCTCCCTTATGGATAGCTAAGTTCTGTGATTATTCATTGGTTGCTGAAGTCCTCCGTGGTGTAGCGGATAGCGTATCAGACCTATAGAATGAAGGACCCGAGTTCGATCCCAAGTTTGAATCCAATTTTTTTTTGTATTCGAATTCAACCTCCGAAACATATTTTTAAACGTCATTACTTATTATAAATGTTTTAAATCACACTTTAAAACGTCATTTTGATCTATTCGTCTAACTAATCTGTATTTTACTAAGGGATTGACTACATGATGTTATGTATTTTTGAGATGCGAGCTTGCGAGCATCCAGACCATCGAACTACACAAATCTTCTGATTTATTTGTCCAAATAATCTGAATTTTTACTAAGGGATTGACTTCTTGATGTTATGTATTTTTGAGATGCGAGCTTGCGAGCATCCAGACCACCGAACTTCACAAATCATTCTGATCTATTTGTCCCACTAATCTGAATTTTTACTAAGGGATTGACTGCTTAATGTTATGTATTTTTGAGATGCGAGCACTCACACCACCGAACTACACAAATCATTCTGATCTATTTGTCCAACTAATCTGAATTTTTACTAAGGGATTGACTAGCTGATGTTTCGTACTTTTGAGATGCGAGCTTGCGAGCATCCAGACCACCGAACTACACAAATCATTCTGATCTATTCGTCTAACTAATCTGTATTTTACTAAGGGATTGACTACATGATGTTATGTACTTTTGAGATGCGAGCTTGCGAGCATCCAGACCACCGAACTTCACAAATCATTCTGATCTATTTGTCCAACTAATCTGAATTTTTACTAAGGGATTGACTACTTGATGTTATGTATTTCTGAGATGCGAGCTTGCGAGCATCCAGACCACCAAACTGCACAAATCATTCTGATCTATTTGTCCAACTAATCTGAATTTTTACTAAGGGATTGACTACTTGATGTTATGTACTTTTGAGATGCGAGCTTGCGAGCATCCAGACCACCGAACTACACAAATCATTCTGATCTATTTGTCCAACTAATCTGAAGTTTTACTAAGGGATTGACTACTTGATGTTATGTAATTTTGAGATGCGAGCTTGCGAGCATCCAGACCACTAAACTACACAAATCGTTCTGATATATTTGTCCAACTAATCTATATTTTAGCAGCGGACATAGATTAATAAAAGATGAGGCGCCATTTCATTCGACGGAACCTATTTGGACGATAAGACTATGGGGGAACGTAGTAACAATTCAGCTCGGTAGGGGCACTCACAGCGGGACATGTTGTGAACCCAACATCAAGTTGGATTATTATGTTATTATTATTATTATTATGCACTCTTATCCAAATTATTGTCCCAAGGAGCCTCCATTTCAAATTTCAGCTTCATAGGTTGAATAACTAAGACATTAGTTCCATAGGTTCAATTTTAATAGATATGTATGATCCAGTAGCAATTACGATCAAATGTAGTTACCATATAAGTGCTAGTCATCTTAATACCCTACTGGATGATACTACAATCAGATCATTAGTTTTAAAACAAAGCATGAGAACTGTAACGAACTTAGGTCGCCCCAGAGGTGCAATGGGGCCTAAATTCGCTTTATAGAGCGAGGGGTGTGTGACAGTACCATTAAAGATACAACTCGTAATAATAGCGTATGTGCTATGTTCAATGAATATGATTTTCCGGTTCTCGGATCCTCACCTATTGCCAAACACAGCATTCCAATAACTCGAGCATGATACGTTCAACCCGGATAGACACCCATTCTCTTGGATCTGACGGTAACTGTCACACTCCTCCCCTTAAAGACATACTTGATTGTTGAGCAACTGATGCCATAGTTTACTGGTTGAGAACTGATGCTCACTAATGCTCACTCGTTAATAGCTGCATTGGCGATTGAGGATAGAAAAGAGGAATTAAAACCGGATGGCTTGTCAATGAATCTTCATATGAAGTATTCATTAGGTAATTAACCCCCAATCAAAGATTGGAACAATCGGGAATAATATAACTCGCTCAACTTTGGAGACTTACAGTGGGAGATGCCCACTTTGGGGACTTATGAAAATGGGAACTATGCCCTGGGAATAATAATTTGCTCAACTTTGGAGACTTACAGTGGAAGGTGCCCACTTTGGGGACTTATGAAATAGGGAACGATGCCCTGGGTTTGGGAACAATGCCCTTGGAAGAAATTAAGTGTGAAAAGTAGAAATAATATGAGAGGAAAAATTGAGAAATTAAAAGTCAAGAACCTAATGAAATTATTTATGTATCCAAGGGAGTATAATAGGTATTCCTTCTGGAAACCTGGGCCGTGTTTCTTCTGGAACATTAAGGCCCACAAAAATAGTGGATCGGATTACTAGGCGTCAGCCGTACATAATCCTAACCACGCTCTGCTACCACGTAACAGACTTAGGTCGCCCCCAGAGGTGCAATGGGGCCTAATTTCGCACTACATAGAGAGAGGGGGGTATGACAGTACCACAAGAGATACAACTCTTACTAATAGCTTAATGTGCTATATTCGGAGAAGATGATATTCCGGTTTTCGAATCGTCATCTATCGTCATACACAGCATTTCAAGAACTCGAGAATGACGCCTTCAATCCGGCGCTAGAGCGACGGATAGACGCGCATTCTCTTGGATCTGACGGTAACTGTCACAAGCCTTAGTTCTATTCATCTACAGGTTTAGCTCTCATCTAACCTATATCTACATATAAGCATATTCATGACAAAGTAAGCCTTTCGCCTGCCCACCACGAAATTCAGTTACGTAGGTGCGTTACGCTAAGGGACTTAAAGTTAATTTCTTTCTTAATTAATCTGTGGGGCTGAAAATTGAAATGAAGCTACTTTGGAGTATCTAAAATACAGTACCACTGATGAGCTGTTTCCCTTTTTCTTTCAATTAGAACTGAGCTATGTTCCACAGTACAAATGTCCCACTGTACTCTACTTTCCCCTTCAGCAGAGTGGGACATTATTTAACTGAATTTTTAGTTCAACTAACGCTATGACTAATCTGTCTCTCTCTCTCTCTCTCTCTCTCTCTCTCTCTCTCTCTCTCTCTCTCTCTCTCTCTCTCTCTCTCTATATATATATATATATATATATATATATATATATATATATATATATATATATATAAATCAATTGCTGTTCGTTAGTCTCGCTAAAACTCGAGAACGGCTGAACCGATTTGGCCAATTTTGGTCTTAAATTATTTGTGGAAGTCCAGAGAAGGTTTAAAAGGTTTAAAAATTCAAATCCACCCCATAGGGGGTGTTTTAGGGGTGGAAGGGGAATGGGGTATCTTTGTCATCGCTGAACAAACTGGGGATTTGATTGTCGAGTTTGTTTGGACTACTCCAATTCAAAGACTACTTTTTTCAAATTTTTCAAATCTGACCCACAATGGAGGGGGAGGGGTGGGGGAGTTGAAGCGTTTCGAACGTCACTGAACGAACTGGAGATCTGAGTTGTCGAATATGTTTGGATTACTCTAATTCAATTCAAAGACTACTTTTTTCAAATTTTGAAATCTGACCCAGTGGTGAGGGGAGGGGGGAGGATGTTAAAGCGTTTTGAGTGTCACTGAACCAACTGGGGATCTGAGTGTGCGAATCTTATCAGAATTACTTTAACTTGGGTCACAGGCTATTTGATACTGTTCAAGTCAACCTGTGCAACGCACGGCTGAACCAGCTAGTAACTACTAAATTATTAGTTACCACCCATAACTAAATTTGATAACCTAATTTTTTGGTGTAATTAGCGTTGTAATTGATAACTGTGACTTCAATTTTTTGAAGTCAACAAGCAGGTGAAATTAATGACTAATTTAGTTGCTACCAGTTACTAATAACAAATTAGTTTTTATTCATTATTTGCACGAGTAATCACTTGGTAATAGATAACTTTTTCTTTCTTTCTTTGAAAAAAAAAAAGTCGAAACCAGTCAAAATGTAGCGGGAAATTTTTTTCGCACAACATGACTTTATGTGCTAGTTTTTATGTAAAAAACAATATTAATTAGTGCTAGCATGTATCTTGACCCGAAAAACCCAAATATCTTCACTATTTTGGCGCATTTATAAGAAAAAAAAAAAAAAAAAAAACATTAAGAAATTCGCTCATATAATCATGTTACAGCCATGTCATCTTCCGACAGTGAAAGCAATGTTTCCGACACTTATAGGTAAATTCTGAACCAAATTTAGTCATTAGTTCTATGGTTTATTGATTGCCCATTTTGCCTTTCGGTGTCGGGGTGGTGGGGGGGGGGGGGGGGGGGGGGGGTGGCAGTAAGAAAAAGAGGGATTGTGAGGAGGTGGTTCGACTCCAAGCTCTGCTAACTTGTGACAATGGTGGTGATGGAAATGTAGGAGTTCCCGCTTCAAAGGGAAGAGGCAATTAACTTGCTACACCCAGAGGATATCCTGTAAACTGATAACCCAGGATCTATGCCCCTAGATTTGCAGAAATCGAGGAGGAGAAACTATTCCTATCCATCACATACCTACGTACTTTCTAGATGGAAAATCTTGAAGTACCTGTTTACATACTTGACTGTGAAGTAGATCCAAACCGTGAAACAGAATATCAGCATCGCCGTGATGAGGATGAGTCCCAAACCTTCCCACTTTCCCTGCCGCAAGTAGACAGCCGCAGTTCGGGTGCAGAGGTACGCGACTGCTATTCCTCCCGGTACGAAAAGAAGGAGGCAGCAAATGTCGAAATACAGAGTCCGAGCGCTCTGATTGGTCAGCCACTGTAAATCAGTGACCAATAAATTAAAACGGTATTGTACACATTTAAAGTTACTGTCATGCAGCATGATCGTGTGAGCGAAATTCCATAAATTATTTATCGTATTATTATAGGTATGTTAAATTGTATCGAAATTTGAGCAATTTGAGTACAAAGAAATTGTTAAAAACCAATTTTATGGCAAAAAAACTCATACTAAATAAAAATAGGCGATTCAAAATTTATTTTGATTTTTAGATTTTTTTTGTCTAGTTTTTATAGACTTTTTAGCAAATATGAACGAAATTTAAGTACGTTTTTCGTGATGAATTTGTGGAAAATGTTTGTACTGTCCTAGTTAATCGTTGAGAATTTTGTTTTGACCAAAATTCTGCTAATAATTAAAAATTCAACATGTTTGCCGTTTTTAACCATTTTTAATGATTTTTTAACCAAATGTTGTTATATGGGACCAATTTAATGTGCTCAAAAAGTGCTGGCCAACGAGCTCACCCTTTCATTTGGAAAGCTTGATTTTTTGGCGCAAGGACGGAATTTTTAACTCAATCCTAAAGAGCGCTATCTTCTGAAATGACACACAGACGCTCGGGCGCATGCACGCAAACACTTTCTTTTTTTACATAACTCCCTTCAAAATCATACCATTAAATTGAAAAAAATAATAATAATAAAAAAAAAATAAATAAAATATTAAATCACACACACACGCACACACACTTTAGTAACACACACATTTTGGTTTATTATTTCCAATAATAAGCCTTTGTGATCGTGTAGCAAAAAATTTTTATAACCCCCCCTCAAAATTTGTCACTTTACGTTTCAAGGTGCGTAGAATCCAAATTTGAAATGTCCGTCCGCCGTTCGCCGTCCGGGCCATAAAAGGCCTAAGAATTGACTTGAAAAACCCGTTCTTTCGCACATAGACTCCATTTGGGGTCTAGTTGGTCCTAACGTTTAACCATCCCGATCGCTTTACTCGCATAGATGCTATGGGCCAAAAACGGGCGAAAAAGTGTCTTTTTCTACGCG
This sequence comes from Adelphocoris suturalis, assembly GCA_030762985.1. NCBI lineage: Eukaryota > Metazoa > Arthropoda > Insecta > Hemiptera > Miridae > Adelphocoris > Adelphocoris suturalis. Next base: position 47,486,018 of record CM061042.1, on the reverse strand, counting down.
CGCACGCCTGGCACGCTTGGCAAGGGGTCACGGTGGGTGGTGAGGGGGGTGAGCGGGGGGGTGGAGTGTGAGGAGGCGCCGGCGCCGCGGCACCTTGTGGTGGGTACGGCGCCGACGTTCCTTCGAGGCATGAATATGTTTTTTTCAAGGTCATATTTGTGTGTTAATACCAAAGCTTTTCCTACGCATAACATATCCTCTCGACTTTTCGTACGTACTTACATAATGATATTATTAAGGCAATAACTATTTGAATAGATAGGAGCTCAAATCGAGAAATATAAACATGGGTATATAATTATAGAAGTATAGGTTGTGGCAACTCGAAATAGGACACGCCGAGGAGTCTGGACGGGCCTTATGACGTACGCTAGCCAACTAAAACTATGATCATACTCAATTGAAAAAATAATAAACCTTTGTGAAATAATTTGCAGCGTTTTTCTTTTGTAAATGCGCTTCAACCACTTGAGCTAGGTACATGTGGCCGATTTTATTAAATCTCTAGATTGCGGAAGTTTTCCTTGAACAACATGTAGTGTTTGTAGTGGATTTAAGTCGTGAGTTCACCACAGTGTTTCTCTGGTACCATTGATTAGACATTTATATGATGGCACACGGTGAACTACATTCATGTCAGCTAGTTATTTTACAAATGAAGTTGCTAAGGTTTATTTAGGTGTCATAAAATGTTTACCTGAGCCGGTGGGGGTGGGATCTTGCTCACTTTGAACGAATACTGGCAAACTTCACAATGGGTTGAGTTGGCGGTGGTCAGCCACTTTTCCAGACAGTAATTGTGTACCAAGGCGATCGTCCCCTTACATTCGCAAGGAGACATGAGCGGCCCAATCGAATCACCTGAGGATTTGAAAAATCAAACACCGATATTTTCAGGTGAATAACCTTAATTAAATATTGTCCAAACCTTATGATACAGGCGTCAGGGGTCGATTCTTTCATTTCTCATCGAAAGTTCCTCAGAAGTTTATTTTAAACGCTTTGTTTTAAAGTGAAGTGAAAAAAGCTTTTTTTTTGTGTTTCGTACCTACCTTATGAGATTTAAACGACAATAACTCCGTTTAGAGACCACTGTAAACCAAAATAATAAACCAAAATAAGGATATCGTTGGAAAGATCATTAAATGTCCTATCTCCCTGATGCCAAACCAATATTTTTTGACCCGAGTAAATTCGTAAAAAAATGAGGCTAAAATGCAATTTTTTTTTTTTTTTTTGAAATTGATGTTTTCTCTTTATATTTTAGCGAATTTCCGTAGAAAATGAAGCTGTCGCAAAGGCTCGGGCCCCTTTTTTCATCAAATTTAACTCCTACACCCCTCGAATCTCCGTTTTAGAACATTAAAGGACATCAAAATATGTTTTACTGCTTTCTAACTATATACACATAAATACATAACATGATCACATATGAATATTTGTAGATACATGTGTTTATATACGTAAGCTGTGTTCAGCTCAAATGTTGGTTTTTAAGATTTCGTTCTGTTCTACTTCCTACTTGAAATTAGTTATATCGCTACATTGCTCTTACAAAATCCTCATTTAAATTTTATATAAGCCACGTTTTTAAAATTAACCCTAGTGTAATATAAAGTCTTGAAGAGAAAAGTTCAGTAGGAGATATTTCAGTTATTTGATGGTATTCAAAGAAAAAATTGGACTCGAGCAAGCGCCCTTCCGGGTTCGCCCAATAGGGACCCCTTTAACGGTAAAAAAAAAAAAGCTTTCCTCGATTTCTTCGATGGCTACAGTAACTCAGCGAAAAGTACAAAAGTATCAGAACAGAATCGCAGATATCGCCTCAAGAAGTATGTTGATATACAGTTTACTATGGAAACACCAATCAACGTCAAACCAGCTATCTTCCTCTCCAACGCCCACAACAAGAACCTTCTTATCCAGCTGCTGATGTCAAAACTTGAAGAGAATAGTATCGACACCATCCAAGCTGATGATGATGCAGACTTGACTATCATTTCAACGGCCATCGACATCATCTCAAGTGGCAGTGATTGGAGAGGATGTGGACTTGGCCGTGTTGTTATTGGCAAAAGCCCCCTCCCAACAAGATATTTTTCTCATTAAGCCAGGCAGAGGGAAGGTGGCAGCCACATACTCTTCGCAGGAGCTTCAGGAGCTGGGCCTGCGCCATATTCTTTTTATACACGCATTCACAGGCTGCGACACTACCTCAGCGCCTTCCGTAGAAGCAAGGTTGGCTTTGCCAAACTGTACAAAAGAAACAGGGCTTTGCAAGAAGCAGCAGAAATTTTCACCAGCCCTTCGTCCACACCATCTGACGTTGAAAGAGTCCTGAGGCAATATAGCTATTCTGTTATGGTACGGGGCTCCAGCCAAACTAACATCCCTGAATGCGTATAGATATACGTCTTTCTTGAAGTCAGTTGCCGCAATCAAACCTGACATATCCACCCTCCCACACACTGAGGGTGTAAATAAATATCATCACCATCGGGTGTACAACCAGATCCATCTGAGGTTGAAAAACACTCTGTCCTCAGATGTGTGGGGGGAAGGAATCCCAGGATGGGAGACCAGAAATGGCCAGTTAGCACCGAAGCTAACTCATGAAGACCTCTTGAAAACAATATTCTGCCGCTGTCGGAAAAACTGCGACAGTGGCAGATGTACCTGCAAGAAGGCCTTGCTTAATTGCACTGGGGCGTGCTTTCACTGCCAGGGTAATTGCCTCAATGGCGTTCCATTGAAAGAGGACGAAGAAGAAGAGGACATGGACCCCGAACGTGACGTTACTTTTACGAGTACTTCTTCTAGTTGAATTGACTAAGGAACACCCCGAGCAATCAGTTTAAAAAAATCGTTTTAATAAAAGCAGTTCATTATACTTTGTATATGCAGATTTTTTTACTTTACCCTCATTCCGTAGGTGTGAGAATACATAGGTACTAATATAAATAATATTTACTTATATGCACATACATGCAGAAAGGTAACGGCCAAGCAGTTCAAAATATTTTGATGTCCTTTGATGTTCTAAAAAGGAGATTCGAGGGGTGTAGGGGTTGAACTTGATGAAAAAAGTAGCCCGACAAGAAAATTTCCGGGCATGGCCGTTTTTCATTAGCAAATATCTTGGGAACGGTTCAATCTAGAAAACTTTTCAAGGAATGTTTTTTGTGGGAAATTTACTGCTCGGAAATTTTTTAAATAAAAATTGTTGAAAAATTTCTTCATTGAAATCCATTTTGAGGCATTCTGAATCGAATCCTGGAGTTTAATGCATTTTCATACATATGTACATATGTGTCATTCCAGACGATAACTCTCCTTAGGATTGAGATAAAATTCCGTTCTTGCGCTAAAAAATCAAGCTTTCCAAACGAAAGGATGAGTTCGTTGGCCAGCACTTTTTGAGCACATTAAATTTGTGTTTGTATTACAATTACACAAATACGAATATAATCGCAGTTGACTCAGATCAACAAATAATTATCGCGATTACAATCGTATTCGACGATAAGATTATGCCCAACACTGAAGCAGACTCACCTTCGTGGCAGATCCTGCAAGCTGACGCGGTGCTGCAAAAGCTCTTGGCGGGCGACGCGAGGGTCAGCTGATTGCCAGGTTGGGCTGACTTCTTAGGTGTGGTGTTGACGTCGACCTGTGACGACTGGAGGTCGAAAGACTCAAACGAAGCGCTGCTGACTGGAGAAGGTGGAGCCGAAGGGGCTTCAAACGCAATGACCGGTACTTCGCCCTGTTTTAAATGCTGAGCAGAGTTGAAGTATTGATTGATGAGAGACTTACAAATCTTTGCATTCATATGTATACTTTTTTTAAAGAATGAAACTCCGTCTGTTTGTCTGTCTGTCTATGCTATGCACAGCCAAACGGCTGAGTGGCAGGAGTCTACGAGTGGGGGGATCTTCTTGGGATTTTCCGAAAAGATGTATAAGCAAATTTAAAATTTTCTAATCGCACCCGAACCATGGGCTGTAGGGCGGGAGGGGAGTGGGAGCCCGTTTTAATGCATGCTTTTTTTCCATTCATTTCGACTTCCCTACTTCCGAAAATTCGGGAAAAATACCGGTTTCGAAAATGCGTCAAATACGGAAATGCATAAAAAAAATGAAAGAGTACGGATCCGTTTTCTCGAAAATTCCGAAGAAAAAACTTGTTTTTTGTTTTTTTCTCATTAAAATATACCCCATAAAGAGACGTTTTTCGGGAAGGTGTTTGCAGGCGAAATACAGGTTTGATTCCGCCGAATCTGAATTCGAAATCGGATATCGAAAAAAGTGACGGGAAGTTGGTCAAAATGCGAGGGGAAGGGGGGCGAAGCGATTAAAATGAGAAGTTAATTGAGCCCGAAGGAATCTGCGAGCAGGCCCTTTTTACCTGAAGGGGAACCTCTTGAAGGAAGGAACCTTTCCGCTTGAAAGAAATTTCAACAGAACAATAGACGGGGTTTTTCCTACACATATAGCCATACCGAGCGAGCGAAGCGAGCATCATTCCCCTATAAACTTTTTGTGGTTCCACGTAAATTTATAAGATTTAATTTGTTTGTAAGAATATCCAACAGAATAAAAGGTCTGCCAAGTTGGGTGGACAGTATAACTTCCTCATGCGAGCGAAGCAAGCAACATCCTCTACTGAGTTGAACCTACCCTTAGTGATCTACCGTTTCCAATCATTTTACCGGTTCCAATCGACAGTAAAAGACCATCGCATCTATACAGCCACACCTCGCAAGCGAAGCGAGCAACATTCCCTATATGCCACACTTTGCGAGCGAAGCGAGCAATTTAATGGGGGGTCCGGGGGGGCTTGCCTCCCGGCTGGACGTGGAGGCGAGCGGAGCGAGCCGGAGCGGCTAGTAATGTGTAAAATTAATCATTATTAAATGATCTGACTGTAGAACCGTAGGTCAACCGTCCGTTTTGGTTTATTATTTCCAATAATAAGCCTATGTGATCGTATAGCAAAAAATTTTTATAACCCCCCCTCAAACTTTGTCACTTTACGTTTCAAGGTGCGTAGAATCCAAATTTGAAATGTCCGTCCGCCGTCCGGGACATAAAAGGCCTTAGAATTGACTTGAAAAATCTGTTCTTTCGCACATCGACTCCACAAATAGAAGAAGAAAATTTAGGTTCTGATATTTCGAAAAAATCTTGATCACAGAATAGAGAAGGAAAAGTAAATTTAACTTGCGTATGGATGATCGACTGCTGCAACAATCTGAGAGAGCGCATCGATGGGTGCTTGGAGCAAATCGACCACCTGGCCTCAATTTGAACGATTGAATATGTGTCTACAATAACGGCCATGGATTCATTAATAACGCTTCAAGCTACCAGGGACTACGCAAGTTGAATTTACTTTTCCTTCTCTATTCTGTGATCAAGATTTTTTCGAAATATCAGAACCTAAATTTTCTTCTTCTATTTGTGGAATTTCTTTCTTAAATAATAATTTATAAAGTTCTGTAGAACCAATAATCAATTTATATATATATGTATATTTATATGAAAAAGTGGTAAATTGTAGGATTCGTTTCAGAATGGCCCAAAAACGGATTTCAATGAAGGAATTTTTCAAAAATTTTTATTTTAAAATTTTTGGATCCAGTGCATCAGCTTCATTTTCTACAAAAATGCGCAAAAGTATGCTGAAAAATGTAGGTACTTAACTTTCATCAATACGAGTATTTGCTGAAAAATCGATAAAAACTGCCATTAAAAGCTGAAAATCCAAAATCTTTCGTGAATCGCATAATATTATTTAGAACGAGTTTTTTTGTCATATGCTTAGTGCTCAAATATCAAAATAATTTAAAGTTATAATATAGATACGAACATTTATCAAAATTCGTTCAAATGATCGTGCTGCGTGACTGTTTTTTGCAATTTTGTGTGCTATAATGAATGCAAGCGCCTGCCGAAATCCCATTACAGACAAATAAAATTGTACAAACTGCGTAGTTAGTTACTTGAACAAAATCACAAAACTAAAAATCATGGACTCTCAGGAATGAAAATATTGGAGGTTTTGAGATTTCTGTGACTGCCGAGTCTCGGGAAGCTGTCTCTTAGATTTGACAACCCCCTGAGACTGATTTCGGGTGTCTCAGGTAAATGTATTATAATAAAGTATAATACAGCAGTATAATAAAGGTATTAATTCACGTCCGAACGCTTTTTAGTTCGCCCAATATTTTCTTACTATGTAGTTAAGTAAACAGGTATAATTTTCATTCTTCGTATCGATCACATAAACGCGATCATCATACCAAACCGTTCTCAATCAATCCTCCAGAAATATCCAAAAACATTTTCAACTTACGTGTATCATCTTGGAAATTCTTTTTGCTCCCAGAAAGAAAACAATACTGAATGGCCCGATAACGGTATCAGAGGGTTCGGTTTGGTTATAAATAAAGTCTACGGCCTTAGGTGTTTCATATCAACTGGGGGCTTACAACAGATTACACGATGAAACATGTAGTCGAAAAGATAACATAAGTGAACGCTCTCTCACGAATCTTATCAGCTTGTTAATTTTATAACAATAATTGTATCGGTTGTCATCTGTGCTCCCTTTTTAAGGCTGTTCGGTTATTTCTGTGGTGAGTCTTCTGAGTCTACCTTGTCCAAAAAATGTATTTGATCATAAATCTCCATAATTTTGCTGGAAATAGTTACCTACTAAACATCTAGCAAACAAAACATACAAAAAATACCCTTTTGTTTTGGAAGTTTTAGAATGATCAAATTTTTAATATTTCAACCCTTAAATATTCCCCTTTAGGGTTGATCGAGAGTGATACCGATGTTACTGTCACACCCCCGGCTGATGTACGATTTTTGAGCCAAATTTTGTCCATCGGAGAAAAGCTTCGGACGGCGCAAATGGGGGCCAATGGACGGAAAAAGTGGCGGAAATTATTTGTTGGACTTGGGTGGCGAAAAAATGTTCTTTGAGCACAAATATCGTGGTTATAAGTTATTTTAATCAATGCTCGCATTGTTTAAGATAAATTTTCTCGTTAGAAAAAAAAAAGGCGCACGTTTACAATTACTATAGTAACCAAGATTTACTTCTCAACCAAGTGACAACAAAACAAGCGGCATTGTTTACTACATATATCCATTTATAACATAAATAAATATAAAACTAATGACATGAATAGAAGAACAAGTACGAAAAAAAAGCGTGATAAATCGAGAGCTTTCCAACGAGTGGAGAACGATTCTGGTGAAAACTAAAGAAGTTCAGACAGTAACCCAGTCGAAAACCAGAGGATATTACAAGTAGTCGCAACTTCATGAAATCTTCCATTTTAGAGAGCGAGCCAAATTTTTTGCACCTCGGTGTATTTAAATGTTATAAATTGAAATAATAATCACAATTTGGATATTATAATAAAAAATACAATTATTAAAGCTTTCATCTCTACACGATTAGTTAAACACTAGAACAAAGGTTGATTGGAGGTGGATGTCGATTTTTTTAATTTAGCCCATGCTTGAACCACACCACATCTTCTATGTCAAGATGCTCATCAAGATAATTTTCGCATTGTATTAATAATTGGAGCAATGGACACGGGCACTCATCAGTCATTGTAGCCTTTCAACTGTTTTTCATCAGTTTCAAATTAATTATTGTTCTTCATTGAGCTACTGGGTGCATTCGGATGGGTGTGAAAAATGTTTTTGGGTGAGTAGACCGAAAATAGAGTGAAACGCCGTCAAGTGCTATTTTCTATCAATCCGTTTTCAAGATAAATAAATAGATAATGGGGAAATGCTGAGGAAATTTTGGAAAATTTGAACGAAAAATGCCAGTTTTATGCATTAAATGAAAATAACTCAAGTCATTTAATATACCTAGCACATACAGTTGGGAAAATCAGGACTTGATTAGGATTAGACTTCCAAATATTTCTATCTATTCGAAATAAGGGTTTATCGCCACCACCCAAATTTTCCCAACTTCTCTCTAGTCGGTGTGGGGAGGCTCCCCCCCCCCCCCCCCCCCCCCCCCATATAGCGAGGCCCCTGCCTACTAGGCACTAATTACTGCTGATGATTGGGAGGAAAAGTCTAAATCTGGGTACTCAATCAATCACATGGTTGGTTTTGTGTAAAGTATTGCACGCAATGGCCGATGGTTAGTGATGGGCGTTAAGTAACGTAACCGCTTAAAATAACCGGTTATCGATGCCGATTGATTTATAAGATTCGTTGCTGTTGGACTGATAGGGTAGAAGAAGAAAGAGTTTTTTTTATTGTAGTAACAAATAGAATGTATTACAATCGTCAATAAACTTACATCTAAGAAATACAAATACAAATATATATAAACTGAAAAATAATAATAGCATTTATACGGTTTTATTTTTAAAAAACTCTTCAATAGAAAACATGCCTTTTTTTTAAACCAACAGTGATACTTTTTTTTGTACACTTTTAATGGCAGTTCCTTAATTACGGATGGTACAAAATTTATAAAGCCTTATGCACCTAGTTGACACTGTTTTGACTGGTTTTCAGCCGATTGAAGCTAGTCGCAAGATTGGCATTTCCGCGAGTAAAATGTGAATGGACATCAAAATTCTTGCTAAACTTTTGTAAGTTTGTTTTTTACATGTAGTAGGCATTGCAGGATGAAAATAGAAGGCAAGGTCAACATGCTAAGCGATACATAGTGTTCCCTACAAGCGTCCCTATATCCTACTCCCGCAAGAATCCTAATTGCTCTCCTCTGCAGTGAGAAGATTATGTTCATAGATGGAGAATGGCCCCATACCAGCAAAGCGTAGGAGATAAGGCTATGGAAGCATCCATAATAGCGAGCCTTCAGAACCCTACTTGAAACGCTCAATTTGAGGGAACGGAGTAAAAACACGTTTGAACATAGTATAATGTACGTAGTTTAGGTACAGTCAGTAGTAAATTTGAGAACTTGAGGAGCAGATTGCTGAGGAAAGGGGTAAGATTGGGTGAACCTAAATTGCCGAGTTTTCAGTTTATATTCCACCAAACTTTGAATTATCTGTTTAACATGATTTTCCCTACTTTAAACCACATTACATTACATTAATCACATTACATTACATGACCATTATTATGACAAGATCTTTGAGTGAAAGGTGCGATACGTATTTACCGAATCTTTCTTTTTGTTTGTTAGGTACCTCAGAATGAGTTCACAACTGTCAACTTGCCTTTAGCTTCATTTGAGCCGTACTACCGAGGCAGGAAAATGAACGAGTCGGAAGTCGGTCCCCTCAACAAATCCCAAATAACCAGCTTTGGACTTCAAATCTTTGGAGGCGTTTACCTTCCTGAGAAGCAGCAAGGAACTTCTTCCCTGGAAATTGACTGGGTCAAAGCTGTGTAACATGATGATTAGATACCTACCCTAGGATAGATCTGCCTGTATAGCTGTAGAAGAAAAAACGTAGGCTTCTCTCTTCTACCCGCTTTCCACGATTGATTCCAATTTACCATCCCTCGTGAAAAAGGGACTTGTTGCTGAAATTCAAAACTTACCAATCAATTTCTTTTGGAGCGTCTTTTGGTTTCGTGGATAGCTTGTATCGCCAAATCAAACAATAGTTAAAACAATAGTTATATATCTGCAGATCTGTGGGTACAACTGGTGGTACCCACCTTGGGGAAATCCTTTTAAATGCCTACCTACCTCATACCATGTGTTTAGTAGGTACCCACCTACCTAACAGATTATTGACACTCTGCTCTTCCTTGTAAAATTACCTATTATGTACTACCCTTGTATCATTATGTACTATTAGTGCTAAAAGTATATTTGTACCTACCAAACTACTTTCGTTGCTTCAAAATACAACGTGTAAATATCGTGCTCTAATTAAGATTCTTTAATTTCCCTCATCTTTTGCCCACTTCGTTCGACGCATCTGTCAAAATGTTTCTAGAGTTATTCCAGAACTCTTTTCTATTTCCACCATTTCCATTCCAGAACTTTTAGGCCATTTGTACACAACTTTCCCTCAAAAAGTAAAGGGAAATCAAGTAAAGACAGAATAGGTTTCGACATTAAACCTGTAGATAAGTTGGTACCTATCTGCATCCCTTCCAAAATTCTGATATTCCTTGGAAACTGGCTGAAGCTATATTCGATGAGGACCATTTTCTTGTCCGAAAACCACAGAGTAGTAGAGGCATTTTTAATCCTATCTTATGTGGTTATTGGTATTTTGGCAAAATAAGTGTTGATTTTATTCATGACCCCAATGTCAAATACCACCTAGAATGGTAGCTGTACAGTACATACATGTACATACATAGGTAAAATATAAAAACGTGAACAAGGGTCAACATTCAAAGTTTGAGGGAAGGTGCCTCAATAGGTAGGTACCTACTTATTTCTGAAACTTCAACTAAGTCAATTCAGGAAAGTTGATTAGAGCAACAATACCTTAATTTTTTACAGATATTCGCTGAATTTCTTTCTAACATAAACGCTTTGGTCATGCTACTTGTAGTGGGAGGTTCCAGGAGTATGAGGATGTTTCGAGTTCAGTAGATGGTATCATTTATTCGGGCTCCTCCAGCCCTTTCATAGTAGAGGCTTGGAGTGGCCAATCCCCTCTCGAAGCTGAGGAAGTGCAGGAGTAGTCAACACACCACTCAACAGAATTTGTTGTTAGCAGTTGGGAAGGTACTCCATGTCCTATGTGCTTTCTTTGTTAAGAACCTTCTTAGTACTAAAAATTATTGATTAGGGACACATCATATTCTGATTATCCCCTTATACAAAACCTCTGCGTATACACCTAATCACAGCATCAAGCACAACCATAAACTTTATGTGGGTATTCAAGGCAATGAGTGTACTGGTGCTCTTGTAAGGAGAGGTATTAGTGAAGATGTTACCTATACACATTGAGGGTCAAATGTCCAAAGTGCTACATAAAGCCAATTCCATCTGGCATAAGCAATGACAGAGTGGAGGTCACTGATCAGCATGGGTCCCAACTCCTAAAGAGGGACTGAATAGGGGTCAATTGGGTTGCCAATGGCAATACCTATCTTACCCACAATTAACCTAATTAGCGTAGAAGCTCACGGTGTTGTGTGTGGGAGGTGATCTGTCCATCCGCTGCTTTCTGGAGATCTGCCCAACCCTCATGGATCTCAGAGTCCAGCTTAGAGCCCCTCAGTGGGTTCACATTATCTGGCCCAGACAGGGTTGTCTTTGTTATTGTACCTAATGTTAAACTTATTGAACGAAGTTTCTCGTGGAGATTTTTTCAAACGCTTTGTTTTTGTGTAATTTAATTTTTAACATTTTTTTGTGTGTCTAGTAGGTACCTACCTTATGACTCTCCTTAGCATCAACTGTCAAAATAATATCAGGATCATGAAAGGGCACTGTTGGAAAGAGCGTTAAATTTCCTGCAACAAAGATCTTGAATCGAAATTTTTTGTCGACGTTATACGTAAAAAAAATTGAAGTACTTTTGTCCACGTTGATGTTATACACCTGTTATAACTTCAATTTTAGTCTCTGTTCAGTATAACTTAAACAGGTAATGTTTTCTCAGTATATACCCCAAAGTTTTTTCTCAGTTTTCTCACTATACCTACCCAAAGATGTTGTTCAAGTAGATAGCTACCTACTAGAGCTCTAAGACGAGGAGGGCCTTTTCTGTTATATCCCCGCATATTTCCGTTAATTCTCTACTATTCATTCATTCTGACCTGTATGTCCAACTAATCTGTATTTTTACTAAGGGATTGACTACTTGACGTTATGTATTTTTGAGATGCGAGCATCCAGACCACTTAACTACACAAATCATTCTGACCTACATGTCCAACTAATCTACCTACCTACTTGATCTAATGTATTTTTTAGATGCGAGCTTGTGAGCATCCAGACCACCAAACTATACACAGCATTCTGATCTATTTTACCACAGTGGACGTAAAAATGATTGGGGATCATCAATCCGATCAATCCCCATTCTATAGAAAATAATTTGTAAATGCGGGGATATAACAGGAAAGACCCGACAAGGATGTGAAATAAGCGTCCAAATACAGTTTTCCAAGCCCTGAAGATGAAATATAAATATTTCGAAACGTCGGCCTAGAATAGAGACTTTTTATTGACCAGCCCTCGAAAAACCTGAAACATTTATAATTTTTTTAAAATTTACCATGTAATTTTTCTTAATTTCGTTTTGATGATATTGTTTTTTTTTTTGTTGCATATCAGTTATGATATTTAATCAGCTGTGCGCAAGGTGGTACTCACGTCCTATGCACAATAACGAAATTTATTATTACCACGGAAGTGGTTGGTACACCAGCGTTCAAACGGCAAACTCCTCCGCTCACGCCCTCCTGGGGCCTATTTCATAAAGTAACCAGTTACAAGTGTACAAGTACAGGTACTTGTTATGCACGGTAAACTAGAACAAGTGTTTCACCATAACAAAGAGTACAAGTGTAGAAAAGTTATACTTGTAGAGTTTAAAAGTGTAGCAGAAAAGAAAAATGGCGTGTGGGGACTAACGAAATAAACAACGTCAAGCGGGATGCCGAAATTGAAGTTTTGTCAGCGAATCATAATATAAAAACGGTTTTAAGTACACGATAGGATGTGTGTGACAAGTTATAATGATTGGAAGACAGACAAATTATAAACTGAAAAATGGAGAAAGTGTGTGTTTGATTTCAACTTATTCTGATGGCTGGCATAATCGGATTTTTCTCCTTCATTCAGCGGAAATGATTAATCAGTTCATCAAGTCTTATTGCTGCTGGGTTAGGAATGTCATCTGTAACTTCGAGATGATCTTCACACTTCACTTTGTTCTTCAATGATAGGGAGATCCTCAATACCCGATCAGGAAAAATTGCTCAGGGTCACACACCATTTGAATCTTTCAAGGGTCTCGAAAGACATCCTAAATCTCTCGTTAAACTCAAAAATACCCACGAAATGAGCGTTTATTCGTGGCTGAAAAAATCTTTGGCGTCTTCTACGCCGAATGCTTCTTTCTTGTCTGTATTCTTCAGCAGAAGATGATTCCCATATATTAAACACCGAAAAATTGTCTACATAACAAGTTTACAGGTGAACGGACGTAGGTTATAAATCGGCTATTTTTTACAACAGTACAACAGTGACTTGTTCAAAATGATGGGGAAACACTTTCGTAACTGGTCCAAATTCGCCTGTACACTTGTTAATTTTCACAGTGCCTTATAAGTCTACACTTGTACCTTTATGAAACGCTTGCACATTCATTTTTTCAACTCGTACATAAAATTGGCTTGTAACTTGTCACTTTATGAAATAGGCCCCTGGTATCCCAAATAGGTAGTAATACACGTAAATCGAGTTCAAAACGTTTATTGTGATAATCATGTTCACATAATGAATCATTGAATCTGTTTATAATAATTTATAAAGCCTATTTATAAAACATGTACAACTTTCTTTTTGTTACAAATAGATATGTACAGAAATTTTAAACCATTCTACACAAATAAAAATTACACTTTGTACAAAATATCATGGTAAATGGTACAAGTACAAACATTGGTAGGTGAACGGCAGCCGGGTGGGCCTCCAAACTTTTTTGAAATTTCTCTAAACGTACCGTACAAAATAAACTTAATACCTAATGAGTAACGTAAAAAAAAAAAAAAAAACTCAAATAAGTACCTGAATTATGGATTACAAGAATAAGTTGTATTCACTTAGATTTCACATTGGGGAATGAAAACAATAACGCTTAGAATATATAATTCGATAAGATAACAAAAAAAACGGATAGGTAGGTAAGTAAAAACAAAACACAATATCTTCCGAGTTATTTACACAAAATAAGATGTTTTTACAGAACAAAAATAAGATTTTTTTGTTTATTTTTTTTTACAGGGACTATGTATAGGAACAATATAACAAAAGGTAATTTGGGAAATATGCAATATTTATATACCTAATATCTATTAATAAAGTTATAATAATGTGGCAACGGCTCACCTTGGATGGAATGTATGATTACTTACTCTGGTGGTGTCGTAATAGTGTATCTGGTGCATTGCATTTGTCTATTAAGGTTTGAATATCTAGATGAATAGGTAGGTAGTAAACTTTTAATTTTAGAATTTCCTAGTTCTTAGCCATGCAAATATTGGGAACAATGACAAACTGAGAATATATTACAAAAGAGAACAAAGGAGGACGTTTGGAAATTCAGTCTAAAACCCGGAGGGGAATCGATAAAGACAAAGAAAAAATACATATATGACAAAGAGGTACATACATTTTAAAAGGACAAAAAGTGACATTGAGTAATATGTTTTTGGACTAGCGACACGTATTCATGGATACATTATCAATGGAGATTCATGGATGGATCTGAAAGAGGTTAAAAATATCGACAAAGAGCAAGATAAGTTTCATCTTGTCAATTGCCATGGCATCACCCTGTGCTGGCCAACACTTTTCCAAGACCTTGGAGTAGGTAAATCAGCAGTGTGGTCGAGGTGGATGCGTAACTCACACCATGGATACAACATTATATTATCCATATGAGTATATTATCCACATGACGTTCAGACTTCGTTGTCTTCCTTTTTGTAGCACCGTTGGAAGAGGAAGTGCTCCAGAGTGTGGTAGAGGTGGGGCTTCACATCTGACAGGCTATGGTTCTCGTCAGGGTACGTCTGAAACAATAAATTGTCATTAGGTAAAATAGATAGATGCTTTATTGTGTTAGAACAGCATTTTTTTCACAAGAATTCCACAATGAAAATAGATAATTAAAAACGCTGCAAATTATTTCACAAAGGTTTATTATTTTTTCAATTGAGTATGATCGTAGTTATAGTTGGCTTTCGTACGTCATAAGGCCCGTCCAGACTCCTCGGCGTGTCCTATTTCGAGTTGCCACAACCTATACTTCTATAATTATATACGCATGTTTATATTTCTCGATTTGAGCTCCTATCTATTCAAATAGTTATTGCCTTAATAATATCATTGTCTAAGTACGTACGAAAAGTCGAGAGGATATGTTATTAAATATGCGTAGGAAAAGCATTGGTATTAACACACAAATATGACCTAGGAAAAAACAAATATTCATGCCTCGAAGGAACGCTGTACCCACCTCATGGTGTCGCGGCGCCTCCTCTCACTCCACCCCCCGCTCACCCCCCTCACCACCCACCGTGACCCCCTGCCAAGCGTGCCAGGCGTGCGTCTAACACGTCCTAAAGGACACTTTTTCGTCCGTTTTTGGCCCATAGAATCTATGCGAGTAAAGCGATCGGGATGGTTAAACGTTAGGACCAACTAGACCCCAAATGGAGTCTATGTGCGAAAGAACAGGTTTTTTAAGTCAATTCTTAGGCCTTTTATGGCCCGGACGGCGGACGGCGGACGGACATTTCAAATTTGGATTCTACGCACCTTGAAACGTAAAGTGACAAAGTTTGAGGGGGGGTTATAAAAATTTTTTGCTACACGATCACATAGGCTTATTATCGGAAATAATAAACCAAAAATAGAATGCAAACTTATAAGGGAGAGTCTGTAGAGCCAGTACTATACCTAGTACTACATCAGCAAAAGTGGATGATATACAAGTCCAAGGAGTATGGGACAGTGCAAGGCCAGCCTTTTTTGATAAAGGGAGGTAATTTTTAGGACGTCCCTCAGAAGCTAGGTGCAAAGCATGCATTGGCGCATTTTGGTAATTACCTGCTGCTCGAACAAGATGTCTTTCCTCTCAAGGGCTTTAGCGAGCATCATGGACTGCTGGTAATGGACGTTGTCATCCAGCGTCCCGTGGACGAGGAAATATTTCTTGTTTCTGAAGTTGTCGATTTTGTTGTTGAGTGAAGCCTTCTCGTAACCCTTCAGATTGTCGTCCGGTGTGGGCAGGCCCATGAATCTTTCAGTGTATAGCGTATCTGCAAGCACACAGAGCAAAATATTATTAAATAAAAGTGACTGAATGAATAGCCACTTGTGTTTATGACTATGATTCGATAAAACCTTATCAAGCTCGATGCGTTCACAGTTTTCCTAAATTTATTCTAACGTGGACGTGTGTACCAGTACCTAGTCAGTGATGAAATCATGATAAGACAAAAGTATTGGAAGTATACATTGGCTATACAGGGTGTCCCCCATAAGGTGGTCACCACTTCAGGGGTCTATTCTAGAGCTCATTTCTGATCCCAAGTTTTTCCTAGAAATTTTTTTTTAACGTTTAGTGTTCGAGTAATTTATAATATTTACGATTTTTTTCGTGTTTTCGACCTTTTGTCACTAAAACGATCATAACTCCCTCAATTTGCTGTGTAAATTCAAATCTGAAGATACCGTTGGAAAGAGCATTACATTTTCTATCGGATAATAAAATGACTACATCGTTGAAAATTTGAGATTTCGGTACAGTTTTTACCGTTCTCGTGTCTTGAAAACATATTGATTCTCATAGTTCAATTCCCTATTGAAAAAACTAAAGGTTTCCCAAATTAGGTCAAATTTGCTTTTCAGAGGGCTTTTTCGTGGTCTCAAACCTTAATTCTCTTATCAACGATATCCTCAGATTTGAATTTACACAGCAAATTAAGGGAGTTATGATCGTTTCAGTGACAAGCGTTTAAAAAAACATTTCTAAGAGGAACTTTCGATCAGCAATGAGCTCTAGAATCGACCCTTGAAGTACTGACCACCTTATACGGGACACCCTGTATATTCATCATTAATCAGTGTATTGTATGAACTACTGTAACAGCAATCGACTGACTACTACTTGACTAGTTTTACACTTCTAGACATTGGGAGTGAATCCCAAGGTTAACCTACTTGATAAGTTACGTCACGTTCATCTGCCACGTTCTTTTAGAACTGCTTCTGCAGGAAACCGTCTTAATCAGCCTCAGGTGACCATCCAAGCCGGGATTTAGCTGTTCCTTGCAGGTAGACCTTGTTTTTCATTGAATTCTGTGTCTTTTGGACCTTTCAAAACTTTCTTTTCTACAGAAACTGTTACAGTCTTCTTCAATGCAGCCTCTGCCTTTCAGTTGTGTTCTCCCACTACTACTTGACATTGGAAGTTACTCCCAAGATAGGTACATACTCTTAACATATTTGAGTAACTATCTATCACGTCCATTCAAAACGGCCTCTTCAGAAAATGTCAAGTCAGAGATAGGTGACTTTCCAACCAGGTATTTAGCTGTCTATTGCAGGTAGGTCCTTCTTCTTCAGCTAGCCTCGATCTTCTGGAGTCAGCACCGTTTGTGGTCTCCAACTCTACTTGAAATTGGCAGTGACTCCCAAGATACTCCTAACATACTTGAGTACTTATTTGTCACGCCCTTTCCGAATTGCCACAGCAGAAAGTGTCCAGTCAGAGGTAGATGACTTTCCAAGCAGGTAATTAGTTCACTTGCATTCAGTTAAATTCTGTATATTTTATGTTAATGCTATAAAAATTTAGCTGGCTGTATGTTTTAATTATACAACGCCAATAAACAAGAAAAAAATAAGCTTACTTGTAGGGAGCTTATTTTTCTTTTTGTAGCCTCTGCCGTCTGGAGTCAGCACCATTTGTGGTCACCCACTACTAATTTGGCATTGGAAGTGACGTACCTTGTTGACTTGACATCAGTACCATTTGTGGTCTCCCACTACTAACAGCATTGGAAGTGACGTACAGCCTACGTGACGTGAACTCAGGATCATTTGTGGTCTCCCACTACTAACTTGGCATTGGAAGTGACGTCCCTACTTGCTGTGACATCAGCGCTATTTGTGATCTTCCATTACTAACTTGGCATTGGAATGATGTACCTACTAGAGGTGACGACAGTACAATTTGTGGTCACCCACAACTAACTTGGAATTGGAAGTGATGTACCTACTTGCCGGTACATCAGCACTATTCGTGGTCTCCCATTACTAACTTGGCATTGGAAGTGATGTGCCTACTTGACGTGACGTCAGCACAATTTGTGGTCACCCACAACTAACTTGGCATTGGAAGTGATGTACCTACTTGACGTGACGTCAGCACCATTTGTGGTCTCTCACACCACTAACTTGGCATTGGAAGTGACGTAACTACTTGATGGGATGTAATATGGACTGTATCTCTGTAATACTTCTAGTCAGAGACGTACCAAGTAGGTTAATTTGCAAATGGACTGTTAGGTACTAATAGAGTTCTGTTGCAAGTAGCGCCATTTGTGATCCCCCACTACTTAAAATTGGAAGTGACCCCCTGGATACTCTCAAAGCACATGAGTATCCTTCGCGTCATTTCAGAATTGGCTAAAGTGAAGAAAGTCTTACCATAGAGAGTCCAGTCTGTGACAGGCGCAACAGAAATGCCACACTTAAACACATCACTCGAGTCGAGAGCCAGAGCCATAGCTGTGGCATAACCTCCGTAACTCCATCCCCATATGGCTGTCTTCTCAGCGTCCAGATATGGCAAGTTGTTCAACAAATACCTGCAAAAAACCAAGCGCAAAAATTGCATTGCAGTTTAAGTAATTTGAAGTAGATATAACGATTTTGCTAAAAACGGTATTGATTCCCACCATTGAAAAAATAGTTAGAAATAACTCTCACATTTTCTGTCATGTTTTACATCAATGACAAAGTCCCCCCCCCCCCCCCCCAAAGTTACCCATGAAATTATGCATTAGTTACTAGTACTTAACTCCTTTCCTATTCAACTTGCTGAAATTTGAAGTGAAATCTATCAATGAAATATAGGTAATCAGCTAATCACCCAGATCAGCTGATGATCTCTGAGCTGAGATGTGAATTGTAGTCCTTGAAAGTAAAATATAATATACAAGATTCTAAAAAACCACAAACAATGACTTCATAAATAAAAGGTCTCTTTCAAAAGAATTACAGAATAAATAACTAAAATAAATGAATAAAACGATTTTGACAGTGCATCGAGGTGTAAATTTATATCTATATTAACTAAATTGTATTAGTAAAATTTTATATTTGTATTAATACAATTCTAGACCAAGTTGGTGGGTAGCCTTTCATTCTACATGGTAGAGGCAGTTAGATGGATCAGTCTGGCTTGTTCTCATCGTTTGATTGTAGTATCCAAGTACTTTCATTGAGCGTAATGGATTTGGGAAAATGGTGGAGGAGAGGAGATATGAAAAGTAGATGGCGATGGTTTTAGGAACTCGTATTGCACGCCGCTCGGGACACTATGTTTTTATGTCTAAGTTGGTTTGCTGTTGGTCTGCTGGTGTTAATTCGTTTGTGATAAGCATCGAACTATACTCGGATTTTGTTCCATAGCGAAATGTGTCTAGTCAAGCTCTGGGGGCATTGCGATTGAGTGCCGTCCCGAATGGTTCAGGACTGCTTCTGCGGACCGTTCTCCAGACCTATTGTAAGTTTAAGAACACCCCTCTGATTATTACAGCTCCCTGATGAGGCCTAATACAAAGGGGAAAGTAGGTACAGTGAAACTTGGATAATTCGAACCTCAAGGGACCAGTCAAAAACTTCGAATTAACCAGAAATTCGAATTAAAGAAGTTTTTAATAAATTATATTTTAACAAACTACAGTACAAAGTAAAGTACATACAGTAACATTGAATATTGTATTGACCAACAGAATATTGAACAATAAATATAAAGACACCTGGAATGGTACTGTATTTAACTGCAACCATAAAAAACAATCTATTGTTTTTCAAAAAAGGATGATATTTTGGCCTGTTTCCTTGAATTAAGTCTCTCGGCCATTATAAAAGATTCCAACGCATTCAAAGAGTTGAAGTATGAATCACTTACATCAATTCGGCTCTCAGAAAAACGTCTAAGTTCTTGTACGTGATTCATAGCGTCAGCTGCACTCGGCACCGGCCGCTGCACTTCTTCTGCTGATGATGGGCGGGAGGGGAAGGGGAGTTATCAGACTGTACGATGGCACTGACTTGCGTGCATTTGGTCTAACGCAAACCTTTTGCCGAATGTCGTTACTAAAACTTATTTCCCGATAAATTTAAAATTATTTTGAGTCGCAGCTTGAAATTTCTACCTTAATTAGCGCGCCGAAAATTCGAATTATCCAAAATAAAATTCGAATTATCCACGACTTTTTAGCATTGTTTAAATACAAAATGCTAGGGACCAAGAGAAATATTCGAATTAAAAAAGTTCGAATTATCCAGGTTCCACTGTATCTACTTGGATAACCAAATACAAAAGATGAGAAGAAGCCAGACTGGTCACTCATCCCCTCAAACCATCTGTAAATAATAGATCTAGATGCATTAATCAGAATTATGACATAATCCTACTTCTGATATGCCCTCACCTCGTCACATTGAGTTGATCGTAAATCTCATAAGTCCCGAGTTTCCGGTAGTTGGCAAACTTGATTTTGTCACTTCTGAGTCCGGAGCCCCTTCCATCGATTTGGGCGTAGATCATGGAGCGGTTGACCACCAGGTGAGTGTACCAGTCAATGTGGAATCGGTCGAGAACTTGATTGGAATCTGGACCCCCATAGCTGAAATAGTTATAAGTCCACTTCAAATCACATTCATCATGAAAAAAGTGTTAACACAGATGATTTAGAATACATCAATGCGTAAATTGTTAAATTGTAAGGGGTAGGTATATGACTGGAAGGAACAGAAGAACCATGATTTCATACGTATTATGAAAAGAATATGACAAGTTTTAGTAGTTTTGTACAAAGCAGAAGTAGTGTTTGGAGGATTTCAAATTTATAATTAGAAACGCTTTCTTCTGATCACTTTACCAGCATATTGTTCGGAAAGTGGAAAGAAAAGGGGAAATAAGTTTATCTATGCAGGGCACATAATTATTGCAATTATATTGCGAAGAAAGAGGTACCTAAGGTTGATGGTAAAGAAACGGCTGTCTCTATCTAGTTCTGTTTGGTGGTTGACTTCCATCAATGAAGCTCCTTGCTATTGTACTACTCACTTAACAGTACCAGTACCTACCTAATATAATAATGAAACAACTTGCATATACAGGAAACCACAGAATGATGTTGTTACGCTCCAGGAAAATAACTCTCACAGTTGAAGAGGTTTGATCACCCTGGCCTCATAGTTCAGATTGTTGGAGTGTTGCAACTAAGGGGAATTTCCCGTAGTCATAAGGACGTGAGTTCGAACTCCTGTCGAGGTATCAATATTTTTGGGCCGTTACTGTGGCGCAGTCGAAATAGGACCCGAAATCATACGAAACAATAATTAATTAAATCCCTCTCGAGCCAAAAGACTGTAAACATCACATTTCCAATCATTTGCACCCTTCACTTCCTCACTCACTTGAGTCAAAACACACCGTGACAATGACCTCGCTTGACTGCTGACTTGTTCCATCGAGCACCTGCTGTGCCAGCGGCCTGAAGTTTCACTTCGTCATTCATCCGACCCCCCAAACCAGCCGAGACGGCTGGTATTTGACTCCGGGGAAATGTTACGCTCCAGGAAAACAACTCTCACAGTCGAAGAGGTTTGATCACCCTGGCCTCATAGCTCAGATCGTTGGAGTGTTGCAACGACGGGAAATTTCCCGTAGTTGTAACGACGCGAGTTCGAACTCCTGTTGAGGTTTCAAATATTTTTGGGCCGTTACAATGTATAGAGTTTGGTGATAAGGATGCTTGCAAGCTCGCATCGCAAGAATACAATAATATCCTAAATCAATTCTTTTAGTAAGAAAAATTTAGTTGGATTAATAGATCAAAATGATGTGCATAGTTAGTAGTTTGGATGCTCAAAAGCTCGCACCTCAAAGATTAAAAAATCCTAAATCAATCTTTTCAGTAAAATATATGTTAGATGAACAAATAAAACAGAATGATGTGCATAGTTTGGAGGTCTAGTAGCGACGCGCAAAAAACTAACTTCCGATCGTAAGAAAGTTAGGAGTAATGAAGTATGCGTGATATAAGCACAGGTTTTTCCGCTCCACAAGGTCTTGCGCTTTTGGAACAAAACACCAGCGCAATTGTCCCTTATCAGTCGCAAAACTAGCTCTTCTATCAGGCACCGATCAGAACAAAAGAAAAATTGAAGGCTTTTTTCTGGGAGACTCTTGAACATCCCTCTACACCATTCCATGCGTCCCCCCTCCTCCATGGTTCCTGGACCTTTCTCCATGCGTTGTCCACATTTGTGACTCACTCATAGAAGCATTGGGAGGTCGACCTTTGTGATGATGATACTAGAGAGGAAACATTTCATACCTTCATACCCCCCCCCCCCCCCCCATGCGATTTTCACATGTACGGCCCACTCAAAGAAGCATTTGGAGGTCAACGGTTTGATGATGATACTGCAGAGGAAACGTTCCATACCTTCATAGTTCATACCCCCTCGCCTTTTTCGATTATGAAGGAATGAAAAAAAAAAAAAAATAAATAAATAAATATAAATAAAGATGGGGAATATGTGTTACGAAGCTAGATGATTGTGAGGGAAAGTAATATTTTTCATAAACTATGCCTACATAATTATGTATTGATTGCATGAACTCACACATTAACGAGAAGTGGGTACTTGGTCTGTCCGGAGGTGTCGAGATCAGGCGGGTGGTAGATCCTGACAGTGGCGGTCATACCGGGAGCCACCTCCACGTTCATGAACTTCGGCACCGGCATCACGATGTTCTCCAGCTTCCTCTTCAATCTGTCGTTCTCTTCCCAAGTTCTCACCTTTTCTCCAGTCTGTTGTAGAAAGACAATGTGTTACATATTATAAATAGTATGCATGTACCTACCTAGTTCATGGAACAGCTGTCTGGTAAAATTTAACCCTCCTAATACCATGTGGGGTCCCTACCAACATTTGTTATTGAAATGGAACATGAATATCTTCAGATCATCTCATATTACGCGGGTTCATATATCTTGAGAATCATTCAAGAAATTAGATAAGTTCTTATCGACCAATAATGGGTTTTTACTTATAACCTATGCCTTGAAAATGTTCATCTTTTCCCGGGGACGTACGTGGATAATCGGACATATTTATCATGAGATCATCCCATATGCGATTCAGGAAATCTGAAGGATCATTCGATAAGTTCTTATCGAAGTGGGTTTTTACTTAGGACCTATGCATTGAAAAATTTCATCTTTTTCCCGTCAACATGGTAAGCAATATCTGACATATCTTGAGATTATCTCATTGGTATTTTTTGCATATAAATATCTCAATCTGACTTGGAAGAAACTGGAAATTAGTGCGAGAAATCGGTCCGGCTCAATTCATTTCTTACTGGAAGGTTGGCGAGTTTCAGCCTGCTAGCATGACTGATTGACTTCTGGTAGGAAGAGTTGTGAGGTATTAGTAGCGCGGAATGCGCTAATTCCCATTATTTAGAAAAGGCGTGAAAGAGTTCTCTACCTTTTTGATGATGGTAACCTCAGGTACTACAGGGCCTCCACAGAGTTGGGCAATGTAGGAAGACTTGGAGCTAGAGACTCCTCCGATGTAGGTGCACTCGCCCATTGACGTCATGTTGTTGCGGCAGGAAATACAGTAAGGCTCCAAGTCTGCTGCTCCTTCTGCCCACTCAGTTCGGTAAATATTCAGTCGTTCGGGGTGACCCTCAGTCGTGGCCAGGTAGTACCTATCAAATATAAGTGGTTAATTAATGTTCATGAGATACAAAAGTCTGTAAACAATAAAAATTACTTCTTCTTGTGTGTTCAACCGAACTGGTGCACTTTTGTTCACACTTTCTTTTACTGTGTAGGCATTTTACTCTATTAAGATTTACTCCATTAAAGGAGTAATTTTTCTAATCTTACTTGCCAACGAGCAACTCTAAAAAAACCCACAACTTGGCACTTTTCAACAAATTTGGGAATCGTTGCCTTCAGAAGTAATTGACAAGTCCAGATTATAGTATGCCACCCTTAATTTACAGTGTACCTAATTAACCCTTTTACAATTTTATTCTTATAAAAATACAAAGAAATTACTTCTTACTTTTGATTTTCTGTAGAATTTCCTTAAATGCTTGGAAACATCAAAACAGAAGTGTCAATTTCTTCTGAAGGCCTAACGATTCTAAATTTGCTGAAAAGTATGTTGGGAGTTTTTTGGAGGTGTAATGGCGTAAGCTATATTTTATGTGCTGCATTCTGGGCCTTCCTGGGGCTTAAATATGAAAATCCCTATTCACGAGTCTGCTTAATCATTTTCGATGTAAACTCCTTGTTAGTAACTGATGAATTTTTAATAATCAATACAGTCATTCGTCATATTCGTCATTTCCAGATTCTGGTAGTTCTTTATCCTCGGTAGTTCTTCTGAGGACGAAACTCTATATTACCTTCATAAATATATCTCGTATTATTTTTACAGTAGGTACCTACCTAATAGTTTATCCGAAAGGTACATAACTTATTTGAATGCTTCGGGGTTAGACACTTTATGCAATGGCTAACTATCTTGTTTATTAGGCACATCAAACCCATTTGCATGACATGTCAACGAAATATTTAAACCTCAACCTTTTTTACCTCAACTTGTGAATGACAGGTAAGCCACAAGGGAGAACTTCTGAAAAAAAGCAGTGGAAGGGTGCCAAGGGAAGTAGTTATACCTCGAACAGGGGCTGCCAGGTACAGTTTAGTAGGGGTGGCGATGTGAACACCTCAGTAGAGCTGTGCGAACTTTTGCCGGAAGGTGTGGAGAAACACAAGTTACAACGTGCGACCTCTAACTTCCTATTCACACTTTAACTCTTTGAAGATTTGAAGATCTGTTTGAAGGTTACACCAACACGTACAAGTGTAGTGAATGAGAGGTAAATTGTTCTGAGAACTCAACTTACACATATTTGTCATCCATAGAAATGAGTTCGGTGACGACAAACTTGCCCTTGGTGATGGGCCTGAGAGCAGGTTTGGTGGCTCCCAGGTCCAGAATAGACACGTGTCTCCAGTTCCCAGAGTCTCCTCCCTGATCGAACGGCTGGACAAGAGCCATTTCCTTTCCATCGGCCGAGAAGAGGAACTCTCCAAATATTATCCATCCGTCTTTCTCCTTAAGACCTAGAACCTGAAAAGAAGAAGCATAATCCAGCATTAAAAAACATATTAAGACCTATCAACAAACCCATTAAGTATTGGTTTACAATTCACATTAACAATAAAAATTGCATATTTCACATTCTTAAGGCAGTGTTCTCTCGCTTGCTCCCTGCTGTCTAGACATCCAACTTGAAACCTTCGTTTGTGTTGCCTTCCCATGTTTTGAAAGTGACTTATTGATGGTGGGAAGGGAAGGATATTTTCTTGATATCTCATATTTCTTACAACTTGAAGCCCACGATGTGATAGTGAGGTTATGGGTACCAAGTAAACATCCCTAACAGTAGATTCGATCTGGAGTTTACAGGAAGTACCCAACCTAAAGTTTGGTCAGAAACTTTATTCCATAATGTCAGCAAAGCATGCTAGGTCCATGCAGATAATTATTCATAAAGCGTATCGTTTCCATTATTTTATTTTGCATCAATAAGACCCCCACTTAAAACTCAAATATAAGGCGATATTCCATAACCCCTTTCTAGCCAGATAATTCCTTACTCAACTATCCATTTACTTCCCTCCCAAAGTCCGTCACGTTGCCACAGTGGGAAGGCTTACACCACGGTTCACACCTTCTATTGCACGATATACCGTATATTGGCTCTTAGGAGTATACTGGGCACTAAAAAACAATTGCGCACTTGGAATCGTTCTTAGTGGCCAGTGCAATAGTTTGCCTAGTGTTTGTAGACACCTTCCCCTCAAGACAAATCTGTGCATGCCGTGCCTGTGGTATGCATGGGCCAGTGGGTAATGTGCACCCCAAACAGCTGCACCAGGGTACCGGCCGACCACCTAATTTGTTCAGTGGATGGAACACTCTGTGTTTTTGCTCACGAGTTCAACGTGTTTTTGAAAAGGATGGCTCATAATCTTGCAGGGAAATGGAGACGACCTTACCTCGAGTCTTAGAATACATATTGCCATATTGAAAGCTGTTTCCTGACGAATATGTGGGACACAGAGGAGGTGGAGGTCTTTGGGAATGGGGGTTGGAGCTGCTCTCTCATGGTTGAGCGATTAAGTTTGAGTGAACTTGTCTTTGTTTGGTATTTAAATAAATTGTTCTGTATAATTCATATTTACCCTTGTCTACCTCCCTGCTACATAGTTGATATAATAATAGATTGTTTATTTTGGGGGAAAAATCTATATAAGATGACAGAAGAAACAGCATCCCAGATAATTTTAGAGTGCCCTGCACACACCTTTCACAGATTTGAACTCTTTGGAGCACAAACCCCAAGAAGGTATATTCAAAGCGAACAAGGGCCTCACATCCCTCACTAGAAGGCTGAATCTTCTTGATTAAACGCAAAACTCTCAGATAAGTACCATCAAGCCATCAGGCTTCCATGCTTGGGGCCAACAATAACCCCACCCTGAGGGTTTTTCAGCGCATCTTCATCTATTTACTAATTTACTTGGACTTACTTATTTAACTAAAACACAATACAATATAACTAAACTTACTTCAACGCAATCCAGAGTGGTAGTTGAGCAGGACATGATGGATCCTTCGTTTTGCACTCGGTTCGTCCAGGCAGCTACCAGGCTTGAAGAAGAAGCCCAGGCAACGCTGTTTAAAACTGGGTCACTGCAGAACAAACAGTTCATTAAAAATTTCAACTGCCTCAAAAAATAATATTGTACTGCATTTCCAAATCATGTATTTGTTGATGTAAGAACCAAGTATCATATATTATGGAACAATAGTCTACATGACGTAAATACTTCTGGCCCATTCTCCCAAAACTGCCCTTTTTCGGATGAACTTTTTTCCACATATCAAGTTAATAAGAAAAATGTTCTGAATGCAGATTTCGAATATATACTAGTGACACTAAGTAATAACTCACTCCAGGAATCTCATTATTTCAGAAGATATAGTCCATAAAAATATGGTTTATTCAGGAGAATGAACGCCAGACAGGAGAATGAAAATGTGGCCCACAGGAGAATGGATGTTGTGACAGATACCGTCAGATCCAAGAGAATGCGCATCTATCCGTTGCTCTCGCGCCGGGTTGAACGCATCATTCTCGAGTTCTTAGAATGCTGTGGTTGGCGATAAATGAGGATCCGAGGACCGGAAAATCATCTAATCCGAACATAGCACATACGCTATTTGCAAGAGTTGTATCGTTTATGGTACTGTCCACACTCCCCTCTTTCTATGTAGCGCTGATTTAGGCCCCATTACACCACTGGGGGCGATCTAAGTTCGTTAGATGCTAGCAGAGTGTGGTTAGGATTGTGTACGGCTGACAACTAGTAATCCGATCCACTATTTTTGTGGGCGTTAATGTTTCAGAAGAAACATGGATAATGGCCACAGTGGATAGTGGGCACAGGATAATGAGATAGAATACTTCCCAACACCTGATAGGTATTTTGCCAAGTATGCTACAAATTATTCATCGAGGTTAATGAATAATTTTATAGTAATTTTTATAGAATTATGTATTTTTCAGAGTGTATCTATTTTTTTTAGTGTAACTGGAGTGTGAGTCCAGGTGAACTCGGGGGCATTGAACCACAGAGGAGAGGAAAACCGGTTATATTATGGAAACTTGTTGGTTTCTAAATTTTGTAAACAATAAATGATTTGTTTATCAACTGTAGGGTTTTGAGTTAATTTTTTCAACTTCCCTTATGAGTAAACAGCATGAATTATAACTTTGAATTCAAAAATATAATCATACAGGAATACAAGGTAGGTAGTTGGAAGGTATTGAACTCAAAAAAGGAACCTACGTAATAAAGTAAGAACGCAATTTATATATTATTCCATAAAAAACTATTTCTAAGTTAGATCTACTTTGTTGATAAATGGAAAGTTTGAAGGCCTCAAGAACGGAGGGAAATACAGACATACGTGAGGGGGAAAATTGCAAAAAAATATCGTACGCCTGTACGCATGGCAATTTTTGAATAAGAAGGTCAATTTTCTCCAGCAGATTTCGCCCTTGGAACGCAAACCATCTCTGACCGTCCGATAGGATTCCATGAAGTACCTACTTGGAGTTACATCCTAGGGTTGTTGAGGGTGAGAAATATATCAGCTTCTCGTATTTGTTTATTTGCTTAGCGCTTTCGCCTTAATGGCCTCGTCAGAGCTTAGTTTTATATATGGGGGTTGCTTAGTGGTACAATTTCCATTTGGTAGTTTGCATGTCTTGTAATTTTATAGTCTCTATATAAGTCTTTTTATTTATATCAATGATTAGGGGGACCCATCCTCTTGTTTCTGTTGTATACTGGTTGCTGCTGTACCTTTTAACATGTTGTTGAAGGTAGGGGGGGTTTAATTTTACTTTTAAAATTAATAAAATATGCAAAATATGGGAACAAGCACTTATAATTATTTAAAACAACCTCAACAACCCTAGAATGTATTCCTCAAAGCCTACTACCCCACATACTTGTAGTTACCGTTACTGACCTGAGATCTGATCTAGGAGGAACGTCTAGCTGTTGTGGAGGTTTCACGAACTGTGTGGATGAAACATCACTGAGATCCACGACTGTAAGTGTGACCGTAGGGTTGGGACGGCCAGGCTGAAAAGAGTTAAGGCAAAAATATATATAATATATATCTGAAGATAGGGAATTACTTGAGAGACAAGAGTACCCACCTCCGTATTACGGCCTCTACTTAATAATGAACCGACTAGAGTGAACTGCCCAGTAGATGAGCACTTAATCTCTGAAAGCATCGTAGTGCCATTTGTTATTAACCTAACTTCCAAAGAATTATTTCATTATAAAACTAAGTTTAATGATTGCTTTAGACATCAAAAGACAAAAGAAAAAAAAATATATATATTCCCCTTTTAAAAATACTACACTTTATTTGATAAAAATAAAAAAATATATATATTCCCCTTTTAAAAATACTACACTTGATTTGAGGGAGAGGGGGACTTGGTGGCTTACGTCTTGAGCCAAAAACTCAATACTTTAACAGGGGTACTGCAGCTCCCTCTTTGGTCGCCAACAACCTCAGGCTACTTATATCCTCTTCAGCTACTTGGCTACCTACATTTCCTTTGCTTAGCATCAACTATACCAGCAATCGACTCCCGATGCTGGCTTCGGCAAGGAGAGCGTCAACGTTAACGATCCGAGTATACAAAAAATGCCATCTTCTCCCGGTCCCAGACATCCGAGGCTGCAGTATCCCCAACAAGTCGTGAAGTATCATCACCTGTTGATTCTCTGATGATTGGCTCAATGGTGACTCCCCTCCAAGCTAAATCAGGGAGTCAGTCACACCATACCCCGACCCACATGCCCTATTGGCCGGATTATGCCGTAGTTCAATCTCTGGTAGGTACCATTGCGCTAACTAGTTGCCGGTGTTACCAGCGCACTAATTATTAGCTGGACCGTATGGGCTCTATAGCTCTGATTCCGGACCACATAGGCACCGTAGACATTGATAAACAAAATAAAAATGTACCTATAATAAGATATGAATAACGATAAATAAAGATAATAACCGATAATAAAGATAAATGGACCAAACCTCTCTCTCAAGACACCAACTTAAGAGTGAAAACACGGATTTGTGTCATTCGAGCCGTCTCAATGCGCCTTAGGGGTTGTAGGAGAAAGGTGAGGGCCTGGGACTCGAGGATGGGGCTTTAACGCCGTTGCAAAGAAGAAAGATTAAGATCTAAACAGAATATACTAGGATGTCATTTATGGGCAAGTCTACCACATCTACCCTCGCATACAGGTTATATTTATATGAACCCGGATACTGAAGCTAAAAGAAAACGAAGACCCCCATTAGGCTTTATATATTAACCAAAGATGGAACTATCGGATGCATACCACCAATGGACCAAAAGTAATAACATTGTAAACTAGAGTAGGTAATTAGTTTGATCAAGAGTGAAAGCAGTTGATGGTTGAGATTGAACAGCAGAATGGAGTTCCCTTTCAATTTCATAACCCTTCCTCTACAGGCGGGTTCCTCTTAGCTCAAGAGACTCTCCCCCTTTCTCTGGTGCTTGGTCCTGTCCCTAAGGCTCATCTGATGAATTTGTTTTGAGAGAACTACAGATGTAGTCGTGTGTTGTGGTTAAAGGTCGAGAACTATAGTATAAATTAAAGACATCAAGCTTACTTTAATTTCAATAACGGCTCCCATTGGGCTGGGATAGTCATCAGCCATGTTCGTTTCCAGCCATTGGTATAATTTACCTAATATACACCTGTAGTAGCAATGTCAAGTTTAGGTTTCTGAGCTTGGCTGTAATGGGCGATTGTATAAGAAGTTACCTAATTTATCACTAATGATAAGTAATTATCTGGCTATATACCTAACTATGATTTGTAACTTTTTTGCCAATAATACTCAACGCCTTTTCCCTGGCAAAGGTCTTATTCTTTTGGAGATATTGGGTCCTTCAGTCCCTGCAAAAACGAACCTACTATGTCCAGAATTTAAAAATTAGCCGATCAACCCTAAAAGGATTTGAAAGTAGGAATTAATCCTGATGGATAGGTAGTAAACGTGTTTTGGTGAGTACAAAGTATTTACCTTGGGATAGCGGATGTTGACGGCCTGAGTGTATTGGTAGCGGAGGTCTCCAGGGATTCCATAGTATGGGATGTTCATAACGGGGGTCCGGCTGTCATTGAAGGTGGCGTAGGCGATGTGTCGACCGTCAGGAGAGAACCAAAGGGCCTTGTTGGAACTTAAAATTTCCTCTGGAATGAAGAGACGCGAGTGCATTAATATTGATAGATCGCAGTTCAATTGTTCCTAGTACCTAGGTACTTTCATTCACTTCAATCCGGATTATCGAGTTCAATTCGAGCTCCAAGAATACGGTGATCCATGAGTCATCGTTGGGTATAGAAAGTATCATTTTTGGAACACTGTGTATCTCATATTGGGCAACCTGTTGCTAAATTGGACAAACACAGAATTTTTCAAAAGTTGATTTGTTCAAGCATTTTGATGAAAATTAATTGAAATCTGGATATAACATATTGAATAGGGGATGTGAATGAACAATAATAGTAAAAACCAAATGTCCATTTATTTTTGGCTCGCCTCTGACGCCATTTTAAAAAAAGTATCTCATATTAGGTCACTTTCCGCTAAGTTTCAGGAAAATGGCCTAATGAAATTTACACGTTTGGTTAACTAACAACAATTGCGCATGCGCAAAACTTATGTTGGTTGACACCCGTGATATTCCGAAACAAATGGACAACTTTTGACGGAATTTTCATGGATTGTAAGGGTGAGGTCCAAGATTCTCTCCAATAAATGTTATTGCCGTAGGATCACCTAGTAGGATGCATGCGCAACCTTGAAATTCTTTACTATTTTGATTTGGTTCTTCGATTTGGTTTGGTTATTTCTAGGAATTCTATAAGCCCATGACACAGTAAGCGGGGGAGCTATACTGCCTACCCAATTAGGCAGACTTTTTCGTTTAGTTTAAAAAATGTTGTTACGCCTCAGACTCATAAAAGTTATTGTTAATTGTCTACTGAGTTTCTCACCCTCGTAGACCCAGTCGGGAACTCCGTTGTAGATGGTGCCGGGTCTGCCGGTCCTCGTGAGTCGGATTTCCTGGCCTTTCGGGG
Organism: Adelphocoris suturalis; assembly: GCA_030762985.1. Lineage (NCBI taxonomy): Eukaryota > Metazoa > Arthropoda > Insecta > Hemiptera > Miridae > Adelphocoris > Adelphocoris suturalis. The sequence continues at coordinate 47,454,219 of CM061042.1, read as the reverse complement.
ACGTTTTGTAGTAAATGTCGTTCATGTAGACGTAGGCGTAGGCGTTCCCCGCAGGGGCCCACACGACGCACTGCAGCGGGATTTGGGCCCCGTTCATATCCGTCAGAGGCCAATCTTTCCTGAAATCATACAACTCTTAGAAGCACTTTCTTACCATTAAAAAAATGTAGTAGGAAACTCTAAAATTGTAGGAAGGATGTAGAACAGGATGTTTTTTTAGTAAACTGAGTTTCAGAACGCAGAATAAGGAACAGACACGGAGGTATGTATCTGAAATTTGGACAGAAAAGTTTTAGCTAATTTTTGTAGAAATTGAAGCTATAGCAATGGTTCCAAAATTGTGCAAATTGTAAAAAAAAATGAGTTTTTTTCTTCATTTGAATCTGTTTTAAGGCATTCTGAAACGAATCCCAGAGTTTAACGCTTTTCATAGGTACACCTACATCTCTCCTCAGGTTCAGAAAAAAACCTCCTCTCTTGCGCCAAACAATCAAACTTTCCAAATGAAAGGATGAGTTCTTTGGTCTGTACTTTTGAGTTCAATAAATTGACCAAAATCCAAAAATTTGCTAAAAAATAATTAAATTAATATATTTTTTTAAGCAGAATGTTAGTCAAAAGAAGTTTGAACGGTGGACTAGAACATTAACAAATTTACGCAAAACATTATACTGAAAAATTGCTGAAACTTTATTAATATTTATGTCAAAAAATTATAACCCCCCTCCCCTCCACTCAAAGCCAACAATCCAAAATGATTTTTAAATTGCAGAGTGTAGGTAATTTAGAACGATTTTTTTTGGACACAAAGAGTAATGACCAATTTATTGCACTCAAAAGAGCTCAAATCGCAAAACAAGAAACATAATACGACAACTTACAAAAATTCGCTCGAACGATCATGCTGTATGAGTGGTTTTACTAAGTGTACTCTAGGCCACCTCCGATTCACTAATACATACCTAATGAAACATACACAAAAGGAAAAAAATATGTATATTTATAATTAAAATTGAGTTTAAAAGTCAATAGAGGGGGAAAGCGCTGGGAACGCTCCGTGATTGGCAGACTTTGCAGATCCCAATGAAATATGTCAATTTTCATTGAGTAACCACTACATCAACGTAAAACTCGTTTTTCACGTTAGTTTATGTGATGTACAACTACACACAAGAACACAACCGCACTACTACTACTACACACACGCTAGAAAAACACAAGAAGTTTGTATTATCTACATTGCAAGACCAAACAGTATGATTACCTACCAACAAACATTCATACTGAAGAAGTTGAAAATAAAGGTGGATGTAATTCAACATTGAAAATCGTGGGAGAACAGTTTTCTTGGTTATTTTTGTACATTATTATTTAGGGTTTAAAAGTGGGACATTGTCACCACATATGCTTGTATTTTTTGATTAAGTTTATACTGTAGCCATTAGGTAGTTCTTTAAGTCAGCAGCCGAGGAATTTTAATAAAAGTACTCGAGCCAGCTCCTAGTTATGACCACACTTAAACAATTGTTTTGAAAATTAAGGACTTTAAGGGAAAAGCAATTGTTAACTAGGTACCAATTTTATAGCAAAAAACTCGTTCTAAATAATATCCTGCGATTCGAAAAGAGATTTGAGATTTTAGACTTTTTTGCAGTTTTTATCCATATTTTAGCACATTTTAATGAAACTGAAGTATATTTTCCAGCATAATTTTGTACATAGATTTTCTAATGTTCTATATTATAATGAATAAACTTTATCTGAGCATTATTCTGCTAAAAATATAAATTTAACTATTTTTTGCCGTTTTCTTGTTATTTTTAGTGATTTTTTTAAACACTTTTTTGAAATGTGACCAATTTAATGTGCTCAAAAAATGTTGCCCAACGAGCTCGTCCTTTCGATTAGAAAGCTTGATTCTTTTTATCTCGTTATCTCGTTTATTCTATTTATCTCGTTCCTTAGGAGAGTTATGGTCCGGAAAAACACACACAAACTTTTTTTTTTTTTTTTTTTAGAAAACTTCCCTCAAAGACGGAGGGGGCACGCCATTAAGAAAAAGAAACGAAAAAACAAAATTAAAAAGTCCTAGGTATTAGGGAAGTTGAGGAAGATGGAGGAGGGAGAGAGGGATGAAAGGAAGTGCCCCTATAAAAATACCACCATTTAAGGTAAGAGCCCCGAAGGACGCGGGTGGTGATACCACGGAGCACTCCTGCCGAGATGCCAACTCGAGAAGCTCCGTGGCACTTTTACCGCACCACACCCGGTGCCATGACACGGTCACGGCCATGACCTTGATGTTATTAGGCGCCACTCCTTTTAGCTCAGCTATTGCTTGCCACAGGTCGTTCCTATCATATTTACTTATTTTAGTCCTCCAGGTCTGCTCCATGTCCATGCTGCCACTGACCACTTGGACATCCAGGATTATGGTAGACCCATCGGGCTTGATGGCAACGATATCTGGCTTCTTGTCCCGGTTACTCGGCATATGGTACAGTCTCTCTCTCCACATCCCAGCCGGTGGATGACAAAGCACCTGCTATCTGCTTGGCAACCGCATCATGACGCAGAATGCGGCCACCATGAGTCCGTGGACACTGCTGCACTAAATGACAGGTTCTCATTTTTACCCCAACAGGCACGGAAAAGGGTGTCTACTGTCCCACGACTACCTCTAGAACACCTCACCGCAGTGGCTAGCCACACGGACGGCATGAAAATGTCGGTAGTTGCGTGCCCCAATGCCCTCTGAAGCCCATTCAACCCACTGGGAGGAAATGGGGGATTCAGAGCACTGTCGGAGTTCTTTACCATCCACTGAATCATGCAGAGCAGCAGCAAACTCGGCAGATGAGCTGGGTTTTGGAGCAGTTGGAGTTGATCGGTCGCACCACAACAACTGCTGCCTGACAAAATCAATGTCAGCAGTAGTGCGGGCAACCTCCCAGCTAGAGCCCCTATGGGCGAGCAGGCACTGGCTGCGTAAAGATGGGATAGCATCTGAGAGAGGGACAATGCCGAGCCCAACGGCCTTGACCGGTGCGCATGTATATAGGCACTTGGGGCACAAAGCCTAGCCAAGAGGGCACAGCAGAGCGCACTTCACAGTCTAACTCAAGCAGCCTCCCCAAAGTAAGCCTGCCAAAGACTAGCCCATAGATTAGCTTTGGCAGTAAGTACGTGCGAAGGAGGCGCAGCTTCTGCTGTGGCTTCAGTGGAGCCTTGGTGACACGAGCTAGTGCTCCACCAAGGTCCACACGGCTTGAGGCAATGGTGGCAACACCCATGAAGTCGACTCCAAGGTACCGCCAGACCTCCAGCACGGATCGGGCAGGGATGTTTGTCCTAAGACAAAACACTCCTCATCCACTACCTTCTCCTTATGCTGGCAACCCGACGGGACCAAGGAGACCGACCCACACTTAGCTGGGTCGAGCACCAAACCACACCTAGCTAATGCGTTGAGCAAATTAGCTCAGCAAATGCGTTGAGGGAGATCTGCAAGCCCGCACGGGTTTCTGCAAGTAGGATGACATCATCAGCAAAAGCCAATGCACCTACTCGCACCCCAGGGGCGAGATCAAACCTTATTTCAGCTGGCAGCTTACCCAAGGCCGTGTCCACGACCAGGTTAAAGAGGAGTGGCGACAGAGGATCCCCCTGGCGTACCCCGCACCCAATGACAACATCCCCAACATCTCGCCTCGTGCCGCGAGGACCAACACGCCTTTGTGGTACAGGCGAGCAACATACTGAATTAAACGAGTAGCTGCCCCGACACCACGAAGACAATCGGTCAGGGCAAAATGGCTAACAGTGTCAAAGGCAATGGCAATGTCCAGAGCGGCAAGATGGAGTTGCCGTTTCTTAATACGGGCCAGCGAAATGACAGTTGGGAGAACTGTAAGGTTCTATATATAGGTACATGGTTCTATTTAGGTATATATATATATATATATATATATATATATATATATATATATATATATATATATATATATATATGAAAAAGTGAATGTTTGTTTCATATGAGAAACTTTTCGAAAATTTTGACTTTAAAATTTTTGGAGCCGTTGCAATAGCTTCATTTTCTACGAAAATTCGCTAAAAGAAGAAGGGGGGAAAAGTGAGGTTGGGAGGGGGCCAAAGTTGGGCAGAAGTTCTACTTTGTTACTTATCTTGGCGCGGCTAGTTGTAATGGTTTATTGAAAGCTGGGCAATGCTTGCGAAGGTTTAATGAAAGCTGCGCAATGCAAGACAACCCTCACGCTTGATAGAGTCAGAAATTTCAGAAAGACCCACAGCCATAAGACATAGTACCTACCTATAGTCATGTTTCATATCATCAAACACTCTCGACCCATTCAAAAAATGGGTCAAATTGTTCTGAAGTAACAATGGATGAAGGACGACGGAGTCAGTTAGCTGAGGAACCAAAGTCGTTCTGAACAGGATGGCAATTAAAATGGGAGCTCAAAATGTACATTGTGCAGAATCGACAACATGCGATTCAACTTACTTGGTTTCTAAATCAACGATGTGGTATGCAGCCAAATACGAATGTCGGTACAGCTGAAACAAGCATAGATGCAGATCAGTATGGTAGGTAAATCTAATTGGGATAATAATGAATGGTTTTATTGACAAAATACACTAATGCTTAAATCCTAAACAAATCTCAATTAGGAACTTGAAAAGTTTGATCTTCAGTTATGTAGATTATTTAATTCAAATGTACCTAACATTCAATTTAACATTTAAATGTACAATTCGAATTTGACTTTACACGTAGGTACCACAACTGTTTGACATTGATAAATTGAAGTAGAAAAAAGTTCATTATGCAGCATGATCGAATGAGCGAATTTTCTTAAGGTATTATATTATGCTAAATTGTTTTGAAATTTGAGCTTTTGAGTGCAAAGAAAATGTTAACTATTATTTTTATGGCAAAAAACGTATTCTAAATAGTAATCTGCTATTCGAAAAAAGATTTTGGATTTTTAGCTTTTTTACAGTTTTTATCGATTGTATAGGAAATGTTAATGAAATTTAAATACGTTTTTCAGCATAATTTTGTGAATAAATTTTTTAATGTTCTATTTTATATTTTATAAACTTTATTTGAGCCATATTCTGCTAAAAATTATAGATTTAACAATTTTTAGCCATTTTAAGTGATTTTTTTTCGCACATTTTTTGAAATCTGACCAATTTAATGTGCTAAAAAGGTGCTGGCCAACGAACTCATCCTTTTGTTTGCAAAGCTTAATTTTTTGGCGCAAGAACGGAATTTTTATTTTAATCCTACGGAGAGTGTATCTAGAATGAGACATCTACAGAGTTTTACACTTTAACTCACAAGTGTTACCCTTAAAAACACATGAAATCGAACTTGAAAAATAAACTAAAAATTCGTGAGTTAAAGTGTAAAACTCGGTAGATCTCATTCTAGATACACTCTCGGAGTTGGGGAGATTTGCAAGCGTTACCATTCGATTCAGCGTGAAAAACTACTTACGATACCGGCCCTAAACTCGCATTTTCATAGAGGGTCATTTTTTACTAATGCCTTCAATTTCGTAGAAACAACTATATTTTTCAGCATACGAACATAATTTTCTCACCCAATTAGCAAAGTAAAAGAGAAATCGACTATACCGTTCAAAAGCTGACAGTTTGAGGAAGTTTTTTCCGAAGAGTGCACGCCGACAAATTACCAAAACGGTAGCAGAAAAACGGGAGGAAAAACAATGACTCTAAGAGCCCTTCCTATGTCGAAAAATATTTTTTTTTTATTAGCTCTAAAAATTCTCTATTTAATGCTGAATCGTTTGATACCAATATGTTGGTGGTTTGGCACTATATAAGTAGGTACTGTAAACAGCCCTCAAAGTTGAGCATTTCACTCGAGCGCTCCCCTAGGAGCACCTTTTCAAACGCTCTGCTCTACTCTATTCTTCTGAGCTTTTGCTCGGGATTCCAACTTTCGATGTGTAAATAATAAGTGAACTGTAATGAACATGAACCATAGATAGGTACATAAATTACGTATGTATAGGTAAATGAAATTGGAAAAAAAAAGTAGAAGCGTTAGTGAGCTCCAGGATCATAAGGCGGTCCACCTGATTTTCCACATTTCGGTGGACGGGTTTCCACATTCACTTTTCTCCGCCCACCTTTCCCTTTTCTGTTTTTGAAAACACGACCACTTTTGGACATTATTAAAAACTCAATTCGATTGGATGAAAGCAATGAGATGAAATGAAAGGCTGAGAAAAAAGCAAAACAACGTTCAGACGGAAAAGATAACCATACATGCGAATTCTTCAATTATTGTTGTTGTTGTTTTTAGGATAGTAGGAGTATTATAGCATCCATGACAGTTCCATGAATTGACAATAATGGACTGAAGATGTGGATGGACATTTTTTCTTCATTGTGAAAGTGAAGCCGTCAGTGGGAGTAGAGCAAGAAGCACGCGGACAACGCAGTTCCACGCCCCCGAGGTTTTCTCCAGTTTTCTCGAAACTACGTTTTTATACACGTTCGCCCCTAATTCTCCGAAACTACTGAACCAATAGAGCTGCTTTTTGTTTTGTTTTGTTGGGAAATAGCTAAATTCTACACTGAGTTTTTTTCATCGTCCTAAAAAGTGAGTTAGTGGCATAAATGGCTGGAAAACTGAAACACAAAATAAGGGTTTGGGCAAATGAGGATAAAAAATATAACGTATTATTGTTTATATATGAAAAAAAAAAAAAAACTCAGTAAATTTAGTAGATCCAGATTTAGAAAAAAATTAGGATTTTAGGTCATATAGTTGCTGAGAAAACGGGTCTCAAAGGAGATACAATTTTACCCTATGACTTAGGAAGGCCCTTAAATAGTTTGTCTAATTTTTACTTTGGCCTTTTTATTAACCATTTAAAACTAACTAAAACAACTTTACTTTATATCAGGGTTATAGGAAATTTAACGGTCTTTCCAAAGGTGTTCTTAGTTTTGAGTTCACTATGATTCTAGGGGGAGTTATGGCCGTTCTAATGTCATATAAGGTACCAAGCACGAAAAAAATCCTTAAAATTGAATATCTTGAAAACAAAGCGTTTATAAAGAAATCTATTAAGAAAAACTTTCGATCAGAAATGAGCTCTAGAATCGATTCCTTGAGTTTATCCCAAAATTTCTGTAGACACATGAAAAGCGCAAACTTCAGGAATCGTTTCAGAATGCCTCAAAACGGATTTCAATGAAGAAAAACTTTCAAAAATTTTCCGAGCCATTGCAATAGCTTCATTTTTTACGAAAATTCGATAAAACCAAACAACTAAAAAAAAACGCTGCAAATTATTACACAATGGTTTATTATTTCTGTGTTCGATAGCCCTCCAATGCAGATCATTGGACTATAATTTATTATTTAGAGGTAAAATTAATGCAATTAATAAAAAATCTACATTTTACTTGTCCCCCTGATCTCAGTATAACGATATTTAAGTAAGTAGGTACCTACTAACTACAAAAATAACATAAATGTATAGATCATTGAAATGATTTAAATAATCATTAAAAACTCCATAGCGGAATATAGTCAATCAAGATAGAAATTAACTCGATTCTTAGTACAATTTTGCGCATGCACAGGATTTAATAATGATACAATCATGTTGAAGTTAACATGGAACACTCTCCGACTACTAGACGGATCGTCCTCCAACTATGCACCGAATTTGAGCGGGATTGGACGACTAGAGCGTAAAAAAGTTATGATTGAAGGAATTAAGGTTTGCGCATGCGCAAAATGAAATAATGATTTGAGATGTATGGAATTGATAGTGGACCATTCACAGCCTAACCATCACATTCCCTGAACATTTCATCAAAATCGGATGAGAACTTGAAATTAGGCTCGTTTAAAAAGGAATACGCATTTGCGCATGCGCAGTAGCTACTAATGAGAGAATTATGATAAAATTGATAGGGAATGATCAAATTAACCTCTTTCACCTGTCCTCCAAATTTGAGCGAGATAGGACGACGGGGGCGTGAGAAAATGATGCTTGATGGATTATTCGTTTGCGCATGCGCTGAGTGAAGTATTGATTCGGGAACCACAAAAATCATAGGGAACCGTTTACATCCTAGTCCGCACATTCCCAGAAAATGTCATCCAAATCGGATGAAAACTGTGGAAACTAAGCTTGTTACAAGGATTTCACATTAGCTACTTATGATACAATAATTTTGAAACTGATATGGGATTGATCATCCGATCAATTTGATCAATCGTCATCCCCCAACTATCATCCAAATTTGAGCGAGATCGGCAGACTAGGGAGTGAGAAAATGATGATTGGGAGAATTCACGTTTGCGCATGCTCAGAATGAAGTTGAGAACAATCTTAATCTTCGACTAGTAAACATTATGAACCTATAAGTTAGCACGCATACAATGAGTTCTTGTTTATGGTACCTACTTGCTGAAGCAAATAAAACGAAATACCACTAATAACTTCTGAATCTCCGATAATAAAAATGTGAACCGTCCTAGGAAAAGGAACCTCCATCTTACCGGATGTCGAAATTCAGTTTTGTCATTTCTGAATTCTAGAGATCCTACTGGTATTTTCAAAAACATTCGATCTTCATTTGTTCTGAAGATATGATTTTTCTCATTTTGAGAAAAACGAGTTCAAAGTTTGAGCAACATTCAAAAGTGAATTGTGGCCGTTCTACTGGCGATATCAACTTGCTTTTTTTTGCAAAGATTCGTGCGCATGTTGAGTTCATTTCATCATCGCTGCAGATAATTTTGGATGTGATAAGAAAATTTCAATGTTGAAGAACAGAAGAAATTTTGCCCAAGTTAGATTAGGTCCCTTTTCCTATGAGGGGTCAAGAACATAAAATGTTTATCTGTTCATGAAGTATTTATTTATTATTTTCTTTTTTACCTTTTGGTAGTTGTGTAGAAGGAGAAGATATCTCTTATCCGCAGACAACTCGAAATGGAAAGCCATAGCGAGCAACTGAAACAATGAAAGTAAGATATAACAGTACAAGTACAATATAAGCAAGTCATAAAAAGATAAAACTTCGATGGCGAAAACATTATAAATGATTAAATACCACTACGAGTTTCATTTATGAAACTGACTTGCAGTAGAAAGATAAGAAAATTTTCGGAAGCTTATTCTAACGATCTCAAATTTGAGTATCTATGGTTTAGGTATAAATTATGGGTGTCATGACGATTTAAGTGACGTAAAATCGACAACACGGAACAAATTTTAAAATTTCTGTAACTCCCTTAGTTTTAAGAAAACGTCTAAGAGGAACTTTTTATTGGAGATATTTGTAGAATGGAACCCTTGCCAGTGAGACACCCTATATTACGCAATGCAATCATACACAATGTTGGTGATACACGATACAGTTACTATTGAAATAGACGAGTAGATCAGTGCTCACGAAGTGAGTCACATAAAGCGCATTTTCTTGTAAGGAGATTTGCGTTAAATAGACGCTTTCTGTGTTGAATAGGAGACAAAATGGCTTTGGAGCTCACTCAGCTGATCAATGACCTCTCATGCGTCAGCGGCAACTGATACATCTTTATCCTCGCCATGTTACAAATTACATCCATACCAAGTTTCATCAGAACCGGACACCGGGAAGTGGCATTTAAAACGATTTTAAGAGGACATACATACATACATACATCAACGGACAATGTGAATACAATAGCTCATTTTTCCTTTTTTTAAAGAAAATGCGCTACAAAGACAATTGAAGAGTATAATAAATAAATTTATTGAAGAGCTGGAGGTCAATATCACATGAATATCTGCCTACCTGAAAGTCGGTTGTTAGGAGGACTTTGGTGGTGTTGCTGACGGCGTCAAACATCACGAGATCGCCAGTCCTCGTTTTGTACAGGAACTCGGAATCTGTAAGAAAATTAGGTTGAAGTTATTATGCTCCTAATTGAGAGCAAACTACATTGTTATTAAATCTGCAAATGTAAATTATTAGTCTACATTCAACTGTCAATTCCTTGATTAGCTTATTCAGGCTGACAAGGGGGGGGGGGGGGGGGCAATCTTGACCAATCTATAGATGAGCGAATGGTCACCATTCTGATCATGATTGATTTTTCCCGAGCTTTTGATCGGGTTCAACATGATCTGTTAGTAGCCATGATGTATGAAGCAGGTTTCTCTGACCAGATGATAGCATGGTTCCGATCATATTTAACTGGGCGTCGGCAATGCGTTAGAGCGCCCGACGGAGAGTTGTCCTCATGGCTCGATATCGAGATAGGTACTCCGCAGGGAAGTGTTCTGTCTGCCAAGATTTTCACCTTCTTTGTCAATAAATTACCCGAAATTTTCACTGACGCATCTTTTATGATGTTCGCCGATGATCTCCAGGTGTATAGATCATGCAGAGTGGGGGATATAAATAAATGTGTAGAGGTGATGAACGTTGAAATGCGTAAATTAGAATGTTGGTGCGCCGAGCACGGCATGGGGATTAACGCTACTAAATCAAAAGCTCTCATTGTCGGATATACCAGGCTGATCTCCTCAGTAAACCTGGACGAATGTCCTAAAGTCTATATAGGAGGATCTGAGCTAGACTATGTTTCTGAAGTAAAGAATTTGGGAATTTTGATGTCTAATACGCTGTCGTGGTCAAGTCAGGTAACATCCATCTGTAACAATGTATATAGAGGACTTTATCAATTGAGAAGGATAGCTATCGATTTCCCGTTCAAAATCAGGCTGCAGTTAGCACAAACCCTTCTGTTGCACTATTTTGATTATGCAAGTTTAGCTTTTTGTGACATAACTCAAGAGTTGTCCCTACTACTTCAGAGAGCTCAGAATGCCATCGTCAGATTTGTTTTCTGGTTAAAGTTAGACACTCACGTGACGCCTTACTATAGAGAGCTAGAGTGGCTAAAGGTTGCCGAAAGATTAAAGCTGTCTACGGCAACCCAGCTATTCAAAGTGCTCAAATTCGGTACGCCCTCGTACCTGTACCTCATTCAAATGCCCCTTCACCGAAAAAAGTATTTAAGCGTATTTAAGAGTAAAAAGAGTATTTATAACAAGTCCTTCTGTGCTAGAGCCATAAGAATTTATAATGACAACTCGGAAATGTTCGACACTAGCATAACGGTAGAGACCTTCAAAAAAAGATATGAGGAACGCCTAACAGTGCAAGTAAATACAGAGGAAGCACTTTGACTAGGTATTTGGGAACGGAATAACAATGTGAATTTTGGTGTTCTTCTTCAGATGGCTGCCTGTATTTGGTGAGCATCTGGAGAAGAATACCACCTGCAATTAAGGATAATATATTTTTAACAATTATTTCATTTATTGTACATTTATCGACGATGTAAAGGAGAAATCTTTATGTTTATTTGTTTCATTGAAGTACGAAATTTTTTATTTATTTATTTCCTGTGCCTACCTATGTTATAGTATGTACGATTGTTTTGAGGATAAAATTGTTTTTTGAATTTCAGGGACAATGTAAGAGTGGGCCTTATGGCCTAAATTGTTACCTGATCAATAAATAAAGAAATCAATCAATCAATCAATCAATCAATCAATCTCTCTCTCTCTCTCTCTCTCTCTCTCTCTCTCTCTCTCTCTCTCTCTCTCTCTCTCTCTCTCTCTCTCTCTCTCTCTCTCTCTCTCATCTCAGACGATAACTCTCCGTAGGATTGAGATAGAAATCCTAAAATCCTAAGCAGTGTTATCGTCTAGAAACAAAAACAGACACACACACACAAACAATTTACATTTTAGAATTTTTCGAGCCATTGCAATAGTTCAAGTTTCCACGAAAATTCGCGAAACCCAATTTCAGATGGAGATGAGGAGCTGAGTGGGTCTCACCTGATATCCAGCTACCGTTGAAGTGGGAAGCGGAGTAGCCGCCGGAGACCATCGCCTCCAGGGTGAGCGCCTTCTTGCCGGAGACGAGGGGCGCCGACGCCCGCAGCGGCGTCGAGGGCTTCAGGAGGTAGAGAACAGCGGCGATCACCGACGCCGCCAGGACCAGCAGCACGACGACGACCGTCGTTTTCTTTTTCGAGCCTTTTGAGAGCAGCTCCTGTAAAACAAAACTCGTCTCATTAGTTAAATTCAAATGAACAGTGGGAATAATTATTTTTGTCGACATCCGTTGGGATAAATTTAGGACATTTTTTTTATAATATAAATTTTATTTTTATTCAGAAAAAATATTTACATACAATTTATTACAGACGTGTACAAAAAATGCTACAATTCCCAATAAGAAGGATCTTGTGCAGGGAATTGGAGCGTCTGTTCATTATTTAGCTCTCTGTTAGTGATTATTTAAATAATTAATTACAATACAGGGTTTTCACCATCAAGTTCTAAAGATAAAGTATGTAAGTATATAGCTCTATTCTCCATTGGTTGGCATAAATAATAGAAAGTTCAAAATTTAAGGAGTAAATAATAATTGAAATAACATAAATGATTAGGCAAATCATGGAAAGGTTGAAATAATTTCGCAAGGTAGGTTGTTGAAAAGTATAATCCCTCTATATCGATGAGAACGTTGTGCAGCGGAAGTATTAAATCTTGGTATAATTAGAGTAATCTTGTTCGAACTTCTTGTGCCAATATTACTTACTATTTCAAATCCACCTTTTAGAAATCGCTTGTAAGCGTAAATTATAGTAGATTTATCTATTAGTTTAAATAAGTCTAGAAATTGGAATTCTTTAAATAAATCCCTTGTCCCACACCTAATGGGTTTTTTTCAATAGGACCTTGATCAGAGCTTTTTGGATCGTAAACAAAGGCTGAAGTTTAGTCTTGAAAGCTAAACCCCAGGCTGGCACAGCATAAATCAGTAGTGACTGGCACATTGCGTGGTAAAATTGTTTCTTTATTTTCAGGGCCACAAAGTTACGAACTTCTCGACACATTGGTAGCAACCTTCTTATTTTTGTAGATAAATCTTTTATGTGTTCATCCCACCCAAGGCACTGATCTATTTTTACTCCTAAGTATTTTGCTACGTGTACCTGTTTCAAGGTCGGGCAGCTGCAGTTTATTTAGCACATCTCAGATTGATGACATGCTATTGGGCCTAAATCAGGAATCATTGAGGATTTCCACGCGAACGTTATATAGTTTATTTAAATGGGGGTTTATAAGGGAGAGTGGGGTAATACCGCCACCCCATATAATAATTTAACAACCTGAGTGACAAATCTTGTAGCCAAATATCGTCATCTTTAGATCAGGAGTAATGTTGGAAAAGTTGGTTTGGGTTCATTAATTTGTTTTCATCAAGGGTAAATTCCTTAATGCGAATTCTACGATTGGAGCCCAGCCTATTCGTCTCAAATCTATTTCAATAGGACGTCCCTCTGAAGCTAGGTAATATTAGCAAGGCTTCGCATATTATAGGAGGGACGCCCTATTGAAATTGATGACCGTGATGCATTTTTATGGGTTGTATTCGTGTAATCGCCAACAGATGAATACGATTACACAAATATGAATATACGAATTCGAATACGAATATAATCGCAGTTGACTCAGAATCAACGAATAATTATCGCGATTACAATCGTATTCGTATTTGACGATAAGATTATGCCCAACACTGATCCGGATCAAGTTTTACGTATGGTCTGAATTATCTAGGATAGATCGGGACTAGTTTTATCGAAAAACTTCAAGTTTTCCGTTATTACGATCCTCCCAAGGCGCCAATCAAACGCCCAGAAACTGGGGCGACCCAGAACTGGGCTCGGAGCTGCTCCAGAACCGAGTCGGAGGTAATATTACCTTGCTAATATTACCTAGCTTTAAAGGGACGTCCTTGAAGCGAATTCAACGATTGGAGCCCAGCCTATTTGTCTCAAATCTATTTCAATAGGACGTCCCTTAAGCTAGGTAATATTAGCAAGGCTTTGCATATGATAGGAGGGACGCCCTATTGAAATTGATGACCCTGACGCATTTTTATGGGTTGCATTCCTGTAAAATGACAGACGAAAACCATTACACGAATACGAATATAATCGCAGTTGACTCAGAATCAACGAATAATTATCGCGATTACAATCGTATTCGTATTCGACGATAAGATTATGACCAACACTGATCCGGATCAAGTTTTACGTAAGGTCTGAATTAGCTGGGATAGATCAGGACTAGTTTAGCCGAAAAACGTGAAGTTTTCCGTTATTACGATCCTCCCAAGGCGCCAATCAAACGCCCAGAAACTGGGACGACCCAGAACTGGGCTCGGAGCTGCTCCAGAACGAAGTCGGAGGTAAGCGGAGGGTTTGTGAATTGCATTAAGAGCTCGAGGGAGAAAGTGGACAGAGCTGTCATCAGAGAACCAGCTCCGGGGCGCTGACATAACCGCGACTCTCCGAGGGGCCTCAGCTGAAGGACCGATTACTTATGTCACGTCACACGACCAACCTACTAAGTAATTCTCGGCTTCCTTCCCTCCTGGGCCACTTTTCCCACGACAGCGCATAATCAAATAAATGCAGGCGAATTGGTCCGTCTATAACCTTAGCGCTGCCCAGCCACTCACACGCCTCGCATTGATAATTTTTAGACATAATTATAAACTTTTGCAATGGCTTCGAAATTTATGCGAAATTTCTCAATAGAAATCCGTTTTGGAACATTTGAATGAAATTCCCAAATTTTAAAATTTCGGTTTTTTGTGCTCATGAACATTGTAATAGACCATGATAAAATAAAATAAATAAATATATACCTATATATTTATTTATGTATTTATCTTTACCCATTCCTCTCAGAAAACCCAGTAACTAAAAGAGTCTTCTCAGAAGTACCATCAATTTCTTATCGACAAGGATCGTCTATCGGAGATATAGGGCGGCGCCACCACCAAGAGGTGGCAAGCGCAGATGTAAAGTTTGCCCTTTGGATATAGAGATTCACTTCACGTCTGCTAATAACCCCAACTCATACGCATGCAAAGGGTCAGCAGATTGCCAGGCGCCAATTTGTGTGTATCAGTAGTTGTGCAAACAATGCCCTGCCTTCTACGTAGGAAAAGCGGAGACAGCACTTAACTTGCGGGTTAATAACCATAGAACATCAGTAGTTATGAAAAAAGCAGATATCCCAGTAAGCCGCCATACCTCGTCGCGTGATGCTACATTTGATGACTGCTATAGTATGAAGGTATTCAAGAAAATGAGACCCACAGAAACTATATTAATGCTGCTTCAGTCAGAGAGGGCTCACTCGAATGTTTTGGGCGCGTATGACCCTCCAGGGTTGAATATCAGACGTTAACTGGGCAACCACGCTTCTCCATGGCAAGATTTTCTCACCAATTTACAAAAATCAAATTTTCTTTTCTCGTAGTTTGAAAAAGGCATAAGCCGAAATATAAAAATTAGTTTCATGTTGTCAATGATTGTTTTTCCTTAAAAATTGTTTCAATATATATATATATATATATATATAGCATTTGCCGATTTAATTAAACCTTTTACCAAATGAATCAAACATTTTGCCAAATGAGTTAAACCTTTCTCCAAAACGATTCACCCTTTCCCCAAAATAATTAAACCTTTTCCCAGTACAATTAAACTTTTTTCCAAAATAATTAAACCTTTTCCCGAAACAATTAAACCTCTTGCGAGAAAGTATGGCGTATGTATACATACGAATTTCGAAAAAGTTTAATCGATTAGGAACTACAGAAAAACTTGAAACGAGGTGTGCAATCTATGGGTCAATGAACAATGCTCCAAATTTTTACCCCCCCCCCCTCCCCCCCATCCCCACAATTTGTTGGCTAACATTTCAAGGTACGTAGATTCCAAAAATCTTGGAAAGTTGGAAAGTTCTTAATTAGATTTTTGGAATCTACGTACCTTGAAATGTTAGCCAATAAATTGGGGGGGGGGGGTAAAAATTTGGAGCATTACTCATTGACCCATAGATTGCACACCTCGTTTCAAGCTTTTCTGTAGTTCCTAATCGATTAAACTTTTTCGAAATTCGTATCTGTACACACGTCGTACTTTCTCGCAAGAGGTTTAATTGTTTCGGGAAAAGGTTTAATTATTTTGGAAAAAAGTTTAATTGTACTGGGAAAAGGTTTAATTATTTTGGGAAAAGGGTGAATTATTTTGGAAAAAGGTTTAACTCATTTGGCAAAAGGTTTGATTCATTTGGTAAAAGGTTTAATTAAATCGGCAAATGCTATATATAATGATTTTAACTCCCTCCCTTAAAAAATATTAGTATGAAAGTGAAGTTGTGGAAAAATAAATTTTGCGTCGATTGATCACCACAAAAGCCAAATACATTGTAAACTTAGGATGTTATAGATTTTTAAAGCTTTTCTAGCAACGAAATACCGTTTTATGAATATTAGAAGTTGAAGTTGTCATTTAGTCGAGTTTTCATCCAGTCCAATAAATGACCCAAGGTAGGCGGATTTACGTCAGCACTGCCCCAGTGTTACTTACGGTAGTCTCGCATTCCCAAGCTTCGAATAAACCATTGCAACGAGACGCGCCGAGTTTAGTAACAAAGTAGAACTTCGGCCCAACATTGGCCTCCTCCCAACCTCACCCCGTTAGCTCAAACTTGAATTTCTTTGCATATCCTGGGAGGGGCATGCCCCCTGCGTCACCTGATACCAAATATGTAACGGTAGATTGATTCTACATATAAGCTAATAAAATGAGTCGTCAAAATGCATGTTTTCGGACTTTCTTCTTCTTCTTTTCTAGTCTCACTTCGTTTTTTTTTTTGGACCCCTCCCCCCCACTTCTACCAGTTCTCCTCACCTAATTCAAATGAAATTTGAAACGTAGGCTACATTTGACCAGACGAAGTGCCTTTTGGAGTCGCTACGACCGAGTCCTGGTCAGCTGAATGAATTAAATTTTCACCCGTTCACCCTAAGAGATTCAAATTTGATAGCGAGACTCTCAGGGACATCAAGATACTATTAAACTCAAGCGGCTCTTTCCTGATCAGCTGAGTGACCTAAATTCTTTCTTGTTTACTCTAGAAAGTTAAAATTAGGAAGGGAGGACTCCCTGGAACACTGTGAGACAAATGAATTGATGGGCTCTATTCTTATCAGCTAAGTTAGCTGAATTCTCTCCTATTCACCTTAGGAATGTCAGATTTGATAGGGGCTTCTCTAGGGCATTAAGAGATGAGCAAAATTGCGGGTTCTGTCGTGATTAGCTATGTAAGCTAAATTCTAAATTATGTTCCTAGGAAATTTACATTTGACAGGGAGCTTCTCTCGGACAACAAAAGTCGGATGAAATGACTGACTCCATCCTGAGCAGCCTGTACATTACAACCGTTTCCTCTTAGTCCACCAAAAGTGTGTGATATCTCCTCCCCCAAAAAGACGCTCCGCGTACGAAAGATGCCAAGCCACAAAATCCATGATATCATCCAATTTGAGCCAAGCCAATAGATGGATTCTCTCACTCTTTTTCACTGCGTTCGGGAGTGAGACGCTTCTTCAACGGCTAGGCCGATTTTCGCCATTTACACATTAAACATGATTGGTGTTCTCCAAATGTGGTGGGGGAATATCTCCTTCAAACGGACATCTTTGAATTTAATTTAATTTCTATATAAGGACCAGAACCCACGACCTCTGCACTGTCTAATATTGCAGAGCTCTACAATTTTAACAAGAGACCAGTACGAAGTATGTAACACTCCTTCATAGCTTTCTAATCCCATGAGCCCATCTTGTGAAACTACTTCCATTCCATTTCGAGTGTCGTTCTCTTGAAATAATTTAATGACATTTGCATTCCTATACTTCTTGCAGAGCTAAAGTGGGCTGTAAAGAGCGTTGTACTAATCCACAGTAATGTTATAGGGTTTATATCCCCGTACAATTTATAAATGAAATATATTATTGTTCAAAATTCGGAATATATTTTCAGTCTCGATGAGATATGTGAATCCACCACCACACTTACTGCTACAGTTGTGTGATAGGCGAAAATCGACCAACCCATTAAAGGAGCGTCGCACTCACAAATGCAGTAAAAAATAGTGAGAGAATCCGACTTTCGGGTTGGTCCAAATTGGATGATATCATGCCTTTGGTGTTTTGGCGTCTTCAGTACGCGGAAATATTTTCATTTGAATGTTACATTTCGACGAATCAACCCGGACAATCAATTTTGATAAAAAGGTATTCCACTCACCCAGAGCCCCCCCCCCCCCCTCTCCTCCCTCAAAGATATCTTGGATCCGCCCCTAGCCTACTCTTTCGTTTTTTAATGTTACCCACTGAAACTGTAGGTACCCACTGATCTGCAAGATGACCTAAAGGTACAGATGTACATATACTGTACTTAGGTATTGTCAGAACCTCGCAGCTCCCCACCGCTCGTCCGAGAACGCTGTTTTGTTTGTCGTAGAAGAAAGAACCCTATTGTGGCCGTCAACCTATAGTTTGAAGAATAGCGCCTCCAGCGTCTAACAATGTGGCTTATCTTAAAGTAAACTCCATAAAATAACATCCCGTTATAATAGGTCTATTAATTGTTGCTGTTGGGATGCTGCGAAGCGAGCCACTCTAATAAGACTTACCTACCAGATCTCCACAATGTCCATTCTGTGGATTTTCCCTCATTCCTCATATCTGCGTAATGTCACATTGCTTATGCTCCATATATTTATGATTAAGTAAATTAATGAATAATTACCTGCCTGTACCTAACAACACTAAAAATCATTGGGCCTTAATATTGGACCATTATAATACCCGGTACCGGTACGTTTTAAGAGTCTGTTTGGTGTTTCTGTTTATGTTAATACATAACTTGGTTATTGGATGTAGCCATGAGCATGTAGGAAACTATGTTCACGGAGTGGCCTACTCATTCCGTAATGGTAACTCAGATAATACTGAAACATAGTTTAGTCTATGTGAAGGGGGTATTCTTCCAAACATGACCAGTGGGACATCAAATTCCTTCTATAAGGATCGATCTAAACCAGGGGTGCTCAAACGGTCGATCGCGAGTGCTTTTTGAGTAGATCTCAAGAAGAAAAATTTTTTTAATAAGTAGGTAACTAAACTACAAAAATTTATTACGTAATAACACAATTTATGGGCATTGCAACAAAAATTGTGAATTCCATCCGTGCACATAGCTTGCAATGGCGGCTCTTTAAGTTGCAGTTGGAAGATAGGGAGTCAGCTGAACACACTGATTTAGTTCTTCACACGGACGTCAGGTGGTTGAGTCGCGGAAAATTCCTAGAAAGGTTTCAAGAATTATTGCCCGAAATAACAGATTTTCTATACGAAAGAGGTGATGACACTGAGATGTGATATGGCATTTTTGACTGACATCACAATGCACTTAAACACCATTAACTTGGAGCTTCAAGGTAAAGGAAAAACTATTATTGAGATGATTAGCGCAGTAAACGCATTCAAAAGTAAATTGCAACTTTTGATAGATCAACTGAAAAGAAAGGATCTGAAACATTTTCCGTCTTTGAAAGCAAGGATTCCTCAGTTGAATTATGATACGTATGAGGCTGAATTATCAAATATTTTGGGACAATTCGAAATGCGTTTTTATGATTGCAGTAAATTGGCAAATATAGCATCATTTATGAGTTATCCTTTTTCATGTAAAAACATTGAAGAATTAGCTACTGAAGTAGCAAGTCAGTTTAATATGAACTCATGTTCTGTTGAAAATGAGTTGGTGCAGATTATATCAGATATACATCTCAAAGCTACAGCATCTGATACAAATTTCTGGTGTTTTATATCTGAAGATAAATATCCGAATCTAAGGCAAATCGCCCTTCAACTGACGGCAATGTTTGGGTCAACTTACTTGTGCGAGTCTGCATTTTCTGAAATGAAGATAATTAAGTCAAAATATCGCAATCGACTAACTGACGATCATATGTCATCATGCTTGCGATTGGCACTCAGTGGTTACGCACCATCTTATGAAAAGTATGCTGAGGACATGCAGTGCCACGCTTCAACATCCAAAGTCACTCCTTAGTTGAGTTTAACACCATATGTAACTCTTTTGTTTTGTAACAACGACTAAACTCGCAATTTTGAATAACTAGGAGTTTTTTCATTGATATTGTAGAGAAGAACTTAAGTAAACCTAACCCAAACCTTGACTAAAATAATGTAAATTGTGCGGAAAGCTAATATCTATATATGCTACGGTACACCCTACCTAGGTAGGTAGGGTGTATCGTGTATGTACGACTACCCTGCATCACACATACTTGCAGCCTCTCAGAGTCGATCGTAAGTAGTCTAAAAATATTGAGGTAGATCGCCAGCAGTTCAAGTTTGAGCACCCCTGATCTAAACCGAAGGAGAACGACTTAACGTCTTGTGTGTTACACTTATCTTAGTGTGTTACACTCTACCATGTCCTTTAAACATAGAGTTATGTTTTTGGACTGGGGTCAGGTGAAAATTTGGGTGATTGATTTTTCAAGGGATTTGAGATTAGCAATTTGGAGTTATTACCTGGAAATGTAACTGGAGATATTCTCTCCTGTTCAAACTAGGAAGTTGAAATTCAATAGGGTGACTCTTAGGAAATTGAGAGATTATTGAAATAATGGACTCTTTTTCAGATCAGTTGAGAGCTAAATTATCTCCTATTGACTCTAGAAAGTTGATAGGGTGACTCTCTGGGACATTAGGAGGCGGTTGAAATGATATGCGAAGTACGTGGCCAACAAGCTGAGTTATGAGCATGGTTATTTGAATAATTGTTTACACACAGGTGATCATTCTCAATAATTGATATTTTGAACATGATTGCAACCGCTTGTTAATTTCTGATGATTTCATTGAGCTGGTGGTGAGTCGTTGCGCTGGTGATAAATAAATAAAACGACTTGACATAGTAGTGATAAGATACACCGCAAAATCTGCGCCATTCTTATATGCGGGTTACACGGGTTTATGTGAAACGCGTGAGCTAAAAAACATTCTGTGTTTCAATAATTTCATAGGAAGTATGTAGATAGAGGTAACCGGAGGCCCAGGGGGCTTGCCCCTGGCGAGGCTTCGAGGGCCGAGTTTTTTTGACCCATTATTAACGGTTTTAGCATGGGGGGAGGGGGGCTGGATATACACAGTATACAACAGCAAGTTATATTATAGTCGGTTACTTGTAAGAAATTTTCGAAATCGAAGAGTGCGCCAAAGTTGGTGGCTCTGTGTTGGACAAATTTGGTCGTGGTAGAAAGTCCTTTTCCAGCTCGCTTCTTATTTGGGGCCACTTGCTCAGGGTCGTCTTGATAGCTCACAGCTATTGTTGATGTGATATTAGGTTGCATCCTCACCAAAATGAGAGATGTTGACTATTTGAACTTGAGGCCATTGTAAACTGAAGTAACATCGGCGAAGAAAGAGACTCGAACGGAGTTGTTGATAAAAGTGAGCCATATTTACTTAAATGTATACTCCGATACCGATCACAATAAACGACCTTGAGGTCATCTTAACAGGTTAATTCTCATATTCCCATTTCAGCGAATTTTTCGTAAAAAATGAAGATACTGCAATGGCTCCAAAATGTTTAAAATACAAATTTTTGAAAAATTTCTTTATTGAAAACCATTTTGAGGCAATCTGTAAGTGGGAATTAAGTAAGAATAATTAGGTACAATATTTTACTACTAAAGCTTAGATTCTAATACATTAATTTACATTTACATTTATTGAAGTATTTAAAAGTTCCAGCCATGCAGCATGATCGTACGAGCGAATTTTCTCAGATTACCTATCATATAATAATATGGTAAATTGTATTAAAATTTGAGCAGTTAGAGCACAAAGAAATTGTTAAAACACAAGTCTATGGCAATAAAAAACTCAAACTAAATAAAATTTGGCAATTCAAGGAAGATTTTGGATTTTTAGATTTTTTTTTACAGTTTATACATTTTTCAGCAAATATTAATGAAATTTAAGCACGTTTTTCAGCATAATTTTGTGCACAGATTTTTTAATACCCTCTTTAATCGTTGATAATTTTGTTTTGACTGAAACTTTGCTAAAAATTATAAATTTAACGATTTTTGGCCGTTTTTAGTGATTGTTTGAGTACATTTTTTGAAATTTGACCAATTTAATGTGCTTAAAAATGCCAACAATGCAAGATGACAATTTTTCAAAATTCATTGTAAAATTAAGAAAATTCGAATTCTTTTGTTTTTTGAGTTGTTGAACTCGAATTTGCTGTCAAAAAATCAATTTTTTGAAAAGTAATGGGCATACACTTGTAAAATAATTAGTCAAATACATACTTAACTTTTTTTTTATGACGTTTATTAAGGAAACAACATTGTGCTAAGCACTCTCATTGTGTGAAAATACAATAGGTCTACTAGCACGCTGAGCGTGATTCACATTTAGTTAGTTCACAACATCCATAGTTCCAGTTGTTTACAACGCTATCTAATTTAGGTTATGTACCACGCCGCCCTCGGCCCACGCCGGCGCCGTTTGCTTCTGGCTGGTAGAAACAGCCATCATAAACTGTAGGCAACGCACAGCAATTTGCGCCATCTTTTGAAATTCAAAAATGATATATAGAATGAATTTATTAATATAGTTTATTATCATAGTATAATTATAATTTTTTTCTGTTCATAATGAATTTTCAACAACAAATTTGAGTTTAGCGACCTAAGTACCAATGAAATAAAATCAAAAAATTAAATATTAAAAAATTGATTTGTTTTTGATGAATTTAATGAAAATTCTAACAGGAATACGTAAGAATACGAATTTTCATAATTTTACAATAAATTTTGAAAAATGACATTTTTTGACATGATTTTTTGAACATGAAGTTTCACACTTTTTACAAAGAAGTTTGTAAAAGTTATATTCTAAAGTCTGATATTGGCAAAAAAAGCGTATTTAAAATACCAAAATCGAGCTACCGGCGTAGGTTTTTGTCATGCAAAATATCTGAAAAAATTCAGGAGTAATTTTTTTGACATTTTAAACGAAATTTCGGGTGGATGTTATAAAAATTCCACCTTTTTCAAAATATCGGGCACCCTAGGGGACATCTCCCTCTACATTGGACAATCTTAAATTTAAATTTACTACTGCTCTTGAGTCAAGATTGAATAACTAAAATATTTCAGAGTCGTAATTGTGAACAATAAAGAGGGCTGGAAGGTTGTAAGAAAGTTCTGCGGCAAAATAAATCCAACTCGTACGTGAACTCGTGTTGATACTCGGCAGAGCAGCTTTTTCACTCGGATTTCAAGGGTGGGGGGAGGGGGAGCTCGCGAGATGCTCACGATTTCAAGGATCGTGTGTGCCCATTATCTGAAGGAACGGTTCCCGAGAGGGCTGCTGGTGATATGGATCTTCGGAAGGGGTCTGGAAAGGAACTTGCTGGGGATAGAGGGGGGGCAGCCTCGGACTTCTTGTTGGAACGAACTCTCGTTCAGCTTCCCGACTCAACCTTGAAGTCCACTCTTCCCCTTTCGGCCCGCCACTCTCACTTATATGAAGAAGCTTCGAGGCCTTGCTCCTCTTGAATTCATTTGAATATTTTATAACGGGTCCCTCCCGCCTTGAACCTCGGAGACCCATTGGGAACTGAACTGTTCCACTTCCTGCTTCCTCCGCCCACGCTGGGTTTCCCTTTCTTTAAGGAATAAAAATAAAAGCAAAAGCCCGAGTCCGTAGAAGTCAAAGGCCGGACTTTTCGCAATCGAATCGAACGTGACCTATGGAAGAAGAGCAAGATTATGCAGCATGATATTATGAGCGAATTTTACTCAATGTTCATATTAAATTATGTTACATTAGAGAGTTTTTGTTCTTCCCGTAATGTTCTACCCGTATACGCGAAAATACTGAAATACCAACTGTGCATGTGCGAATCTTTGCATCAAAGGGTAGAACTTCGCTTGTACGGGAAAGAGGACTATCTTCGCGTAGACAGGAAAAATGCTTTCGTTGGAATCCCGTCTTACGCGTAGTCATCATAACCTGACACAAAGGTGACCACAATTTTAAGAATAGGGATTGGTTCTCCCTCTGACTACCGTCTAACCTGACTTTTCTCATTTAAAGTTAAACCTATGATGAATATAATTATACTATTAAATCAAATTCCGTTGATCACGTGACCGAAGTACCTATCTACACAGTCCAACAACCAGATATGCTGTTCACCTACTTGGAAGTGAATGCAGTTGTCGATAATTTTCCGATTTTAAAGTAGGGTCTGTTCTTTGTAGGCATCTGATCACGCTGCATGACAGGAACTTTAATATTTAAGATGGAAAATTAAAAGATGAAAATCAATGCAACGATAATTTGTTAGCCAATTAACATCGCGTTCCTCAACCAAGTGTCAACCGGCAGCTTTTAATTGCATCGGTTTATTATCTAACTCGCTCCATCGTGAACGATTCATAACAGTACGGCCTAACTAACCAGGAGAGAATAATTAAGCGTCATAAAATTAAGTTTATTACGGTCCCTCGGCAATTAGTCTGAGAGGTTGGTATTGTTTGATAACATCCTGATATAATATTACCTACGCATTACCTCTACTTTTTATGGGTCACTTCAAAATTTCGGTGCAATTCATGACACTAAGGATCATACTATTCACACGGTACAGAATAATTGCTTCCGAGTCTACCTATAGGTTTTAACTTTCGGGAGAAAACAATTTTTTGGTCTCCAAAATCGAAATTTCCACTCGTATTTTACATTGACCATTCTGAACAACTTTGGTTCCGTGTCTGTCTGTGTGTGTGTGTGTCGTGTGCCCGCAAATCCTTGTAACAAGCTTATTTTCCACAGTTTTCATCCGAATTGAATGACTAGGGTCTGGATTCTAGGGTGGATTCTAGGGTGTAGATGATTCCCTATCAGTTTCATTGTTCTCAGCTCAATACTTCACTGTGCGCATGCGCAAACGTAAATTCTACCAAGCATCATTTTCTCACGCCCTAGTCGTCTGATCTCGCTCAAATTTGGATGGTAGTTGGGGAATGACGATTTGATTATTTCATATCAATTTCAACATGATTGTATCATTAAAATAGCTACTGCGCATGCGATTATGTAAAATCCTTGTAACCAGCCTATTTTTCACAGTTTTCATCTGATTTTGATGAAATTATCAGTGATTGCACGGGTTAGTTTGTAGATGGTCCAGTACCTATTTCATTGCTCTCAACTCATCAGTTCATTTTGCTCATGCGCAAACGTAAATTCCATTATGCTCAATTTTTTCACACCCTAGTCGTTCGATTTCGCATAAATTTAGATAATAGTTGGGAGAAGACGATTTGATTACCCCATACCAATTTCAACATGATTGTTTCATTAATAGCTACTGCGCATGCGCCAATGTGAAATCCTTGTGACAAGCTTATTTTCCACAGTTTTCATCCAATGTCGATGAAAAAAAAAAAAAATATTTATATATATATAAAAAAAAAAAAAAAAAAAAGTCCACCGTACCTATGCCGCACAGTGGTGTGGTCAAAAATGGGAAATGTTGGACAAAACTCTGTTTTCCATCTATTCTTGTAGAAAATTTTGCGCTGATCAGGAATATACCCCTTCTTGGTATACCTAATATTTGAGTTTCATGTATTTGCTGCAAAAATGATTTTTTTTTTCCAAACATTTTGCTATCTAATCCCCTGAGATAGTGTTAAAAAAAAAGATTAAAAAAAGTGTCTAACAGAATACTTAGAGAAAATTTGCGTCGAATGGGACCGCTGCCAGCTCTCTAGATGCCTAAGTAAGTGTAGCAATGGGAGTTAAAAGTATGTAAAGCATGTTTTCACCTGACCAAATGGGGATGCATCTGAACTACTTTTTTCACCTAAAAACCACTTTTTTCAACAGAAATTGACACGGAAAATAGTATCAAAACTGTGATGGTCCATGTGGGGCTATGAAGTTGATATTGCGGTTTAGATCACGATGAACGCAATGGTTCCATTCCCATTACCAAGTATGTATAAGACTAAATCAATATTACGTAACAGGTTCAAACGTTTGTACTTGAGAGCTACATATAGGTATGCAAGTACTCTTTGGAAAAACAAAAAACAGTAGGTAGCAGAAAAACTATAATTTTGATAACGGAATAATTCATATATGACGGACATAAAAACTCATGGAAAAAAATAACTCGCCGCTCCGCTCCGCGCCTCGTGCTGAATGAAATTATTGAAACAAAGAATGTGTTCTAACTCACGCGTTTTACATAAACCCGTGAAACCTGCATATAAAAATGACTCGGATTTTTCGATGTATCTTATCACTAGATGTCAAGTTGTTTTATTTATTTATCACCAGCGCCATATTTCAAACCTCCACGTCATAAGCTTTTATTTGAGACCTCACAAGAAAAATTCATATTTTGCAGCCCCCTCTTCTCGTCATAAGCTTTCATTTATTCATATAAAATAAATTATCAGAAATTAAGAAGCGGTTGCGATCATGTTCACAATATCAATTATTGAGAATGATCACCAGTGTGTAAACAATTATTAATATAACCATGCTCTTAACTCAGGTTGTTGGCCACGCACTTTGTAGTAGTTAACATAATATGGTTGGATAAATCGGAAGCTTTCGAACGAACGGTCAACGAGTTTTGTCGGATGAAAAATTACGAAGTACCATTTCCTTAGCAACAACTCGGTTGTAAGCGGAAATGATCAGTAAATTGTTGCAACACATTTTCGTTAACCCAAAACGTTTCGTTTTCGGTTGGAGATGCCAAGGCTAAAACACATTCTATGTTAGGAAAAAAAAAAAACACCAAATCACCAAAACCAACCAAGAAGATGAATCTTCCTTCTCTTCTTTTACGTGCAACCAAAAGAGGCAAATAAATGGCAATTTAGTTGCAATATACTTCGAAGGAATCCCTCCATGGTTAGCATACATTATGTAGGTAGGAAGTTTCTCCTGTTGTCACTGCTACGTGCATCAAAAATGCGGAGGCCATAAAGCAAAATATGATAATAATAATAAAATAAAATTAAAAAATAAATAAATATTATAAAATAAAATAAATAAAAAAGTTTGGTAGGCAAAATTATTCTATTAGTGGATCTCAGAAAACGTTTCCATTCAGTCTAGTCTAAAGTGGAACGTTTTTCTATTTTATCTAGTGTAGAGTGATATATTTTTTCGATTTATCTAGTGCAAGCTCAGGTCCTCTGGGAGGGGCAGCTGCACCCTTGCTCTCTCCACCCAACTGCCCCTGCTTTAACCTTAATGTTTCATCTTTTCCAAAACCAAGGAAAGACTCATTTGTTTAGTGTACGAGGAAAATGCGGGTGATACATAGCTTTCACGGGTTTTCACTGATATTACTACGCAGCCCATGGGAAGGTAAACCTACCTCTGGCTTAGAAAAAGGGCTCGTGCTCCCTAGTGAAATAGGCTTTTACCAACCCCTAATTTATAGCCGGGTAATGAGATTCAACTGGGAGGCAGTCGGGAAAGAATAATGGTCAGGACAAAGAGGCTTGGGATCGGGGAGAGACGCCTCAAACCACCGGACTCGGTCGCGAGGCTAATTTACTTTACCGCGGAGGGAGAAATGAGGTCCTGTCAGTGATGCAATGTGTTGCCCAGATCTGTAGCTGTAGGGGAAGTCAGGTAGGTGCCCCGGTTTGAGAACATCGACTTGAGAATTTCCTCATTATGTGAACAGAAACTTAGTTAGGTACTCTATTCGGTGAGACAGGTATACAGAGCCTCGTTTTAGCATGGAACATGCTTTAGCCTTGGACTAACTAGCGAAAAACGTTACGCGGATGTGTCACGAAATTTTTTCTTTTGATTTCCACATACAACCAAGTCGTTGCTGGGGAAAAGAAACTTCTTTAGTTTTCACCGGACATAAATCATTCTCCACTCGTTGGAAAGCTCTCGATTTATCACGCATTTCTTTCGTACTTGTTCTTCTATTCATGTCGCAGTTTTATATTTATTTATGTTATAAATGGATATAGTAAACAATGACGCTTGTTTTGTTATCACTTGGTTGAGAAGTTAATCTCGGTTACAGTAATTGTAGACGCGTACCATAACAGAAAATTACCTACCTAGGAACTCTGTTCTAATTTCGATTAGTAAAACATTTATGTCGTAGTTTTAAATTTATTTAAATTTACGAATTAGCGGGAAGAAAGCATGTTCCATGTTTTAGCTTTTTAGCCGATGGCTCGAAGCGGAAAGCAACCGAGGGGGTCCAGGGGAGGTCAAGTTGCGACCACAAGTTGCGAGGCCCGAAGGGCCGAATTTTTTGCTATAGTTTCTCCAACTGAAGAGAAATAAGAGTTGGATAATTTATTGTGGAATAATTTGCTCATTCATTAAACTCAGATCTTTACGGAAAAGTAATAATAAGGATTTAATGAAAAGCTGATGTGGTGTAAATACCTTAAATTCCCCAAGAAAATTTGTACTTGGATAAAGGGGGGGGGGGGCTTTTTCATAATAATAATTTTCTGTAGAGTATTCAGATCTTCCAAAAGAGTAGGGTAAGTTCCCTCCCACACTGAAATGCCATATTGAAGTACTGGCAGAACTAAGATGTACAATAACTTCAGTTTGTTTGGTTTAAGTGTGTCACGTATATGGAAGAAAATATAACAAAACTTTGAGTGGTGGGGCCAGTGTTTGACACCTCAAGAGGCATTTTGAAGCTTACATATATTGCTGCATCAGGATGTCCTCAAACTACTCAGTACTGAAAAAATCCATAATTCAAGCCACAAAACATCATAAATTCTTTTTTTGGAAATCAATTTTTTGACCCAATATTTGACAGCCACATTTTTCGTTGTACCTGTGATTGACACCCTATGATTGGTACAGCAGTTCTTCTGCAATAAATGATTCCTTGTATCAACAAAACATTTATTTCAACATTTTACAAATAAATTGAGTATTTGAACTTAATTTTATTAATCTAAAAATAAAATTAATATGAGTATTCATAAAGACAAAGCTGAAAATATCACCGGATGTTTCATAACAAAATAGGTACAATGTTTTCTTGATACCGAAGGCACAATACGATTCTAATGGTAAACTAGCAGCTTGTGAGTTGCTATGTATTTATATAAAAAAAGAACGAATGACAAGAACAAATAGAGATCCATATTGACAGCACTGTCAATCACTGAGGGGAGCATCAGTTTGGGAACTAGCGATTGACATTTGCATTTTCAAATGTTACCTTTGATTATTTCTAAAAAATGATAGCATAAATGCAATCAACACAAAAGACTGATAAAAAAAAAAAAAAAAAAAAAAAAACCATGGAAACAATCGAATTTGAAAATCGAGGGCATGATGAAGCAAAATAAAACGCATACCTCCTTAGCAAAATCATTAGAAACAGCACCAAAGAAATTACAACACGAGGTTCTGTTGGGTAACCTTCTCCAGATTTCCTTTCCTCGCCTTTATACTTTACTGAGAAGGTATTTTGCCTCAAAATTCAAATGGGTCAAGTCCGTAAAACACTTTTGAATGCATTATTTTATTAAAACTTCTTGGTGAGATTACTGGGTCCCTGTCAATCACTGGTCCCTCTACTCTACGCATTTTTGTTTATAAAGAATTGATTAGGGGCTTCCAACTTAGCTTTTCATCGATAATAATGCCCAAATACTTAGGTGTACAAGTAAACCCTTTCAAGTGGTGAACATTAGCATAGTACACCATTAGTCCGAAAACGTTTTATCGTCATCATGCAAACCTAAACTACTTTTGTTTATAATGTTTATCTTCTTGTCAATTTTCTTAATTAGTAATTAGCTTTCCCGATTTGGACGTCATTATCGGGTAGATAAACATCTCCCATTATGTTCACTTGATGCGAACGCGAAGGCCGATCAACGTAAACATTCGTAGTCCGGCCATTCCGGGCTAACATTGCCGAATTAATCGCTTCGAAACAATCGGAGTTTTGATATTAATTAAGGAGTTTAAAATAGATAGGAAAGTCTCTAATTTATAATGAACTTGGATTTTTTTATGCCTTTGTTCACAATCAGACGGGACGGTAAAAGGTAGGTATTTGTCGGACTTCGATTGTAACGTAATACAATAATATGTAATATATAATGTAATTATATATAAATGATTGTATTATAATGTAATGTAATCCATTGCGTATATGGGAATCCCGTGATGATGGTGTAAAAAAAGTCTGCCAAGTTGGTTGGGCAGTACCTATAGCTTCCTCACATATTCGTTTAACTAGTTGTAGAATTAGTTGAAGAACAAAATACGTTGAAGAAATTACTGTTAGCACATGCGCACAGTACTATTAATCCCACTGCAATGAAATTTATAGGGGTCCAGGACTAAATCGCTCAATCCTTGATAATTCCAAAAATCGGTCCATTAGTCTCGGAGTTTTGTCTGTGTCGATTAATTTTAATTTTGCCTATGCGCTATAGTTATTACTCCATCAGTCGCGATATAATTCATAGGGAATTTCCCTGGAACATATACCCATCTACTCCCCTAGTTTGAACGAAATCCGACCAATACATGATAAGAAATCGACTTATGTTAAATTAACATTTGCACATTCGCACAAACTAGTAGTTATGTGACGGCAATGAAATTTATAGGGGACCGTCTAGAAGCTATCCCGCACAATACGTGAAAATGTCATCAAAATCGTTCCTTTAGACTCAGAGTTTTGCCTGTGTCAATCGATTTAAAGCAAAATTTCGCCCGTTTGTGCGCACTTAAAAATCGAGTAATGGGTCCTTTTTTCATGAAATGTTACGTGAAATTCAAATCTGCAATAAAAAATTGAGATTCCCATTCAAAACAACGAAGTTGATGTCAATTGCGCACATTTGCGCAATGCACAATTTTGTCATTTTTGGAATCCACGAAAAAAATAATTTTGAAGAATAGCGTTTGTCCGAATTTATTAATCCGACAATTCGAAAGAATGAAGGGAGGATGGCTATCTCGTGGACCCCCGTTATATTTATAAATAATTTAAAAAAATTTCCCACTGTATCGGCTCGAGTCATCCCAGCAGATGGACATAAAATCCATTGTTGAATCATTTTTCCTTTTATTATTTACTTCATATTCACGCAATGCTGAATTTACTATTTATTTTGTATAACTCCAAACATTCTCTGTTTTGTTTACATCATTTCTTATTGTTATAAATTTTCAACCTAGTAAGAGGTACTATTATTATCTTTTGTGATTGATTTAATTTTTGTTACTAATAATTTTAACTCTGTATAAATTTCTATTTTCATTCGTTCTGTATTTTCCATGTATTATTAATGTAATATTATTGTATATTGGGCTAACTAGCCCGTAAATAAATAAATAAATAAACTCAATTACTTTGTGGTGCACTTTTTGCTTGTTTAATAAACACGTTTTCTTCTCCTTTTTGTTCATAAACACGTATGAGCGAAGTGCATATTTCTTGCTGTGCCGCGTGCAGGAGCATGAAGTGCCGCACTCAAGTGATGACAGCTCTGATAGGAGCTCGCCAATGAGAGAGTAGCACAGCTGAAGAGCGTTTGGAAGGGGTCCAACGGGACGGCACTAGGGCTATAGCTCCAGGGAATTGCTTTTCTCCAGCATTAATTTTCTTGTTCGCAGCCCCCACCCCCGAATCCATCGCCAAGCGCCAACTCCAACCCCTGACTCGCTCTATAATTGTGCTGATCCACCCACTGTGTAGTAACCAGTTAACCACCGGGAAGGGAAAGAAACCGAGAGAAAAACCCTCTCCGAGCATTCGGAAAATATATTTCCATCATCTGGACTTGAAATTTAAAGAAATAGGAAACTTAACATCGCCCAATAGTAACCTAATTCACTGTCTACTTTTCCGAACAAAGCTAGTAAAATCACTCACTTCACCCATGTCCCATCACTGACTCCTCTTTATAAAGTGACAGAACCGACTGACTGACTTCAGTACCGTTTCGACGGCCTGATGATGAAGTCTTTTGATCGAAAGCGCTCGCCCCCGGTACTCGACTTGCTAGTGACGTTGGACTCATCCGACAGTTTCTATCATCTAGTTTTCCGTTTTAGAAACGAAGAAGAAGAAATGACTTTTGTTTAGGTT
Organism: Adelphocoris suturalis; assembly: GCA_030762985.1. NCBI lineage: Eukaryota > Metazoa > Arthropoda > Insecta > Hemiptera > Miridae > Adelphocoris > Adelphocoris suturalis. Next base: position 47,421,980 of record CM061042.1, on the reverse strand, counting down.
CAGCTTTATGTTGGGTGTCAGTCAGTTTCGGGTCAGTCGGTCGTTTCCGTTTCATGTTCAAGGATTACGTGACAATAATTTTGAGTTCTTTACAACATTTTCGTGTCTATTATATACTAATGTACCACTCTATGCAATAAAAAAAAAAAAAAAAAAAATAATAATAATAATAATAAAAATAAATCAAATTAAAAAAGAAATCGGATTTATTTTTTCTTTTCGTTTGTTTGACTGCCGGTTGCCCTTTTGACAGGTTTCGCATCCAAAACAGTAGGGGTGCATAATACACTTCTAAGGGCCGGTTTATCAATCACATTCATCCAGTGGATAAGGGGAATTTATCTGAGGAATAGCGTTATCTGCCAGATAACGCAATAGGGGGTGTTTATCCATCCCTAGTTAAACCCTATCTGGCGTTTTAATTTATCTGGTCCCTGGTTAACAATTATAACTGGAGGTTAATGAGGTATCTAGATGTTTCTAACCTCAAACAAGTTAATTTACTTACAAATATCTTATTTGAATCTCAAGTTTGATTGTCTTTATTTTTGTACCTTCCAATGGATATATTTGGGGATTAGTCTTCAAAAAGCAGCAACGGCGAAGATTCTACAGTAGCATAATCGTTGAATGAAAGAAGACCGTATATATCTAGTAAGACCCCATGTTGATCACCTACTAATATGGGACAAGTGCGTATTTTTATTGAGGTTTCGGTTGAACAAAGATACCGTTCTCTACATTCTAATACAGGTCGAAGATTAAATTAAGTCCACAACTCACTGATCACAATAATTCATTCATAATAATTCAGGTTGCAAAATCGCAATTCGTGTATGAATTTCTTTCTCTATCTAGAGATGAAGCAAATAAATAGGAAATGGCAAAAATGTGGTTATTTCTTATTTGTCGAGCTTGATAGCATGATGAACACTGTAGTGGAAATGTCTTCATACCCGGTTTTTTTAATAGTCGATCCATGAAGAAACTGTGGCTCCTACTCTACTCTGTGGTAGCTCCCTGTGTAAATCGCCCTTATTTTGTCGCCTACAGACACCAATGAGGATGCTAAAGGTGCTATCTGCCAGGCAGAATTTATCTGAGGGATAATTTTATGCGCTAGGTAATTCGGCATTGATAAACGACTCACATCCTTTATCTGGAGTATAGCCCTATTCCTAGTATAGCTATCCTGCAGTTAATGTAGATAATTGATAAACCGGCCCTAATAGAGATTGACATTTGGAACCTTCTCCGAATAGCGATTTTAGCAGATCGATGAGTGAAGGGCTGAAGCGACGGCACCTAGCGGTTCCTCTTGGCCTCAGGAATGTTGTAGAGGACGATAAAAGGGCCGAGTCGCACCTTTGAAGCGTCAATTTCCCAACGTCGGGAATCACGTTGGAGGAGAACCGTGCCAAACCAGCCATACCTCTGGGTAAACCGGCCATTTTCCGTCAACGTGATTTACAGGACGAGCTATGGAGATGGGCGGGAGATGAGAACGTAGTAAATTACTCCCAGGGAGGAGTGACGAGGTGGAACCCACAGAATTAGCGCTTTGTGCTTCGGAAAAGACCTGTCCCCGCAGCGTAGTTGTTATCTACACCACTAAACCCCATACTAGATAAGTACCTACTAAAATCTCCACCTAGCAATAACTAACAAGTTGACAATAGCTTTCAACTTTGCGGGGCACTTAGAGAACGACAGCACGTAGTTTCCTCAGGAATCCTAACAAATGTTCACTACGAACTAAATCAAACGCGACGGAGTTATGGAAACCCATTGCAATGAAAAACGGAAATTAAGGAAGAAGGCTGTCTAATTCCACGAAAATGAAGAGTTATCCTGTTCGAGCGATTTCAACGGATAAAATCAGTATTCAGAATAAAAGCGGGGTAGGTATACCAACTAAAATGTTCTTGTTGTATTCTGGACAAAATGGTAGGAAATTCAGGTAAAGAATAAAGGAAAATGAAGAGGATTTTGGGGAAAATAAAGGAGAATCTGAATTAACAGATCATCTTGGGGAATCAAATCATAGTTTCGATTTGGCACATAGACAGTTGGAAGAATTTGTTCAGTTTTGACTAAAGAGAGATTGGTAGAATTTCTTCAATTTTGTCCAAAGAGAGGTGCAACTACTATCCAGACACCACACGGACGGTGATACATTCATGGCTGTTAGAGTGTTTAAACAAACAAATCACAAACTGATCTTTTGTTTGATCATTCTCTAAATTTGTGACCTCTCCTTCCACAATTATTGCATTTGTGTTTGAATCCTGAGTTGTCTGTATTTTGAATACCTTTAGTGATCAACCGTTTCCAATCATTCTACAAGTCCCACTCGACAGTAAAAGACCATCGCATCTATGCAGCCTCACCGAGCGAGCGAAGCGAGCCGGAGCGGCTAGTTATAAATAATATAGGCAAATATCAGGTCTCATTTGGCAGGAACATGGTTTCATCAAGAAAATTAATATCAATAATTTATACTGAATGCATGGAACTTATGACTGTATGATCTCTTAATGAGTAAGTATTTTAAGTCTACAGCTACTTTCCCCAATGTCCGGTTTTTTCTCCATAAAACCTGGGAACCCTGGCTCTGGTTAGGAGTTGAGGAATCCCCGCTGCAACCTTAGCTCTGCGAATACAATCGCGTTCCTTTGGCTCCGCCTGATGTTTCGTCCTCGAACCTGAAGAAGCATCAATCCTTCAAAGGGATTTTATCCCGTCTCCACGTCTAACGGACCCTCAAGAACTTTCAGCGAACAACGAGCGAGTATGCAGAGAAGGCTCCCCTGGCTCTATCCACCTATATATCCAACTCTCCCTCCTTCCAGCAGTTAATAAAACCAAACTAACGGAAACCCGAAGGAACTTGGCAGCCCGGTAAGAAGATCCGCCGTCCAAGTAAGAAGACCCTCACACAACTAATGACCTGCCAACCGCTAGCTCGACACGTCGTGATCTATCCTTCAACCCCATCGACTATCTTTTCTCCTCTTCCACCTCCACCCACTTTATTGTCGTTTGCATTTCATTAAGGAAGGGGGTGAATGGAGGGGGTAATAGTAATAAATCATTACGTTTTTAACTATTCTCGTCAGATTTTTGTGATATTTTGTTGTTCAATTATGAATTTGGTCTAGTTTTTTAAAAATATGTCAGGAGTTTCATATTTGATGCTGGAAGTTTTATGATAGACATTTACTGTCAGTGGATAAGGGGGGGGGGGGGGGGAGTTATCCCGAGAAGTCATAATAGTTTTGTTTTAGCCAATTTTCGTAGAAAATGAAGCTATTGCAATGGCTCCGAAAATGTTTGAAAAATTTCTTCATTGAAATCCGTTTTGAGGCATTCTGAAACGATTTCTGAAGTCCTAAGGATTGAAATAAAAATCCCGTTCTTGCGCAAAAAATCAGGCTTGCCAAACGAAAGGATGAGTTCGTTGGCCAACAATTTTTGAGCACGTACATTAAATTAATCAAATTTCAAAAATCGTTAATTTTATAGTCTTTAACGGAGTTGTCAAAACAAAATTATCAACAACTAACTAGGACATTCGGTGAAAAATCTATAAAAACTGCAAAATAAAACCCTACCAATTCAATTTTTTTTAAATTGCCAAAAGTGATTTAGAATGAGTTTTATTACCATAAAATTGGTAGTTAACAATTTCTTTTCACTTGAAGTCTTGAAATTTCTAAACAATGTAACATAATATAGGACAATTTACGAAAATTCGCTCATACGATCATGTTGCCTGAATGGAACTTTTTTGTATTGTTTAAACTCTCACCTAAATCATGTACAATCCATTCATAGGGACGTCCATGTAATGCATGCATTACTTATTAATATGTTTAAATATCGGTGTCGGAATCTATCTTGGAAATATCTTGGGAAAATATCGTATCGATACATAGGAGTATCGTGCCGTCCCTAGTGGTGTCAGATTCCTCAGCACGATTTAAAGCTCTTCTGCCGCGTTCATTCACGAAGTTTTCACAGGCCGGTTCTCGTAGTGAGTTGATTTTGCAGCAGGAACTCCAAAGCTGTGCGTGAAGCTGCCGGCTTGATCTGGTCGCGACTTGACCCCCCCCCCCCCCCCCCCCCTAACCGTATTTCCAGCATTCCTTACTAGGGATCGGACATCGAAGCCTAAACATCGATTTTTCCATCAATGTAAAAATCGACCAGTGACCATCGATGTGGGTAAATATCGGTATTCTTACCATCGATGTTTTTCAACATCGATGTATTGAAAGTAAAACATTGATGTTGTTAAAAAGTTGTAGTAAATTAGAACATTGATTATCTAAAGATATTTATCAAAAATGAATATCTCTCAAAAATCAAATTAGGCTATGCCCTTATGCTAGTATATTAAACATTTTCAAACATGTTTTAAATTATTGGTTAACCCAGCAGAAATTTATATTTAAACTAAAACAAGTTGATGCAAAAACACATATTTGTTTTCCTTTAAACAAATTTCGAGAATACTAATGGAAGAAGATGGATTTGGAATTTTTTTAATCAAAAATGTTCTTTTAAGAAAAGTTTTATGTAAATTAAGGTAGCATGATATTAAATCTGTATTATCCTAGTAAAATAACAGTGGTTGGTATTTAGGTAAAAATAAAATTGGCTTCAATCAAATGGTCGGTATTTTAAAAGTTTTATCTTTTTATTTTAATCATTTACAATGAATTACTGACATTGGTAATTGAGCCCAACCACTGGACTAAAGAAGAATTCTTGCTGATTTGGTTTTCCTGCATAAGTTGCTCAATAATGAAATCAATTGCCCATCTCTACTTGCCAAGTTCCAACTTTCCACTCCTCGTCTTACCAGTTGCCATCCCACCTATTTCACGTCCCGTTCTCAGCATCAACTATTTAATAAATTCCCCCTTAGAGAGAGAGAGAGAGAGAGAATTGTATTGTTTTCCATACCAACAGGTATATAACAAACGTCAGGTACACTCAACATAAAAATTTGTCACTAGATCTATAACAATTAATCCCGCCAAAATATCGTCCAAATCATTGAGCTAAGAAAAAAAAAATTAATATCTGTGATAAATACATAAAAGTGAGAAGAAAATAAAAAAAATAAATATAATAGCTTAAACCGGATCTGCCGTTCAGCCTATTTACTTCTCCACCTTCATCCCGATTTTGACTTTTTCAATAGTTCTGTATCCCAACTTAGAGCCCTTGTATTATCATCCCCTGTTTTATTTTGATTTTAAATGTTTATCAAATTTCAATAGTATATATTTTTTTCTTCCATTTCCATTCACTTGCCACACTGTTTTTTCTTGAATTTCTGTATTATACATTTTTCAACTCTGTATTATGTTTTTCCTTGTAAATTGGGCTTGCCCGAACTAATAAATAAATAAATAGGTTTGGCGGTTCCCCACTACTCTTGGTGGCCTTATGCTCCCTCCATTATTCTTAGAACCGCCTTGGACACGAGTCTACGACGTTATGAACAGTGTTGCCACTTCACCATTAGTCAGATTTTCCTCAAACCCCCCCCCCCCCCCAACCTATCTAGATTTACCCTAGATTTTTAAGTTTTCACCCTAAAATTTAAACTTTTATTGCGCAAGTGGGAAAAAACCGGTGGGGCCAACATTGATGATCCATATTTATCAAAAGCTTTACCATGGATGTTCGATAATATCGTTGCTATCAACATCGATGAAAAACATCGAGCATCGGAGATGGAACATCGTTGTTTCAAAACATCTATATCGATGTCCGATCCCTATTCCTTACTTCTACTCAGACACCGAACGTGCGCGTCAACGTGCCCAGCTCTTCGCACATTTCTTCTCAACTCGTACGCCACTTTCATTAGAATATGGGGCACCCACATGATTGTTTTACATTATTAAATGGAAGCAGACGAACGTCTGAGAATACAGACACCAACCAAACTATTCTACGATAAGTAGTTTGTTTTCTATGATTTTTCAAAGTTTTGACAAAAAGCTACTTCATCGCACCCTTCTCACCAGAGCGGGATCCCCCTGCCCTGCGTAACGTCACAATTTGCCGAAAATTCCAAAAATCATAAACACGCATGCGCATTGATCCGACGGCATTGAAAGTTATAGAGGACCCCGTAGGAGATAATCTGCACAATCCCTGAAAATTGCATCAAAATCGGTCACTTAGTCTCGGAGTTTCGCCTGTGTCAATTAATTTTAGTTTTAAGCATGCGTAATAATCACGACTCGACCAATCGCAATATAATTCATAGCGCGTCTGTCTGGAACATATACCCAACTACTCTCCGAGTTTGTACGAAATAGGAGTCTAATAAAGGTCAGTGTTCAAACTCAACTGCAACTCAATTTTGGTTGAGCTGCACCTGGTTACCGATATAATCAACAAAACAATCTGTTTCATGTTGAACAGTCGCAGTCATGTTGCTCTGCAATCCCTAGAAACCTAATAGGTAATCGGGTAGCGAAGCCGGTTACCCGTGCGTTGCACGGACCCACATGTACATGTAAGAAAGAGCCAATCATTTAATACGTTTCTCGATGTCCCAGAGAGGCTCCCCATCAAATTTTAAATTTCTAGGGTAAATAGGAGAGAATTCAGCTAAGTCAGCTAATCTGGTAGTCGGTGCGCATGCGCAAATGTGAATTTATCATAACGTCGATTTCTTGTCATTTAGTAACCCGATTTCGTTCAAACGTGTGACAGTTCCCGCGAGATCCAAGGGAATGCGCGTTGTTTCCCAACGGGCATCGGGCGCTTCTTCCCATGTTTTCGAAAGCCCGCGTTTGGCGATGGATGGGTGATCCAAGAACTGGAAAACCTTCTTCTCTGAATGTAGCATATATGCTATTAGTTCGAGTTGTATCTCTTATGGTACTGTCACACCCCTCTCTATCTATGAGTGTGGATTTGGGTCCCCATTGCACCTCCAGGGTGCCTAAGTTCATTACAAACTCTGTAGATAATCGGGTAGGTATATGTTCTAGAATAATGCCTTATAAATTATACCGCAATTGGTAGAGTAATAAACATTGCGTATGCGCGAAAATAATATCAATTGACACAGGCAAAATTCCGAGTCTAATGGAACGATTTGATACAATTTTTCAGGGATTGCGAGGGATCGCTTCTAGACGGTCCCCCAAAACTTTCACTGCCGTCACATAAATAGTAGTCTATGCGCATGGGTATACGTGAATTTATCATAACGTCGATTTCTTGTCATTTAGTAACCCGATTTCGTTCAAACTCGGGGAGTAGATAGATATAATATGTTCTACGAACATTCCCTATGAATTATCTCGCGAATGGTGGAGTAATAACTATAGCTCATGCGCAAAACCGAAATTGATCGACATAGACAAACTCCGAGGGTAATGGACTGATTTTTATGAAATTTACAAGGATTGTGCGTTTTAGCATGGAACATACTTTGGCCTTGGACTAACAAGCGAAAAAACGTTACGCGGAGGTGTCACGAAATTGTTTCTTTTTCTTATGATTTTAACATACAACCAAGCTGGGGAAATAAAACTTCTTTGGTGTTTATGGGACAAAAATCGGTCTCCATTCGTTGGAATGCTCTCGATTTATCACGCAATTCTTTCGTACTTGTTCTTTCATTTATGTCGTAGCTCTATATTTATTTATGCTATAAATGGGTGTAGTAAACAATGCCGCTTGTTTTGTTGTCACTTAGTAGAGAAGTTAATCTTGGATACAGTAATTGTAGACCTACCTAGGTAATTTCTTCTAATTTCGATTCTATTTGTCTTATGAAGCTCCTGAAAAATTTGTTTTGTTTCTTGGTCACTTCTGCCAGGCATATTCCATGTTTCTTGACTTTTTTACACGGGCTCTAAGTAATAACATCCGGGGGCTCTGCCCCCCCCCCCCCCCCCCCCCCCCTCCCCCCACAGAGGGGTCAAGGGGAAGAGCCCCTTGCGTTTTTTTTTTTAACTTTTTTTTCAACAGGTGCGTTGTAGTTGTCCGCTAGATATCCAAGATTTTCGACTCTATGTATTTTGACTCTCAAATACCTTAGTTTTATTAATATACTAGCCGCTCCGGCTCGCTACGCTCGCCTCCACGTCCAGCCGGGGGGCAAGCCCCCCGGACCCCCCATTAAGTTGCTCGCTTCGCTCGCAACGTGTGGCATGTAGGGAATATTGCTCGCTTCGCTCGCAAAGTCTGGCATGTAGGATATGTTGCTCGCTTCGCTCGCAAAGTCTGGCATGTAGAAAATGTTGCTCGCTTCGCTCGCAAAGTATGGCATTTAGGGGATGTTGCTCGGTTCGCTCGCAAACGGTAGATCTCTAAGGGTAGGTTTAACTTCTGTAGGGGATGCTGCTCGCTTCGCTCGCAAACGGTAGATCTCTAAGGGTAGGCTTAACTTCTGTAGGGGATGCTGCTCGCTTCGCTCGCTTGAGGAAGTTATACTGCCCACCCAACTTGGCAGACGTTTTTTTCAGTTGGGAATTATTACAAACAAATTAAATCTTATAAAACTACGTGGAACCACGAAAAGTTTATTCGGGGATGTTGCTCGCTTCGCTCGCAAGGTATACCTGTATATGTGTAGGACAAAGTCCGTATTTATTATTTGAAATGGCTCTCGCTTCGCTCGCAAGGTAGGTACCTATGTAGGCATACCTGCTCGCCTCGCAATGTTGTGACATCGAACCCTTCACGTCAATTCTTGAGCCTTCTCTCGTCCACGGCAGAATCATTTTAATCGCTTTGCTCGCTTCTGCTCGCAATTTGACCGAGTTCTCGTCACTTTTTTCGATATCCGATTTCGGATTCAGATTCGGCGGACCCAAAGCTGTATTTTGCCCGCGAAAACCGTTCCGAAAAACGTACCTTTATGGGGTATATTTTAATCGGAAAAAACCAAGTTTTTCGGCGGACTTTTCGAGAAAACGGGTCCGTACTCTCGCATTTTTTTGACGCATTTCCCGATACTTTTTTCGCGATCCGATCGCGCCGTCGTCTTCCTCGTTCAAAAACCTACGAAACCGGTATTTTTCCGGAATTGTCGACGGCCGTTTAGAGGGGTAGAGGATGCGGGGAAGTCCAAAAAGCGCACATTAATTCTTACTTCGACCCCCCTCCCGCCCTACGGCCCATGGTTCGGCTGGGATTAGAAAATTTTAAATTTGCTCGCTCCCCCTATCGGAAAATCCCAAGAAGATCCCCCCACTCGTAGACTCCCCCCACTCAGCCGTTTGGCCGTGCATAGACACGACAAACAAACAAACAGACAAACGGAGTTTCATTCTTATTAATAGTATAGATAAGTCTATGTTATGCTTGGCCACACTCTCAAATACCTTAGTTTTATTAATACATACATACAGTAGTGTGCAAATTAATCTGAATACAGCGTAAAAACTCAATATTTTATTAATTTTAACTCCATTTTATTACCATCACATTCGCAATCAGTATGAAATATGCCCTCCTTTAGCTTTTATTACTTCCCTAACACGGTTGGGCATGGATCTAATTAGTTTTTGACATATATGTTTTCAAGTTCATCATCATGGAACCACACCTTAATCACGTTACGAATCATGAGGAGTTTCATCGTATTAACCATTGTTCTCAGCCTGCTCTTCATGATAGCTCAGAGATTTTCTATTGGGTTAAGATCAGGGGAGTTCCCTAGCCATTCAAGTACATTCCCCTGATGTTCCCTGAAGAATTCCATCACTTTTTTGGATTTGTGGCACGGTGCACGATCTTGCTGGAACTCTCCGTTCCCTTGGGGCCAATGGGTTGTTAGGAATGGGAATACTCTGTGCTATTTAACACCTGAATATATTTTTCTGAATTCATCATCCCTGAGACCGGCACAATGTTTCGAGGACCGTGAATTGAAAAACAACCCCAGAACATCTTTTTCTCGGGGTGTGTTACACACTGATCAATGTTTTTAGGGGATAAATTTTCATCGACGACGGAGTGTTCCAGCAAAATCTTGCACCGTGCCACAAATCAAAAAAAGTGATGAAATTCTTCAGAGAACATCAGGTGAATGTACTTGAATGGCTAGGGAACTTCCCTTATCTTAACCCAATAGAAAATCTCTGGACTATCATGAAGAGCAGGCTGAGAACAATGGATAATACAACGAAAATCCTCATGATTCGTAACGTGATTAAGGTGTGGTTCCATGAAGATGAACTTATAAACATACGTCAAAAACTAATTAGATCCATGCCCAACCGTGTTAGGGAAGTAATAACAGCTAAAGGGCATATTTCATATTGATTGCGAATGTGATGGTAATAAAATGGATTTATAATAAAATATTAAGTTTTTACGCTGTGTTCAGATTAATTTGCACACAACTGTAAGTCTATGTTATGCTTGGCCTCACTCTCAAATACCTTAGTTTTATTAATATATAAGATTGAATCGGTCGGGCACAAAGGCCCCTTAGAAAATTAAGAAAAAGGCCGGCCGGTCCTGACGATTACCGTCGGAGTGGCTCGAGAAATCCAACAGGTTGTGAACACGACGGGCAGACATTCCTTGTGGATGAAAGGTCGACATCTCCCTCAATAAATCACCAGCCATCCCCCCGTGACGTCACGTGATTGAATGGAGCCAGATTGTGGGGCTGTTGTTATGGCTGGAGGGGAGGGGGGTTGGAGGGGAAGTGGAGGGGAAGCTAATCAAGCCATTTTTGTCTTCCGTCCCATCGCCTTCTAATCCCACAGCCCGTCGACTCCGTCGGGCAATTTGTGGACGTGACGGAAGGTTTTTCGAAAATGCCTTTTGCCGGGATTTTCACGACTTGATGATCGGATTCACTCCGGTGGACGCCCGCCTGTGACTCTTGTCGTGGAAGTTTAAAATTACATTATGAAGAAATGCACGCCGCACAGTGCGTCAAGAATAGGGTTGGAATGGACAAAATTATGTGCTGGAAGAAATCTTATAGGAAATTTGAGGCTGTTTACGAATATACCACATACGAAGGTGTTCAGAATAAGCTTTCATCAAGCAGTGTTGGGCATAATCTTATCGTCGAACACGAATACGATTGTAATCGCGATAATTATTTGTTGATTCTGAGTCAACTGCGATTACATTCGTATTCGTATAATCGTATTCGTGTAATCGTATTCGTCTGTCGGTGATTACACGAATACATCCCATAAAAATGTGTTACGGTCATCAATCTCAATAGGGCGTCCCTCCTATAATATGCGAAGCCTTGCTAATATTACTATTACTAATATTACTATATATTGCTTCAGAGGGACGTCCTATTGAAACAGATTTGAGACAAATAGGCTGGGCTCCAATCGTTGAATTCGCTTTAAGGACGTCCCTCTGAAGCTAGGTAATATTAGCAAGGCTTCGCATATTATAGGAGGGACGCCCTATTGAAATTGATGACCGTGACGCATTTTTATGGGTTGTATTCGTGTAATTGCCGACAGACGAATACGATTACACGAATACGAATATAATCGCAGTTGACTCAGAATCAAAGAATAATTATCGCGATTACAATCGTATTCGTATTCGACGATAAGATTATGCCCAACACGGACATGCACGCCGCACAGTGCGTCAAGAATTGGGTTGGAATGGACAAAATTATGTTCTAGATTAAATCTTATAGAAAATTTGAGGCTGATTACGAATATACCACATACGAAGGTGTTCAGAATAAGCTTTCATCAAGTAAATTGAAAAATACCCATAAAGAAGAGGTGAAAAGACATTTGTGATTCAGATTAAAAGAAAAAAAAAAAAAAAAAAAAAAGAAGAAGGATCATGGTTTATGCCTACAAAAATTCCAACTTCTTAGGTTGAATAGCAAAGAAATTCCTCTCGGAGCTCGATGAAATTAGAAACTTCAATTATTACAAATTAGGTACTTGATAACATTATTCGATAGTTTCTCCTCTTCATGTTATTAACTACCCACAAGTTATTACCATGACTACGTTTGATCGTCTCGCAAACTAAGACATTTCTTAGTAGGGCATCGAAATCTGTGTGATTCAAAACATGTCTTCTAATTAAACTCTTCATTTTTAAAAATATATTTATTATGAACATAACAGGTAAATTACATCACTTCATGGCTTAGTAGATGTACCACAATAATAATTTTTCATACACTTTTTCCTAAATACATCCCCCACAATGAGCTAGCTCGTAAGCGCGGTGGGGCAGCCCAGAAACGACACTATAGGAAGCCGGGCATTTGTGTTTACTCGCGCGTTTCTATTAGGAGATCTCATCTTCAATCGTCGTGATCATTTATCCTACCATGTATACAAAATTAAATACATTGCGCAAGCGCGGTGGGGCAGCCCAGAAACGACCCCGGGCATTTGTGTGTTATTTCTCATCAACATTTTTGCGCAATAGTTATTTCTCATCCAATTACTGTAAAACTCATAGATGCTCTCCGGAAAATCAATACCCTCCGAGCTAAAACAAATTGGACAGACAGATCGTGAAAAATTACGTTATGAGAAACATCTGTGCATGCGCATCCACAATTATTGATCCGACGGCAATGAAATTTACAGAGGACCATCCAGTTAACCTACTTAATCCCCGAAAATTCCATCAATATCTGTCAATCAATCTCGGGGTAAATCAACAAACTTTAGTTTGGCGCATGCGCAATAGTTATTCCTCAACCAATCACGATAAAACTAATAGAGGCCCTCCCTGATATCTGCACCCAACTACCTTCCGAGTTGAAACAAAATCAGACGGTTCGTGAAAAATCGACGTTATTAGAAATTGACAATTGTGCATACGCGCCCACCATTATTGGTCCGACAACGATGACATTTATAGGGGATCGTTTAGAAGCTAACCCACATAATCCTGGAAATTCCAGCCTTGGAGTTTCGTGTAAAACAACAAAATTTAGTAATGCGCATGCGCAATAGTAATTTTTCTACCAATCACGATCAAACTCCCTTTCTGGAATTTATACCCAACTACCCTCAGAACAAATCGGACAGACAGATCGTTAAAAATTGACATTCATGCGTGCGTACCCGCTATTATTGATCCGACGAAAATGAAATGTATAGGGGACCATCTAGAAGCTAACCCACATAAAAGCGATAAAAATCGGACAAAAATTTAGTGTAGTAGTTATGGCGAGACTATGAATTGGCAGACAGACAGACGAACAAGGAACTAAAATTGATCCGCAAGCTCTGAAACGCAAAAAGCTGTGGAAATTTTGATTTTGTAGCAAAACAATAATTTTTTTACTTCTTGCACGAACTCAAAGCTCTCGTCGGTTGAGTAGTGAGGAAGCAAAAGTAACAAACTGCAAATTAATGGATTTTAACTTCAATTTGCTGGGAAAAGTTCTAGTCATGCAGCATGATGGTATGAGCGAATTTCCGTAAAATATCGTCTTGTTACATTGTTTTGAAATTCGAGCACGTTGAGTGGAGGAGGGGTGGACGGAAGAGACAGGGTACTTGTTGCCTAAAAATTTTGACAAATGAAATATCGTTCTGAAATAAATTTAGATTTTTTTTTTTTTTTTAGTTTTTTGCATCTACACTCTGGGTCAATTGACGAATGTAAACAAACAACTGACACCACCTTCTGCGAACCTCCACTAGGGCGAACTAGCGTCGTTTCATCACTCATCGATTTTTTAGAAAATACAAATGAAGTTCAAGTAAATTATTCAGAAAAATTGTGTGCATAATTTTTTTGAAGTGATAGTCCATTGTTCTTCTTCTTTTTTCTTACATTTTGCTATAAAACATTAATTTAATGATTTTTAGCCGTTGTTAGCATTTTTAGTGATTTATGAGCACATTTTTGAAATTTAATCCATTTAACGTGCTCAAAAATTTCTGGCCAAGAACCTAATCCTTTCATTTGGAAAGCTTGATTTTCTGGCGCAAGAACGGAATTTTTTCCTCAATCCTAAGGAGAGTTATCGTCTGAAATGAGTTAATATATATATGAAAAAGTGAAAAACTCTAGGATTTGTCTAAAAATGCCTCAAACCCAATTTTAATTAAGAAAATCGTCATATAATTTTATTTTAAAATGTTTGGAGCCATTGCAATAGCTTAATTTTCTACGAAAATTCGCCAACGAGAAATTTCTCTTCTATTCTCAGCGCTAGACGATATATCAGCTTTTGTTGTCAGAGGAACAAGAAAAGTAATCGGAAAACATTAAGTATGTTATGAAACAATACATTTGTAAAAAAGGACAACAAAAATAAAGCCAAGGTATAGGATTTAATTTATTTTATTTTTTTATTCGAAATAAAACGCTTTTACGACCTTTTTCCATTTTACGGAGGTACAGCAGCTCAACGACACGTGTTTATGGCATCATTCAATTGCAGGTACACCGTCATTTAACTAGTATAAGGAAAAAAAAGAAAAAACAAATATATAAATATATATATGTGTGTGTGTGTATAAGCTATATAGTTTTGGCATCTTTTTCTGCCTTAAAAGCCGCTGGACGTCCATATTAATTACTATTGACTTTCAAATTCCTGAAAATAAAATAAATTGAATAGCGTTTGCAAATATCACTTCCGAGCCAACTAAGCAGCTTAGAAACTTAACGATGACTTCAAAAAATGATCAAAAACTTTGAACGCATGAATCCAAACAAAATTTTCGGTTCTTAACTAATACTATTGTTAAAACTTAAATTTATTAATCCTAATGTTTTAGAAGTTCAAAGTTCAAAGTTTAATGTTCAGAAGTTAAAATTGAAATAAAATTAACGCAAATATCACAATTTGTACATTCCAAGTCTATAACTAACAGAACCTACACTTATTACAGAAAAGAAAAATTAGCTTGAAACTCTTCTGAGTTTATACTTTCTTCAATCCATTTAAAAAAAATGTATTGCCCTCCAATCCTTCCGATAACGAATTGAGAGATTTCGGTACTTGGTAAAACCAGGTTCTTTGCCCTGATGAGGTACCTATTCATTTTCGGGAGGTAGAATTTATCCGTTCTCTCAGCTCTCTTACCCTTTCCATGCTCAATCCTAGGATGTCGCCATCGGTTTTTATCAGCAAACAGTATCATGTTTCTCAAATATAACCAAATTTCAATACAAGTTATTTGCTGAAATTAACCTCTGATCTTCAGCAATAGTGAGCCCTGGTTGTAACTCGGACTATAGTTTTTTGAAATAGTGTAGGTGTTTTCCTTTTAGGAATGACGGTAGACAGCCAGTTTTATGATTTGTTTATTGAAGCAACGTTTCTGCCCCCAACATTTGTGAGGACCTAGTTATGCTTAAATTGTAGAGAGTTGTACAGAGAGGAACTACAAGTAACCTAATTGTTGGTTGGTTATGCTTAGGTGGTTGGCTTAGTGCTTGTGTTGGTTGGTGTAGCACAACCAACCAACAATTAAGTTACTTGTAGTTCCTCTCTGTACAACTCTCTACAATTTAAGCATGACTAGGCAGCATGACCAATTTGGAGACAGAAACGTTGCTTCAATAAACAAATCATAAAACTGGCTGTCTACCTACCGTCATTCCCAAAAGGAAAACACCTACACTACTTCATTTAACTATGCAGCCATAAGGTGAAAACTCACCTTAACCACATCAAAATAGTTTTTTGTACCCTTTTTAGTGGTTTCGTGTGCCTTCAGCGCTCCTCCCCAAGCTCCTCCCCATGCTTTATATCTCCTGTGATTGAACTAACGCGAAGTAAACATTGCGAATCACTTCCAGTTTTAAAATATTCCTCAGTTCAATAAATACGTGATTCAACTTACGAAGCTTCCCCGTCACCTCCTCAATATGGTTTGTCCACTTTAAATTTGCGTCGAGTGTCACCCCCAAGTATTTAATACAGGTCACCGGCTCGAGTCCACGACAGTCACACGGTCCCGTCTTTGCACAATTAGACTCATGTACCTTGATGTTCAAGGGGGTTCCCATGGTGAAGCCCACCTAAACCTCCCATTGATCATTGACTGCCATATGAGGTGTGAATCTGGTGTCCCATACATTGGGCAGACTAAACAATATGTTCGGGATTGGATCAGCCAGCATAAACAGGACTGCCGGGGCACAGTGGCGCATCATAAAGGCACAGCTTTATCTGACCAGGCAATAGAGTTTAGCCATGAGTCGACTTTGGGATGCTTGGTCGACGACTCTTCAAAGAAATGTGCTATGTCCAAATGAACACGGAGGCCTGTAATCATCGCACGGATGTCAATGGCCTGAGTTCCATCTATGTCAGCATCCGGCAGGAGGCAAAGAACTCAAGAGTGTGAGGGAAGTCAGCACAAGAAGTGCACACTAGAACATCACCAGTGCCTGACATTCTTATACTACTGATGTGTAATGGTGAGGAGGAAGAGGAAGAAGATAAAAATTTCCTTGGTTCTGTGATTGTACATTTTCTGTTAAATAGTTTAGTTTTTTCATATATATATATATATATATATATATATATATATATATATATTATATATATATATATATATATATATATATATATATATATATATATATATATATATATATATATTTGTTTAAGCCTGTGCCTAATGATATGTTTTGTTGAATAATAATAATAGTTGTTTTATTTATTGAGTAGTTGTTGATAGCTGGTGCTCATTTTCATTTTCACATTACCTGCAATAGGAAAGTGTTTTGGTTTGTTACCTACTGTGATATTAGGCTTGGGGAATGTGTATACATATTTATATTTTAAGCATTTTTATCAGTAGGTACCTAGTTGGTTTGTTTGTTGAGTATTCTATTGCAACTAGGCATTGTTTTCTTGTAGCTTGGATTCTTCTTCTTCTCTTGGTTTTCCTTACCTTCTTCTGTTATGACTGTGAGGATGAGAGGTGGCTCTTCTCATCAGCACTAGGAGCCCTTGAGTGAGTTGGTTGTTGTCCAATAAGTGTTTTATATTACTTGATATTAGGTATGGGATTGAGCCTCAGTTGAGGGGGATTAAGATTACCTACCTACCTACTCAGTGATTTGAATGCTATGCTTGTTGGTTGTTGACTAGTTTTATTATGTTGTTGTAATGTCATGCTGAGACTCTTCTTTATTGGTTTTAGGCCCTGATATTTTTCGAAAGGTCGGCGATAGATGCGTTTATTAGTTCTGACCCCATTCTCGATTGATGGCATTCATTGACTGTATTGTTCATATTTCATCACAATAAATATTATAATAACTTTAGTTAGTTTGCGCAGTAGTATGGAATGCTCAAATATTCTTCTCCCAACTATTCTGCAAACTCGAGCGAGATCGGAAGACTAGGGCGTGCGAAAATGATGCTAGGTGGAATTTACGTTTGCGTATGCAATACCAGGTGAGTGACACAACGATCTCAAGCCATCCAGCTTCTACCAAAGTTAGGATCGCGGTCCCCGGATCACAGAACATAGAAACAACTATGTTCATAATTTTCTCTGTGTTCTGTGGTCCGCATTGACGGTAAATTGAGCAATACCTATTGCGCGTGCGCAAAACTGAAGTTGGAACGCGAGAAACTTAAATGGACTGATTGTGATGAAATTTTCAGGAATTGTGTGAGTTAGCTCCTATATGGTCACCTACGAAATCCACTGCCGTCAAATTAATAGTAGCGTGTGCGCATGCGCAATCATGAATTCCTGATAACGTTGATTTGGTCGTGATTGGTTCTTGGCAGACATTTTTGTTCCCTAGCAGGCCAATGAGAAGATCCGCCGTCCAAGTAAGAAGACCCTCACACAACTAATGACCTGCCAACCGCTCGACATGTCGTGATCTATCCTTCAACCCCATCGACTGTCTTTTCTCCTCTCCCACATCTCCACCTTTCTGAGTTTATTGTCGGATTTCTTCTCCTTCCTTCTCGTTTTTACCAAACTAATTACCTTCATCGTGTCCGCCGGGAGCCACGATCCTGGATGTTTTCTGTTTTCCACCTTCTTGGAAGATCCTATCCGAGGGATGATTCTCACGGGAAGCCTCCACGACCCGCCCGAGTTCTTTGTTCCGCGTCAGAAGCTCACAGATCCACCTAACGACTTCTCTTCAATTCTCAACACCTTAAACATAATTTCTTTTGATTGAAGCCGCTCATCCGATTTCACAGGTGCTTTATTTCGCTTTACGATCCTCAGATTCCAACTCGAGCCGGTTCATTATAGCTAACAACCAATTAGCGACTGAACCAGGAGAATGATGATCTATTGCGAGAATCAGACTCGGTCAAGACGCTTCCATCAGTAAATGATATTGTGATTATTCAACAATTCTTCACAATTATTCCGAGCACGTACTGGGATCATTCTTAGATTACAGTCCATTTTTGAGTCCACAAGACATAGAAAATCCAAAATTTTTTCTTCAAACTATTCTAGTAACTGAGTTTTGATTCTGGATCAAGTCAAATTTCCATTTGTTTGACCACAAAAAATGATTTCAAGGTTGAAACTTGAAAAGCGTCTTTAGCGTAACTGTTTCATTGTACGAAAAATACCAATATTTAGTTACTGATGGTAGAATAAGTCTGTGATTATTATAAATATTATTACATATTTAAAAGTGAATTTTAATTTTAAAGTTTTTGGAGTCGTCGCAATAACTTCATTTTCTACGAAAATTCAATAAAAATGATGGTGGACTAGTGAAAACACTAACTCGCGGTTGTTATCTAGATCCTGTGTGATTAAATTGCGCAGATGGCTCTCGTTGGTGGAAATGGTCCTTAGTATACCAAACATGGTTAGCTAGTTGATAATAGTTGCATTCCATTGCTGGAAAATATTTACATCATTAGTTAGTCATTAGAATCACAGTCGTTAATTATTTTTGTCGCGAGATCACGCAGATAACACAAATGAATTTCGTTATATTACGCGAGTTTCTCACCCATCCAAGGTCCTCGTCTGACGATAAACGATAATTCATTCCTGAGTGACGTACCTGCAACAAGAAAATAAACACGATTAGATAGACGTTGTGGGTCTGCACAAATACAACTCCAGGTCTTGGGCTGAGGGCCCAAGTTTGTAGAAGTCATTATAGAAATCCACAGGTGGCTTGTCAATATCCGTCAATTATATTAATTAAAAACCACTCATGCAAGCATGACCATACGAGCGAATTTGCGTAAGTTATCGTATTTTAACGCGTTACATTGTTTTGAAATATGAGCACTGAGTTTGACAAAATTTATTAACAACCAATTTTTTGGCAGAGTAATCGTTCTAAATAATATTCTGGAATTTAAAAAAGATTTTTAGTGTTTTTTATTGTGGCAGCTATCAGCGAAATGGATAGAAATTTAAGTTAATTTTTCAGCATAATTTAGTAGGTACATGAATTTTTTAATGTTCTAGTTCATCCGTTGATAAACTTATTTTGACTAAAATTCTGCTTAAAAAAATAATGAAATAAAAATAAAATAAATTTAACTGGTTTTAGCCGTTTTTAGTGATTTTTATAGAGATTTTTTGTACATTTTTTGAAATTTGACCAATTAAATGTGCTTAAAAAGTGATGCCCAACGAACTCATTCTCAAGGAAAGCTTAATTTTTTGGGCGCAATTTTTTTAAATAAATTTGGTTTGCATTAGTAACGTGTGAAATCAGCTATGCGAGTGTGTATTATGAATATAGCTCAGAAAGGATTGGTAAGAATTTCTTGCATATGCGTATAACTACCCGATTCCAGAGCTGATTTCTGATCGAAAGTTCGGGGCCAGGTGTGCAGTTCTTGTTTAAGTGGTTCGATGTTTAAACAGGTGATTAAACAGAGGTCGCTGATTTGGTCAATTGTACTGTTCCTAAACGTCTGTTTAGAACTTGTGATGAGGGTTGATCGCGTGTTCAAGTTGAACGTTCATTCTTGATCGTTAAAACGGATGATCATCATTTTAACAGCCGAGTTGTTTTAAATTTTTATTGAACCAGCACGCACGAAGAAGTGTGTCTTGAAGTGGTATTCTGTGTCTTGTGTATCGCCAGGTGTTTTTTTTTTTTTTTTTTTTAAGTGGAATGCCTTTTAGAGCATATTTCTGAAGATGAGGATTTTGTTGAACTCTTTGTTTACAAGACGACTACGGATATTTCGTGAGCGGCCCGATAACTTGGTGAACTGGAGAGACTGAACGAGTTCTTCGACAGATTCCTATTACTCCGAATGGTCATTACTCGGCGAAATTGAAATACATATAAAATCGGGCACCAATTGCAACAACGTAATGGCTCCAGACGTCAAATTACAGCTGACGTTGTGGTGCTAAGCTATGGGTAGCATGGTAAGGGCATGCTCAGATTTCACTAGGGTAGACAGGTTGACGGGGTGCCGAATTATCGGACTGGTCACCCACAATTTTGGTAAGATGCAGCCCCGCTTCATATAAATGCCAATCAGAAGAGAAGCCGAAGAAGAGATGACAGAATGCTACACAAAATATAGACTTCTCAGGTGTGTTGGTGCTATTGATTGCACCTACGTCAGGATAATTTCACCTAGAGGCAGATGTCCAGAGTGGTACAGAAACAGGAAGGGGTATTTCAGCTTGAACGTAAAAACTGTTTCAGACACCATCGAAATATGGTACCTAGCCAGGTGGCCTGGTTCTGCCCATGACGCAACCATATTCGCCAAATCAAAATTTAAAAGAATGATGGAACAAGGTGAAGTACCAGGGGTTCTGATTGGTGACCAAGGGTATGCAAGTTGTAACAGTTCTAACCAACTGTTACCAAGAACCATTAAGGTGAACGGGAGCAGCGTCACTCGACAACACTGCTCCATTCGATCTCCAGCCTTCACCACTGTGAGTCAGCTGTCTTTTTTTGTGTGCGCATAGCAGTTCAATATCATCCATATAAACTATTAGAATTAGACCATACTTACTAAGGAGACTCACAAATCGTGTCACTCATGGAGTGCTACTCTGATGGAGCTATGAATATTAACGAGCGTTAGCAATAGGTCTTCTTCACTTTTCGTGAAATTTGCAGCTCTATGCCTTTCACTCATTTTGGAAGAAACGATTACAAACTCTAATACATTATTATTACCTAGGCGCCAACAAAATCAAAGTAACGACTCTGCAACCTACCTGTGCGTCGAGGTTATGAAAGCCAGTGCGCATGCGCAGTAATGCACAGTTTGCATAAACAGCCGATCAAATAAAATCAACTGTTCACACCGCTCTTTCACTAAACAGCACTGATGAGGGACTGTACAAAATTCAAACAGCGAATCGTCGTTTGAACAGATTTCTGTCACTAAACAGGGTTTGTGTAGGTACTCGTACTAGTTCTTCTACTGAAAACAGACCATCTTCTTAACAGTGTTTAATCCAGGAGCGTATGGTGAGAAAATGTAAGACAAATTTAACTAATGTGGGTTTATTCTTTAGATTTTTTAGCATGTTCATCTTCACAATAAAAATAATAGAACTTGTTTTAAAGAATTTTGAACTATATTATAGTTCAGCAATAGTTCAAAATTCCTTAAAACAAGGATCGTCGGATGTCGACCTTCTTTGTTTAAGTGAGCTGGCGTTCAAGAGGCATTGTAAATTATTGTTATAGTCAACAATTTCTTAAATTATTTATGTTAACCCATTCTTATAATTGTTTTGTTGTGCTATTTATTATTGATGAGAATTTGTGATCTCTATTTTTTTGCCATATAAAGCTTGTTATTGTTTGTTGTGAGATTAATGTTATGGAATCTAACGTAGCATAGATAGTAAAATCTAGATAAAAATTAATATCATTATCGTGAACTGTAAATTGGGCAATTTTGCCCGTAAATAAAATTAAAATAAATAAATAAAGTTACGGTCAATTGTTAGCGATAAGCGGTTTGATTGGTAGGACTCAATGACGTCTCGGGCCTCTGCCCGCGGCAAAAGTTGATAGCTAGTGGTGAACTGCGCATGCGCGGATATACTGCAGCCAGTCGCGGCAAGACCTAAACCTCGTTGAGTCAATATAACAGGACAATCTCATTTTCAAATACGTATCCACTGTACTGTAACATTAATTTTCTAATTTTTATAATATACCATTTTTGCCTCCTCACTACCGAAGCTTTGTGTTCGTGATTGAAGTCGAAGAAATTGTTGTCCTCCAGAACCAAAATTTCCACTTGTTTCGCGTATCCGAGCTTTCTGATAAATTTCGGTTCCGTATCTGCCTGTCTGTGGTAAATCCTTGTCATGCCCAAAACTATACCAATTTCCAGTCCGATTCTGATGAAATTTGCTCCAATATTTTGGTTTATTTTGCTTCAATATTGCTCCAAGACGGTCCCCTATAATTTTCAAAGCCGTCGAATTAACAGTAGCCTGTGCGCATGCCCAAACATGAATTTCTCAAAACGTCGACTTCTTATTATCTATTGGTCTGATTTCGTTCAAATTCGGTAGGTGATTAGGTATATGTTCTAGAAAATGAGCTATATTATACTGCAATTGGTGGCTTAATAACCATTGCGCATGTGCGAAACTCATATCGATTGACACAGGCAAAACTCCGAGTCCAATGGAAAGATTTTGATGAAATTTTCAGGGATTGTGCGGAATAGCTCCTAGACGGTCCCCTATAACTTTCATTGCTGTCAATAGTAGTCTGTGCGCAAGCGCAAACGTTAATTTATTATAACGTAGATTTCTTATAATCTATTTGTCCGATTTCGCTCAAACTCGGGGAGTAGATAGATGAAGTAGTAGAAAAATTTCCTAGGAACAATAGACCACAGTTTAGTCGACACAGACAAAACTCCGAGACTAATAATCCGAGTTTTACGGAATTTTTAAGGATTGAGCGATTTAGCTCCAAGACGTTCCCCTACAAATTTCATTGTGTTTTGAGCTGTCGATCACATTGTTCACACCCTTTTTAAAACAATATTCAAATAATCTAACTGCAAATTACCCCCAGAAATCGGGCTCAAAAAGTAGAGTGAAACATTGAGTATAACTACTTTATTATCCGAATTACCTAACATGGCACGGGTCTCCCCCCCTTCCACAAAAATATTATTTATTTACGCCACTGGTTTAATGACGAATGTTGTGCAGTCTCTTCCAAAGTGCTGCTTATGTTTAAACAACCTGAGGAGCATCGCACATGCGTACTGGCCTTTATAAACTTGGCGCCTAAGTAGGTAGCAAATTTGTTAAATTATTGCCGCCTAGTGAGGATTGAATTCTTAGTGGTTTCCAACCCATAAAAAAATTAATAGCAGTAGAACAGTCACGAACTTCACACAAAAAGTGAGGAATCTTTATTGCTACGGACCGTAAATAGCCAGAGCTTTATTATTGAGAACAAAAGACCAGATGGCATGACAAACAGATTGAAGACTAAAACGAATTGAAAAAGTTCCAGTCACGCGGTACGATCGTATGAGCGAAATTTCTTAAATTAACTTTCGTATTACAATGTATTAAATTGTACAGAAATTTGAGCAATATGAGAACAAAGAAATTGTTGATAACCAATTTTATGGCAAAAAACTAATACTAAATAAAATTCGGCGATTCAAAAAAGATTTGACATTTAAGATTTTTTTGCAGTTTTTATAGATTTTTTAGCAAATAGGTAATAATGAAATTTAAGTACGTTTTGCAGCATTACTTTGTGCAAAATTTTGTTCATGTCCTAGTTAATCGTTGAGGATTTCTTTGACTAAGAGTGTCCAAAACTTATGAATTCAAAGATTTTGGGCCGTTTAAGGCCTTTTTTAGTATTTTTTTTTTTTTTTTTTTTAGGCACATTTTTTGAAATTTGACCAATTTAATGTACTCAGAAAGTGCTGGCCAGCGAACTCTTCCTTTAATTTGGAACGCTATTTGCATTTCAATCCTGAGGTGAGCTATCGTCTGGAATGACACATTTATGTATATAAAATGCGCAAACTTCAGGAATCGTTTCAGAGGGCCTCCAATGAACGTGTTTTTCGACCAATTTGATTTTAAAATTTTGCGAGCAGTTGCAATAGCCTAATTTTCTACGAAAATTCGCTGAAACCTTCGTGTATATACTGCAATATAAATTTCGCCACGCTTGCTGGTTCAACTAAAGTATCAATACAACTTGGCTGTTTAATTGATGATCGGGTGTTGAATTCGCAAGAATGAGCGTTTAACTCAACGACGCGATCCTCTTATCACAAGTTCTGAACAGAGGTAGGAACAGTACAACTGGCCAAATCAGCGCCCTCTGTAGGCAAATCGGCTGGTTAACTGTCAAATACGTACACCTGGCCCCCCACTCAGACTAAATTCATGTCTATGATTTCCACCTGCATCTCTGGAATATTCCGGAACCTACTAAATTCAGAATCTCCTCGGTGTGAGTAGGTACATAGAAGGGAGTTTTTGCAACGCTAAGTCGTAGTCGAGTGGGAGGAACTACGAATAGAAACAGAGCATTGCGCATGAGCGAAAAATGCTAACGATTAGCGGTTTATTTGTTGTGCGAATAGAAAAATCCTATTCGGAGCTCAAGGGAATCCGAATACAGCTCCGAATATGCATGTAACCTTCCATGACGATAACCTATAATGCTATAATAAATTTTTTAGTTCCTATTTCAAGCTGGTATGACATGCGCATTGTAATATTCGTATTTTCAAAAAAGGTGGTTGGTTTGTAGGATTCATCCTAACTTAAATTATGCTGATACCTTATGATGGATTCTAAAACTTCACGATCTAACATCCGTCCGATTTCGTACGAGGGTATTCGGGTAGGTACAAGTCGCAGGATGTCACCCTACTAATTTTGTTGAAATAGGTAACCATTGCACATGCCAAACCTGAAATTGACTGTTATAGACAAAGCACCGATACCGATTTTGATGAAATGGGTAGGGATTGTGCCACATTACAGAGAAAATAGACAGGGATAGAAACGGCTTTGTCCTGTCGTGTATTAACGGGTATCCACATCTTCAATAATGAAACAAAATATCGTACATATGTAGGTAATGGGTACAGGTAGGTACATGTTTATAATATAGGTATGTACATCTTGATCGTTGATCATGTTGAAGTTCCCGAATGAGATTCTCCTAACCCAAGGCGAATTTCGATGTTGCCTTAACAACTACCTACCCTTCCAAGTTCCCATCCTTCTTCTACTACATGTATTTCTAGTGAAAAAATTAAACCACAGATAAAGCTGTTGCTAATTTGATACTTCTTCCATCATTAAAGAATTCATTAAACGTTAGGTGATCTATGACTCGGTCTTTATGAAGATTTGGTATAGTGTAGTCACGTTAAAGTGACTTTTGAATCGATTCATTCAATCGTACGATTCCCTATTCGTACAATACGACTCAGTGGTTAGTTTCTGGTTTGCTTGCGCTAATAGAAAAACATCTTTTCGTACAACGCCTCAAATGGAAAACTGCAAAAACTCCCTTGAGTCAGTTCAGAAATCACCGCTGGCGCTCCAGCTCTGTCGTGGCGAGTTTTTTTTTCCAGATCAAAATAAACAAAATCCGGCGCACGATCGAATTTCACACTCGAGCAGTCGCTTGACGGTTCAACAACGAAACGCGGGCGCGCCCAGTCCGCCCTTGGGATCAAGATCCCACTCCGAGTAAGAGAAAAGAATATCGAATTACGATGATTTATTGAGCTGGAACTCGACTAACGAATCCGAAGACGTGACTATCTCCCTCAGAATCATCCTCTACCATCTGCGTTTTGCAACGGACGTGTTGAGAAATCTAGGAACTTGTTAGGGTTTTTAAAAATATGTCTTATTGAATTTTGACGCCCATATTCATTCAGTGGTCAAGAAGCTGCGAAAGTTTTTCTTTGTTTTAGCTAGTTTTTGTAGAAAATGAAGCTATTGCAATGGCTCCAAAAATGTTAAAATCACAATTTTTGTAAAATTTCTTTATTGAAATCCGTTTTGAGACATTCTGTGACGAAACATAGAGTTTAACGCTTTTTGATGTATATATATATATATATATATATATATATATATATATATATATATATATATATATATATATAAAATTATTGGGGGTCGGCCTAAGAATTGCATAGCAATTAATATATACTTGATACGATTTTTTACTAAAATTCGCTCATACGCTCGTTCTAAATGACTGGAACTTTTTAAAGCTATTTTTAGTGATTTTATTGCTGCATATTACGGTATATTCGAATCCCATCTTAGATATGGAGTCATTCTATGGGGCAACTGCAGCAGCGCCATGAAGACTGCAAAAATGTGCAATCGGATTTTGAAAGGGGCTCGCTGTCGCGCTCACTGCAGAGATCTGTTCAGGAATTTGGGACTATTGACACCTCCTGCGCTTTATATCCAGGCAATGTTAAGACTCAAGAACAACTTGGTAGATTTTCCACGCCTAGGGGACAATCACCAATACGATACAAAGAACCGGGATCTGCTTTCTACTCAAAGTTGTCGGCTGGCTCTAGTTCTGAAATATAATCCAGACTCTGTGGGGATAAACATGTATAATGATTTGCCAGCTGCTCTGAAGTCCCTGCCGTATTTCAGAAGGAAATAAAGAATAGGATGATTGCCTTGGCACCGTACAGCACAAATGAAGTTTCTTGTGGGAGCAGGTGTTCTCCAGTGAAGTGTTGAGAGATATTGACAATTTATTACCTATTTATATGCAATTTTTGCTTTTTGCTAGTTTTTTTTCTCCTGTTCACGTTTGTTAGTTTCCTTTTGTTGTATGGTGACAATAAAGTATTTCTATTCTATTCTATTAGTACATTTTTTGAAATTTAATATATTAAATGTACCCAAAAAGAGCTGGCCAAAGAACTTCCCTTTCATTTGGGAAGCTTGATTTTTTTGGCGTAGGTCCTTATATATCTATATCTGAATGCTTACGAGAGTTATCGTCTGGAAGGACATACACATGCACACACACACTCATGTATATTATATATATATATATATATATACCTATAAAGAAGCGTTAAACTCTAGGATTCGTTTCAAAATGCCTCAAAATGGATTTCAGTGAAGAAAATTTTCTAACATTTTTCGGACCCATGGCGATAGCTTCATTTTCAACGGGAATTCACTAAAAGGAAAGAATGGACTTTTGCCATTTCCTTTGAGGCTTGAAAACGAAGTGCCCATCTTCCACCTCAAATAGGTCAAGGGGTTTCGGTTGACTAATCGATCAACTCGATGAAGCCGATCCTCTTCTTTTACAGCTACCGGTTAACAAGATTCCCCTTAGTAAACATCTTGTCCCGTCCCATTGTCTTGTCCAAGGGACAGCTCCAAAAGGAGGGGAAAAAACCCCAGTGTGAGGGACGCATCAAGAACGAAGAACCCCATTGTAAAGGAGAATTCCTATAGAAATCCTTCTGGAAAAAGGGTCTCTTGACCGTATAAATCCGTCAACAATTAAAACGGACCGATTCAAATTACCTCGAGCATACCACAAGGTTCCACCGGAGGTCCTATCCTTTTTCCACCAGAAAACAGATGAGCAGATAGTGCGGGCCGGCCTGGAAGAATAAATTAGTCTGGAAGACGTACGGATGACTGGAAGGGCCTTTGCTTCGGTTTTCTCTCTCTCGAGGGTTAATTGTGAGGCTGATGGTTATCCGGCGGGTCGTGAAAGGAGGACAAAAACTTCTTCGGATAATAAAAAGACGAGGTGAATTTGTAGTAGTGGCCTGAACACGATGTACAACCACGATAAGGTCCGCTGCTTGTATTGACGAATCATTTCAGAATGGGCAGCGCAACAAGCGATTAGCGATTCTGCCGAAACTTCTGTTACAAGGTTTGTTCTAGAGGTCCGCAGTAAACAATCCTTGCGTGTTCGCACCTTCCACGTACTTTCGAATATTGTTTTTTTTTTTTTTTTGTTGTTGTATAAGCCGTTGTCGAGTCCCCTGTAGTTGATCTCTTCTCTTTATTGTCGTCATCAGCCTACCAACCTATTAGTCCTATTCGATCCTTGTTGATCATGCATCAGTATTCAATATTCATCATCATAATTGTTCATCATCAGAATCATCATCATGGATTCTTCAAGTTCAAGTGAAGAGAACCCAATCAGCTATGATGAGGTTATATTTCTTTTAGAAATGAGGATGCGTCCGAAAAAAATAAATCATATGCGTATTCTAAGAACTGCACTCGGCTGTACGTGCCCATCCCTAAGCCAGACTTGCACTTAACGTCCCGTGTTCTTTACTTCTTCGCCGATCCTTATTACTTCTCAACTTCAAGATCCCTCCCTTTTTCTATATATGTACACCGACCTAATCATTGGGAAATTGTACGTATATACCTACAAGTAGATATATCGTTTGGATATCGGTAGAGCTCAACGAAAATACAACGTTAAACATTCGTAGTTACAAACCCTAGCAACACATAGTTTCAATACCTCATGGTTACAATGGTTGTCATAAGTCATTTTGAGTAGGTTCCAACAAGGTTTCGGTACTACTGATTTCGCTACAAATTTGGAAGGGTATTATTTTCAGCAGATTTCAGGGGGGGTTTTTTTTTTTAGAGAGAGAGAATTGAAAATTGTGTTTGCCCTCCGAAATCGAAATACCTCTTACTTTTTTCGGTTCGGAGCTTGCTGATTAATTTTGGTTCCGTATCTGTCCGTCAGTCTGATGTCTGGCTGTCTGTGTGTATGTGCCAATTCCTTCTCACCTCCCAAACTATACTGTTTTAGTCCGATTTCGATCACAGTTTTTGGGATTGTGCGGGATATTTTCTAGATGACCTGCTATAAAGTTTTGAGCCCTCGAATCCCTGAATCACCTTGAATTGAATTGAGCACAAACGTGAATTTCGTATAACGTCGATTTCTTCTGATACTATCAGTCCGATTTTCATCAAACTTCGAGGGCAGTTGGGAATAGGTGTCAGATTGGTGCTCAGTGAATTTTTTCGTGAATGGCATTTTATTTAATGGCATGAGCGAAACTGGATTGACATAGGGGAAACTCCGAATGTAATGTACCAATTTTGATGAAATCGTAAGATCCCAAGACCCCAAGACATCCCCTATCAATTCCATGGGCGTCAAATGGATAGTAGTATTCAGCGTCAATACATAAAAATGCTTTCTCGTGGTTGCAGATTCGTCTGTGAGATGTTTGAATAAAAAAAACTATATGTTTTGAGCACATTTATTGAATATTGAGTACTTTATTCTTCTCAAAAACTGCTGTTCTATGAACTCATCATATCTTTTAGAATGCTCCCCTTCCCCTCCCCCAAACCTTTTAGTTAACGTTCAAAAATACGCCCTTTTTGAGGTCGATTTTTAAGGTTTTGGCAATTTTTTTTTAAAGATCCATTTTGGAGGTCGAGGTGATTAAGGAGATTTATGTGGGAGGTGGAGTCCATTTCGAAGGATAGTGGAGTGTCATAGTGGGAGGCGTCATTGGGGTCAGATTTTTATTGGAGTCAAATGTTTATTGGGGTCAAACTTTTAAGGTTCGATTTTATAAGGCTCAAAATTGTAAGGTCCAAAATTTGTTAAGGCCGAAGTCTAAAGGTCGGATTCTAAAGGTCGGATTCTAAAGGTCGGATTCTAAAAGTCGGATTCTAAAGGTCGGATTCTAAAGGTCGGATTCTAAAGGTCGGATTCTAAAGGTCGAATTCTAAAGGTCGAATTTTAAGGTCGAATTTTAAGGTCGAATTTTAAGGTCGAATTTTAATGTTGACCTCCTGAGATGGGTTCCTGTTTCAGGAACTCCATCTCATGAGTTAAAAAAATCTTGCGGAACCTGGGGTTGAACTCAAGACCTCTGGAGTATGAGTTGGTATCCTAATCAGTAAGCTCTCTATGCATGTCCCACCCACCCTCCGTCCAATATCACGTCGTTCTTATATTGGGATATTGACAGCTTGTGACGTAATGATAGTGGACCAGGTTGCAAGGAGTTCTAAAATATAAAAAAATTTTAATAAGCCGGTTACAATATTCTTAACGTAAAGCAATAGCATCATTTACTCCACTCCATAGGAAACATTTTCATCCTCTTGACAACAGTCGACTGTTAACAACAACTCATTGTAGTGGCTTCTCTCCAACGAGACCTTCTCGAACGATCAAGTTTGTCCCCCACCCCAGCAACTACTTGGAACCGTTCCCTACAAGAAGAACTGTGAGTTCTTCAATTCTGTTCAACCTGTTTCGTTGAGAGCAGTAGTCAAACCCTTAGTAAAAATGCAGATTAGTGGACATGTTGGTCAGAATGAACTGTATAGTTTGGTGGTCTGGATGCTCGCAAGCTCACATCTCAAAAATACATAACATCAAGTAGTCAATCCCTTAGTAAAAAAACAAAATTTAAAATTTTCGCTTCGGCAAAGTTGCTGCTTATTTAGTGTATAAAGAAACGCTTGCATACGAGTCTGCAACACATTGGGACATTTTATGTCTTTAGTTGCAGACTCGTATGCAAGCTCTAAGAGCCACTCAGCTGATCCGGACCCCAGGCATCGTCAAGTAAATGTCCTAAAGAGGTTACATACGAAATTACAGCTTCCTAGAGTGTAAAGCATAGAAATTAGCTTTAAGAGCCACTCATCTGATCCGGACCCTGGGAATAGTTAAGTAAATAACCTAAAGAGACTACATACGAAATTACAGCTTCCTAGAGTGTAAAGCATAGAAATTAGCTCTAAGAGCCACTCAGCTGATCCGGACCCTGGGCATGGTCAAGTAAATGTCCTAAAGAGGCTACATACGAAATTACAGCTTCCTAGAGTGTAAAGCATAGAAATTAGCTTTAAGAGCCACTCATCTGATCCGGACCCTGGGCATGGTCAAGTAAATGTCCTAAAGAGGCTACATACGAAATTACAGCTTCCTAGAGTGTAAAGCATAGAAATTAGCTTTAAGAGCCACTCATCTGATCCGGAACCTGGGCATGGTCAAGTAAATGTCCTAAAGAGGCTACATACGAAATTACAGCTTAATATAGTGTAAAGTATAGAAATTACCAATTAAATTGATTTAACCACCGCTTCACAAATCAAACCGTTCTCGCAATATTCGGATCACCTGCTATGAATCACATCATCGAAACACCAGCTCAATGAAATCATCAGAAATTAACAAGCGGTTGCAATCATGTTCACAATATCACTTATTGAATATGATCACCTGTGTGTAAAAAATTATTCATATAACCATGCTCATAACTCAGCTTGTTGGCCACGCACTTCACAGTAGTTAACATAATATGGTTGGATAAATCGAGAGCTTTCGAACGAATGGTCAACGAATTTTGTGGGATGAAAAACGACGAAGTACCATTTCCCTAGCAACGACTCGGTTGTAAGCGGAAATCATCAGAATATTTGGTAACAAATTTGGTAACGGTTTTCGAGTTATGTGCCAGAGCAAAGACATAAATGTCAAAAAAAGAAAAAAAAGTCTGCCAAGTTGGGTGTGGCACATAGTTTCCTCGTTTACATATCATAAATGTATAGATCATTGAAAAGTTTTGATCGTTGAAGAAGTAACGTGAAATGTCATGATTTGTCAATTAGGAAACGAAAAGATGATACTCAACGTAATTTACGTTTGTGCAAGCGCAGAATGAACTGATGAGTTGAAAACAATGAAATAGGTACGGGACCATCTACAACCGAAGCCATGCATTCGCTGACAATTTCATAAAAAATCTGATGAAAACTGTGGAAATTAAGGTCATTAAAAGTATTTCACATTGGCGCATGCGCAGTAACTATTAATAATACAATCGTGTTGGAATTGATATGAGGTAATCAAGTCATCTTCTTCCAGCTATCATCCAAATTCAAGCGAAATCGAACGGCTAAAGTGTGAAAAAATGGAGCATAATGGAATTTACGTTTGCGCATGCGCAGAATGAAGTATTGAATTGGCAACAATGAAACTAATAGGGGACCATCTACTACCTAACCCGCGTAATCTCTGACAATTTCATCGAAATCGGATGAAAACAGTGAAAAATAAGGTCGTTACCATTATTTTTAGGTTTTAGGTCGTTGTATTGAAATTTGAACCATTTCAGTAGAAAGAAATGTTTAAAAGCCAATTTTATAGCAAAAAAAAAACCTCATTCTAAATAAAATGTGGCAAGACAAAGGAGATTTTGAATTTTGAATTTTTTTTATTTTTTGGTTTTTATAGATTTTTTTTTAGCAAATATTGATAAAATTTAAGTACGTGTTTCAGCATAATTTTTTAGAAAATGTTTTAAAATGTTCTATTTAATCGTTGAGAATTTAGTTTCAACAAAGATTCTGCTAAAAAAAATATAAATTTAATGATTCATGGCCGTTTTTAGCCATTTATAGTGATTTTTTTAGTACATTTTTCGAAATTCGACCAATTTGATGTGCTAAACATTGTTGGCCAACGAACTCATCCTTTCGTTAGGAATGCCTGATTTTTTGGCGCAAGAACGGTATTTTCATCTCAATCCTACACACACACACACACACACACACACACACACACACACACACTCTCTCTCTCTCTCATATATATATATATATATATATATATATATATATATATATATATATATATATATATATATATATATATATATCTATATATATATATATATATATCGATATATATATATATATATATCTATCTAATATATAAAATTCTCGTGTCACAGTTTTTGTTGCCATACTCCTCCGAAACTGCTTGACCGATTTTGATGAAATTTTTCGTGCTTATCCGGTATCTATGAGAATCGGCCAACATCTATTTTTCATCCCCCTAAATGTTAGGGGTAGTCCACCCCTAAATTTTTTTAATTTTATTTTTGACCGATTTTGATGAAAT
Organism: Adelphocoris suturalis; assembly: GCA_030762985.1. NCBI lineage: Eukaryota > Metazoa > Arthropoda > Insecta > Hemiptera > Miridae > Adelphocoris > Adelphocoris suturalis. The sequence continues at coordinate 47,389,085 of CM061042.1, read as the reverse complement.
TTTTTGTGCTTATCCGGTATCTATGAGAATCGGCCAACATCTATTTTTCATCCCCCTAAATGTTAGGGGTAGTCCACCCCTAAATTTTTTTAATTTTATTTTTGACCGATTTTGATGAAATTTTTTGTGCTTATCCGGTATCTATGAGAATCGGCCAACATCTATTTTTCATCCCCCTAAATTTTTTTTTTATTTTTTAGACAAAATTTTTAATTTCTATTTTAATTAACGTCTGCCAAGTTGGGTGGGCAGCATAACTTCCTCAAGCGAGCGAAGCGAGCAGCATCCCCCACAGAAGTTAAACCTACCCTTAGAGATCTACCGTTTGCGAGCAAAGCGAGCAACATCCCCTACATGTTTCAATTGTAATACATTCCATGTATACAGCCACACTTTGCGAGCGAAGCGAGCAACATTCCCTATATGCCACACTTTGCGAGCGAAGCGAGCAATTTAATGGGGGGTCCGGGGGGCTTGCCCCCCGGCTGGACGTGGAGGCGAGCGGAGCGAGCCGGAGCGGCTAGTATACATATATATATATAACTTTAGGAATCGTTTCAGAATGCCTCAAAACAGAGTTCTAAGGAGAAAATTTTTCAAAAATTTCGATTTCAACGTTTTTGGAGCCATTGATTTCAAAGCCATGACTTCATTTACTACAAGAGTTCGCTAAAATTTGATATAGAATCAAAATTCCAAAATTACAGACTATAGGAGTGAGAATCCTAAAACCTACCGAATGTAAACGGAATTCATCAAGTTTATCAGTCGCCATTTTGTGTGCGGTAATAGCGTCCCCGCGGTAATCGTAATCCCGAATGTTAAGCAGTTGGGCGACGGGTTGTCGAAAGCTTAGACTTTTCAATGGGACTTCATTCCCGTGAGACTCGTCCAACTCAACGAGAAATTCTTATATTAATCTCGGCGGACGTAAACCTCCGAAAGGCTTCTACCCTCCAGCTGATATTCATCGCTCCGGAGACGGGAGTTATTATTTCCAAATCCGATCCAAATCTTTCCCTCACAAAACCTTCCCTATGAGGGGGTGACCTTTCCTCCTGGAAATTCCCGGCGTTGCTCGGGATTGTTTCAGTTTCATTTTGTTATTTTATTATTCCGTTTCGGGGGTCCCCAGGCAGTAACGTATGCTGCGTTTTTCACATCCTTCTTGTCGACAGCCTCATGAATAGAAAATCGCCGTCGGTTTTTGGATTACACTGAAGAAAAAATTTCCAGTCATACAGCACGATCGTATGACCGAATTTTGTAAACCTAAATATTACATCATGTTACAATGTTTTGGAATTAGAGCAATTTGAGTGTAAAGAACTTGTTAACTACCAATTGTACGGCCAAAATCTTGTTCTATAAATAATAATCTTCAATTTTAAAAAGATTTGAGATTTTTAGCTCTTTTGGCAGTTTTTATCGATTTTTCAGCAAATAATCTAATGGAATGAAGATAAATTTTTTCAGCATAATTTTGTGCATACATTTTTCAATGTCCTAGTTATTTGTTGATCACATTTTTTCAACTCGAATTCTGCTAAAAACAAAAATGTATAAATAAACAACGATTTTTACCGTTTTTAGAGTCATTTTTAGTGATTATTTTGAGCAGATTTCTTGGAATTTGGCCAATTTAATGTGCTGTGTTGGCGAATGAACTCATCCTTTCGTGTGGAATGCTTGATTTTTAGGCGTAAGAACGGAATTTCATCTCAATCTTAAGAAGGGTTATCGTCTAGAATGACACACATACACTTTTTTTTTACGCCGGCTATGGGGAAAAGGGAAGTAGCAGGATGAGGAGGAAGAATGGGATGAAAGGAAGTGCCCCTATAAAATGACCACCAGTTCAAGTAAGAACCCCTCAGGATGCGAATGGTGATAACACGGAGCGCTCCCGCCGAGACGCCCAACTCGAGTAACTCCGTACTACTTTTACCGCGCCATAACACACGCTGCCATTGACAATCTGGACATCTAGGATTATGGCAGACCCATCGGGCTTGACGGCAACGAATGGCGGCTTCTTGCATCAGTCACTCGGCATGTGATGTAGTCTCTCCCTTTCGATATCCCAACCGCTGGATGACAATGTGCCTGCTATCTGCTTGGCAACGGCATCATGACGTAAGATGCGGCCATCTTGAGTACGAGGACACTGCTGCACCACAAGTTACAGATTCTCAGTTTCACCCCGACAGGCATGGCAGAGGCACTGTCCCTCGACTACTTGAACACCTCACCAAGGTGGCTAATGTGATGTTTGCTTGCACTAATGCAGGGGTGCCCACAGGGGGGGGGGGGGGGGGCACCCCTGACTAATGCATTCGAATCAATGAAACACCGTTTTATATTGTCATAATGACCACTAAATTTCATAATTGAATTGTTGAGTGCGCGGTTACGCATGAATTACAAAATACAAAGTGGGGGGGGATTAAATTGCTATTATGTGAAACCATAACCTAGGGATTTTGAATGCTTTGCAATTCCAATGTTGAAACGACTAAAACTAGAACTTGAAAAAAATAATTAAAATATTAAAAAAGAAGTTCCAAAGGAGCTGGGTTTCATTGGCAAGGTACATGCACCATGATCAGCTAATTAGGCTCTGAGCTTAATTTCTTCCACCTACACCGATGACAATTTAAACGGCATTTTATATTAGGGTGTCCTCATTCTAGCGCCCGTTGAATTTCAAACAACGGGTTTTCCTGCTTGTATATTTGATAGGAGACGACACCGTGGTAACTCTTGAATAACATTTGAGACGGGAAAAGTTGACATTTTGAACATCCAGAAACATTGTCATATTCAATTAGACATTCAAAACAATTTACAAAAATAACGCATTTAACAATTGAAGCATTAAACGAACGATACTGGACAAAGAAGAAAACTACACTGGTTTGCGATAGCTTCCTGAATGTTCACTCCCAGCTTAAAGGGATCTCAATATCACCAACACCAAATCAATTCGCAATAGATTATAAATTAACTCTACGCCCACTGTCTGTGTACTTAAAGTTGTGTAGTAAAAATAATTTTACTCACGAAATGCGTGCGGATACGTTAAAAACACTACAAGACAAATGGCCAGGAGGCAGATATGTCTATACAGATGGTTCCAAAATTACTGGTCTAACATTTTATGCATACTACGATGATTCGTGCAAAATATCAGGTAGTAAGAGATTATGGAGTCAGACTACCATATATTCAGCTGAAATGTACCTACGCTATCTCGTTGGCAATAGAGTACATTGATTGTAGCCTGCAGAGATATCCAACAAATGTTGTCCTTTCAGAAGTTGAAGTTGTGCTCTAGGTACAGAAGTTGACGGAAATCGGACCCAGAACACCGATTGGAGAATTAGAAAATAAAATAATCCGAATAATATACCATCTTGAGCAACAAGGAATTCATGTCCATTTTGCTTGGATCAGAGGCCACGAAGAGATTCGTGGCAACGAAATAGCCTAAGAACTTGCCAGAAAAGAAACAGACAATTCAAGTGAATATATCGAGCCACTATTCCCCCCTTCGGAAATTTATAACTACTTTGAAACCCCGGAAAGAAATGAATGGAGAACGAAGTAATCCAGTTACCATGCAGGGAAAGAATACATTTTCAACTTCCCAGTACCACCACGAATACCTACTATGGTTCTATAGTATAGTTGGAAACTCCAAAAGGTTTTACCAATGTATGTCCAGGATTCGATGTGGAACAGAAGTCACCAAAGTATACCAGCTTGCCCTTGCCGATATTTCGAACAAGACGACGAAACTATTGAACACGTTTTGTTATTATGCCCTATTCTGGAGGATGAAAGGAAACCTCTCATCGAGACGATCGTCCGCAACCTTCAGCAACCTTTCTCGATGTCCACGATCATACAGACTGAAAAATCAAAAGTGTATAGTGCTGTATTTGCATTCATGTGTAAAATCGATTTCAACCCTTGAAGAATTCATAAATTAATATGTGATAAAAATAATCAATATTGTTACCAGTTGGCTAATGGAAAATAAAAGCCGAAGCCATATTAAAAAAAAAAAAAAAAAAAAAAAAAAAAAAAAGTAGCTCTACTTTTACATAAGCCTTAACGTAAGCTCTGCATCGCTTTCTCATTCGGTAAAGTTCACAACTAGATTCCAGCAAATCGGATGCTTTCAAGAGAACTTAGCGACAAGTTGGGAAAAATTTCTCCGAAAGCCTTTGATCCTATTACCATCAAAATACCCGTTCGTCTTGACGCAAGTTGTGGAACCATTATTGGGTGATCTTTACTTTTATTATTTTTCCATTGCAATCTTATAAATATGAAAACAATGAAAGCTTTTTTTGAAATCCTCTTTCCTATAATTAGGTTTTATTTTTAAGTACGTTATGTATTGCAGGGGTACCTACTTGCAGAAACACTTAAGAACATAGGTAAGAGGAATATAGGTAAGCATTTTTAATTCAAAAGAGATTCAGGTTTAAGCAAATTTTCATTGAAAGTAAATCTAATGCAACGGTTCCAAAAAAATCAAAATAACAACGCCCCAAAATTTTCTTAATGAAAATCCATTTTGGGGTATTCCCACAGAGTAGAGTCGGAGGGTATTCCGAAATGTGGGATCCTGAATCTTCCGAAGCAACCTGAGCTTAAAGGACCTGCCAAGGAGAAGCGCCACTATCGCAACGTTGAAAAGGGAACCACATAGAGGCGGTTAGAGTGAAATTCGCTATTGCGAAGGATTGTCGTACGTCATACCGGGTTGTTGTTACTGTTCGATTATCATTACTGTGGATTTTAGTTAATTACAACATCAACCGATGAACACCGTGCTTTCGCATTAGAATCTGTGTCTAGTTAGTTATTAGTAAATTTTCGTCTTCCAACAATGTCACAAGAAGACTTTCCGAGGTTAATTCATTATCAGAAGTGGACTCAGATCAACGACCGAACTTGGATGTTTCACCCGATGTGTTGGATCAGCTTCTAGACCGTTTTTGTAATCAAACTAACAGCAGTGAGATGGACGCCGATTTTCGTTGACTACTATTCAACCCAAATGACGCAGATTCTAATGCGAAAACACAGTGATCAGCGGTTGATATTATCATGAACTAAAATCCACAGTAATAATAATCGAACTGTAACATTATCGAGAATTCGGTGTGACGTACGACGATCCTTCACATTAGGGAAATTCACTCTTACCCCTTCCTAACTATGTGGTTCCCTTTTCAACGTAGCGATAGTGGCGCTTGCCCTTGGCAGGTCCTTTAAGCTCAGACTTTGGGAAATTCAGGATCACCAAATTTATATCACCAGACGATCCCTTAGGATTGGGATAAAAAATCCGTTCTTTCGCCTAATATGAAACTTTTACAAAACAAAGGATGAGTTCGTTAGACAGCACTTATTGAGCACAAAAAATAGGTAAAATATAAAAAAAGCTAAACATTCCAAAAACAGCAAACAATGGTTAAATTTATGTTTTTTAGTGGAGTATTATGCAGAAAAAGTTTATCAAGAGTAAGAACCGGAACATTAAAATTTGTAACAAAATTATGCTAAAAAATGTATGTACTTGAATTTCTCTAATGTGCGTAAGGGAAATCGATTAAAACTGCAAAAAATGCTAAATATCCAAATTCTTTGTTTGGATTGCAAAATATTATTCAGAACAATTTTTTTCCATAAAATTGGTGGTAGGTAGTTAGCAATTTAATTCATCGCCCTCAGCGTGCTCAAATTCCAAAACAACTTTAGCATATAATAGTGTGGTAACACCATATAGTAACACAATATAAATTCTCTCATTTGATCATGCTGCGTGTCTGCAAATTATCTATGTGACTGTCACCGTTTTACCAACTCAACCTATCTTTTTGGATGTTTGATTTTTTCTATCAAAATGTGCTCACAAATCCAAAAGGTTTCACAGTTTGTGACTGCAGAATTTTATTTTGAAAAAGGTTGCCGTAAATGGGAGTGTTGGACTATCTGTTTCAACAAAACGTCAGCATTTTTTTAAAAGTCATTAAAAAGATAATGGTTCGTAATTATTCACGCTCAGTCAAATGCAGTGAAGGGTAACGAATTTTTTTTCAAAAGTAAAGTTTTTCAAAAGTAAAGTTTACTTCGTCTTTCGAAGATACATTATAACAACAATCCGAGTAAAAGAAAAAAATAATCGTAAAAATGAAAAATAAGAATGAAACCCGGGGATCCAGAACCCGAAAAAGGATGATCCGGCTTATTTCATGACTGGCGTGAAGCTTTTTGGAATTTCGACAGAGTTGAAAGGAACAAAACCGTAATGGGGAATTTGTCTAGATGCCCTAATCCTGGAGGAGGGAGCCATAAATCTGGCTAAATGCTGCGAGCTGCTTCGTCGCGGCTAATGGACCCGGGACGATAAGGCTGAGCTAAGTTCTCCTTCGTTCTTTTTATGTCAGGTTGTCGCGCATGCGCAAGCTTTTAGAGCCGAAAGAGGGCGGCCGCGGTATTGAAATAAAGCCGTTGGTATGGTCGAGTCGCTGAAAATGAGAATTTTCGTTTGACTGTTATGAATCTGACAAAATTAGGGTCTTCAGACCTTCACTACCATTTTGAGAGAAGTTTAAATTATACGAAAGTCTGAATAAAACATGTTGGTGAGTGAAGACCACACGGAAAAGTCCAGTCATGCAGCATGACCCCATAAGCGAATTTTTGAAGAAATCGTCGACATTTCAGTCGCTATTGATCGTGTAGAGAAATTTTAGTTTATGATTTTGATAGACAAACATGGAATGCAATTTTAAACAAGCACCTACTACCTACGTTTTAAACAGCATGGTTCTAGGATTGGTTATACAGGGATACTTCCGTAAGAGTAGTTCAATCTGAATTTGGACAATGTTTCATGCAAATATTACCGATTTTTACAACTAGCGAACGGCATTATTTCGATTTTTGACTGATTTTTCAACTTTGAAATTTTTGAAAACTTGATACATATTCTTATAGGAAATTTTACGCTGATTCCGAATATACCACATGTTAGTATGCTGAAAAAATTATTTCGCACAACAAATCGCAAAAAACAGGCTATTTTGAAATTTTTGACTACATTTTTGAAAATTTCAACCCGAAGATGTAATCCGATCATGCTGGCCAACGAACTTGAACTTTCGTTTTGTGTCCTTAACATTTTAAAATTTGTTTGAAGTTTCTAGCACAATTCTACGGACAGTTATCGTCTGGAATGACACATATATACATACATACATACATACATACATACATACATACATATATACATACATACATACATACATAAAAAAATGCGTTAAACTTCAGAATATGATTCAGAATAGCCTGAAACGGATTTCTACATAAAATGTTTTCAAAAATTCACATTCTACAAATTTTGAGGCGAGAGCAATAGCTTAATTTTCTTCAAAAATTCGCTAAAAGGGGGAAATGTCACTTTTTTCTCTTTTTGAGATAATCGAAATTTTAAATTTGGGACTGAATGGTGATTCATCAGAATGGAATACAACTAATGATTTTTCATTGTTTACTGTACTGCCGTACTAAGAATAGATCCCGTATCTGACCAAACCCAACTTTTGGGAGGATGCATCTCTAGGTTTTGAGTCGAAATTTCCTTACATTAGCTCTATTTTACGTTGTATCGAGCTCCAAAAGCACTCATTCCAAAAGAAATTTCTCATTGAATCGGGATGTGGGGCTGGAAAAACATTATTTTGGTCAGAAAATTGCGAAAAAAGGTACAGAATATATGTACTAGGCGATTTCCTCGTATCTGGTGCACATACGAGTTTTTGTTTAGCAAAAAGACTGATGCGTTTTTTCTAATACAAAATTAGTACCGCTCTACGTGGCGAAAAAAAGTATTTTCTTGTATATGCAGGATACTAGGAGAAATAATCGTGGTTGACAACCTCTGAAAACCGCATCTCATCTGACAAGAGAAAATTCATTCGTATGATCAAAATACTGGGAAGAAAAATCGTATCTGCCACTGACTCCGAAATCGTATCAGACGCCACGGGTCCTTAAAATACTAAGAAATAAATTCTTATCAGGATTTTCGAAGTGACGCAATCGGTATGTACCTGAATACTAATGAATTGACGCCTAGATGCGGTTTTTTGCTCTAGAAAAGGCCAGTTACGGAATTTTCATAAGTAAATCGAACCGAAACGTAGTTAATGCGATTGTAAACCGTTTTTGAGGCATTTCACGTTGAGATCCGACTTCGAGACAAGCACAATCGAAAGAAATCACCCCCCAAAACGGGGGGTTCCATTATCTCAATATGGCCAAAAATGCAGATACTGGATATATTATTGGTACGGCAGTGTAGTAATGTACTAACGATCTATGAAAAATTGGACGGGTTATGAGTACCATATAATTAGAATATGAAGTTGTATAAATAAAAAGTAACGTCAAATTGTCAAAAAAATTAAAAAAAGGACTTTACAGTACTTCCTTCATTATTTTCCTTGGAGGTTTGCGGCATTTTCCGTGGAGGTTGTCCCTATTCTTGCTCTTAGGCACAACAGGGGGAACCTTGAGAGAGAAGGAGAGGTAGTTTAAGGGGATAGATTAAGTAGGTAATAGGTAGTACAGGTGTTACAGGTATTGGACTACTTGTGTACAGGCACTGGACTACAGGTAGTACAGGTACTGGCCTACTTATGGTATTATGGTAGGGTGAATTAAACTTGTTCAGTTAGTTCATAGTGTTGTACAGGGATTTAGGTTAGAGTAGTAGAGCGTATTCAACTAGGTGTGAGTTAGTTAAAATTTCTTGCCATCCGTTCGCTAGGGGGGTTTACACTCAGAGGTGGTATGGAATGCCAGTAGTGTCAGGGAGCCAGCACTCAACAACATCTTGGGGCACCACATGACATTCACTGAGGGAACTTGCTTCATTGAATCCCCTTTGCAAGATGAAATGGTAGCACATTGTGCGGGTTCGTTTCTAGTTACAGCATTAGGAAATCTTAGAGAACCCAAACTGGTAGCAAGTCGGGTACGGTCTCCCGTCCTCACACACTCATAATGATTGAGCTGTAGGACTCCTCAGGTGAGGTCAAAGCGGAAGGAGCAGAGGAATCTTCTCTGTCGGGCCAGCGACGTTAATGGAGGAGTGCTGTATGGCACCGTACGGGTGCATAAGCTTTGTCAAAGCACCATCTGCCTGCCCCAGTTGAGTTTGGATTCACCCCTTACGTATGTGGGGTAGAAGTCCGTGGGAATTGACGAGGGAATAATTGGGTGAACGTCTTTCCAGGGACTTGATAGAGGATATCCAAAAACTCGGGAACCAACCTGCTTAGTTGGTAATGCGAGCTAGATCGCATGCCACGGCCAGTAGGTTAAACAGGTACTTGGCATTACCCAAAGATCTTGCCAGATTTTATCTAGGGTGAGACTACAAGGCACATTCCCTATATAAGGACGCCCAAATCCGACTTCCATTCATTGAGAGGAAATATTAGGTTCTTCTGTGCCTCCTTCATTATAACCTCACATGAATGTGCTGCGACAAAATATCCCCCCCTCCTCCTGGATTGGATCCTACAATGCACTCAGTGCTATTAAGTCAGCAACTTACTTCATCTGAGAAATGCAAAGCTGTAGACAGCATAAGTGAAAGACCATATGAAATTTTTCGTTCATGTCTGACTGAATTACCTCAAGATCATTGTATGAAGGATGTGACGAATGTTCGAAAATGAATTTATGGTGCTAGATGAAAAATCATATCCGGATTCCCAAAAAATATCGACGAAGTTCACTCTGCTGTACATACATACTTATACACATACATCGGCGCTGATTTTCATACTAGTTCCCATTTTCGGAAGTGGCCCCTTATTCTTTCGGCATGGGAGCGAGTCTATGGTTGGGAACGAGACCCATGCGCCCGATGCCCAACTCTTGGACCACTTAGATGACGTTTCTCCGGGTATATATCGTCGAAAAGTGACTCACTCTGCAGACTCTTCCCCAGCCAGCACCTAACACCACTAACTCATCTATTGCCAGGGGCCTCGTGATAGGGTGACCCGAGCGTGATCGAACGGCTTGACTCGTCCTCACCGGTCGTGGCCCACGACTTAAGCCGGCTCTGAGCCCCTCCATCGGAACAAAAGCCTTGTTTTCTCACCACCTCCCCCCCGGGCAACGTCGGGTCCCTCTCAACGAGGAATTCCTCCAGTTACAGACATCACCTAAGTACGATAATATTCTTTTCATTCTTGACGGAATAACTCTCGGAAATTCTGCTCCAAGGTCTGGCAGATTGCGGACACCGAATCGTCAAAACTTTACAATATTCCTCCAACACAAAGCTGTACCCTTCGGCCTTACTTTTCCTTTTGAGTAATAATAACGGCCTTTCGCATTACCAAATGAATTTGCTTTCTTCAACTATAACATCATAAAGCAAACTCTACGGACACCTTACTTCGAGCTGTATATGTAGAGTAAATTCATTATATAGGTATATATATATATATATATATATATATATATATATATATATATATATATAAAGTATGAAGATTTTCATCAATTTTATTTTTTGGCAATTATTTGACATTAAACGCATTGTCTAAGTTTAGGTAAGTATGTATACCTACCTACAATATTTTTCTCATTCATCTAGGCTCTGGTACAGCTTGACAATGAGCATAAAGAAACATACAAATAAAGAAATTTATACGTATCCCCTCCTCCCACATGAAGCTCAACTTCTAGCTTTCCAAGATTCCTTAAGCCTCAGTACAAAAGCATGATATGTCACAGGGTTGGCGAAAATCTTCAGGGGTTGGCGAAAATCTTCATCATACCCGACCAAACCTCCAACCATCCAAATTCTCTCCAGACTCCCTTGATAACTTGGAAAAACTGTCCGAATGTCCGAGGATCTTCAACTGGTAAATTCGCCATTCTGTTTCAGCGTTGACAAGAAATCTGTATCCTATTTTATCTCACGTAGTAGAGTATCATTGGAGATCTAAGATGCTGCTGGGGAAATTATGCACAAGCATTTCCCTTTCGGGAAAAATATAAGAAAATTAATTTGCCTTATGGCAAAAATGTGAAATGTTCACTGAGAACACGGAAATATTTTTCAAATCAATATAGTAGGTCTCATAGCTCACTCTTCTAATGAGCCCTGAAAGGTCCTCTATTAATATTTCAGCATCGTAAGTGGATTGGGAAAATAATTCAACCTCTTCAGGAAACGTTTCATTTTTTCGTAACACGAATTTTTTCCTGATCCAGCAACAAGACATTAATTTCAACACATTTTGAAGCTTGAATAAAGGTGTTGCAATTGCTCCAAAAATTTTAAAATCCAAATTTTTGAAAAGCTCCTTTAAGGAAATCCGTTTTGAAGCATTTTAAAAATTTTATCGGAGTTTGGGCTTATATATATATATATATATATATATATATATATATATATATATATATATATATATATATATATATATATATATATATATATATATACATATATATATATATATATATATATATATATATATATATATATATATATATATATATATATATATATATCCACCCCACGAACCCATCTCCGCCACGAACTCGTCCCTCCAACAGCGACGATAACTTTGTGGTAGGCACCATGGGGATGAGTCACCAGTCTGCCGAAGAAGGAGCCAAAAAATTAATAAATTAATTAATTTAAAATAATAATAATAAATAATGATCATAATAATTAATATAATAAGTACATTTAAAAAAATGTATATACACAAATAAAATAAATAAATAAAAATCCCTAATCTTTTTTGAGTCGCAGAACATTATTTAGAACGAGTTTTTTGCAATAAAATTGGACATTATTTAGAACGAGTTTTTTGCCATAAAATTGGTAGTTAATAATTTATTTAAACTCAAAGGCTCAAATTACTTGAATTTCAAATCAATGTAAATTTATAATACACGATAATTTACGAATCATGCTGCATGACTGGAACTTTTCCCCTTATTGTGCTTGTTAGGTATTTTACGATAAAACCTTAAATGTAGAAATGTAAATCCGATGCCCAAAATCATGTATGTCATTAGATTTTTCCACGAAGAGAACGAATACGAAATTTCAACAAGAGGACTCCTTCGGTAAATATTTGCAATGATTATACTATTGAATATACGAGGGGAACAGTGTAAACTCGGCGTTTTTGTGGGAATACAATACATCCCTAAGGATCGCAACTCTACATTCACTGGTTTGGAGATTCCGCATTGGTGGTGATGGAAATGCCAACTGGTTTGTTTGTATATGTATATTGTATGTATGTGTATGTATATGCTTGCTCGCTTGCGTTGGGGTGATTTCATGAATACGTGAACGTAATGAATAGGTAGCGCAGAGCTCCGCCGTTCGGTGGTTTCAAACTCTCCAAATTACAACCCGGATAATCAGAGCCGGTTGTACGGCATATTTATTCAGCACTTGGGGAGCGAGAGGGTGACTGGATCCTTCGTCCCCATTTGAAATGATAAAACGAGCGGGTGGCGACTGGAGAGAAGTAACGAAAAAGCCTCTCGAGGACACGGCCGTATAATGCGAGCCTCGGACTCCCGGAACAGGAGCTGGCCATCTGAGGAACCAGAATAATCAAATTATGAACGGACCGCGCGGGGACGGATTTGGTAATTCGGATTTACATATACAAATTTGATTTGATTCACGGAAAGACCGTCTGTCGCCGGAACCAATTCCCTAGGTCCTCAGCCTTACCCAAGGGGCGACCTATCTACGAAGTAAGAGGTTGAGAATTTGTAAATGTACTGAATCACTTCAGCTGCAGAGAATATATTCGACCCAAGTTTAGTGCTCAGAGTTTCCGTAAAAAAATGTTTCACATGCTGTAGATGAATGAATATAATGCTATATGAACTGGTTTTTCAACATATAAGTAAGGTTTTGTATTCGTCATACTCAGACCGTCTACACAGATCCACACAATCAATGCCAAATCTTCCAATAGAGGATTAGATCATATCTACGGAACAGTGATATGCATAGAATGGCTATCTAAAACAAATCATAGGCCTTTGTGTAATATTTTGAGGTTTTCAGCTGATCAATGCTCCTCCGTACCTTGCAATCGTAGTCTTGAAGTTCCAAATCCGCTCCATTTCAAATTTCATCACCATGGGTCGATGAGGAAAGGAATTAGTCCCAGAGGTATTAATTAGGTACGACCTTTCTCGAAATCGTTTGTACTTCCAACAAGAAAGATGGTGATTTGGATGTCTAAAAGGTAGGTAACTAAGCTCGAACCAAACATCCAATAAGTTTTGACGTCACACCAAGCTCGTAACCAGCACATCTCAGGGACGTTGATGCTCAGTTGTCTCATTCCACTGCACAGCTGAACACATATTCTTTGTCTACCGCAGGGGCGGCTAATGGTAGGAGCATAGGCGAATGTACACTCCCAGCCAATGAACAAAAAAATGGTAATGTTTCAAAATTCCTTCATCCAAATTTGAGAGAAAGTTGGCTAGTGACAGAAGGTGGGATTATAGGTGCTGTACTAGTTGGATCTAGGCGCGAAACAGAGCAGAGGGAAGTGGAAAGTGAGGGGCGAAGGTGGGAAGCTCACCCTTCCTGACCAATAAGAAGCGGGTTGGAGCACCAGCTCGAGACTGCTCTTTCTCAGACTAAACTGCATAACACCGGACTGAGGATTTTCAGTTTGAATTGAGCCTCATCTCATATGTGAGATTGACCAATCAGAGAGCCTTAGTTGACTGCTCCGCCGCAAGGGGGCTGCAATGCATTCTTTATTAATGAATTGGAGTTGGATAAACAAAGCTGATTAAAGATTTTTGTCCTTCCGTTTTCGTACTTATTGTTTTATTTACAGGACAGTCGCCAGTCCTTCTCACAGCCACAGCTTAACTGGTTTCCTCATCATGAGTTTCCAAAGTGTTGAGTGTATGTGCAATATAGCACTATAGACAACTATTTTATAGGTATTCCCGTTTGTCAATGGATGAAAAGTGAAATATTCGCAACATTGGCCGCCCCTTGCCATCACTGCCTGGACTGCAGCAGACACTGAAAACAAAAAATCGTGCAGATTAATGCCGTAAGTTCAACGCCAAATATAAAAAGATAGATTGGTTTTGCGGGATTAAGTATTTCAGAATTTCTGTTTCCCATTAGAGAACAATTTTCGTGTCCATTGTACGTATTTGGTATCATTTGTAATTTATTTGAAGATGAGAGAGTTATTCTTTCAAAATTCCTTCATCCAAATTTGATCTGATTTGATGATGATTTGATTTGATCTGAGAGTTGTTCTTATTGGTGTAAAGCCAATATTGATCCCATTTGGATATGGTTGTAATTTCTATTTGGCTGAGAAAAGCACCTCTTCCGTCCTCTTTGCGATAGCCCTTGTTGATCTCTGTGCTGCCCCTGGGTTTCAGGGCAGGAGGCCACTGGACTACTGGATGAATGATCAGCCACTAACCCCTGACTTGTGTGTCAGTTTCGATAGCCAGCTTACGTTTTGCTGACAACATTAATTACATTGGGTGTAAAGCCAAGTCTCTTGGGTTTCATTGTCCAGCTTTATAAGAATCTGGTGTTACCATTGCTGGAGCCGCAGTTGGGGGTCCGTCCTATGCTGTTCATAGCATGCAGTTTGAGAGGTTCAGCATAAATTCGTGTGCTGTATTAGTTTCAAGCTGCATATCCCTTCGCCTGAATTGACTATTCGTCTCTTCTTGAGGTTTGTGGCTTGAGGCTGCTCATGGCACATAGATCTATGTTTGACGTGCCATAGATATTATACTAGTGAGGGGTCAACTGGACTTTTCGCCCCTTCAGTTACAAATAAATATGTTGGTTCCCCAGGTCGCCACTCGATCCCATAATCTCTTTGTTTTTGATTTTCCCCACCAAATATCTTCTTTACCGCCAGGCTTTTCCAGGCTTCCCCGCATTGAAAACCTTCAACCTACTATTCCAAACCCATCCCGAGCCTGAAGTCTTAGCCAGCTCTATCTCTGCTACTAAACATGAAATCATTTGTTTAATTAACCCGTAGTATCTTTGTTTTTGTCTTTATTTACTTCTGATGTTATATCTCAAAATCACTGTTTTATCCATTGCTATTATTCTTGTATTACACTCATCGTACATTTTGTTCTTATTGTAATCGGGTTCACCCGCATGGGGAAAGAAATAAAAATAAATAAATAAATGTATGGAGGGGAAAATTTTCAGCGTGAGATATAGTGACGTTTCTGATAAATTGAGAGCTTTCAAACAAGCGGCGAATGAGTTTTTAAGATGAAAAATGGCAATGATACAGACTCTTAGCAACGATTTGCTTGTAAGCGACAATCATCAGAAATTTCGTCACATGCAAAATCTTTCGGTTTTAAAGTAACGCTTTTCGAGGTTGTGTGCCATGATTATGAGCAGACATGAAAATATCAACAACACAAAATTTAGGAGAAAAATTCTTGTTTATATTTGGCCCACTCGTACCTTTACTTTTACGTACTTTTACTCGTACTTATCATTATATTGGCTGTAGCAAAGAATGCAGCCGAAGAATGAAGCCTCATAAAAATGAGTTCCATGAAAGTTGATATCGTATAAATTAAAGCGAAATGGAATTCCGTTGATGCGCATCGCTGTGAGACATTCTGAAAGATGTGATGTGATAAAATCAGGCATCCACGGCCAGTTTAATGAGGAACCACATTCAATGCTTATGTCCACTTGTTATCTTTCACCGGAATCGTCGAAGCTACCATAAAACTCCCGAGTCATCGGAACGGTGTTGACCGAAGGTGGTCGAAAAGAAGGAGCCAAAAGGAATATAACAAAAGTGGTCGGAGGGTGGACGTTGTACAGCTGTGTGGGAGATGGGGGATGTTGAGCTATGAAACGTCAAGTGGCTACCTGGGCCACTCCAAAGTAGAAAGGCCTACCCAAATACAACGCTACTTTTAGTTAGGTAATACCCGTGGAGGAGAGAGAATTCATTTCTCCTCTTCCGTGGTAATGACCTTCGAACGAGGCTGCCTTACAATGGGGGATATCGATAGGGACAGGTACGTCACACCCACACCAGTCACGCAAAGGCACATATATGTTTATATTACACTAGCTGTGCCCGCTCGCTTCGCACAGTGTTCCATCTCTCAAATTTCTAGTCAATTCTGTCGGTACTGCTAGGGACTTACCACCTAAAATTGTATCTACCACACCCAGAGAGGCTCCGTTCGAAAATTTGGCATCCCAAGTTAGAAAGGAACTAAATTAGCTCAAGAGCTCTATCAGCTAGAGAGGTTCCCCAAATTCCAATTATATACTTTCCCCCCAGAGAATCCCAAAGTTCCAAAGTTCAACTTTTTACTTTTCCTACTTAACTCGAAGGGTGAAGGGAAAGTCTTGCAATCCTTGGCCCTTTTATACTACCGTCACCGATCCATTGTAAATAGCCCTCACGTTCATTCTTACCCCACCTGTTACCGATTTCTACAGGATGTTGTCAACACCAGAAATAATCTGACCCTCACTTCTAGAAGCCCTCAATATTTGATTTATCTGATATTCAATTCCATGCCTGTCTATCTGAAAAACGCGGGAAATTATTCGCGTTCCGCGTACAAGAGGCTCATCTTTAACTGGCTCATTGGTTTGGGGCCAGCGAATGCTGATGTTATTCTCAATAGCGTGTACGTACATTAAACCTCATTTGTATGAGCATTGTTGATTATAGTTTACGTCTTTTTGTTATTACTACACCATCTTTCCCGAATATGTGATTGTTATACGTTTACGATACTGCCTGTTATACATGCTTACAACGTAGTCTATCTAGGTGAGAATTATGTTGTACTTGATACTCTTCAAGTTCAAAAATGTTTTTGGTCGAACGAAATTTGGATTGGAATTGGACTCTAGCTTGTCAACATAGGCTCTACCTATCGACAAGCTAATAATAAAATAATCAAAAAGTATTTTCTTAGTATGTTCCTGTATGTGTACACTCTTGAATATACTACATTCTCTCTCTCCCTCTCTCTCACCCTCTCTCCCCCCCCCCTCGCTCTCTCTCCCTCTCACATCCTGAAAATCAATTTCTGAAACTCATGATAGGAAGGAGATTCTATTCAACCTGAACCCATATCTATACGTTACATGAAAATTTATATATGTGTGTGTATGATGTATGTAACTCGTGTACACGATTGCGACCTTGTGGTACGACATAAAAAAAATTCCAATTTCGGGGTTGGGTTTCTATACCCAAGAGATAGGTAATGTAGAAAAATTACCATAAAACGATCATTTTCATGGGGTTAAAAAATCAGAATAGGAGAGAAAAACGTTGTTTCTCCAAAATGGCTCGAGGGATTTTGATGAATTTACAAGAGTTACTCACTCATATTCTAAGTAGGAATGATATTCCATACCCCTCATACCTGGGAAAATACTCTGAGGGTGGCAATTAGCAAATAACCTTCAAAAATAGTTGAAAATGCCGTTTTTTGCTCCTTTTTGGAATTTTCATCAAAAAGACTCAAAGGATTTCGATGAAATTCACAGAAGTTATTCTTCTTAGGGATAATAATCATCATCCAATACCTCTCATGCGCAGACAATTATTCTAGGAACGGTAATAGTCTGAAAAATCGACTGAAAAACGTTGTTTTTAGCACTTTTTTAAATTCATTTTTCCAAGGTACGACCCATCATCGCAATAGCATCCATCTATAATGAATAGAAGTAAGGAAAGTAGTGTGAAGCCTCGCACCAGATGTTTTACTTACTGGAATAGGAACAAAATTAGCACTCATCTGAGAAGAGTGGTTTCTCCTGTGATAATATTATACTACAGAATTTTTACTAAGGGATTGACTGCTTGACATTATGCATTTTTGAGATACGAGCTTGCGAGCATCCAGACCACCAAACAATACACATCATTCTGACCTATATGTTCAACTAATCTGAATTTTTACTAAGGGATTCACTACTTGACATTCGTCGGAAAAATAGAATATTTTTTAGAAAAGTTTTCTTGCCTTAAAATTCTGCGCTAAACAATTTCTTTGCCTACATAATGTTCAAATTTTTAACGATTCAACAAAAATACAAGTCCAAAAATCAAGAAAATTTGATCATACGATCATGCCAGCTTAACTGGAACTTTGTTATAATGCTCAAAACTGGTCAGCACATAAGTTCAAGGTTTTGTCCTCGAGCTATGAGGTCAGTTAGAGAATGTTTTCCAAACACTGCAAACCAAACATGAGCCATCGCCCGCTATTTTCGCAACTATAAACTCCGCAAGCGATGTAACAGCGGTGAACATTTTCAAGGGCGAATAAACATACCAAGGACCGTATCTAGGTGATTAATTTCACGAGGTGACGTCATATGAAGTAAAGACGATGCAAGGTCTTGCTTAGTGGTTCATTATTTTCAACCAAGAAAAATCATTTATAACCCCATTAAAAATATAAAGAAAAGGAAAAAAGTTCCAGACATTCAGTATGATCGCCTGAGCGAATTTTCGTGAGTTATCGTATTACATTGAGTTACAGTGTTATGAAATTCGAGCGATTTGAGTGTAAAGAAATTATTCACTGCCAATTTTACGGAAAACAACTCGTTCTGAATAATATTAAGCGATGCAATAAAGATTTGGGATTTAATCTCTTCTTTTATTCAGTTTTATCGATTTGTTAGCAATTATTACGTAATTAAATCTAAGTAGGTACCTACATTTTTCAGCATGATTAGCGAATCTCCGTAAAATATGAAGCTATTGAAATGGCTTCAAAAATTTGTAAATCAAAATTTCCTGTAAATTTTCATAATCTAAATTTGTTTTGATACATTCTGAAACGAATCCTAGAGTTTAACGCTTTTATAATTTAATAATAATTAACGGGACGTTTCCATTTTTTCCGACCGTCGCATCACGGCAAAAATATCGATTTTCTTTTGAATTTCACGGACAACCAATGCGTTACTAGGGAAGTGTAACTCCCTTATTTTTGATAGCAGGAAAATCTTTTACTACATTTTGGAATGCTCTCATTTTATCACAACGTCTCATGATCCCTAAGTATCTGTATGGTCAAGGAAATCTGATTTATTAAGCTAAGTTATAAACTAATATTGCTAAGTAACCATAATGAACTAATAATGTGTAAAATTAATCATTATTAAATGATCTGACTGTAGACCCGTTGGTCTACCGACCGTTTTTTTCTTATGCATTTATAAAAAAATAAATAAACTAATAAATTCTGAATCCTCGGCATTAATTTAGATCAATCCTAATGGGTAATAAGAATACATTAGACCGACCAATATTTAAAATGTATTTGCTTAAGTTTAAGGGTTTTTTTAATATATCTAGTTCCAAACGCCACCATTTTGGGCAACACCAAAATGAATTAATTTTCACTCTCACTCCATTAATAATTGATACATTTTTCAATCTATAAATTGCACTGGATTTAGAAATAGCTCAGAATTTCCGCTAACCTTTTAGGATGTTCAAAATTCCAAAATTAGCACATTTTTCACTGGGGATTAAGTTTGCCTCGTTTTTTGGGAAATCCAAATTAATCAAGCTCTAGAGGAGTTTGTGCTGCTCACGATAGTTTTTTTCAAATTTAAATTTGGACCACCGAAACTCCATCCATTGTTGTCCAGAAGGTGTTGGGGAGTGGCTTAAAGTCCATTTGCCTTAAGTTTAATTCTATTAAATAATAGTTTAAATTAACGTGGTAATACTACATTTATTGAAAAAAGATCCTCTCGGAATATCATATTTCTATAATTAATTAGTATCACTTTAGTATTGAAAGAATTTTCGTAAACAAACGAAAAAGAGTAAAATATTAATGAAGTCCTCAATTTTTCTCAGGGGTTATTTTAAGTAATTGAAATTTTTGTGAGTTTATTTTGGGGGTGCTCGAGTTATGTAAAAGGGAAATGGTCAGAGAAACAAACGGTTTTTCAGAATGAGACTAGTAAATGAAAATATTTTTCCGAATGTTATGTGGCAGGAGAGTTGTTATATTCATGTGCTTCATATTCACTTTCCCTACACGGGGAAAACAAGCGTGCAAATTTCCTCAACAATAGCCTGAAGGTATTTCTATAAAAGAGAAAAGCGCTTAGCGAGAGTCAAAAACCCCTCGGAAAGCGTTAAAATCCCAAAAGCTCCGGTCCATAACTCGACACGACCCCTTGTTGGTGTTTTCTCCCCTCAATAATTAAATTACCGGTGAAAAGGGGCTGATAGGGTCCACAGAGGTTGGCGGTCGGGGTAAACATAATTGATGCCGCCGAGCTGACGGGTCATAAAATATGAAAATGGGGCTGCGAGAACGTAAATATCCCCTCACTTCGGTGGTGGCTTCGTGCGAAATCAGAACAATGCGTCATACGAGGGTTATTTTCCTCTACTTTTACGTAGATGATAGCAGGCACCTACCATCACACCAGAGAAAAGAGTTGTTTCTAACTCAATCAAGCCCTTCTGATAACTTTTGGTTGGAGTGATGGTTTGACCTCAAACTCAAATTTCGACCGGCATAGGTAAAGCATAAATTGCGATTTGAAATTCCTGGGCAGACCAGTAGGTCGACCAGAGATGGTTTGTGTTCCGACAGCGAATTCTGTTGGAGTAAATTAAACAACTATCGCATTGAGGATCAAATCTCCTACAAACAACATCAAGCCAATTCTATCTGGCATGAGCAATGGGAGGGTGAGGTAACTGGTCAGCGTAGTGTCCTTCAGGACTTGTGCCCAGTGGGACCTTTCGAAACCCTACTTCCAAGGAGGGACCGAAAAGTGGTCAACCGGGTTGCCACTGGCCATACCAGTCTTTCTCATAGACACCTGCTTAGCAAAGAAGCTCGGGACTGCCCAGACCTTGTGGACCTCCGAGTCCAGCACCGGACCCCTCAAGAGTGCTGACGTTTTATCAGGACCAGACAATCCTAATTGTCGTACCTGGGAGCTGATGAGCTCTACTACGAACTGTGATATCTGATCTGTGATATATTGTTGTACATCTAGTCATAGTTTTATATCACTTTATAGTACCTAACATGTATTTAGCTATAATCCTATTCTACTCCTAGTCTTTTAGCTGTATTATTTTATTTTTGGGGTTTTTATCCGCTTTGGGGGCTGGACGGTGGTCATCACTGCACCCCTCGTTTCCCCCCCTCCGATTTGCCAATGGAGTCCATGATGAGACTCCGTTTAGTAATGGATGGCTGCATGGCTCTCCAGAATTATTTACAATCGTGCCACTTATAGTGTCCCTTTAGAAACCTTGTTCAATCCCGCTAATGACCCTTCTGGTTGAGGTTAGGCTTATGCCACTAAGGGCCGGTTTATCAATCACATTTATCCAATGGATCCCTCAGGATTTATCTGAGGTATAGCGTTATCCGCCAGATAACACAATAGGGGTGTATATCCATCCCTAGTTAAACCCTATCTGGCGTTTTAATTTATCTGGTACCTGGACGGCTGGATAACAATTATAACTGGAGGTTAATGAGGTATCTAGATCTTTCTAACCTCAAACAAGTTAATTTATTTACAAAAATCTTATTTTAATCTCAAGTTTGATTGTCTTTATTTTTGAATGTGTCTGAGAGCTGACGCTGTGAAGCGTTTGACTGTCGCTTCTAACTCCTGCATTAGGTTCATTTGTAATGTGCGAAGTAGAGAGCACATAAGCCCTTTCTATAGCTCCCTGATTGGCTGCGGCGTTGATGACCTTATGAGGATAAATGTGCTCTGCTTCATATTTAAATTCACCTTAGGCATCCGTCCGGGTTATCTTGATGGTCTGCTCATACAAACCAAATCTGAGAGATCCATAAATCTTGCAATGCCTCAGCACTCCACTTCCTTTGCAGCGTCTAGTATAAGGGTGAGTGGTGTGCGACCCTTCCTAGGGCTGTCAGAGAGTCACCCACCTACTCGGCCTTTCGTAGGCGATGTATGGCCCACTTTGCAGAGTCTTAGCAGCCTTTCCTTCCTTCCTTTTTTTATTAACTGTTATCTTCTTGATTTTACCTCGTTTCCCTCTTCTTTCATCTTTTCTCATTATTATCTTCATTATCTATTACTCCTTCTTCTCAATGATCTCCTCTCTTTTTCTCATTAATCTTTTTTTTAAATAAAGATCCTAGTACCTGCCTCTCTTTTATTTTATTTTATTTACTGTTTCCTTGATACTTTTTTATAAGTACGCTCGGTGGGACCCAGTTCTTCTGTACTTTTTGAAATAAATAAATAAAATAAAGTACCTTCCAATGGATATATTTGGGGATTAGTCTTCAAATAGCAGCAACGGCGAAGATTCTGTCGTAGCATAATTCGTTGAATGGAAGAAGACCGTATATACCTAGTAAAACCCCATGTAGATCACCTACTAATATGGGACGAGTGCGTATTTTTATTGAGTTTTCGGTTGAAAAAACATACCGTTCTCTACATTCTAACACAGATCGAAGATGAAATCAAGTCCACAACTCACTGATCACAATAATTCATTCATAATAATTCAGGTTTCAATATCGCAATTCGTGTATGTATTTCTCTCTCTAGAAATGAAACAAATGGCAAAAATGAGGTGGTTTCTTATTTGCCGAGCTTGACAGAATGATGGTCACTGTTGTGTTGTAGACGTCGGACCCGGTTTCTTTAATAGTCGATCCATGAAGAAAATGTAGCTCCATGTGTAAATCGCCCTTATTTTGTCGCCTACAGACACCAATGAGGATGCTAACTAAATGGCGCTATCTACCAGACAGAATTTATCTGAGAGATAATTTTATCCGCTAGGTAATTCGGCATTGATAAATGATTCACATTCTTTATCTGGAGTACGCTATTCTCAGTATAGCTATCCTGCAGTTAATGTAGATAATTGATAATCCGGCCCTAATTATCTAATTAACTACTTAGGTATCTCCTGATCATTTGAAAATCGTAGGCGCGTACGGTAAGTTTTCAAAACTTTTCCCTCACTCCCTCTACGGGGGCATCTGCCCTCAAACTCAAACTTTTTAAAAAAAGAAATAATGCTTAAATTACGTTTCTGCTTCTACCTTTTTTTTCAATGCCGCAGACTCTCCAAGCTCCACGACTTTCCCAGAATGTGAGGAAGAAAAAATATTTCTCTTTCCTTGTTTGCGTGGGTATTTTTCGCTTGCACGCCCTTCCCGGAAGGTTATGAGAAGGGAATTTTTGTTGTTTGAAGGGAGTTTTGAAAAGAGAAAGAACATCTCTGGCTCCTTTTTTTCTAAGAATCACTTACCAGTGAATCTTTACCATTCACTTTCTAGGAATGAATTTTGCTTCACACTCTTCACATATATATCCGTATAGATTGTTGTTAAACGGTAGGTATATGCGCCGGCAAACATTCTCGGAACTCAAAGCTAAGAAAAACTATATGTCCCGATTTTAGTCAACAAATGAATGCTTGGTCACGAATTTATTGTACATTCTGTGTACGATTGAATGAAATAATATGTTAACTTCATTACTACTCTTCTTTACTTTTTTATCCAACTCCTTCTATATTCCAAGCACCTAGATGATCTAGAGGCAAGCTTGAAGCCGAAGTGTTTTGACAAAGTGAAAGGACGAAGAACGTCCTGTTTTAGGGGTGTTTATTCATAACGAACAGATGAAATTAAATTCAATAATTATATCTGTCGAAATGAATGAAAGAAAAAGTAAAAATAATGACTTTTTTTTTTTTTTTTTTTTTTTTTTTTTTTTTTCAAATGAGAACCCCCGTTTCTTATTGCAGATTCGAATTCTACGTAAAATTTCATGAAGAAATTACCCATCACTCGATTTTTTTAAGTGCGCGCAAATGGGCGCAATTCCGCTCCAGAAGTGCAATAAATGTGAAATACCTACTGAGTTTTTGAAGGTACTCAATTGCCACATCTAATACATGATTTTGGAGTATTTTTTCGTGCTGAACCTCGCAATGATGTTCATTTATTGATATTTGCAACACCATCTTGTGAAAACATCGAAAACCCTACATTTTATTACCCTTTGTGCTTTGTGAAAATGTGTAAGAATAGTGAAAGTCTGGTCTATTTTTCGGACAGGGTCAAACCGCAAAACACCACAAGTTTTGCGTACTAGGAAGGGAGGCACCATTGGCCCCATTCGACCATAGCTAACAAAAACCGATTTTTAATTTGGGCATTTATCACTGTATTTTCAAAATAATTAAGGATACAACAAAAAGTTAAGGGTTCGCTAAATTATCAAGTATCTCATAAGCACAATTATATATTATATTTTTATAAATAAAATAACGAGGATTGTCACTGAATTTTGTTGGAGATTAATTTCGATTTCTAATAGAGATCTAATACTTGCGTAATTATTGTCGGTTACGTCCAAGCTCTTCCAGTCTCACATACCTGAAAAAACGATAAGAATATTGTAATTAGATAGATAGATTTACTTCAACAGAGACACATACATATGATGATAGTACAAAAGTAGAACTAGGCTACTCTCCTGGCTTACTCTTCCAACGGGCTTGGCCCGTGCTGTTGGTTAAGGTCTAGGCGATTTGCCCATAATTTCACACATAGCACGTTGAGATAACATTGCATATGCGTCTACATAATCTACACATAGCTTAAATATTATAACTACAATGGTATTTGATGCCCCTATGTTCTATAAGGTTAAGTAATATGGTTAGGTAAATCGAGAGCTATCCAACGATTGGTGAACGATTTTTGTATGATGATAACTGGCGAAGTTAAAGTTCCGTAGCAACGAATCGGTTGTACGTGAAAACCATTAGAAATTTTTCATAACGCTTTCTTCGTCACACCGTAACGTCACACTTTTTGAGTTATGTGCCATAGTAAAGACATAAAATGTCAAAATCGAAATAATGCCGTTCGCTAGTCGTAAAAATCGGTAATATTTGCATGAAACATTGTCCAATCCTCCTAATTATTTTTAATAATTTGATTCCATGTTTGTCTATCAAAATCATAAACTAAAATTTCTCTACACGATCAATAGCGACTGAAATGTCGAAGATTTCTTCAAAAATTCGCTCATGGGGTCATGCTGCATGACTGGACTTTTGTAGTTTGGTCTAGTACAATTTTGAGCTCTTTTCATATGACTATCTAGCGCTCTGTGAATGATGTACATAATAAAATTTGGACTGTGTGTTGACAGCTGGTCTTGGTGCAATTACATTCCCTGCGACTACATATCTTGTGTTATATGCTGGATTATGCTGTGAATTTATAATTTGTGGATACTTATGAAAGTAAATTTTTAACATATAGTTGCCTTATGGTAAACAGCTTAGCTATATTATTAAATTTATAGATGGCGTTCTGGGCGGTAATAACAACATTATTTTCATAATGATTTTCTGGCGTACGTGTAATTTATTTATATGTGAGGAGTATGTTCCCCTCATGCTATTATTCCATATTGAAGCACAGACTGTAGCATACTGTAATAGATAGGTTTTATCGTTCTCTTGGAAGTGAGTGTCTAATGATGTAAAAATATACATAAATTTCTTAATCTTATCGTGAGTACAGTCAATATGGGGTTTCCGATTCTTTCTAAATAGTAAAAACCATTCACAAAAATTGTAAGGACTCGGATTATATTTGTTTTATAACTTCTTTTTGATATGAAAAAAGAATTTTCGTATACTCCGAATCGGATACTTGAGATGACACGCAGATGGTTACAATACAATGCCCGGCACACATAGTGAACAAGCTAATAATAATATAATAACAAAGAAGATCTGGGTAATTCTCAGTAGAAGGGAAATTTTCTGCTTCAAGTTTTCAGAAAAATGCAAGGGCTCAAAACTTATTTTTTAAAGTACATATATTCGTTCTTCAGACGAAAATTATTAGTAATGAATAGTTTTTAGAGGTCAATACTCATTTTCAAGCCTAAATAGCGAAATTTAAATGTCGATACATCCACGGTACTGACAATGTTGCCATGGGACTCACTCAATAAGGTTGAAATCTACAAAAATCGGTTAGAAAGCAATTTTTATTCGAAAACTTTGTAGGAAGGAATACATCAGTAAATCATTATTGGGTTCATCAGCCTCAGCAGGTATTTCGAGCTTCGTTCTCAGTGCGCGTTCTGACAGCTCTCGAACTCATCAGAACTGGGACGGAAAATCCCGGGCGTTCCGGAACTTGTGGAACCGCGTTCTGCACTGCGAACGATTTTAGTACCTACTTGGAAGTGGAATAATCCGTGTTGTTGTAACAAACTCTTCGTCGTCGAACCTTGGCACAATTTCGTCGAAACAATTCGAGTTTCGTGGATGTAGACAAGATCCACTACAACTTCAATCTCGTCCTCATCTTCTACAAACCATGAAACTTCACCTCCATCGTCGAAACTATCGCTTTCCGTACTTGACGAGCTACTAGTTGACATTTCGATGAAGAAATTCAAATGAAGAGCAGCGAACAACAGAACAAAGCGAAATTTTACAGAGAAAATTACAGGGAACACGCGGCAACCAAAGCCGAAGAGAGCGTATTGTTTACTCCATGAGCTCCGAAAAATTGTGAAATGCGCATGCGTTAACTACGTCCAAGGGGTTCGAGTTCTGACAGTTCCGAAAAAAAAAAAAAAAAAAAAAAAATCGGAGACTATTAGAACCTTTCGGAACTGGGTTCGCAAAAAACTACGAACGACAAAGCTCGACTGCGCTTGCCCAGGACCGTTCCGAACTGGCAGAACGCGCACTGAGAACGAAACTAAAGCTTCATCAAGGATCATTTCGCCTTTTTGACTCCTCCTTTTCTCAGCTAAATGTTTCCACTCTTTCAACTCTGCAGCCTTAAATTTCTTTGCAGGCACCATTGTGTGTTCCTGAAAAACACGATTGATTCACTCCAATTAGAAATAAAGGAACGTTATTGTATTTTCTTAGGATGACTCTTCAGGTACCTACTTGAATGTGCTCATTATAGGTTTTGTATGTGATTTTTGGATTCATTATAGGCTCTGACCAAAAGAAAACCGAACTAGATTGTACTAGTCATCCTCCCCTCGCTTTCTCCTTCTCATGATCCCATTTGGCAAGGCCGTTATTATAGGGGAATAGGTAACTGTTTTCTAAATTCCTAGTACTGCAATTCTAAGGCAGTTTTTTTTTAACCAACCAATTTAAAGAAGTGTTTGAAATGATTTATCAGAGCAAATGAAAAGGTGAAGACCATAGGGTGCTGTTTTAAGAAACGGTTTTGGTTGCTTTACTAAAAATGTTCAGCACCGTGGCAATATGTTCCGTCCCAGGCATGAATGACCTTCTTCGTGGTCGTTTGTAATAACGTGTATGTGTGTAACCTTTGTGCCGTGAATAGGTGTGTTCCAAGCACCCATTTGAGTTCATGAACTCGTGGGTTCATAAACTCAGATGGGTTCCAAGAGTTCACGAAACTTTTAGGTTCAAGAACCCGTCGGTGGGAACACTATAGTTCACCTGACACTCAATGCACCAAACAGCGCTAGCGTCGTCTTTAGTAACGTGAAAACCTCGTCATCGAAATCCTTTGAGCACTTTGAAGAAAAGGTCAAAAAGGTGCAAAAAAAAACGGCATTTTCAACTATTTTTGAAGGTTATTCGCTGATTGCCACCCTCACAGTATTTTCCCAGGTTTGAAGGGTATGAGATATCACCCCTACCCAGAAGAGTAACTTTTGAAAATTTCATCAAAATCCCTCGAGCCATTATTGAGAAAAGGCAAAAAAAAAGTGCTAGACGACGTTTTTTCAAGTAAGTTAGGGTGGGCCGAGTGCGTAAGAGAAAAACGTTGGTTTGACTTTGCCTGCCAATTACCAACTACCCTTAAACAAATGTTTTCTACCTATGTGTACACAGCTGATAAAAGAAAACTGACGGTTGTAATAATTATTAGATGAAGTAAATTGAAAAAGAGATGTGAAAAACGATAACACGACAAGCATCAAGCAGGCTAATGACAAGGCATTTAGCGTGAAGGTTTGCGGTGAAATGAATTTTCTGAAGGTTCAGAAAGGTTTCCTTCAGTTCGAGTTCTCAACCCTGTCCCCGAGCAGTCAGTTCATGAACCCGACGCGGTGGGAACATCTTAAGGCCGTATCACACTTGCATTTTTTTCGCATTTTTCCTGCGTTTTAAACGCTGAAACGTGAAGAAGGCAAACTGCGTTTTTTCAAGTTCAGTAGTGAATGTTGAAGAGGAATAACTGCAAAAACAGCGCATTCTGGCGGAATGCGTTTTTATTAAATCTGTCAGGTTAGGGCTCCTAGGGGTTTTTCATTGAATTGTAACCTCCCCAAGGGTTATGTTTAGCATTTTTCTTGCGTCAAGGTAAAAATTAGAACACGTTCTAATTTTTACCTTGACGCAAGAAAAATGCTAAACATAACCCTTGGGGAGGTTACAATTCAATGAAAAACCCCTAGGAGCCCTAACCTGACAGATTTAATAAAAACGCATTCCGCCAGAATGCGCTGTTTTTGCAGTTATTCCTCTTCAACATTCACTACTGAACTTGAAAAAACGCAGTTTGCCTTCTTCACGTTTCAGCGTTAAAAACGCAGAAAAAATGCAAGTGTGATACGGCCTTTAGCGAGTGTTGAGTTCCTGAACTCAAAACGCTTGGACCACCATTCACGGGCGCATAAGGTTCGGCGCCGAACCAGTTCCGAAAAGTTCATGAATTCGCGGTGCTTAAAACACAGCCAATGTAAGTTTTTTTTCACCTCCTGTGAAACTTTTGGTTTTTCAACATTAGAAGTTTTGCAAATTCGCTGTCGTATGATACAATAAAGTTTATCCAAAGAGCAAGAAGAAATAAAATCACGGTAAAGGTTACTTATCGTTTAGTAATAACAGGACGGATGGCTGGGTGGTGGTTGTGGTGGGAGGAGGGGGCTGTTAGATCTGAACTCACATTAAATTATTGCTGATCTCAAATAAGATGATTATGATCGCAGACTCGACCACCTTCTCCCAGAGATCCAGTTCCAACGAGAGTTGCCCAACGAAAATACCCGAACTTGACCGGCCTTCCATCCAACGATTCGTTCTATCAAATGCTGCATATAATTTTGTGCAATTAGTGTAGTCCTTTACGTTTATAACTAACCGCATATAATTATAATCTTAAAATAAATGCAACGGATTTCGACTTTTTTAATGTCATAAGTTGTTTTTCAGCCCCGCAATTGCATATTGAATACAAGTAATCTATTGAAATGTGAACCTAGAAAATGTCTCGTAAGGATGGAGTCGATTGGGTGGCGATGAAACTCGAGAGGGACCATATAGGATCCAACCCGTACAACTCAGAAACTTCAATTCACAAAACAATTTTCAGGCATGCGCCATGATCATACGAGTGAATTTCGTAAATTATTGTATTATATTATGTCACATTGTTTTAAAATTTGAGCAATTTGAGTTTAAATAAATCGTTAACCACCAATTTTAGGGCAAACTCGTTCTAAATAATGATTCGCTATCCAAAAAAGGTTTTGGATTTTCACTTTTCTTAAATATATTTGTTAACGAATATTATGGGACTTGAGTACCTACATTTTTCAGCATAGTATTGTATATAAAATTGTTAGTGTTTTAGTTCATTGTTGATATCCTTCTTTCTACTGAAATTCTGATAAAAAAAAATATAAATTTTACAGTTTTTACCCATTTTAAGCTACTTTTAGTGAGTTTTTGAACACATTATTTGACATTTGACCAATTTTATTTAATGTGTTCAAAAAGCTCAAGCCAAAAAACTCATCCTTTCATTTGCAAAGCTGGATTTTTGGCAAAAGAATGGAATATTTATTTCAATCATAGGCGATTGTTCGTCTAGAATGGTATCTATACTCGGCGCTTCGCGCCTCGCCGGGGGCTTCGCCCCCCTGGACCCCCGGATCTTTTCTCTTTTCTACTGTGTAGAAAACAAGGATAATTTGCTATGCAATTCTTAGCCTGAAAACGCTCAAAAAATAAACTATAAAAAAATTTGGATATAAAAAAATATTCAAGCCTGGCTGGGATTCGAACCCACGATGCGAAAAAATTGATATAAAAGAATTTGGATATAAAAAAATTTTCAAGCCTGGCGAAAACCCACGAACTCGCGCTTCGCGTTACGGACATTTTTCGTTACGGACGTTACAAAAAAAATTGTTGGGGTCGGCCTAAGAATTGCATAGCAATTAATATTAATTGCTATGCAATTCTTAGGCCGACCCCCAATAATTTTTTATGTAACGTCCGGGACGAAATTAAAGATGATTTTCACGTACAACCGAGTAGTTGAGTAGTTGCTATAGATTGTGTCACAATTTCAGTGTTTTTCACGTACAACCTAGCCGTTGTTAGGGGAATGAAACTTCCGCAGTTTTCATAGCACAAAAATCGTTCGCCACTCGTTGGAAAGCGCTTGATTTATATGATAAATGTTCACATTTCAAGCTACCAATTTCCCTCTCCTTACGTACCTGGCTACATTCCAAAACTAAGTTGATTCAGGCTAAGAATTGCATAGCAAATTATCCTCGGTTTCTACGCAGTAGAAAAGAGAAAAGATCCGGCGAGGCGCGAAGCGCCGAGTATAGATTAGGGGGGTCCAGGGGGGAGTATATATATATCATATATATATATATATATATATATATATATATATATATATTTATTTATTTATATGTAGCAGGAAAGCCCGTTTTGGTTTATTATTTCCAATAATAAGCCTATGTGATCGTGTAGCAAAAAATTTTTATAACCCCCCCTCAAACTTTGTCTCTTTACGTTTCAAGGTGCGTAGAATCCAAATTTGAAATGTCCGTCCGCCGTCCCCCGTCCGCCGTCCGCCGTCCGCCGTTCGCCGTCCGGGCCATAAAAGGCCTAAGAATTGACTTAAAAAACCCGTTCTTTCGCACATAGACTCCATTTGGGGTCTAGTTGGTCCTAACGTTTAACCATCCCGATCGCTTTACTCGCATTGATGCTATGGGCCAAAAACGGGCAAAAAAGTGTCTTTTTCGACGCGCGCACGCCTGGCACGCTTGGCAGGGGGTCACGGTGGGTGGTGAGGGGGGTGAGCGGGGGGGGGGGGGGTGGAGTGAGAGGAGGCTCCGGCGCCGCGGCACCTTGTGGTGGGTACGGCGCCGGCGTTCCTTCGAGGCATGAATATATGTTTTTTTCTAGGTCATATTTGTGTGTTAATATCAAAGCTTTTCCTCGTTTTTAAAATACAACGGGCGCTAGAATGGGGATACCTTTATAGAAAATGCCGTCTTAATTTTCATCTTCGTTGGTAGAATAAGGAAGGTATTAGAGTTAGAGAATATTCTGCTCATTCAGTGGCTGTAATCAGTAGCTGTGTACCCTGTCATTGTAACCAAGCAGTCCCAAAGAGGCTCCATTTCAAATTGCAGTGTATTATTCAGTTAGAAGTTAGCTTGAGAGCTTACTCAATTGATGAGTCTGGCTCTGTACCTTGTCATTCTTATCCCGCCTACATGTATTAAAAAATTTAAATGGCTATGGGTAATGGAATAATTCTGTTATTATATACATTCGTTATTATAATTATCATCGCCTCGGCCCATTAAGAAAAACAGATGCCATTGATGTGAAAGAATGAAATTGCTAAATAAAAGTGAACAAAACAGGTATTCATTTATATCACAAAAATAATTAATTAGTAAACCAAATTAAATGGTGAAAAGAATGAGAATGATTATTTGTACTGAAATTCCAGCTCATAGCATTTCGGCTTCATATGCTGAATAGCTAAGAACTTGGATCCAAATCACACTCAGCTGATCTGGAGAGGGGGGGGGGGAGGCTCTATACTTTATGATTCGTTTTTATTAGATGCCCCAGCGTTTCTATTAGAATACTACGAATAGGGGTGGTATTTTTTTCTAGTGAAAAACTTTACTCCGCTTCCTAATTTTTAAATTCATATTTAGTTAATGTTGATCATACTTGGGATGTTTCAAATGATATCAGTGAAAAAGTTGAAGTTTGCAAATAGTATTTTCAAAACGAGAAAGCGAGGTTTTGAACGGGAGAAATATCACGTTGAAAATGGGGTGCAGTAGTAAAGAACACCTGTAATTAAGCTCCATAGAAGGATTTGTGGACACACAGAGAAACAATTCACTCATTCCTTGGTTAAAAACTACCTAGATAACACTAGACCACGCCCAATATATTATAAGTATACCAGAGATGAAACACTCCGCCCACCTCTACTAATGAAACAAGTTGTTCAGAATGGTCTAAAACGTAATATATAAGTTGAAATTTTCTGTGTCTGTAGACACAGAAGCAATATAATATTGTCCCACGTTTCTGTTTAACAGTTGGGATTCTTGTCACACGCGTGGGATGGAGGTGTTGTGTCACAAAAGCGAGCACTGGATCAAGGGCGAACACGTCACTATAATAGCCGACTTTGATACGACTCTCGTTGCCTGGGAACGGAGGTTTACCTCAGACAATGGGACGAGGCCTGATATCTGCCGATGATATTCACAGAGAAGCGAATATCACAGACAGGCTATTCATGGGGAAGCAGCAATTAGGCAGGTTGATATCCCATGTCTGCCTTCCTATATGTGATACGTGGGAACACCGACCTTACCGATATTCATGGAATCAATAATTACCTATTCCGGACACACGATGCACCCATAGATGCAATTAGATAGATAGCTAATAATCAATGCAGCTAGTATTGTTATAATAAATTGATGGATCGGGCCCTAGGATTTTCTACCCGTGCAGCAATGAAGGGTACCAAGTACCATGGAAGATTAGAAGAGAGTAAAGAATTAAGAGTTAAATAATTAAGTTAAGAGTTAAGAGTTTCAGTGTCAGAGTTAAGAGTTACGAGAGTTAAGAGTCAGCAATGGAGGGTACCAAGTACCATGGAAGATTAGAAGTGAGTAAAGAATTAAGAGTTTAATAATTATGTTAAGAGTTATTAAGTTATGAGTTTTAAAGATTTAAATAAATAGAATTAAGAGTAAATAATTAGGCAAAGAATTAAAAATAAACCCCATTAATGGTGTTTAGGATGTTTTGGCCCACTAATTTCTTACTTACGTAAATGAACAATGGACTTTTAATGATTTAATTATAATTCAATTATAATATTTATGAATGAATGTATTACTACGTTTATTGTACCTTGTAGTTTAATCAATGTTTTCTTCAGATCTTAAAACTGTAAAAATGAAAGAAATTTAGTAAACTTTTTTATTCTAAGTATACACGATTAATTCGAATGATGTTTTCATGAGGGGGGGCCCGAGCCTCGGGTAAGCCTAAATGGAGGTCTCGGGCTGAAAAGTTTGAGAACTCCTGTATACACCGTTAGAGCGGATATCTATTTTACAATTGAGAGTTTTTGGCGACTTCAACTTAACGTCACCCATGACTATAGTCTTGGGGGAGCAAATGAAGATGCTAACCCAAATGACTGAACTGGGGGCACGGTTGCCTTTATTTTGATGTCACGTTAACGGTGGTTGGGCAACGCGATATTTTCTCCCAGCTGTCTTGTTGTCCACTGGTTGACAAATCAATTTCTTCATTTCGATATGAAACGCCGATTTTCAATCCTGAATTCGAATTTCATGTTAGTTTCAGTACAAATACGGGCTAATTTCTCATTTTTTGTTTTCAATTCGTAAACAGGGCATGGATTTAATTCAAAGATAGAAAGCCTCAAGTGTGGAACACCGCTGTTTAGCAGCACATTATTCGTTATTATTCGTTATCGCTGTTTAGCATAGGTCATTATTCGTTACGAACTTCATGTTTTAGGGTTTTCCGTTGGGTATCAACAACAAGTATGAAAAAATATTTATCTCTATGACAATGAACCAGGATTATACCTGACACAATCATCAGTGGAGGCAGCACTTCACTTAGTATTCACGAGAGAACAGTTGAGAGATCAGGCGAACTAAGATCAGTACTACGAAGAAGTAGTGTCTTAAAACTCAGGTTTCTTATTTAAAATATGTAAAATAATAATAAAAACAAGGCTCCAATCGACCAAATAGAGCCTCTGCGCAAAAGAACGGATTTTGTCGATCGAGTTGAAGGCTAGTAAAGCTAGACAGTGGAGGCGGACTTCAGATGTCACATTCGGTTTCTACGCGACTTGGAATGTAAAATGCCAAGTGTGAAGGGTGTCCAAAAACCTACCCGCTACATCAACATAATTAGTTGTTAGTGAAGCTTTTGAAAAGAAAAACTATTATTATCTACTTCACCAGTCTTCGAGTAATTCTGAGGTGCCCAAAAGTGTTACATTCACAGGAAGTTTAGGCTGGTGTCGGTGTCTTTAGGTCCCCAAACGGGTGACGTTAAATGAGCTATTGTAACGTACGACGTTGCGAACGTCCTCTCAAGGTCACGTACTCTGGGGTACGTCAGTGGTCACCAAAAACTCTCTAATAAGACCGTCCAAATACTCGAACCTCAAAACAACTTTTGACCGAGAGGTTGGACGGTCTGATCTTTCAAAAATATAGTCTGAAGTATTAAATTAAATTTTGTTTCTTTGTAACCTCTCAAAGGGATCTCGAATTGAGTCAAATTACATTGAATGTAAATTTATCTATTCATGCAAATCTAGTTATCCATGCATGGATCGATTTAGAGGACATTTTCAGCGATTATGCGGGTTAGATCTTAGATGATTCCATATAAATTGCAGACCCCAAAGTCGATAAATTTCGTTACCAGCCCAGGAATTGAACCCGGGACCCCCTGCTCTCAACCGAGTCTAAGATTGCGCCGTAGACCACTTGGTCGCAGTGGCTCCGTATATTTACTATCATTTGTTGTCTGCAACATGAAAGGGAAAAGTTAAGATTTGTTAACCTTGACGTAACGGAAAAGTTAACCTGAACTGTTATAGATCAGTGCGGAATGCGAGAGAGAATTTTCACGTCCCTTTTCCTTGAAACCAGGGAAACTTACCCTACAACATTCTGACAGAGCTGCCAACTTAAGTTGAAAAAGTGATGAGTGTTCCCTGAGTGCACTGTCAAACTCGTGTTATCGAGTGTGCTCCTAACTGCTGAGTGAACCACCCCACTCAACCATGAATTCGAACTGTAGAGTGGAGGGTTTGTCTATGAACTCCGCCCCGAATGCACTGTTCCTCGCTAGGAAGGATCCGGGGATCTCGTCCGTTATGTGTGAGCAAACTTTTTAGGCCCCCCGGCCGCTCTCCATGTATAACTAATCCTCATTTTTACTAAGGGATTGGCTACTGGATGTTATGCATTTTTGAGATACGAGCGTAGCGAACTGGCATCTTAGGAATTTTTGTTAGGCGCGGAATCGAATCATTGTTAAATTTACCTCCGCAAGGAAGTGGTGATTAGGAAGTGTAATTCGTGCGGAACTGGTACTCACCCGTGATCATGATGGTCGAGAAATTGAATTTTTCAACAATAACATGGTATATAACGGAAGAGGAAATTGGGAGAAAGCCTTAACCGCATGGTAAGAATATTGGAATTTCTTTCAAATAGGTGCGTAGTGAAAGTATGTATAAATCCTTTATCTCCTGTTCACCTCGCGGGATGAAGCGATCTGAGAACAGAAGGCGACGAAGGAACAAAAAAAGGAGCGTAAAGAGGTTTTTCCTATCTCGAGCTTTTCTCGACATTAATAGCCTCATGTCTCGTAGGACAGTGAAAGTTGAAGGGGAGTTCTAATAGGAAAGTGTGGGTAATTATGTACCAAATCGTGTGCATAATGGACAGTTGTTCCCTCCAAAATGGTAAAAGCAGGTGTCATATGAATATTCCGAAATCAAAATTTCTCCTCGAATTTTTAGCGAATTTTGTAGAAAATGAAGCTATTGCAATGATTACAAAAAAAAATTGAAACAAACATTTTCGTAAATTTTCTTCATTGAAACCTGGTTTGAGGTATTCTGAAACAAATCCTAGAGTTTAAGGCTTTTTCATACACGTATATACCGGGTGTCTCACGACTCCCCCCCCCCCTCCCCCCCCCCCCCCACGCTTAAAATAGTGACGACAATTTTTTTTTTTTAAATCTAGGTAGTTTTTAGTGAGGATTTCAAGTCTCATATTGGCGCGCCCCGCGCAAGCGCAAAACCACGCGCAATCGACAATAACTTTGTTTTTCAAATGGGAACCCCCTTTTTTTACTGCTGATTCGGATTCTACATTAAATTTCATGAAAAAATGATCCATCACTCGGAATTTGAGTGCGCACAAACGAGCAGAATCACGCGCATATAGATCAGAAGTTGTGAAATATCGAGTTTTTTGGTTATATCAAATTGCCAAATGTGATACATTATTTTATGGTATTTTTCACGCTGAATCACCTAGTGATGCTTACTTATTGATATTCGTAAAACAAACGGAAAGATCCAAAAAAAAAAAAAAAAAAAAAAAAAAAACTGTCAGAATCACTTATTTCCCCACTCATTTTTACACAGCGCAAAGCGTACTAGTTTAGTTTTTTCTGTGTTTTCCAAGTTTGTGTTGCTTATTGTTTCAAATCATACGGGCATAATAGTTAATTAAATTATATTTTCAATTGAAGAATTATTAAGATAGTATTCTAATTAAAATAACATAACAATAACACGAAGAATATATGAAAGTGAAAAACGGTACATACAAATATGTTAACCCTAGAAAGTCACAAAGGAGTACAAATGTACGCCACGCTATCTTCTTTCGGGCGCAAGCCCGTTAAAAATATTTACCCGCCCGATTGGTACTATGTAAATTCAGTCGGTACCCATATTGAGCGGTCAACACACTGACCAAGTTCTGTTAGCTCTGAGGATTCGTGAATTTCGCGTCTAAGTGTGCAGGGGTACAAAATCACCCCAGTGTGTGATTCCAAACTCAACTGGGGTACAAAAAGACCCCAGTGTGGATCTCAGGAAAACCAATTGGTATGTCAGTTGTTTCTTACATTTCGTCACTTACTTGAAAGTTTGCTTCTAATATTATTTTTAGACATTAGGGAGTTTTTGCAGTTTTCCATCTGAGTCGTTCAGCAGAGTTGTTGTGCGAAAAAAGGTTTTTCTAGCGCATGCGCAATGCTCCATTTCTATTCGTAGTTCCTCCTACTCGACTACGCCTCAGCATTGCAAAAACTCCCTACTAATGCACTTACACACACCACATATCACATGTCACACGCATATCGCTCACATATCAATAAGTAAACTTCATTACTGACACAGTTACCCTACCCCCACCCCCTCACACACACACTCCTATGTTATTTTTCACGGAGTCGGTATTAGAATGGCCTGGAACGGATTTGTACACGGTTATTTTATGCGTAGGTTGCCCTACACCACCAGAATCAATTCCAATAGGCTGCCCCTCTACTGACGAAGCCTAACTTCATAAGGACGCCCTAAAAATGACTCTTTCAATCTATCTCCCGCATTTCCCGGACTAAACGTCAATATTCACGTCAGGTGCCGAAAATTCCAACCGCGTCCAACTGTGAAGACGGTTGGCAGACAGGTGGGTTGTAGTAATTTAACTTCATCTCAACAACCCAACCCCACCCCCGGCAACCTACCAAATCGAGGATCCTAAGACGCGCAGCACCCCCAGTAGGGAGAGGAGCTCATAGCTCAACATCCTCTACCTGGACCATCCGACCCATTTCACTCCTTGACATTTCGGCTGCCTGCGGCACTCTTCGGGCTGGGGGTCATTACACAAACTTCATTACTATTATAACTAGCATCCGAGGGCCGTTTCTTTCCCTTGAAACAGGTATAGTCTTTCTAGATTTATGACGGAAAATCCTTTTGTTGCGGCTCCAAGAACTGTTCACTGAAGATCCTGGAGCGACTTCTCTCATATTTCCCCTTTCGTGAGATTCAACTGGCGGGCATCCATTGAGACGCTATGGAAGATCCTAAGGAGAATCCTATTGATTTATACAAAGGAGCTTGAACAATTCAGAATAATCTCGATCTCTCAATTTGAAAATGTTCCAGTCATGCAGCATGATCGTGTGAGCAATTTTCTTATATTACCTATCGTATTATATTATACAAGGTGTCCCCAAAAACGTCCCCCTCCCCTCCTAAAATCGTTATTGATGGGTAAAAAATTTTTTTTTTCTATTCAATCTAATGTTTTTTTGTAAGAATTTCAAAAATGACAAAATTGCGCATTGCCCACGTGTGCAAACGGGCGCCATTGACACCTACTTCGTTATTTTAGGAGAGAACCCGCATTTTCTATTACGGATTTGAATTCTACATAAAATTTTATGAAGAAATGATCCATCACTCGATTTTTTAGGTGCGCGCAAATGGGCGCAATTCCGCTCTAAAAGTGCAATAACTGAGTTTTTGAAGATACTCAATTGACACATGTAATACATGATTTTGGAGTATTTTTTCGTGCTGAACCTCGTAATGATGTTCATTTATCGATATTTGCAACTCCAACATTTGGAAACACCGAAAAAAATTTTGTATGGTAGTTGGAAGAAGATGATAGGCAAACGAGGAAGCTATGTGCCACACCCAACTTATCAGAACTTTTTTAAATGGAAGAAGATTCCATGCAAAGAAGTTTGTCATCAGCCGCACACTCCGAGATGATCTTTTTACGAGTTTTCAAAGTTTCGCGCACTGGTGACGTCAAAGCGCCCCTCTCGCCTAGGCGGTTCCACCCCTGCCACTCAGTGACGTCACCAGTGCAAACTGAAAAATCATAAAAAGAAAAATACTCAACGTAGGAGAGTGCGGTTGATATAGAATTTCTTAGAACGGAATCTATCTTTATTTAACAATATAAAATGATTACGTGGATAACGCTCATTGCTAATTTATCTGTTTTATAAATACATCCAACGCAGTACAGTATTCAAAATTCTGTTATACCAAGTTTCAAAAAAATAATCCAAGATTCCGCATTCCTCACAGAGTTGTGAAATCGCATATTGATATAGGAACAAAGTCCTATTGAACAGACCATGTCCCGTTCTCAATCTGATAAGAGTTGAGAGTTTTCGTCGTCCAAGTTCCCATTTTCTGTGCCATGGCTTGAGGTTTACCGTTGGCGTAATGGTAAAATGAAAGTAACCTTTTTCGAGGGAGTTTAACTCGTAGGCTAACTGCCATTCTTTAACCATAATCTTTTTACATTTGTTCTCGATGTCTCCGATAGGAATAGACGTAGGAGAGTCCGATGATATATCAAAGTGACACGCGTTTTTGGCACATTCATCGGCTTTGTCGTGGTTAGAAAGACCTATGTGTCCCGGAATCCATTTAATTATCATTCCTGGTCGTATGTTCCCTAGAATTTGATAGAAGATGACATTTTTGGAAGGTTTGCATGAAATTTGTTTCAATAGTTGGCATGCACTGAAGGAATCCGTAAATATAGGTAACAGCGTTCGTTATACCCAATTCACTAATGTAGGTGATACCCATTCGAATAGCTGTTAGTTCAGCATTTGCAATGGAATAGTCATCAGGCAGCCTGATACATTTTGAATTTTCGGTCTGTGGGTCGTAGATCCCTATTCCACACGCCATATTTGGTTGTTTGGACGCATCGGTGTATAGGGTGTAATAATTCAAATATTCGTCCGTGATCAAGCTCAGTACATTCGCTTTTAATTCAGATGGAGGAATGTCCTTCTTTCGGCCAGGAGCTCCAGGTATCTTGGTTCTAACCACAGGTCTTATGAAGGTTGGAGGACAGGGCAATGAGAAACTGGGGTGGCCTGATTGTTGATAAATGGACTGATGTTGATCCCGAATAGACGGTACGCCTTCTGAAATGACGCCTGATGCTATGGTATCACCTTCTTTGTGCGTTGGATCTATAATAGATTTATACACATCATGTAGAAGATGCTTTCTATCTGAGATAATACTAATCACCCTTTTTCTCGCTAACCATAATCTTCTCAGTTTTAAAGGAGGTAAACCAGCTTCTGCTTGTAGCGCATTAATGGGAGTCGATCTTGTACATCCCATGGCGATACGCATGGCGTCGTTCTGAACCACTTCAAGTGAGATCAGCTGTTTCTCAGGGGCTGACCCATACAAAGTAGATGCGTAGTCTAAGATAGGTCTCGTGCATGCTTTATAAATTTGTAAGGCTTTGTACGGTCTTAATCCCCAGCATTTTCTCGAAATATGCCTGAGGAGGTTCAGGGATTTCATGCCTCTCAGCTTGATCTCCGATACGTGGCGTTTGAAAGTAAGTCTGGAGTCCATCCAGAGTCCCAAGAATTTATGAACTCGGACTGGAGTTATGCGTTGGTCGGCAATGTTGATATTGATGTTTGCTAGGGTGAACTTTTTTCTTCCAAAAGGTAAAACAGTGGATTTTGCCGGATTCATCGAGAGGTTCAGGTCGCTCAAGTGGTCAATTACCACATTTAATGATTGTTGCAAGTTCCAGCATGCCATAGCTATATCTTTGTGCTTCGTGTACAATATAAAATCATCAGCATACTGGAGGAGGGTGCAGCAACCTAGATCCGTTGCATGAACTGACTTAGTATACAAATTGAACAACTGTGGGCTGAGCACGCAGCCCTCCGCCAGCCCCGAGCACTCTTCGTTGGAAACCTCACCTTCGAATGTTCGTAAGATAGTCGTCCGGTACTCAAGGTAACTATTTATCCATGTTCTTGTTTTATGTGGTATACCCGATATAGCCATGATTTCACTCAATTTCTGCGTGTTCACAGCGTGGTACGCTTTTGATACATCAAGGAAGACGGCTACGACGTATTCTTCTTGGTGAAACGCCCGATTTATGTCACCCACTAAACATTCAAGGTTGTCGATAGTTGATTTTCCCCTTCTGAAGCCTGAAATGGTTTTGGGTATGAGATTATTGTGTTCCATAAACCACTGCAAACGTTCCTTAATCATGAGGTTTAGGTTTTTTGAGAGGCATGAGAAAAGTGCTATTGCCCTGAAAGAGGATAATTCGGTTCTCGGTTTCCCTAGTTTTAAAATCGGCCATATCACAACTTTTCTCCAGCATTCTGGAAATTCACCAGTGGCCCATAATTTATTATAAATATAAAGCAGAAGTTTTTTGGCTTTCTTTGGCAGTAAAGCAATCATCCTGTAGCTTATATCATCATATCCTGGGCATGACCCCTGTCTCTGTTTAAGGGGTTGCTCCATTTCATACATTGTGAATGGTCTGTCAAGAATATGTTCTCCGTCGCTTGATTGAGGTTCTTCAGGAATCTGATTTGTTCGTTGGGTTAAGCCGCCACTGTCTAGAGTGATTTGTCCTAAGTACTGGCGTCCAGTTTCGGCGTCGCGGCATGGTAAGGGTTGGTGGAAAGAGGTTTTTTCTTTGAAACATCTGAGTTTTTTAAACATATCTGAATTACTAGTCTCATTCAGGGATTGTACGATCTCTTGTTATATGCCTCTGATTTATTTTTATAATTTTTTATCTTTTTACAATTTCTTGATTGTTATGTGCCTTCCTGGCCCGGGGACACAGTGGTGCCGAGGTGGCAAAAACCCTGTTTTCAAAATGTGAAGATTTTGCTCACCTGTAGCTACTGTACCTGTAGCTCTAATCCCGTTCTTTCCCTGTATTTTGTGATGTTCGGCACTTTTTTCCGTTACGTTTCAAGGAAATTAATTTTGTGAGGTAATTTGGCATTTTTATTACTTTTACCTGTACGTTGAAATTATAATTTCAAATTTTCAGATTTTTTGAATGCAAGATACGCATTTTATTGGGATTTTTTCTTTCAAATTCGATTTTTTTTCCAAACTAGGAAAAACCACAATAGCCCTTTCTTCCCCTGCACCCTTCACTTACGAGGAAGCTGAAGAAGCCACACCCAACTTAGCAGACGTTTTTTAAGTTACGAAGGAATCACTCAGTTTATTATTATAAATAAAATACTCAGGTTTGTTGCTCAGATTTGTTGGTGATAAATTTCAATTTCTAGCAGATATCAAATACTTGCGTAATTATTGTCAGTTATGTCCAAGCTCTTCAAAGCACACATACCTGAAACAAGCAATAAGAACTGTAATCACAATAACTCACAAAAATTCTAGGAAATCAGATGTATCATTGTTTAAAATCTTCTTATTTATTATCTAAGTTATAGTAAATACGTGGAAGCCGACCAAAAACTCGTAGGCTTGTAGAGGGAAATCCTTCAGGAAAATTTCAAAAAATGTGCTAAAAAAAATCACTAAAAATGGCTAAACACGGCTAAAAATTGTTGAAATTATTATTTTTAGCAAAAGTTCAATCAAAATAGAATTATCAACGACAAAATAGGACATTAAAACATTTTTACACAGAATCATGCAGAAAAACATAATTGCCAAATTGAATTGAATTGCCAAATTTTATTTACGAGTAGTATTTTTTTTTGCCATAAAATTGGTTTTTAACAATTTATTTGTACTCAAATTGCTCTACTTTCAATACAATTAACATATTATAATAATAAGATGGGCAATTTAGGAAAATTAGCTCATACTATTGTGTAGCACGACTGGAACTTTTTTGATGTAGTTTATTCGAAAAAATTTGCGACACTTATCCACTTCCACCCTGTATTTTTTTATATAAATATATTTATATATACGTATAGGAACGCCCCACCTTTTGCATTTATGGATGTGTGTATTGACTGAACTAAAACATCTCTCGGTTTGGTGGTACAACTGGAAGCACTGGGGAAACACACCGGCCGACCCATTGAAGCGCGAAGCTGAGTCCATAACGCCTGCGGCTGGGAGATAAGCCCATAAAAATCCTTGCACAATAACTCAAACCCGAGCTTGCATTCGAACCCCGAGGTCGCCGGGTATTTGCCCAACACCGATTGACGCGGCTTAGGTGAAGTAGGTGTCCCCCGATCATCTCACGGAGCTCAACGAGGATATTGCAGCAAGAAAAAAATACTGGTTATTCCCTTGCTAGAACCGCTTAATAAAGTCCCCCCCAACCGTGTCAGGGCCAGAAAGATTCTTATTGGGTTAATTAAAGTAAGAAAAAACAAAATAGTTTGTATTAAATTTAAAAGCTTAGATCCGCTAGTAATATGAGTAGAATTATCGTTTCTGTAGGTATTTCAGCTTTAGGAGGGGCCTGTCGTCACCAACCAACAGGTCGGGTACCTACAGAAGACAAGTGTTTAAATGTAAATACCCCCACTTCGATTGAGTGCATATTTATACAGCTGTTTGAGAATAGCTGCAAAACTAGACTTTCATGCAATCAGTAGGAACATTGTTTCTCAATTCTCAGCCTACCGGCTTTTGGTACCTACGGCGAAAAATGAAATCCCACAATTTAAAACTCCTACAAATTTTAGGTCGTAGACCATCATGAACAATATGGGTTTCGTACTTGTCTATTTGTATGTCCGCTAATACTTGTAACGGGAAAAACTACGCTGCATTACAGGTAGATATGGTCAAAATTGCCAGGCATTTTTCGGATCGGGACCTGAATCGTCTCCGATGAATTTCACTGCTTAAGGATCAATTGTATCTCGGTAAATTTGCCAGAGTAAAACCCATGCAATAACAGGTACGTATTAAATTTCATGTTTTCACCCAATTTTTATTGCACCGATTGACAGGGCGAAGGGAGGCGTAACCTGATCATCGGAGGTCAACGAGGGTATTGCAGCAAGAAAAAAATACTGGTTATTGGCTTGCTAGAACCGCTTAATAACGCCCCCCCCC
The DNA here is from genome assembly GCA_030762985.1 of Adelphocoris suturalis. Taxonomy (NCBI): domain Eukaryota; kingdom Metazoa; phylum Arthropoda; class Insecta; order Hemiptera; family Miridae; genus Adelphocoris; species Adelphocoris suturalis. The sequence goes on along the minus strand of CM061042.1, from coordinate 47,345,141 downwards.
CCCCCCCCCCATGAATCTTTATATGAAAATGATGTGAGGTGATTGAATTGGTTAACATTGGAAAGTTGGTGTTCATGTTTGAACACAGTGAGCTTATCGGATTAGTACTAGATTAGCATCCGTGTAAGGCCGCCCTATACACAATAATCGTTAATATCCCTATTCAAACTGCCTTATCCCCTAGGAACTCTCTAGTTGCATAAAATGAAAAAATCCTTTCACGCAATGCTAATGATCTGGGTTCTGAGACTGAATCTGGATATTAAAATGATGTGAGGTGATTGATTTGGTTAACATTAGAAAGTTGGTGATGGGTTCACATGTGATGGACAACAGATATGTTCATGTTTGAACACAGTGAGCTTACTACTAGATTAGCATCCGTGTATGGTCGCCCTATACACAATAATCGTTGATATCCCTATTCAAACTGCCTTATACCCTAGGTACTCTCTACTAGTTGCATAATATGGAAAAATCCTTTCACGCCGCGATGTTAATGAGCCGCTAGGGGTCTTCCAGAGAGGAAAACGTGGGAAAAACTTCAGAACCGAACGCAGGCTTCTCCTGCAGGAACAAAACGCACGTGAGAGCGGGGAAGCTCATGACTCAGCTGAAGAGGTCGCGAACGGGCTCGCGAAGCAACACAAAGTGCGAGGCGACGCGAGGGAAGTAGAAAGTGTCCTAAGAGAATGTAAAGGGAAATGTTTCCAAGATCCTGAGCCCGAAGCCGAACAATAGTCCGGCCCTCGCAAGGAGCTTCATTAGACGGCTCTGCATTTCTCTCACTCATTAGCCCCCCCATCGGAATCCCTTAGACTCTCAAAGGTTAAGAGATGTTCGGGACAGGGAATGCCAAGGTCTCCGCATCCCCTCGCTTGTCTTTTCCATTAGAAGCGGAATCCACCGTCCCTGAGCTTTGTGATCTTTACGACGCGTTTCTGGAAAAGATTCCATAGAAAATTCGAAGAAAACAAATTTCAATAATTTTGCTCAATTTTACGGATATAACTGTTCAGGATGCAAAAGTGGACAGTATTTTATTCCGGATGGTACTTATTAGAATATTTAGGTCGATGGTTCGAACTCTAGATGGTATACAGAGAACTTCCAGGCTGTAACAGGTGAGTTGGAATTGGAATGGCCCAAAATAAATATCCCCCGTGAATAAATATATACAAAGGGTATTTTCTGTTATATCCCCTTATTTACAAACTATATTCTATAGAATGGGGATTGATCGGATTGATGATCCCCAATCATTTTTACGTCCACCGAGGTAAAATAGATCAGAATGCTGTGTATAGTTTGGTGGTCTGGATGTTCGCAAGCTCGCATCTCAAAAATACATAACATCAAGTAGTCAATCCCTTAGTAAAAATTCAGATTAGTTGGACATAAAGGTCAGAATGATGCGTATAGTTTTGTGGTCTGGATGCTCGCAAGCTAGCATCTAAAAAATAAATAACATCAAGTAGTCAATACCTTAGTAAAAATACAAATTAGTTGGACATACAGGTCAGAATGAATGAATAGCAGAGAATTAACGGAAATATTCGGGGATATAACGGAAAAGGCCAAAAAATACTAGTACAATATTATTAAGTAGGTATGGAAAATGAATAGGTATGAAGTGTAAGGATTCTGGCTTGTTTGCGTGCACGCTTCTTCCTTGTTGCTGGAGGCCCCCGCAGACATCCAGCAGCCAATCCTACGGTGAAAGATCCATTTGAGGGAAAGAGACAAGGGTAGGACAATCCACGAAACCACGGAAGGATGACACAGGAAACTGTGCACGAGAAATTTAAAGCTTTAAATTGAGAGTATGTCGAAATGGCGGTCGATAAGCGGGGACGGGAGTTGAGTCGGGAGTCTTCACTCTAGCATTAGTAGGAATAGGAACAGTTGCAGAACAAGAAGTAGAGGGGGGTAAACATGCAATCCGAACCAAAGTTCCCATTCAATGTTTCCAACCCATCCAACAAAAGACACCTACCCATCTGCACCAAACAATAACCTTTTTACATGTTCAAAACAGTAATATACAATGCAATTAAGGTTTTGCTTCCGAGTCTTTACCCATAAGAAGCGGAAGCGTTGTTTTCATTTTTGGGAGAAGAAATATTTTAGTCTTCAAAATCAAAATTTCCACTCATTTTATGTTTCAGACCACTCTGAACAACTTTGGTTCCGTGTCTGTCTGTGTGTCTGTCATGTCCGCAAATATTTGTAACGAGCTCAATTTCCACAGTTTTCATCTGGTTTTGATAAACATTTCAGGGATTATGCAAGTTAGGGTGTAGATGGTCCCCCATCAGTTTCAATGTTGCAATGTTGAGTCGTAACACTTCAAAGATTTTCAGACACTTTTTTAATTTTTCAATTTTTTCTGTTTTTTAATTAAGCACCTCAAACAGATGGGTCATCAGCGGCATATTTTCAGAAATGTTATTTTTGTTTTTAAATTGTCTTTGTTTGAGCAGGTTTGAGGGTCATTAGATGGTACTTTTCAAGAATCAAAGTATATTATTATAGCAAATTTAACACTGAATTAAAAAATGCGGTCAAAAATTAAAAGTGGTTAAGGGTAAAGGGGAAATTTTTGATTCCAAAGGGTTGCCGAATCAATACTTCGCTGTGCGCATGCGCAAAAGTAAATTCTTCTGCGCAGGGGTAAAACTTGATGGTTGTGTTTGCTAAAACTCGTAGTTCAATAACTTCGAAAAATATTGTTCGTTAAATTTGAATAAGAAGAGCCCTCACGAAAATACCGTCTAGACACTTCAGGTTTTATTTTCATGGTGCCCGGTTCTGCATGCAATAAGAACTAAGCGTAAAAACTTAAAAACGAAACGGAACCTCGAGCTAATGGAATGAGGCGGATCCAACTACATTGCCCTTGACAAGCGAATCTTCCACGGGGAAGAGATGCCTCGGACTTGTTTTTCCAACATCGAGAAGAGATAAGAAGGTTTTTCTCCGAGGTGACCCTGACCGGAGCCAACCAGGAAGCGACCTCTGTCTGATTCGCAGCAAAGAAAAGCTTTTGCCACCCTTCATCGCACGGTAGATGTGTCGGGCACTCAGCCAACTGTCAAGACGTATCACTGCGATACATTGCTATGATTGTATTTTTTTGGAAATCTTATACATGGAGTAGCTATTTCATGCTCGACTCCCAAGTAGGTCAAACAAATAAATACACTAGCTCTAGGTACTAGGAGGCCAAGTGGAAAAGATAAGTAATCGTATTTTTTCATATTAGAGAGTTCCTAAATGATAAGTCAATTGGGATAAGGTGCCTGGGGATTTTATCAACTGGGGCGAGCCACAGCGTATGCTAACCTGATAAAGTCATGAGGGTCGAATTAGTGTTTTATCTAGTAAGTTAGTAAATAAATCATCGAGCAATAAATAAACTCGAGCACAAACGCCGTCTTTTCTTTCGATAGTTGAAAGGGGTGTGAAATCGACATCATCAAGTAAATTAAAATAATTCGGACGTGGACGAATCGTATAAGGTCTTCGTTCGTATTCTAGGAATTGAACGATTTCCTCGTCCGAAAAATCTGTATCAATCAAGTCAACTTCATTGTACATTATGACTTTATATTATTATAATATACTATATTATTATTACTACCACACGTTATAACCTCTCTACAAAACGTTATCCACCAGATAAATCGCTAACTGAGGGAGACGAGTCTCAGGTAAGGATACCAAGCAGATAGCGGTATCTTGCAGGTAAATGTGAGTTGATAAACAGCCAACAAGAAGTTATCCGAGGCCGATAGTTACCTGGAATTTACCTGGGATTTATCTGCGATTGATAAACGGCCCCTAAATCAGTTACTCAAAATAATAAAATTTGTTTTATTTTTTCAAATAATATAATACAATATTCTTCGAAAATTCACTCATATGATCATGCTCCATGAGTGGAACTTATTTTTAACCCGAGAATTTTGGAACAATTTTACTTTCAATTTTTAGATCAACTATCCTATGGGGAATTTCAAAACGAGTAGATTGCCACAAGAATCATTGAAATCGGTCCACTTTTGACTGAAAACGCGGTTAAATAACGCGTACCTAACGTCCCATGCGCCCCTGCTAGGTAGGTAGTAAATAATGATCGACTATTCTATTGAAATTACCTATATAAAAATACGGAATTCTAACCGGCCTTGTAATCAATTCATAAAATTATGCAGTTTTTTACACACTGTAATTTAACTGTGCAGCCTGCTCCTCCAGCTCCCCGTGCTAATATAACATAGCAACCTGTTGGATGGCTGTGACTGAAGTCTGTGGGAGGAGATGACCTATTGAGAAATGTTACGCCCGAATTCAGAAAACCTGTTTGATGAGGACTTGTCTGCAAGTGAAAGCCGCCTAAGGCCATTTTATGCAACGTGTTGTGTGATAATATTGACGCTCTTTGCTCGGAAGAGCTCCGACTAAATTAGGCATTTCCGTGCCATCTAAAGTTCTGGAGCCGTATTGTTAAGTAATGCATGCATTACGGGGACGTCCCAATGAATGGATTGTATATAATTAGGGTCATGGCTCGAGCAACAAACATACAGTTGCAGGTCAGAGGTTTACTTCAGCAAGATTCGGGTCTGGGAATTTGATAAATCTTATATATTAAAAAAATTTAAGAAATCTAATGGCAGTTATTACGGTCGTTCTATCCGGCCGATTTCCTTGATTTTTTTTTAATGAAAGGTACTTTTACATAGAATTGTCATCAAGAATTGAAAATCAGGTAACTCAAATTTGTATAGCTTTGTCCTTCGATATCTCAGGATCTAATTGAGATACATTGTTCGTTTTGGTGTAAAAACACTCAGTGAATCATGCCCTTTCATTTGTTCAAGTTTCAACTTAATTGTTTGAGTTTGAAAGAATTTATGCGCGGAAAACCCATTCTGATACGACCCAATAGTTCAATTTAATAAAACTGCTCAACGAGAATGATGAGGATCAAAAAGATCGCCCATTTTGGCTCAACAGAACCCTAACATATTCGTACTCAAATTCAAGCTCTGGATCTCCTGACTAATGTGTAAAAACCTTAGTTTTGCAAAATTTTGAACCACATTCGTTTAAATTTCAAAATGGTGTCAAAAAAGTTACAGTCATGCAGCATGACCGTATGAGCAAATTTTCGTAAATAATCGTGTTATATATTGTGATAAAACATATATTGTGATAAAACATATATTGTTTTAGAATACATTGTTTTACAATTTGTTGATCTGTTTTGAAATTCGAGCATTTTGAGTGCATATAACATAGTAACATAGCATAATATAGTTAACTACTAATTTAATGGCAGCAAAACTCTTTAAAAATAATATTCTGCAATTCAAAGAAGATTAGGAAATTTTAGCTATTTTTGGGAGTTTTATTTTACAGATTATTCAGCAAATATTAATGAAATTTGAGTACAATTTTTTGCATAATTTTGTGCGTAAATTTTATAATGTTCAATTTCGTTGTCGATCAACTTTTTTTGGCTAAAATTCTGCTGAAAAATATAAATTTGACAATTGTTAGCCGTTTTTAGTGATTTTTTAGTACAATTTTCGAAAATAAAATTTTCAAGATAATTTAAAACTCTTCAATGATCAATGATGAATCCAATCATGTTACGTATACGAGGAAGCTATCTGCCACACCCAACTTGGCAGACTTTTCAATGAAATTGTGGGTAGAACCTAACGAGTTTTACGTCGGTTTCTACGTATTTTTTCACGCTGAATCGAATGCTAACTCTTGCAGAAATCTCCAACCCCGTCATACCCGAGTTTAACACTTTAAATAACTAGTTTTTTATTTATTTTTATAATACATTTTATAATAAACAATTTTTATAACTTCTCAAATCGAATTCTTGGACTGTAATAATTATTTATTGATAATTAGTCGTACTTTGGTGACTAATTGTTACTTTTCGTGGTCCTTCGCGCCGGATTTCAACCAGCGACCTATGGATACATACTTGAGCATATAATAAACTAAATATTTGTGGGTAAGTGTAAAACTTAGTTATACCTGAGTTATAAACTCGTCTCTTGTGATAGGGCTCGAGTGAGGACTATCTACTTGGCTATGGAATACCCAAAGTTTCCTACCTATTTGAATAAGAGCTGGTAGGGCGAGGCTACGACGCAGACGACAAAGAACTGTAGGCTCAAAGGACTTTTGTGATGAAGGGAGTTATTTTGCCTTCGTGTTATTTTATATTCATTGAGTCCTGGCAAGAGGAATACCAACGAAGTAATAACAGGGAGCTCTATTTTCGGGGATGGAAGGAATTTTTCCTTCAATAAAACTTGTTGTCCACGAACTGCTACTCAACAAGTTTAGTGAGATTACTACGTGGAAGTTGCTGACGATGAAACTTTGAATTCATACTTTATTCTTCAAGTTTCGAAGCAATATTTTTTCTGAGTTGAACTCCTTGGATGGCAAAGTGAAAAGTTTGTACAATTGATTTAAAAAAAATAAAATAATTTAAAAAAATATATAAAATCTAGCTACATGGTTCCGGTCTCAAACTAAAAACAATATTAATACGAGTATGTTAGTACGATTTCCCATTAACTACTCATCGATTTTTATAGTTTGATAACAATGAGGTATACTTCATGCGAGTACCCTGCAAATGAAAGCCGGTATCTCTGACCTTGTCGAGGGGCTCTGAAGTGCTGAAATATGGTTTAAGCAATAAGTGTTCAAGATTTTTTGCTGGAAAACATCAATCCTCCATGCAAGTTGAATACAAGTTAGGAAAATGCTTTGAAGCTTTTCACAACTTTTTGCTTCCTCACTTTAGACAGAATCCCTAGCTTTGTTTTCGCGAAAGAAGTCGACAAAATTTTTGTCATCCAATATAAAAAGGTCCACTTATTGCTTTTTGCGATCCATAGCTCGCTGATCAATTATGGTTCCATGTCTGTCTATCTGTTTGTCTGATGTCTGTCTGGCTGTCTATCCGTCTGTCTGTATGTGCTATATCATTGTAACGCCCAAAACTATACCAAATTTCAGTCCGATTTCGATAAACTTTTCAGGGTTTGTGCTATAATTTCCAATGTCGTCGAATCAACAGTAGCCTGTGCGCATTCGCAAACGAGAATTTCTCATAAAGACGATTGCTTATCATCTGTTGGTCCGATTTCGTTCAAACTCGGTAGGTGATATTGATCATATTGCGATCGGTGGAGTTATAACCATTGCGCATGCGTGAAACTAATGTGGCACAGACAAAACGCCGAGACTAATAGACCGCGATTTTTATGAAATTTCCAGGAATTGTGCGGTTTAGCTCCTAGATGGTCCCCTATAAATTTCACTGCCGTTGAATTGATAGTAGTCTGTGCGCATGCGCATACGTTAATTTCTTATTAAGTCAATTTTGCTTCCGAGTCTACCTAAAGGTAGCGGAAGCATTGTTTTCACTTTCGGGAGAAAAAACATTTTTGGTCTCCAAAATCAAACTTTCCACCCGCATTTTACGTTTTAGACTATTCTGAACAACTTAGGTTCCGTGTCTGTGCGTGTGTATGTGTGTCTGTCATGAATCCGCAAAATCAATGTAACAAGCTTATTTTCCACAGTTTTCATCCTATTTGGATGAAAATTTCAGGAGATGTGCGGGCTAGGGGGTAGACGGTCCCCTATTAGTTTCATCGTTCTTGACTCAATACGTCACTCTGCGCATGCGCAAACGTAAATTCTACCAAGCATCATTTTCTCACGCCCTAGTCTTCCGATGTCGCTAAAATTTGTATGATAGTTGGAAGATGACGAGTTGATCATCTTCTATCAACTTCAACATGGTTGTATCATTAATAGCTACTGCGCATGCGCCAATAAGAAATCCTCGTTAATATCTTAATTTTCACAATTTACATCCGATCCGGATGAAATTCTCATGGAATGTGGTGGCTAGGGGGTAAGCGATCCCCTGCCAGTGTTATTATTGCAAAATCAATACTTCACTCTGCGCATGCGCAAACGTAAATCGTATTATGCTCCATTTTTTCACACTCTAGGCTTTCGATTTCGCTCAAATTTGAATGATAGCTGGAAGAAGATGACTTGATTACCTTATATCAATTTCAACACAAATGTATCATTAATAGCTACTCCGCATGCGCCAATGTGAAATACTTGTAATGACCTTAATTTCCACAGTTTTCATCCGATTTTGATGAAATTATCAGCGAATGCTTGGTTTAGGTTGTAGATGGTCCGGTACCTATTTCATTGTTTTCAACTCACCAGTTCATTCTGCGATTGCACAAACGTAAATTACATTGAGTATCATTCTTTCGTTTCTTAATTGACCAATTATGACATTTTACGCTACATCTTGGTTTACTCTTTTTCGCTATGGGATTGTTCAATATCATTTAAAACTTTTCAATGATCTATACATTCTTGATTGGTAAACGAGAAAGCTGTGTGCCAGACCCAACTTGGCAGACGTTTTTTAATGTGTTGGTCCGATTTCAAACTCGAGAGGTTGTTGGGTGCAAAATGTTGCTCTTTGTCTTATCGCATTAGCTTGAACACTAGATAACTATTGCGCATACGCAAAACATATATTGGATATTACTCAGAAAATTATGGATCGATTTTGGTGAACTTTCCAATTATTGTTTGGGCTTGGAACCGTTCGACAGTTTCCGCACATGCAAACATGAATTACAGCTCTAATTTGCGTTCTAGCACGTATACACCTGTATTAGAATACTGTTTTATTTTGCATTAAATCAATTCGACTCGTACTTTGTTCTTCAACAAATTCTATACGTCCAAGTTACAATATGTAAGGAAGATATGCTGTCCACCCAACTTGGGAGACGTTTTTTTCAGCCTTATCAAATCAAGCAGCGTTTGGACCATTCAATTCATCCAATTATAATAATTTAGAATAATGATCCGTATTGACGGATTATTTTTACCCTGACTCTACTTTACCATGAAGGGGACCCAATTTTTTAAATTTATTATTTAAATTTTTAAATGTAACCCAACAAATTTAGGGAACGGTGGGGAAGGAGGGTTAAAATTGTGTGTTTTTTAAAAGCTAATTACAAAGGTTCATTATTGAAAATAATGAACCAAAATCGATCACCCTTTCGTTACCTTGGTTAACTAGAAAACATGACTCTGCATCCTGAAACAATTTGGTACCGTTTTTATTTTATTTTATTATTTTATTTAGTGGTTTAAGCCGCACCTCAACCATAAGGGTCATTAGCGGCATCGAACAAGGTGTCCAAAGGGACACTGCAAGTGGCACGATTCCAAGGGGGGCCATGCCATCCTCCACCACCAAACGGAGTGCCATCACGGACTCCACTGGCAAATCGGAGGAGGACAAAATAAGGGGTACAGTGATGACCACTGCTTAGCCCCTAGAGCGGATAAAAAATAACAATAAAACCTCAAAAATAAAATAGTACAGCTAAGATTAGATCTAGAATAGGCTAATAACTAAATATATCTTACTATATACCTATAATCGCCAAAGAGAAATAAAACTATGACTAGATTGTACAAAACCATATCGCAAACCAGACATCACAGTTCGTGGTAGAGCTCAGCGGCTCTCAGGTACGAGAACAGGGACTGGAGCCTGTCCGGCCCAGATAAGACGTCAACCCACTGAGGAGGCCGATGCTGGACTCGGAGGTTTATAAGGTATAGTACAGTCCGATGTTGAATGTTTGTAAGTATTTATTTCGCAAAGTGTGGTATGTAGGGAATGTTGCTCGCTTCGCTCGCAAAGTGTGGCTGTATACATGCGATGTATTTCAATTGAAACATGTAGGGGATGTTGCTCGCTTCGCTCGCAAACGGTAGATCTCTAAGGATAGGTTTAACTTCTGTAGGGGATGATGCTCGCTTCGCTTGCTTGAGGAAGTTATACTGCCCACCCAACTTGGCAGACGTTTTTTTCTGTTGGAAATGACTATCAAACGCGGCACATTATGTGGAACCACGAAACGTATAGTTATAAGAACACTTCAGTACTAACAGTACAGTCAGATGTTGAATGTTTGTAAGTATTTATTTTCCAGTTCTATTTTTCTGAAGGTAGGCCATTAATAGGTACCTGCTCGCAACCCGTTCCCGTCAGGTAGGAAGTTATTCCTAAGCAACGTTGTGTAACGGCGGCCCGTGGTCGATTAATTTCTGATGTTAAACGCTTCTCCTCGCTTCCGCTCGCGATTTGACCAACTTAACGTCACTTTTTTCGATATCCGATTTCGGATTCAGATTCGGCGGACCAGATGCGGCTGTATTTCGCCCGCGAAAACCGTTCCGAAAAACGTACCTTTATGGGGTATATTTTAATCGGAAAAAACCAAGTTTTTCGGCGGACTTTTCGAGAAAACGGGTCCGTACTCTCGCATTTTTTTGACGCATTTCCCGATACTTTTTTCGCGATCCGATCGCGCCGTCGTCTTCCTCGTAGGAAAACCTACGAAACCCGTATTTTTCCGGAATTGTCAACGGCCTTTTAGAGGGGTAGGGGAAGCGGGGAAGTCCAAAAAGCGCACATTAATTATTACTTCGACCCCCCTCCCGCCCTACGGCCCATGGTTCGGGTGGGATTAAACAATTTTAAATTCGCTCGCTCCCACTTTTGGAAAATCCCAAGAAGATCCCCCCACTCGTAGATCCGGCCCACTCAGCCGTTTGGCCGTGCATAGACACGACAGACAGACGGAGTTTCATTCTTATTAATAGTACTAGCCGCTCCGGCTCGCTACGCTCGCCTCCACGTCCAGCCGGGGGGCAAGCCCCCCGGACCCCCCATTAAGTTGCTCGCTTCGCTCGCAACGTGTGGCATGTAGGGAATATTGCTCGCTTCGCTCGCAAAGTCTGGCATGTAGGATATGTTGCTCGCTTCGCTCGCAAAGTCTGGCATGTAGAAAATGTTGCTCGCTTCGCTCGCAAAGTATGGCATTTAGGGGATGTTGCTCGGTTCGCTCGCAAACGGTAGATCTCTAAGGGTAGGTTTAACTTCTGTAGGGGATGCTGCTCGCTTCGCTCGCAAACGGTAGATCTCTAAGGGTAGGCTTAACTTCTGTAGGGGATGCTGCTCGCTTCGCTCGCTTGAGGAAGTTATACTGCCCACCCAACTTGGCAGACGTTTTTTTCAGTTGGGAATTATTACAAACAAATTAAATCTTATAAAACTACGTGGAACCACGAAAAGTTTATTCGGGGATGTTGCTCGCTTCGCTCGCAAGGTATACCTGTATATGTGTAGGACAAAGTCCGTATTTATTATTTGAAATGGCTCTCGCTTCGCTCGCAAGGTAGGTACCTATGTAGGCATACCTGCTCGCCTCGCAATGTTGTGACATCGAACCCTTCACGTCAATTCTTGAGCCTTCTCTCGTCCACGGCAGAATCATTTTAATCGCTTTGCTCGCTTCTGCTCGCAATTTGACCGAGTTCTCGTCACTTTTTTCGATATCCGATTTCGGATTCAGATTCGGCGGACCCAAAGCTGTATTTCGCCCGCGAAAACCGTTCCGAAAAACGTACCTTTATGGGGTATATTTTAATCGGAAAAAACCAAGTTTTTCGGCGGACTTTTCGAGAAAACGGGTCCGTACTCTCGCATTTTTTTTACGCATTTCCCGATACTTTTTTCGCGATCCGATCGCGCCGTCGTCTTCCTCGTTCAAATGGGCAGTCCTCCAGGAAGTGCAGGATGGACAGATCAACCCTACACCTTCCGCGCACAACAACTCGAGCTCCTGCACTAAGCAGGTGTCTGTGAGTAAGACGGGTATGGCCAGTAGCAACCCGGTTGACCACTATTAGGTCCCTCCTTGGAGGTTGGGTTACGAATAGGCCCACCGGGCACAAGTCCTGAAGGACACCACGCAGACCAGTGACCTCAACATGCCATTGCTCATGCCAGATCGAATTGGCTTTATGTTGCATGAAGGAGAGTTGATCTTCAATGCGTATAGGCAGCATATCGATGGAGTTATCACTAATGACTCTCCTCGCAAGGGCATCAGCACACTCGTTGCCACGAATACCCACATGGCTTGGCACCCACATGAAAGTTATGGTTGAGCCCGGTGTTGAGGCTTGGTGTAGTGATACACGTAGGCTTTTATTAGAGGATCATCAGATTATACTTAATGAATAATAATACTTAGTGAATCGCTACAGATCACATAATTCCTAACTCCCAACAACTGGTAGCGTCGAACAGTCAGTGTCACTACCCACAGTTTTGCTGTGAACACAGACGTGACAGGTGGTAGGCGTCTGTTTAAAGTTACTATTTTGATTCCGAAATTTCTTCCTCAAAATTTGATGATTTACTTACTTATTTACTGATTTATTTTATGGTTTCACAATCGAATCTAGAATGGTTTCAACTACATGCGTGTACTGATTGTGTAAACTAATGAAAATTAATTAATCATAATCAATTATATAAATACATATACTTTTAAATTATCAAATCAAATGTGTGAAATGTAAGCTGAAGATCCATACCTTGAAGAGATTAAGGCGTGAGCGCCTCCCGTTGGAACTGAGAACGAACATCACAGAGCCGAACCAATAGAACCAAGAAACTGAAAGTTGTATACCAAACAGGTACGGGCGAATAATGAGGAATAAATTATTCCAAGTCGTAACCTTGTGAACGATGGAAAGAGGGACTTAATGATAATCCCGGTAATTCTTATATCATTAAACAACGCTTTCAAATGATCTCATTTCGGATGAGCTCTTTTACGATCTCGGGGAAATGCCTTATAGCGATTCGTTCCAATCTTATTTATAGCCGATACGATATTATAGCCTATAATTATATTGATGGCAGTTCACTGACATCCACTTGAAAATAATGTACCTACAATGTATTGTGGACACGAAATGCTTATAACTGCCTGAACAATAGAGGATTTCGCGTTTTACCGAATTTTCGTAAAAAATGAACTATTGCAATGGCTCGAAAATTTTAAAATCAAAATTTTTGAAAACTTTCTTCATTGAAATCTATTTTGAGGCATTCTGAAACGAATCCTATAGTTTAACGCTTTTTCATATGTAAGTTTATAACAAGGTGTTCTTGAGGGTTGGTCAATGAATCAGGTTTTTTCTTTACGCCGATGTTTCGTCCAATTTATTAGACATCTTCAGGGCTACAAACAATACAATAGGAATCAACTAGGAGGTAGGTATGTCACTAGGGTCTAAATCTTATCATCAACATGTAATAGCACAAAGAGTTTGATTTATTTGATTAAACTGGTTTTTTAACATACCTGAGGGATGTTATTGTCTTGTATTGACTTGATATTTATTAAAATTGGCTAAAAAATCGATAAAAACTGAAAAAAAAAAACAAAACTTGAAGACACTAGGTATTTGAATTGGAGATTATTATTTAGAATACGTTTTTTGCCATAAAATAGTTAACGATTTCCTTGTACTTCAAAAGCTCAAATTTCAAAACAATTTAACAGTATACAATACGATAATTTACGAAAACTCGCTCATACGATCATGCAGCATGACTGGAACTTTTCCATTTTCGCTTACCATCATTTACTCGAAGTGACCCATGCAAACATTGGGAAAAATGAATATTTTGTAATTCATTCAAACAATTCCTAAGTTAATACAAAAAATTCCGATTTAAATTTTAAAAAACCTGATTTAAATAAAAAAATCCGATTAATTAGATTTTTCAATTAAATTGTGATTTTTTCAACCCTGGAGTTCGCACACCGCTCACTATGGTGTATTGGTGCACTGCTATATTTACAGTGTTGAAGGGTATCCGACGGTAAGAAAGAATCTCGATAAAGAAGGCAACTTAACCGTGAAACGAGGACCGACCCTTACAAAGACTATTTCCTTTGCATGACTCCCACGGGAAGGCGAGGTGGTGTGGGTGGTGAACTTCGGAACAATTTCGACTTCGTATCAGCGAAAAGGAACTCGATTGCAATCTCGCGTATAGTTCGCCAGTCTCTCGGAAGGTACTTGATATTCTCCAAGTCTTGTCTTCACCTCAGCACGGTTGGCCGAGTCGTTCAGTTGGATTTGATCCGGAAGGACGGAGGCAGCGGACCATCTTTGGAATCCTTCGCGACACCCACTCATGTCCTGTGAATTTGTATATTTTTTTTTTTACGTCTCGCATTGTAACAAAAGCTTTTCAGGTTTCTCATCTGCCAACCTGAAAATGAGTGGGTTTATATTTTCATTTGATTTGCCGGAGAGAGAGAGATTAAGAGAACGAAAAACGACGGGACGAGGTGATCAACCAGGCGTATAACACCTGTCATCAGATTTGGAAGATAACTCTGTTCGAATTAACAGAGAGGGGACTTCGGAATTGAGACCTATACCAATTGAAGAAGACATCATCTTGTTTTATTACTTCCATTTAAAAAAATTCCTAATAAAGCGTATAAAAATTAATTTAAAAAATAAATAAAATTGCGGATAACATTAAATTAGGCACTTAAATTCTTGTAATTCAGGCTAAACATGCTCTGAATAAAACTGAGGGAGACATCCAAGTGACGAGATCGCAAAGAACGTTTTAGAACACGGAGCCGAACTCGAAAATTTGGTCAATTATGAGCATTTAAATTATGAATATGAAAGTCATGCGCTAATCAAATCAAATGAAACTCACATGGGCTCATCAAATCATCATTTCCCAAATACCCTCTGAATATGTGCGAGTTCGGAAGTATAGACTAAGTACTAGAAAATGAAGCTTAATGGATTTCATCTCCGAGCATGCGCAGTGATGTTTTCACTGATAAAATTGATGAGGGCCCATCATTAGTCTAGCCCGCAGAATCTTAGGAAACATAATCAAAATCGAATGACCAGAAATGGAAAATCATAGAAGCCTTGCTTGTTTCGAGAATTTGAGATTCGCACATATGCAGCAGCTCCAGTAACTGGTACGATCGTGATGAAACTCATATGGGACTATCAAATTGTCTTCACCCAACCATCCTCCGAGAGGAAATTATGCTTGATGGGATTTACGTTTGCACATACGCAGGGCGAAGTATTTTTTTGTCGGCAGTGAAGCTGATGGAGAGCTGTTTACAGCCAATACCACCCGTGCCGCGATAGGAGCAGTTGTGATTTACGTGGCCTGACCCTTCCAAGCGACAACGGTGTTTTCCTGAGCCCCAGGTTTCTTCTAGAAATATTCAAAAAATTTCTGGATCAAATCTAATTTATTTTCCCTTATTGTAGTCATTTTCTAAGCAAAATTTTGAAGATGAATGAGTAGTGCATAGATCCCATAGAAAGAGCCATAATGAAAGGGGTTTCATCTTTTATACACAGTGCTATGAATTGAGATTTCTACTTCGTGTTTGGACTCTTTTTATATAATTCTTAATCCTCATTCGGAATATCAATCTTTTATTCAAAAACAATTTAAATCCATTAACTCAAGAGGCAGAGGGTTTTCAAGCCAAAATTAAAGCATGCCGACGAGGGTCTGTTCCTCGACCAACGAGTTGCCAACTATTGGCAGGATGAGAAAGGATACACGACGACCCTTATCGCGGCACGGGAAAACCCATATGCGTACTGGAAATGTCATCGAAATTGGATGCAAACTTCAACAATCAAACTTGCTACATGGATTTACACGACAGGCACACACGAAACCAAAGTTGTTCAGAATGGTATACTTATAAACTGAACATTGTTGCTTAGTTCTGAAAGTCTGAGTGTGTAAGTAGATATTTATTAAAGTTGGGCATTGCATAAATTACGATGACTTACAAGAGCAGATGGTTGCATTTCGCATCTCGGATAGTAAGGGGGACTCGCGGGCAGGCCCAAATACGAAAACCGAATGCGAGGCAAGCGCTCAGGAGAAACGCCAAAGGACATCGTCAGAAACGGTGGCTTTCATCCTTCCAAACGAGGAGGAGAGTTATAGGGAACCGGGGTCGTGGAAGGAACAATCATATCCATAGGAGATACCTGGAGTTGGCTTCGACTTCACCCAGAGAACAATGAGGCGTAACCCCGTCGGGCCGTCCAAATCAGGCGAGCAGACCCAGTAAACAAGACCAAATCACTACTGTGTGGGGGGGAAGAGGAACCTTCTGTAAGCCGGCGGTCCATGAGGAAGAGATGCTTGACTTTCAAATCACCGGCATGCTCAAGATCACTCACAAACAATACCGACCAGGGGCCTATTTCATAAAGCAACAAGTGACAAGTTACAAGCCGATTTCATGTACCTACAAGTTGTTAAAAATGAGTGTGCAAGCGTTTCATTAAGGTACAAGTGTAGACTTGTAATGCACTGTGAAAATTAACAAATGTACAGGCGAATTTGGACAAGTTACAAGTGTTTCCCCATCATTTTGTACAAGTCATTGTTTTACAGTTGTAAAAAATGGCCAATTATGAACCTACGTCCATTCACCTGTAAACTTGTTATTTTCCAGCATTGTGAGTGGACCATTTTTCGGTGTTTAATATGTGGGAATCATCTCCTGCTGAAGAATACAGACAATAAAGTATCATTCAGCGTAGAAGACGCCAACGATTATTTCGGTCATAAATAAACACTTTTTTCGTGGGTATTTTCGAGTTTAACGAGAGATTTAGGATCTCTTCCAAGACCCTTGAATGATTCAAATGCTGCGTGACACTGTGCAATTTTTCCTGATCGGGTATTGAGGATCTCCCTATCATTGAAGAACAAAGTGAAGATAATTTCGAAGTTACAGATGACATTCCTAACCCGGCACCATTAAGACTTGATGAATGATTAATCATTTCCGCTGAATGAAGAGGGAAAATCCGATTATACCAGCCATCAGAATGAGTTGAAATTAAATACTCACTTATTTCACTTTTCAGTTTATAATTTGTCTGTTTTCCAATCATTACACTTAGTCAAGTACGATAAACATCCTATCGTGTACTTAGAACCGGTTTTACATTATGATTCGCTGACAAAACTTCAATTTCGGCATCCCGCTTGCGTTGTTCATTTTGTTAGTTCCCACACGACATCTTTCTTTTCTGGTAAACTTGTAAACTTAGCTTTTACAAGTGTAACTTTTCTGCACTAACTTGTACTTTGTTTTGGCGAAACACTTGTTCTAGTTTACCGTGCATTACAAGTACCTGTACTTATAAACGGCGGGTTTATAAGATTTGGGATTCAAACCGGATTAAGTTCAGAGACTCAAGATCATTGGTATAGCAACGGAGTACATGCACAAGTGCCACCAGTGGTTCTTTATAATTTCACAAGATATTGCTGATGTAGGTAATTTGGATTTCATAAAATCTTCTAGATCAATATGGATTTCATCGCAATGATATGCCTGTTAGCTATTGAATAAATATATAGGAAACCCTTCCATTAAATATTTAAGTATTAATAGAAATTACTACATTTTAAACCCATACTAAAAGTGTAAGGAAACCAGACACCCAACAATCAACTCGCAAAGAGAAAAACTTAAATTCTCCAAATTACTTATGTAACTCAAAAGCACCTACTACTCTCCTCGGGACTCTTATAATATTATTATATATATCTTATAATATTTTATATATTTTTATAAATAAAATCTCCAGAATTGTGACTTTATTTTGACGTTGATAAATTTTTATTTCCAATAGAGACCTAATAGGTACTTGCATTATAAATAATTGCCAGTTGTCCAAGCTCTTCCAGTCACACAAACCTGAAACAAACAACAATAATTGTAATTAATGCTAGATAGTAAAAGCCATTCACAAAAAGTTTCAGTCATGCAGCATCATCGTATGAGCGAATTTTCGTAAATCATCGCATTGTGTGATATTAAATTTCAACTACGTAAGCTACCATAGCAATAGCTTTATTTTTATTTTATTTTTGACATAGGCCCACTTTTATTTAAAGTAACATAATTGTGGGAAATGTTCTGAAAATGGGGATTTTGGAAGAGTTTATATGAGGCTGTTGGCTTTTCTTCTCGGTTTAGAAGTTCTTCCGACCTTCCCTCTAAACAATCTTGTTGGGCTACTCCGTCAGTAGTAGCGTAGCTGCCCCATCCTCCAAGCTCAGGCTTCTTATTGCCCTCCTTGTTCCTCTGAGCCGAAGGTTCACTGCTCGGATGATGGAGAACTGGGTTTTCACCCTCACCCAAGAACAAATTTGTGAATACGGGCGAGACCACTTGTCCGCAAGGACAGCCGCCATCCTATTCAGAAACCTATCATATTCACGGTGTAGAGCTCCGTCACACGAACATAACAAAGGCGTGAAGGATCCTCTAAGGTCTTCAGCTGCTCGATTGTACTTTGTATGCTTGGTGTGAGCTGCGTTTTGCGAGATTGTTGGCCATTCTTGGGATGAGTAATAGACGGCGTCAGCATTTATGATGCGAGTATCAAAAAACGCCGGTCTCTCGCTGTCCCACACGCCATGAATTTTTATGTCGGCAACTAGAGCTGGCATCCCTTCGTCATTGTCGCGTAGAACTGGCTCGGTCGTGACGCCACCCCACGCCAGGTTAGCCATGAGGGCACATTCATCCCTGACATTGTCGTGTCCTCGTTTTACTAACCCTCCCTTTTTACAATTAAGGGCGTGATTAAGATCCATTGGCTCTCCACATCCATCGCAGGAGACCGGCAAGCCATAAGGTTCAAATCCATACCGCACTGGCAGTGCATCCTGAAACTGTGATTTGGACCAATAAAAATGATCTGCAACCAGTGGTATAACTGTGAGCCATTGGGAAGCATCTCTGGATCTTCGGATGGCACGCTGGTGTTTTGGGGGTAGCTCGTTGATCACTTCTTCCCCTCTGACCGCATCTGCTGCCTTCCGCAAAGTCTATCTTCGATGAGGACTGACCTGACTTGTTCACTGTGCCTGTGCATGTCTAGCTCTGAACCTCCTTTTATACATTCAACTAAAAGGCTTGTGGCTCTTCTGGAGATAGGGAAGTCATTTAATACAGACCTCACTGGGGTTGTTTACAGCAAGGCCCCCTACTTTGGCTGGTAGCTCTAACAGGTTGTGAAAATGCTCTCCCAAGTCTCTACCCAACACCGCTCCGATGAACTTTTGTCGTAACGTATCCTGCAAAGGAATGTATTCGTTCTCACAGCTTGTAATCACTCTTTGGGTGAATGCCCATTCCCTTTGAAGAGACTTAGTGAATGCAGTATAGGCTGCCTGTGGACTCCTTTTTGCTGCTTCTGCAAGTCTTGTTAGGTTTTCACTCCAGCTACTAACTTTCTCTCTTACAAACTCTTGGCGAGAAAGTGCTGGCCCTACATAGCCACCCAAGAATTTGTGGGAATGAACGATCGTCAGGTTAGATCTCTTGCTTGTTCTTCCATACCAGGTTTTATAACTAGGAAGCTTTTGTTTGGCGCTGGGATGTAACCCCATTTAGGTACTTCGACTTCTAGTTCTGCGAGCCAACGTCGTACGTCTGGAAGTTTGCCAATGCATGCCGAGTCGGCTGCATACCAGTTTTGCCCCACGTTACTGTTGTGTGCACGGAGCTTGCGGATTAGTGGCAGCGTTCCAACGGCATACATAAACATTCCCATTGGATCGCCTTGGGTGGTGCCTTCACGACTGAGTAGGACTGATGTTAAATTGTTTTGAAATTTGAGCTTTTTGAGTGCAAAGAAATTGATAACTACCTATTAATTTTATGGAAAAACAGGTATTCTATAAAATAATCAGCTATTCAAAGAGAAAGTTTGTATTTTTAAATTTTTTCATCGGTTTTTTGCAAATTTTAATGAAATTCAAGTTCTTTTCAGCCAAATTTTGTACATAAATTTTTGATTGTTCTATTTTCTGTTAATAAAATTTATTTGTGCAATATACGGCTGAAAAGTATAAATTTAAACAATTTTAGTAATTTTTATTGATTCAGATATTTTTTCAGCACATTTTTTGAAATTTGACAAAATGAATGAGCTCAAAAAGTGTTGGCCAACAAACTCATCCTTCCATTAGGAAAGCCTAATTTTTCGACTCCAAAACTTTCTGTAGGATTTACGGTTTAGGAACTATTAGAGCAAAACTTTAAAATTGGCAAATTAAGCAATCTTTATGAGCCCGTAACTTTTTGAGACGGCAAACAAAGATTTTCTCAGTCAGAACGAACTTAATTTCCAAAATCTAATTGCAAACCTTATCCTCAAAATACTACCTATGTTCGGACTTCGCTCCTGGACTAAGGCTATATATATCCCCAATCGCTGCAGCTCGAAAACGCGAGAAGAAGCGACGATGTTCAACCTAACGCTGAGCGAAAGGTAGACGCGCTCTCTCGGAAATGACGGGTACTGCCACAGTTCACAATAGTCAAAACTAGCTTTGCGGGATAGGTACTTGTCTGACTTGAGATGATTCTAGGATTTCCTCTATCACGCAGAAAATACGGAGTTATCAGTTCTCGCATCTTCTTCGTGGTGAAAAGCCAGAAAGGCAACGCTTGATAACTTCGAGGGGTCTCTCGTATAAGTAAGTCATATATTATGATCCACTCATGCTTCTACCGGCGAGAGAATAAAACGAAATACAAATCGAAACGTGAACCCTGGGGATTTCATTCAGAAGAACAACGACGGTTGAATGCTCGGACGTGATTTACATTCGCAAGGTCGACCGACGAATCTGCCCTCGAGGAAAGTATCAGCATGCGATGATACCGCGTGAAACGTAAAAGAAAAAAACCTTTTTACCTCTCTCCCATCAAAATTTGATGGCTCCCGTATGCGGTATCACAACCGATCCGGAAAACAAATTCGATTTTTTCTCCACTTCTTGGAAAAATCCAATGCGGAAAAGATTAAATCAAGAAATAGCGTGAAACTTCATAATTGGTCAATTAAGAAACGACAAAATGATACTTATGTATTGATTTATGATACGGGTATAGCCCAGTACAACAAAATTACAATTTAAACTGATATTTAATGTAATTTACCTATTTTATTAACTGATGAATTGAAAACAATGAAATAGGTACGAGACCATCTGCAACCTAACCCAACCATTCCCTGACAATTTCATCAAAATCGGATGAAAATAGTAGAAATTAAGGTCGTTACAAGGATTTTAAATTAGCAGTAGCTATCTCTATCTGTACTACTTTTTAAGAATGAAACTCTGTTTATGTATTCGTGAATGTGAAATCATTGTGCCAGCATTACTGTTACAATGTACATTTGATTGTGATGACACCTTCTGGTCATTGGCTTTTGCAGTTTTCCTCAATTTCATTGGTATTATCAGAGAACAATTCAATGTTACCAAGGAAGCTACGTGAGTTACCCTACTTGGTGTGTTTTTTGGTATCTTGGTATTGTATAGATACCTAGTTATAATAGCTCCTGTCAGAGGTAAGTTAGCTAGTTCATCTTAACCTCTTGAGACACAGGATAAGGAGGACATATAGGAAAATATACCTGTAGGCAATGTACATTTTTGTGTCGAACTTCAACTCTATTGACATGATCAACAGTCAGATTCTGAGAGGTATAGCTGCTGCCATCTTACGAACTCAACAGCACACCTTACCAGGCTGTTTTTCGATGGCAATCCTATTAATACACCAATAAACTGCCTCCTTCTCCTATCCCGAATTTCAAGTCGTCCAATCTTGCTCAACTTTGGAAGATAGCCGGGAATAAATGTTAATAATCTCATATAAATTTCAAGACGATCGAATCATTATAGCAGCTAAGTATCCGCGAATGTGAAAGCTTTGCACCAGCTTTACAATATACATTTGACTGTGATGACACTTTCTGAGAATGTGTGGTTTAGGCTGTAGATTGGTCCATATAATTTTCATCAGCCAAAAATCAATAGTTTCCACTGTGCATGGGCAAATCCATCAAACGCCATTTTGTCTGCAGTTTTCCTCAGGTTCATTGATAGTATCAGGGAACATTTCAATGTTACCAAGGAAGCTATGTGAGTTATCCTACTTGGTGTGTTTTTTGGTATCTTGGTATTGTACAGATACCTAGTTATAATAGCTCCTGTCAGAGGTACGTTAGCTATAGTTCATCTTAACCTCATGAGATACAGGATAAGGAGGAAATATAGGAAAATATACATGTAGGCAATGTACATTTTTGTGTTGAACCTCAACCCTATTGACGGGATCAACTGTCAAATTCTGAGTGGTATAGCTGCTGATCTCATGAAGTCAACAGCACACATTAACAGGTTGTTATCCGATGGCTATCCTCCTGAATACACGACTAAACTCCCTCTTTCTCCGATCCCGTCCCAAAATGATTATTATGATCTCGGGACGTTTTATCGAGAATCGCCAAACCCCAAGATTTCTCCGTCTCGGGGGTGTTTGCCTGTCTTAGAAGGCACTCAGCTTGCCGAGAACCGCAAATCGAGGATGGGCCGAGATGATGTGATGCCTCCAACTGGATACCGAATCGGTCATATTCGTTTTTTCTTCCTTCCTAGAGGTGCTCCGGATAGCGGGTGAGGTTCGGCCGATATGAAACATAACTGAAGGTCTCTGGAAGGCCCTCCGGCCGTTTTCTTCGGACTCTTGACGGAGTGGGAGGGCGTGGCGTCGGGCAAAAGCCGTTTTTCTGTTGGCTCACCTCTCCCAGAACTGGGGTGTTTACCGAACAGAACGTACAGATAGATGAAGCGATAGAAACTGCCTCCTTCGTCCGTAACAGTGTAAATCACGATGCTCACGCTCCCTTCCCCTTCAACAAACCACCACAAAACAAAACCATGAAATTCGAGGCGCGAGCTCAAATATTCGGAAGCGTTGAAGAAAACTCCATGACGATCGAATCACCTGATATTATTACTAAGTGAGGGCTCATTAGGTTAATGGTATTTAATGGTGTTTTTCTGAAAAATCCAAAAAGTGTAATTCCATTTTTTGTCACACCAAAACTGTAACATCCTGGATCTGCACGTACAACCGCTCTCCCGTTGTGACGTCAACGGGACTGAGCAACGTATTTCTGTTTCCTGGGACTTTCCTCGGACTGGGATTTATTTTGAAACTAGCGTAGTTTTTGCTTCCTCCCTATCAAATCTTCCTCCCTATTAAACAGGAGACCATTCAGCTCACTCAGCTGATTAGGAAAGACCCAGTGATTGCAATCGTCTAGTACCTACTGCTTACAAGTATCTACTACTCAATAGTATACCAACCATGTACCTAGTGCCTTCTTTTCACATTATTAGTTCATTATGGTTACTTACCAATATCAGTTTATAACTTAGCGTGATAAATCAACTTTCCTTGACACTACAATGGCATAGGAATCATAAGATGTTGTAATAAAATGAGAGCATTCCAAAAAGTGGCAACGATTTTCCTGCTATGAAAACTAAGGGAGTTGCACTTCGCTAGTAACGCATTGGTTGTACGTGAAAATCAATGGAAATAGAAAAACCTAAGTATAAGGAAAAATATGAGGGAAAATATCGTTATACTTAGACCAGGGGGACTAGTAAAGGGTAGATGTTTTAATTAATTGCATTAATTTTCCCTCAGCAGGTGCCTATAGATATCAACGCAGGCACATTGACGACAACCGACAGATCTGCCATTTGAAATGGAACTCCTTTGTGATATCTAGAATTCAAAATCAGTGTACGCTCATCAGCTGAGGGACCTCTGAACCTAATTTGTTTCTTAATTGATTTATAATGCTGAAACCTGAAATGTATCTCCTTGTGGATATCTTGAATACAAAGTATGGAAGGACGGTAATCAGCTTCCGAACCTCTGAGGCTAATTTATTTCAATTGTGGGGTCTTGGAGCTGTAAAGCTGTGAACCCTTTATGTCTTTAGTTGCGGACTCTCAGAATTTAACAAGTATATGCAATCATGTTCACAATATCAATTATTGAGAATGATCACCTGAGTGTACACAATTATTCAAATAACCATGCTGAGTTATGAGCTTGTTGGCCACGCACTTCGCAGTAGTTAACATAATGTGGTTGGATAAATCGAGAGCTTTCGAACGAATGGTCAACGAATTTTGTGGGATGAAAAACGACGAAGTACCATTTCCCTAGCAACGACTCGGTTGTAAGAGAAAATCATCAGAATATTTTCGTGAGCAATTTCCGTGACGTTATTTTAGTTTATGTGCCATAGTAAAGACTTAAAATGTCAAAAACCCGTTTTTGACCCATTTTTGGCTCATAGCATTGATTTGTGTGAAGCGATCGGGCTGGCTAGATTCTAGAACCAACTAGACCCCAAGTGGAGTCAAGGGCGGATTTTTTTTCATTAAGCTAAAGGACATTGCAGTTTTGGAATCTACTCACCTTGAAACGTAAAGGGACAAAGTTTGAGAGAAAATGAATTTCTTTTTTCCTATACGATTACAAAGGCTTATTATTTATTCATTTATTTAATTCATTTATTTATTTGGCACATCACAAAATTTCACATAAGAATCATGAGAAGAAAAGAAAAAAGAAATGATTGGAAATAATAAACCAGTAAGAACACTATTTAAAAAATGTTGCTTCCTCAGAAGAGCTGATTGAAGTTAAAAAAATGTTTGTCCTCCAAAATCAAAATTTCCACTTGCTTTTTGCGTTTCATAGTTTGCTGATCAATTTCGGTTCCGTGTCTGTCTGTCTGTGGTAAATCCTTGTCACGCCCAAAACTATACCAATTCTCAGTCCGATTCCGATGAAATTTTCAGGGATTGTGCGGATTAGCTCCTAGATGGTCCACTATAATTTTTGAAGCCGTCGAATCAACAGTAATCCGTGCGCATGCGCAAATGTGAATTTCTCATAAGGTCGATTTATTATCAACTGTTGATCCGATTTCGTTCAAACTCGGTAGGTGATTGGGTATATGTTTTGAAAAGATGCCGTATAAATTATATCACGATTAGTTGCGCAAACGCGAAACTAATAATGATGGACAGGCAAAACTCCGAGTCTAATGGAACGATTTGATGAAATTTTCAGGGATTGTGCGGTATTGCTTCTAGACGGTCCCCTATTCCTTTCATTGCTGTCACATAAACAGTAGGTAGTCTGTGCGCATGCGCAAACGTTAATTTATTGTTACGTTGATTTCTTATCATCTATAAGTCGATTTCGTTCAAACTCGGGGAGTATATGGGTATATGTTCCAGGGAAATTCCCTATGAATTATATTGTACTTGATAGATTAATAAGTACCTATAGCAAAACTAAAATTGATCGACACAGAGAAAAATCCAAGACTAATGGACCGATTTTTAAGAAACTTCCATGGGATGTGCGGTTTAGCTCCTAGACGTTTCCCTATAAATTTCATGGCCTTTGGAGTAATAGTAGTCTGTGCGCATGCGCAAGCGCTAGTTTCTAATAACGTCGACTTATCAACCATTTCGACTTGTACTTTGATCTTCAACTAATTCTATACGTCCATAACAATGTGTGAGGAAGCTATACTGCCCACCCAACTTGGGAGAGTTTTTTTTTCGTTTTCCAATTTTTACGCAGTGTGATTTGCAATATTCGGATGTATGTACACGCAGTACTTACATTTGTAAGATGTATGAAGCTAATTTTTGTAGCAACGAACAGGAAATTATTGCATTCTTCGAGAAACGGAATTGAGAATAGACAACGTCGGAAGGTACGTATGGAAGTTTTAGCTTATTCTTCGGAATCGAGGGAATTTTCAGACGGAGTTCGGGTTTCCAGGAGGAATTCCGATAAGGGGATTCATTTATTGGCTTCGAGGTTTAATGTTCTCGGTTTCAGGGTCTTGAGAGGAATGCAAAAGGAAATGGCCGTGAAGGGAAATGGAGGCGGCGCTTTGGAAGCGAACAGCGCGGGGACGCTCTGCAAATATTCCAACTTCAATTACCCCGACCGGACCGCATTTCTAGGGAGACCGTCTCTTTTCCGTGGGTTTGAACCGAGCGGAACCACGCATGGCGCGGTTCGGAGCCTGGAGAATATATTGATACGGGAAACCAAAGCAAATATACATATTTGTATGCAAGTTCGAATCAATATTTGCACAACGAGGAACGCCAAGTGTTTCGTGAAAGGTTGAAAAATTGAAATTATAGGACAAGTTCTGTGAAATTCCCAATCATAACGGATGATAAATTAAAATATTCACTACTATTTCGTAGAAAACACGATTTCATAATTTAGCTTGGAACATGCTTTAGTCTAGTGCTAACTGGCGAAAAGTGTCGCGTTTTTTCGGGAGACGCGGTTGGGAGACGGCGATGTGTCACGAAATTGTTTCTTATGATTTTCACGTACAACCAAGCTGTTGCTGGGGATCCATATGAAAGTTCTTTAGTTTACATCGGACAAAAATCGTTCTCCACTCGTTGGAAAGCTCTCGATTTAACACGTATTTCTTTCGTAATTGTTCTTCTATTCATGTCGTAGTTTTATATTTATTTATGTTATAAATGGATATAGTAAAAAATGCCGCTTGTTTTGTTGTCACTTGGTTGAGGAGGTACTTTATTATAGTTGTACCGCTTGGTGGCAGGCTAATTAGTTTGACAACATCATAACTATAAGAAAACAAAATGAAATATTCCCGAATTAGCGGGAAGAAAGCATGTTCCATGTTTTAGCATTTTAGCCGAAGGCCCAAAGCGGAAAGAAACCGGGGGGTCCAGGGGAGGCAAAGCCCCCCTGGCGGGGTCAAGGGGGAAACTGTCCTGTCTCATTTAACGCATATTCGCTCTGAAGTTTGTTCTAATCCCCGCCTGACTTTGTTATCTCAGAATTTGAAAGAAACTGTCCTACACTTTGAAAAATGGGCAAAAAACAAGTTCTTTTTATATTGTTACGTGTGAAAGCTTCGTTTTTGACCCATCATGTGGCATAGATTTGTTCAACAATAAATATATTTTATGATTAACTTTTTGGTTTATTTAATTTAATTTAATGGTTTAAGCCGCAACCTCAAACAGAAGGATCATTATCGGCACTGAACAAGGTGTCCAAAGCTACATGTGGAAAGATCCATGCAGCTCTCCGTCACCAACCGCAGCGCCATCACGAACTCCACTGACAAATCGGAGGGGGAAAAATTAGAAAATGATGGGGTTTCTGTCCCTAAGTGGACAGAAAACCCCAGAAATAAAATAATACAACTAATACTCGATCAAGAATTGAATAATAATAAATTATGTCACTATATTTGATCAGCAACGTGAAATAAAATTATGACTAGATTATTCAACAATATATCAAAGATCAGACGTCACAGTTCGTAGTATATCTCAGCGGCTCTCAGGTAAGACAACATGGACTGGACCTTGTCTGGTCTCGATAAAACGTCAACCCTCTGAGGGGGCCGATGCTCAGAGGTCCATAAGGTCAGGGCAGTCCAGAATTGGCGGATGGGCAGATCACCCTCACACCTCTCACACACAACATCTCAAGCTCCAAGTAAGACGGGTATGGCCAGTGGCTACCCGGTTGACCGCTATTCAGTCCCTCCTTGGAAGTTGGGTAACGAATAAGCCATGACCATGAACTGCCTAACCCATACATTCACTGAACATTTCTACAAAATTGAATAAACTCGGCACTTCGCCCCCCTGGTGCTTTCCGCTTTGAGCCTTCGGCTAAAATGCTATAACATGGAACAAGCTTTCTTCAGTGCTTTCAGTGATCTCACCCTGCCATTCCTCATGCCAGATGGAATTGGCTTTATGTTACATACAGGAGATTTGATCCTCAATACGTATAGGTAACATAATATCATAACATAACATATAGGTAACATATCGATCGAGTTATCACCAATGACTCTCCTTGCAAGGGCAACAGCACACTCGCTGCCATGAATACCCACATGGCTCGGCACCCACATAAAAGTACTTAATGGAGCCCGATGCTGTGACGTGGTGTAGCGATACACGTAGGCTTTGTATTAGAGGATCATCAGAATATGTATCCCTAATCGCCACGATGTTACGTAGTGAGTCGCTACAGATTTTTTGTTAATTATTTTCAATAATGAACCTTTGTAATTGACCAAGATTATTTTAATCGACAACTTGCGTCGTTAAAATAAAAGAATAAATCGTTGAGTATAAACGTGCATATCTCAAAAACTACGGTTGGTACTGGAAAACGAGTTTCAGAATCAAATTCAGCACCCTCGAAAACCCCTAGAACCAGTGCTCTTTATTTTGCGACAAGGATATTTAATTTTGTCCAGCTAGATTCGGTTTTTGAACCGCTGTGCGCCGCGCGCCGTCGGATTCCGCAATCGTGATCTCTGGAACGCTTTCCATAACGATTGTGGTGACTAAGGAACGAAACAGGTCCTAACTTCGATAAGGGAACAACATTGTTATAGCTGTCATAAAAACACAAGTGACAAGAACCATGAAAGGCTAATAGGACGATCCGACGCCTGGCCTTCTGCCATTGGCTGCTGGAAAACCGAACAAATGGCCGGAACAAGGCTGTTTACGGGTGTGTTCATCGCCAGCAAAAAACCATTGTCTAGGTCATCTCACCGTGTAAGTATATTATCATACCAGAATTATTATTATTAATTGTCAAGAGTATTTGCAACATGACATTCAAATACAATGATTTTGAACCCCTACCAAATGGGATGCCGTATGTTTAAAATCTACTTAACGAGGAGACTAAAGAGCTTTCTTTCAAACATTTCAAGCGCTCTATACAACGTGAACTCATTGAGCAAGAACTGTACCACCCTAGCAATTTTTTCAAAATGAAATGTACCATTTTTGATTAGTAGGTAGTCAATTTTTAAAACAATCAAAACATTGTTAATTTTATGTCAGCAACCGAGAAATTTTATAAAAGTGCTCGATTTAGCTTTTTAGATATTTATAATGACTGTGTTAACTTGTTAATTGTTGAATGTTTTATTTTTTTAGATTTATATAAGTTGGTGTGAGTTATTGTTTTAGTGTGTTTACAATTTATTGAGTGTATGGCTTTATAGGGAGCTAATTGCTTTGGCTCGGGGCTCTCGATCGGCTCGTGGGCGGTCTCGCCTGGTGATTTGTCGGTTGCGCGATTTATGAAATGTGCTTACCTAGAAATAGGTGGGCGCCCCGGGAGGCCGCCATGGTGGGTCGGGTCCGGGCTCGGTCGGGAAGCCTCAGTTGAGCCGCTTTTGCGGCTGTTTAATGACCAGCCCACACTCTTTTATTTCATTTCATTATTATTATTTTATTTAATCTATTTTTTCTCTCTCCTTTATTGGCCACAGGAATGTTAATTTACCTACTATGAATTAGGTACCTACGTTGACAATTGTCCTACATTCTATGATGTTAGGACAATATATACGATTCTGATGCTGAAATAACAGCAAAATACATTTCATTTATGAGCTTTGCATTAAGATTCGTAACTATTATATATGAGTGAATAAGGATAAAATGATACTAATGATGCAACCTTCCATCAGGTATCATTACAAAACAGATAGCTTTTATACAAAAAAATTATGCGCCCTATCTGGTCAAACGGTATCGGAGCCTGGAAACTATGCTCCCATTCGGAATTCAAGAGAATTGAATCGGAAAAAAGTGTCACCCTTCAAAAACACATCAAACACACTCCTCTAGTTCAAAATTCAACACTTTATAACGAATTTTTCAATTTATATCAAATTAATGTCCTCCTTCATGGGACACAACCTCATCCACCCAAACCGACTTGATAGTGATGTATTCGAACTCCCAGAATTTCGAAGACTGATAAGACCACGACATATTTTTGACGTCACCGAACAGTCGTGATTCTTTGTGAAATTTTTTGATCTGTGATTTTTACTCTCACCATATTTGAGTGTAAAAATAACAAACAATATGTTTATAATGAAAGTGTTTAAAACTTTACTTCATTGAGGAATGTTATAAATAACGATCTCAATCAATGAAGAATTTAAAAAAAAAAAAAAAAAAAAAAAAACTCGGCTCTTTGGGCCTTCGCGTGGGGGCTTCGCATGAAACATGCTTTCTTCCCGCTAATTCATGAATGTAAATAAATTTAAAACTACGACATAAATGTTTTACTAATCGAAATTAAAACAGAGTACCTAGGTAGGTCATTTTCTGTTATGGTGCGCGTCTACAATTACTATAAACAAGATTAACTTCTCAACTAAGTGACAACAAAACAAGCGGCATGGTTTACTATATCAATTTATAACACAAATAAATATAAAACTACGACATGAATAGAAGAACAAGTACAAAAGAAATGCATGATAAATCAAGAGCTTTCCAACGAATGGAGAACCATTTTTGTCCGATGAAAATTTCCCCAGCAACGGCTTGGTTGTACGTGAAAATCATAAGAAAAATTTCGTGACACATCCGCGTAACGTTTTTCGCTAGTTAGTCCAAGGCTAAACCATGTTCCATGCTAAAATCAGATATCATATGATTAGATAGCGAAGGTATTTCAAAAGTTTTCCAATTGTTTGAGAATTTCTGTTGCATCTACGAATATGATTCTGTAGATGTGTGGAAATTGTTTAATACCGCCCTTGTTATGAGACGTCCCTCTGAAGCTAGGCATCTTCAATTTCGGGATCTCCTATTGGAATTGTAAATTCTACCTACTGTAAATTGCTCAAATTTCAGAAAATGTGCTTAATAAAACACTAAAAATGGCTAAAACTGCTAAAAGTTGTTAATTTTATATTTTTAGCAGAATTTATGTCAAATATATATGTTAAATAAAAGTCAGAATTTATGTTCAATTTTGCATCAATAATGAGCTAGAAAGGTAATAATTGTATGCACAAAATTATGCAGTAAAAAGAACTTGAATTTTTTTAATGCTTGCTGAAAAATCGATAAAAACTGAGGAAAAACCTTTTTTTTAATCACAGTTTCATTACTCAAAGTGCTCAGATTTTCAAAACAATTTAACATAATATGGTAAGACAATTTACAAAACTTCGCTCATACAATCATGCTGCATGACTGAAACTTCTATTTTGATATTCTATGTGTTTTAGGCTGAGGATGGTCCTATATTAGGATCTTTTTCTTGTACGACCCTATACGGTCTTTTCTGTTAAACAGTCGCAAAACAATTTTCTATAAAAACAGAAACGCTTGATATATGTTCTGCTGTACTAAAAACTGTTCTCCTATCATTTTTACGTCCACTTTGGTAAAATAGATCAGAATGCTGTGCACAGTTTGGTGGTCTGGATGCTCGCAAGCTTGCATCTCAAAAATACATAACATCCCTCCATTCAGTCAATCCCTTAGTAAAAATACAGATTAGTTGGATATACTGGTCAGAATGAATGAATGGTAGTGAATTAACGGAAAAGGTCCGTTCTTTTTAACAAGTACAAGTTTTCATTTTATGGATAATTTCATCAATTTCAGAAAAACAACTATCGATCTGTTTCTATAGAAAATTGTTTTGCGGTTGTATAATAGAAAAGACCGTATGCGGTCGTATAACGAAAACGACCCCTATACTAACTACATTACTCTAAAATTAATGTGTTTCTTCGCACTTGTGCGAACGTTAAATCCAGCAAGCGTTACTCTATGATTTTGGAACCCAAATCTTGAAGAAAATTCCGAGCTCATGCCAAGGGAAGATTCTTCAGGAATGATTGATGGTTTTAGATCGTTTTGTGGGCCCCCGAAAAACTGCAAAATAGTTAAGCTGCTCATAAGTTACAGTTATTTCCTAGGCAATTTTTTTAAAATAAGGAATACGAATGAATTCCAGCGTTTTCTCTCAGCTGAACTTCAACTCTTAACGGGTCATTCGCATTAACATACATAATATACTGATGGATCGGTTTTCATTCCTAGCGAAACCGCAGATGCCGGAGAAAGCCACTTTCAGTTGATGCCGGAGCCTCCGAGAGATTTCGTATTTATGGGGTTGAACCTTCGACGACCTTCCAGCCTCCTTTTCCCGGCTGTCCGACGGTCAGGGCGTGCAGGCATCCCATCACATCAGCCAGCGCCCTAAAACAACACGTGAGCTGGCAACTATCATCCGGCAAAGGACTAGAAGAAAGTTTCTTTCCCTTGTCATTCACTTGGGCGGCTGAACGTATAATGTTTTCATAAAATTTAACAAAGAATGTAATTCTCCAATATGAGCTCACCCACTCTCACTCTGTGGTACGTGGTGCAGTGTGAAGGTGATACCTGGTGAGAAATGGGCATCCCATCACATCAGCCAGCTCCCTAAAACAACACGTGAACTCGCATCTATCATCTGGAAATGGACTAGGAGAAAGTTTCTTTCCCTAGTCATTCACTTGGGCGGCTGAACGTATTATGTTTTCATAAAATTTAACAAAGAATCTAATTCTCCAATCGTGCAGACCCACCCTCACTCTGTGGTACCTAGTGCAGCGTAGAGGTGATACCTGGTGAGAAATGGGCATCCCATCACATCAGCCAGCTCCCTAAAACAACACGTGAACTCGCATCTATCATCTGGAAATGGACTAGGAGAAAGTTTCTTTCCCTAGTCATTCACTTGGGCGGCTGAACGTATAATGTTTTCATAAAATTTAACAAAGAATGTAATTCTCCAATATGTGCTGACCCACTCTCACTCTGTGGTACCTGGTGCAGTGTAGAGGTGATACCTGATAAGAATAGGGGCTTTCCATCACATCACCCAGCGCCCTAAAACTACACGTGAGCTCGCATCTATCATCTGGAAAAGAACTCATCTACGAAAATTCGCTGAAAATCAGAAAAAAATCCTAACATTTTTGGACTACCCAAAGGGAAGGAGGGGGTGGGGGGGTTCGTTTGGAGGGTACTTATAAAACAGTTTTTCTATTTTTTGCCGAGTGACGCCTCATTTCAAAGATATTTTAATGATTAATGCTGAACACGATGGTGAAGCCAGAATTGCGATATCTTATTCTGTTCTCTGATTGGAGCTGATAACCATGAAGAAGCTCAAGTCGGAGCTTGATATCACTGGTCTTTCTGGGTGTTCGAGAATAGAGAGTTCCTAGAGATCCGTTCGTCTCAATACGGCGTGCGGTAACGAGAAACTTTACCGCACCTTAAAGTCACGTCAAGTCCTTAACGGATCTAGTTGTAACGCTAAATCCATGGAAGGAGGAAATTATCCCTAGGAGGTTATTTGGGTACTTTTCCGTTATCCCCCCCCCCCCCCCCCCCCCCAGTCAATTTGTCTTCAACACGCCCGCCCGATGTTTCTAGGCATTCCTTCTTACTTAGATAGAATTGGTGACAATATCAAGCTGTGGGAAGAAATTATATTATTTGAAAAAAAGAAGGAAAAAATAATTACCGTGTTATAGGAAGTTGGCGATGTCGGTGAGGATTTGTTGAAACAAATTGGCGTGGTTGTGGTTTGATTGCCTCCACATGAATTCGCACAAGTAGAATGCACATGAATTCGCACAAATAGATCAGAATGCTCTGTATAGGTTGGTGGACTGGATGCTCGCAAGCTCGCATCTCAAAATTACATTACATCAAGTAGTCAATCCCTTAGTAAAAATACAGATTAGTTGGACATGTAGGTCAGAATGATGTGTATACTTTGGCGGTCTGGATGCTCGCAAGCTCGCATTTCAAAAATACATTACATAATCTAAGTAAGAAGGAATGCCTAGAAACATCGGGAGGCGCGTTGAAGACAAATTGACGGAGGGTATAACGGAAAAGTACCCAAATAACCTCCTAGGGATTTAGCGTTACAACTAGATCCGTTAAGGACTTGACGTGACTTTAAGGTGCGGTAAAGTTTCTTGTTACCGCACGCCGCCGCCGTATTGAGACCGACAGATTTCTAGGAACTCTTTATTAACTCATCTCCACTAGGCACCTAAACATGAGATACGATGTGAACTTCGTCCGATTGATCTGGGGTATTTAGAGACTACAAGGAAAAGTAATCCTTTAATTCTTTTGAGGTGAATACATATAAACATATTAAAAAACACAAACATTAGGAATCGTTTCAGAATGCCTGAAAATGGATTTCAATGAAGAAATATTTCAGAAATGTTGATTTTAAAAATTTCCGAGCCATTGCAATTGCTTCATTTTCTACGAAAATTCGCTAATGTGCATTATTCATAATGTTTCAGGCACCGATAGGAAGGAAACAGTAGTTGTGGGAAGCGATCTCATGCAGGGGTTCTGGGTAAAGTAGGTATAGAAACACGTGAGGTCGTGACATTAGTTTTTGCATTGTCCAGTCACGATGACGCGTGCACGGTGACGGGAAGTTGGCTTATTCTCTGAATGTTTTCTCTGTATTTCATTTCTAACGAATGACCACTAGATTTTCCTATTCTATCCCACACATCTGCGAACACTTCAAGTCAATCATGCTAGGATGTGGTGCAACTAAAATAGAGGAGGATTTAAAGATGCTGTCTACGTAGACATCGTGAGATCAGTGCTACGACTAATACGAATAACGACAACTAATTAGGTTTTTTAATTAAGAAGGGTCATTAGCGGCATAGCTACACTAGTAATTAAAAACTAATTTAGTTACTACAAGTAACTAATAACTAATTAGTTTTTAGTCGTAATTCGCGCGAAAAATAATTAATTAACTAAATTTGGTTCCGAATTCACCTGTAAGTGGCGAAAACATTGTTTTCAGTCTCGGAAGATGACATTGCTGTAACATAACTTGTGAGCAAATTTTTAATGTTTTTTCTTTTTTTTTCAAATATATAAATGCGTTAAAATGATTAGTTCAACTAATTTCTCCAATTATTAGTTAAAGGGTTGTAACTAAAACGTAATTCAGGTGAATTTAGCAATAACTAATAAATTGAAGTCTCATTTATCAATAACAACGCTTACACCATAACATCAGTTACACCCAAACACCTATTAAATGACCAAATATTGTTATGGATGGTAACTAATAACTAATAGTAATTAGTTACAGCGTTTGTTGAACTAAAACTTGGCGCACCCCCCTTCACCCTCCTCCAACCCGGTTGATTCTTTTTCCATACTCCGTATGAAATTACAAAAACACAGAATGTGATTTTTGAATTTTTAATGTTAATTTTACCTCATTTTATAATAATTATGCATAATAATAATGTGTAAGAAATAACTTGGAGTCTAGTAATCCTACGCATAGCAACTGTTGTTAATTATAGGTGAAAGTTAGCTACAAAGTTTATCGGTATCGCAAGTCTTTTTTTGTTACATAATTTCGTTTCAGTTTTCAACCGGTTGATGATCGCAAAAACACATTCTGCGTTAAAATTGGTTAAATAATGCCCCACTCTGTGCAAGGCATGTCTCGGAGATCAAAATCGCACAATATGTGTGCCACCTAGTGTGGTTGAGGCTTGAAAAACAACACTAGAATAGAACTATACAGCCCCATTTCGTTGACATATCCGGATTATATGACAACTAGAGGCCTATTAGGGCTTGGAAAGCCCTAATCTTGTCCGTATAACAGTAGTACCTAACAGGAACCCAGCACGTTATAGTAAAGATAAAAGTCCTACCTATTTTCAACTTCCTACAGTGAACAGGAAAGAATTTAGCTCACTCAGCTGATCAGAAAAGACCCCATCACTACGTTTCTTACTTACCGAAACTTTTGCAACAAACTTGGGGCCGTGCTGATTCGGAATTATATATAAAGACCGTTCGGAATAATATATTTATAAAGTCTCAGCCCTGCTAGGACTTGGAAAGCCCTAATCCAGTCCGTATAACAGTAGTACCTAACAGGAACTTAGCACATTATAGTTAAGATATAAGTCCTACTATTTGCGGCGTTATATGACCTGGTGCAAAGCTAAGGCGATGTTATAAATGATTAAAAAAGAGGAAATACCGATCAAAATGTAAGTAATGTATGTAATAAAATAAATATCACCAGTTGAGGTGGTCCTCGCCACTATTCAAATCATCAAAAAGTTGAATCGGGGAATTCAGAATTTGGGCATGGTGAGATGATGGTGTAATTCTATCTCGA
Source organism: Adelphocoris suturalis (assembly GCA_030762985.1). Lineage (NCBI taxonomy): Eukaryota > Metazoa > Arthropoda > Insecta > Hemiptera > Miridae > Adelphocoris > Adelphocoris suturalis. The sequence continues at coordinate 47,309,076 of CM061042.1, read as the reverse complement.
GTCTTCTTCGTTTGTTTGTAAGCGTGTGAATTGGAATTATATATAAGGACCGTTCAGAATTATGTATAAAGTCCGTCAAGTTCTTCTGTTTCAATTTCTTCGTTCAGATATAACTCTCCTAGATGTTAGTAACTACACTACGTTTCTTACTTACCGTGAATTGATGGCAACTGCTGTTACCGCCACAGCCTAATAAACAACTCTCGTTGATAAGGACCGCCTAGATCACGATCATGTCGGGTATAGAGACGAACGGCGACACTTTGCAACAAACTTGGGGCCGTGCTGATTCAAATGAGCAGTCTAACACTAAAATCGGACCGCGAAGTTCTTCACAATTTCAAAGACCGTTCGGAATTATATATAAAGATGCCGTTATTAATAAATATCGTTTACCTTTGCGCGTGTGCAAACGGAAAATCTCTATAGCAATCGTAACTGCTGTAACTGGCTGACCTCAATCTGAACTTGACCTTTCAAGCTGTTTCCTTCGTCCCACCTTGTTAATTTCCCGAAAAATTTCGATCACAACCAAATAACTGCACTGGCTCAGCCTAAAAGGCTCATAATGGACGGATAAACCTTTTGTTGCTCTGCCAAAACGTGAGCTATTACCTCCCGGGTAACATAGAACACGAAAAGGGGAGTGTTCGAACGCGAGGCGTATAAAAGGCCGTAAAACTTTCTTCAACAGGACATAAAATTTCTCGATGATTGCTTGGCAGGGTCCCACCCATATAAAAAATGAAAGGAAAACCCCCGTGGAAGGTATCAAGCTATGTCCATAAAGGCGAGATCCGTTAGGGACTGGCTTTAAACGCCAATATATATAATTTTTCTTTTTTCCAAACAAGGTGCTAAAACCCCGTGGCGTTTCTTTGCCGTGAAATACTGTCTAGTCTTAACTGCAAAGAAAAGCGAATAACGATTTCAAAAGGTGTGTAATTACTGCTCTTGGATGCGGCTGTCGTTACTCCAAATGGGGGATTGGGAATCTGAGCTTTCAGATTGGATGCACTTGATTCGTTGGTGCCCGTTTACTGTATGGCACGAGGTCGAGATGCCGTACCTACCTATGTAGTAAAAACTGAGGTGTTAAATTATATAGCTCAACCGATTTGTAAAATAAGTTTATACTTTATTATGGTAGTTTGTGTGGCGGAGGGGGGGGGGGGGTATTTCCTCGCTGCACAATCATGTTAGGTCATAATGATGGTTGGTTGGGGGGGGGGGGGGGGGGGGGGAACACCCAGTAATATCACGATCTTATTTGCAATTCTCACCAAAATAATATACAACACATATATATAGGTACGTCCTGTAATGCATGCACTACTTACTCACCAATATGTTAGCACTAGTTGTACTCGTATATGCGATCTCAGTTCGACCTGCGATCGACGCGACACGTTGGCTGGACTCAGTATGCGATCTCACTTGGAAAATCGATAACTTGCTTAACGAAATGGGGGAAAATGGGCAATCTTATCTTTCTCTCCAAAAATGGGTACTTTACCGTTATCCCCCCCCCCAGTCAATTTGTCTTCAACACACCCGCCGATGTTTTTAGGCATTCCTTCTTACTTAGATTACATATTTACGTAGAATTGGTGACAATTTCAAGCTGTGGGAAGAAATTATATTATTTTTAAAAAAGAAGGAAGAAAAGAATTACCGTGTTTTCATAAATTGCGATGTCGGTGAGGATTTGTTGAAACAAATTGGCGTGGTTGTGGTTTGATTGCCTCCACATGACTTCGCACTAATAGATCAGGATGCTGTGTATAGGTTGGTGGTCTGGATGCTCGCAAGCTCGCATCTCAAAATTACATAACATCAAGTAGTCAATCCCTTAGTAAAAATACAGATTAGTTGGACATGTAGGTCAGAATGATGTGCATACTTTGGCGGTCTGATGCTCGCAAGCTCGCATCTGAAAAATACATAACATAACCTAACTAAGAAGTAATGCCTAGAAACATCGGGCGGGCATGTTGAAGACAAATTGACTGGGGGGGGGGGGGGGGTGTATAACGGAAAAGTACCCAAAAATGAAGATCGTCGTAGAGATTAGTGAAGATCGTGACTGGTGCAGCGAGCGCCACCACTCTTCGATCAACTGTCTATTCAACATGCCCCCGGCTCCATTTACTTATATATCATAACACGCATTTACGTGCCTCCACAAGGATTCTATGGTGTGAGTGTCAGCTCCAGTAAGTGGGTAGACACAATTGTCTGAGTGGTTTACTGTCTTGTGGATATACCACTCGGTGCTAAGCGTACTGTAGGCCTTCCACTTGTCCGAATAAATCACAGAACCAACTTTGATCCCGTTTTCGATGATTAGCCGCAGCGTCCTTCCATCCCTTTTCTCTACAATGAAAAACTGACGCTCTAGGAGGAGCATTTCACTGAATGAACGGACACTGGATACTGACTAGACACTTTCTAGCCTTATAAAAAGAGGAGGAACTGAGAGATAAGGGAGCTGAAAGGCCGAAGTTTGGCGTTTTGTGTTGAGATCGCACCCAGATCTTTGAGAGCGCATATTGGAGGTTGAAAGTGCACTGAGATCGCATATACAGCTGGTACCAATATGTTTTATCCAATTTAAATTAAAAACATTTAATTAAAAAATTGTGTACATTAATTTTTGAATGTTTTGTTGTATATTTAATAGAATAAACTTTATTTATTCTACCAAAAAATATAAATTTAATGACTTATAGCAGTTTTTAGCCAGTTTTGCTGATTTTTTTTTAGTACAATTTTGGAAATTTACCAATTTAATGTTCTCAAAAAGTGCTGGCCAACGAACTCATTCTTTCATTTGGTAAGCTTGAATTATTGGTGCAAGAACGGAATTTTCATCTCAATCCTAAGGAGAGTTATCGTCTGGAATGACACATAAATAAATAAATATATAAATAAATGCGTGTAGGTATATAAATACATACCTATGAAAAAATATATATATAAATATCCAAAAACCTTATATATATGGAAAAGCGTTAAACTCTAGGATTAGTTTCAGAATGCCTCAAAACAGATTTCCATACAATATTTTTCAAAAATTTTGATGTTAAAATTGTCCGAGCCATTGCAATAGCTCCATTTTCTACAAAATTCGCTTAAAGGATAAAAATTGACACATTTATATTTTTCAACCGAATTTTAGTCAAAAGAAGTTCATCGTCAATGAACTGGAACAATCAAAAATGGTTTGCACTAAAGTACACTGAAAAATGTACTTAAATTTCGTTATTTCTGCTGAAAAATCAATAAAAACTACAAAAGAAAAAATAACTAAAATTTCAAAATATTGTTTGTCTCGCAAATTATTATTCAGATTTTGGTTTTTGCCATAAAAATGGCCGTTGACAATTTCTTTGCACTCGAAGTGTTCAAATTTCATCAGTGTAACATGATATAATGTGATAATTTACGAAAATTAGCTCTTAAGATCATGCTGCATGACTGCAACTTTTTTTTTTTTTTTTTGGATTATACTTTTTTGAAACGTATACCTACCAAACAATTTTGAATTTTATATTATCTGTTTCTTCTTGGTCGATTGCAAAGGTTCATTATTGAAAATAATAAACCAAAAGCGAAAATTTAGGTACTACAAGCACGATAATAATTTACGTTTGCTCTTTCATTTGTTAGTCATGATGTTTATGGCAATAAAAATTCTATCACCATTATTAATCACGTCTGAGTCTACCTCACGTATCGCTGCTGAGCTCAGGCTTGGTCGACTCACCTCTGGGGCAGCTGGCCCGTCGTATTTGTTTTCCTTCAGGTAGGTTTGTTTTGACGTGTCTCTCCTTGGAATGTTGTGAGAGCTCTGGTGACCTCGCGATGTGGATGGAAGGCGGGCGGGTTTTCTCGAAGGGGTTTTACGTGCATCGGCTTCCCAGTGCGCAATGCAGCCTAAATAAAACCCCATTATTACGGGAGGCCTCGCGTTATTATTTTATATTGTCGTCATCCGTTGTTTGCCTTATTTTCACGACTTTCTCTGTTTCATTCGCCTTGTCCTCAACCTTGTGTTCTGCAGATGCAAGGCCGTGCAATTAATAAACGATATAGATGGAGAGTTTATTACTGCGGCCATTCGATATATATATATAGGATCACTTGAACTAGATGCGGTTCTACTGAACTATATACTTTGTTTTAAATATAGAAAGAATTTCAAAAATATATAGAGGAAAGAAAGAACTTGATGTTTCGATTTTTGATCTTTGTCACCGAGATTAGAGCAATGAAAGTCATTCTTGATGTCTCGGAAATTTCATATGGGTCAGCGTCCATCGCGTCCATTACTTATCAAAAAAATTCTAAATAGTTTTCTGGGTTTGATGGCTAATCGTTGAGATCGAGACCTGGAGGACCTAAAAGCCTTCACGGATTGTTGTAGTTGCCGGTCATTTGCATGTTTCGGCATCTTCTTCAGTTCCTGCACCCCATAGCACTCGTCAAAAGATGCCCCATGAGATTCAGCATGCACCTTGACTGGAAGAGGACGTGCTTGGTTGATTGATGCTCTGTGGTTGTTCTTACGTAAATTCAACGTAGTGGCTTTCCCGACGTAGAAAGCTGGTCCTCCATCCAAACACTTTTTGCATACCAGTTGACACTCACATGGGTGATTGGCACTCTGCTTTCCCCGACATCTGTATGTGTGGTAGGTGTTTGCAGAGGTAAAGTTAGGGTCCTCTATCACCAAATTGCACACCTTACACGTCCACATGGGTGTAAACCTTGCTGTGTCAGTGGGGGATGTGATCTAGGATGTCGATGGGAGAGTATGTCAGATTCTTTCCTTGTCGGTAGGCCAATCGAGGTGTTTCATTGAAAACATCACGTGTCTGAGGGCTCGATGTTAAGATGGTTTGTAGGTTACGGAGAATGCCATTGAGTTTTTGTGCGCCAAAAACGAATCTGGTGGCAAGTGAAACTCGATCACTTGATGTTCTTGGAGTTTGACGGTAGGGAACACGTGCAGGAACCATCCTATCTTTAACAAAGTTTGCTGGGTATCCTCTATCCATCAGCTTGTTGTGGATCCCAGATAAATACCCTTCCAAGTTCTCTTTATCACTGCAAATCTTATGCCTTCTAATAGACAATGGCCGGGGAATTGACCGTTTGATGTGTGGGGGATGACATCTGTTATAGTGTAAATATAGCTGTTTGTTTGTTGGTTTTGTGTGGACAGTTGTTGTGATTTCTCCTTCTTCGTTAAGTTTGATATCCACAACCAGGAATGTTGCATTAGTTTTAGAAAAGTATAGTTATATTATTTATAAGTTGAATACCGCTCTAGAAGAGCTTGAATATAAACACTCAGTAAGGAAAGAAAAATTGTACTATATTATGTCAAATTGTTAAAAAATTTGAGCACTTTGAGTAAAAAGCATTGTTAACTACCAATTTAATGGCGAAAATTCGTTCTAAATAATTCTATGCAATTCAAATCAGTTTTCTCCGAAATTGAGAAAAGACCTGAGACCAAAACCCTTGTCTTGCTCTGCACTAGATGATTGATAGTTCGCATGATGGAAGGCAATCACCAACAATATTCACCCCAGTGCTTATTTATCTGAAGCCGGAAATTATAGGTAATTTTGGACCATTGGCGAAGTGCTCAGCCTCCACGTCCTGTGTTTAAACACAAATTCGTGGCAACAAGTGTGTTTTCGAAAGTGTTTACGAAATGTGCCAAGATGTAATGAATGGTAGTGTGAGGGGGGGTTATTGATTCAATTTACATCACACCAGAGGCGTGAATGGGCGATGAGAGAGTATGTTGCTAATTCGGAGTTGCTAATTCGGAGTGACAGGCCTGTCATTAAGTCTGTAATAACCCTCCGTCTGTAATAACCGGGAAGGTCGGGTCCAAAATTAGGTGAGAAACTCCAAAACAACCTTTCTCTGGTGTTTTCCATCCTAATGTATTAATAAAATGGTAAACAAGTCTGCCTCAATTGGTAATAGAATGTCAAAAAAATTGATGTTGCTCCGAGTCTACCAACGTATTTTGGATTTTTATTTGGTTCATTATTTTCAATAATGTGCCTTTAGGTTCGTTCGGACAGACAATCCCGAACCGTTCCGAACCCGTTCTACCGGTTCTGGATTTTCTTCAGAACGTTTGGTTCGGGATATACGCACAGAATGTTTTCAGCATAAGCCCCGCCATATTTAAATTTAATTTCCCGCGCATTGTTTAACCCATTTTCGGCTTATTATCGATTTTCTTGTTCTCACTACTAATCACATTGTTTTAAAATTTATTTGCAATATTAAAATAAATTTATATTACTACAGTACTTATTTATAGTACTATTAATGATTGGTTTAATGAAGGTCTCTCATAGTTCTGAATCATCGAAATTTGTAGATGTACAATTCAATTTTATAGTCTAACTCGTAGATATTACAAGGAGTTCTTTAAATACATATTAAAAATAGCACATGATACCTTGCCTTCATTTCTGCCTCAACTAACAATGTTAGACTTTTACGTATCATGTATCAAATAATTACTTATATAGGTCTACATAATTTACGTATAATAAATGAGCACTGCATAGTTAACATATATCACAATCAATAATGCCTACACTCTACTGACAAATTTCAATTATAATCCCGAGTCATTGCCGAAATTTCCAAAGCGGTGTAGATGTTTGTTCTATCTCTTGTAGATTTTCATTTTCTTCTTGACCTGTTTTCTGGAAATGTTGGGAGGGGACAGAGGAGGAATATTCAGTAGGAGGAAATATCTCCACTGCTGACTCAGTAGATGTAGAATCCTCCAACGTAATTAGTCCATAGTGAATGATAAGTTTTTTTCTAACAACCAGTAGTTCATCTCCAACCAAGACGGCATGCTTTCCGACTTTTCTTGCATGAAACAACTTGGGCAAGAGATGGTTCCTAAATCCCCATGATCGTCTGTCGTAGAACTCGGATAGATGTACGTTTCAAGACGCGTACAATTCAAAAATCGGAAAAAAAGGTTTGTCCGCCGTCCCGAAGATTTTTTCCGAGACTACTTGATCTCAGTTTATGAAATTTGTCTCAAAACTCATACATCGGCCAGAGATGTGCCAGCAACTTCCGGCATCACTTTTGGTCAACCCTTGTTTTCAATTTCTGGAATATTGAAAAATCAAGATGAAAACTTTCAAGGTAACAGAAATGACTTTTTGGTTGTCATCAATGAACATTATCCCAAAGGATCGGATAAAACGATCTGGAACGCTGAGCCTTAATCCGTTTGCTCTCCTTCGGGGAACTTCGGAAAAAAGCCCTTGGATTTCTCGGCGCGAGAACATAGAAATCATGCGTTGCAAGCGAATCTTTGAATTAGCGAGTCAATCTCTAAATTCTATTAATGACCGCTAGAGAGTGGTATTGAAATAGATTTGAGACAAATAGGCTGGGCTCCAATCGTTGAATTCGCTTTAAGGACGTCCCTCTGAAGCTAGGTAATATTAGCAAGGTTTTTCATACTATAGGAGGGACGCCCTATTGAAATTGATGACCGTGACGCATTTTTATGGGTTGTATTCGTGTAATCGCCGACAGACGAATACGATTACACAAATACGAATATAATCGCAGTTGACTCAGGATCAACGAATAATTATCGCGATTACAATCGTATCCGTATTCGACGATAAGATTGTGTCCAACACTGGCCAACGGTATCCTCAAATTTGAATTTACACAGAAATTAAGGAAGCTGTGATTGTTTTAGGGACAAAAAGTTGAAAACACGAAAGATATCTTACAAAATTAAATCACTCAAAAACTAAGCATTGAAAAAAAAAAAAAAAAAAAAAAAAAAAACGCTGCAAATTATTTCACAAAGGTTTATTATTTTTTCAATTGAGTTTGATCGTAGTTTTAGTTGGCTAGCGTACGTCATAAGGCCCGTCCAGACTCCTCGGCGTGTCCTATTTCGAGTTGCCACAACCTATACTTCTATAATTACATACGCATGTTTATATTTCTCGATTTGAGCTCCTATCTATTCAAATAGTTATTGCCTTAATAATATCATTATCTAAGTACGTACGAAAAGTCGAGAGGATATGTTACTAAATATGCGTAGGAAAAGCATTGGTATTAACACACAAATATGACCTAGAAAAAAACATATATTCATGCCTCGAAGGAACGCCGTACCCACCTCATGGTGCCGCGGTGTATTATATGGGTATAACACGTAAAAGTAATAAATTAATATCCATTCTTCTACACCCTTCTGCTACGCCACTGGTCATCCCAGCACCCACAAGGTGCCGCGGCGAAAAAATCTTTATAGGAATCTTTTGATCAGAAATAAGCTCTAGAATCGAACCCTGAAGTACTGATCACCTTTTCTGGGAGACCCTGTAGGTAAAAGGACCAATGATCCGCGTGGAAGGGTACCTAATACAGAAATTAATAATACAACTTTGTGTAATAATTTGGATTCTGAAGTATCTTGAAACACAAACCAACAATAGGTGTCCGCTATTTTGAGAAAGGTGGAATTTTGATGACCTCCACCCCAAAATTTGGTTCAAAATGTCAAAAAAATTACCTCCGAAATTTTTCAGATTTTTTGCATAACAAAAAACAAAAACCTACGGTAGCTTAATTTTGGTTTTTGAAATACGCTTTTTTTTTTAGCCAATATCAGACTTTTGAATATAATTTTTACTATATTTCTTTGTGAAATTGTGAAACTTCGTATAGTTACGTTTTTGGGGTCGCTGAACTCGAATATGCAGTCAAAATAAGTCAACAGCAACAACTTTGAATTGTTTGCAATCTCAAAATCGTCAAAATCATGTCATAAAATGACAATTTTTCAAAATTCATTGTAAAATTATGAAAATTCGTATTTTTACGTATTTCTGTTAGAATTTTGATTTTTTGACAGCAAATTCGAGTTCAGCGACTCAAAAAACATAAGAATACGAAGTTTCACAATTTCACAAAGAAGTTTGAAAAAGTTATATTCAAAAGTCTGATATTGGCAAAAAAAGCGTATTTCAAAAACCAAAATCGAATTACCGGCGTAGGTATTTGTTATGCAAAAAATCTGAAAAAATTCGGGGGTATTTTTTGACATTTCAAACCAAATTTCGGCTGGAGGTCATCAAAATTCCACCTTTCTCAAAATAGCGGGCAACCTAACAAAAAAATTTTGAGGAGGGGGGGTTGAAAAAATTTTGTTTTTCTTGGTCGATTACAAAAAGGTTTATTATTGGAAATAATAATCGAAAAGGAATAAGAATAACTGGGTTGATAAAATGTTAGAAAATTTCAATTATATCGATGGTTGAATGTGAGCGAAGGAAGCGAGAAAAAATGGTGTTCCAGAGAGGTCACCCCCCCCCCCCCCCCCCCCCCCCTCTTCCACCGGAGCCGGTAGCCAAAACACAATAAAAGGGGCATGTGAGGGAATGCAGCGGGAAGAGCAGAGTCTGTACGTAAGTGGAGTATGTGGAGGAAGGGTAGGGAGATAGGGGGGGTTCTATCCGTATTCCGCGGTAAAGAGGGCTCTTCTGTACGTAACATGCGAGGATGCGAAGGTGACGATGGAAGGCGAGCGGCGGCGAGGCTGGTGGTGCAGAGGGGGGGGGGGGGGGGGAGCTCACCCGTAAAATGGAATTTCCGTGAAGGATGCGAAGATAATCGGGCGGAGTGCGGTTGTGTGACGACGTGTGTGACAACGTGTTTGACTCAGGCGGTGGGAAAACCTTCGGTGTCACTCGGGGGCCTCAGCTGTGAATCCCCCAACTGTTTAAGTTTTTCTTGTGCCGAGAAACCCGCCATTTCATTTCAACAATTCATTTACATACCAGATAATGAAGACCGGAGTGAAATTAGCAATAGATTCCAGCAATCGAACATATCGCCAAGAGACGTTAGCAATGCTATTTAGCAGTATTTTAACACAGAATGTGTTTTAGCCATGGACTAACTAGCCGAAAATGGAACGCGGGATGGGAACGAAATGTGTGACGGAAGATTTTCACGTACAACCGAGCCGTTGGTAGGGAAATGGAATTTCCGCCATTTTAATCGCACAGAAATCGTTCACCATTCGTTGGAAAGCTCTTGATTTATCACGAATTTATTTCGTATTTTTTTTTTCGTAGTTTCATACTATAACTATATAAATTGATGTTATAAATGAATAGTAAACAATGACGCTTGTTTGGTTGTCACTTGGTTGCGCGACAACGCAATTTTCGTAGTTTCATACTATAACTATATAAATTGATGTTATAAATGAATAGTAAACAATGACGCTTGTTTGGTTGTCACTTGGTTGCGCGACAACGCAAACACATTCTGTGTTTCAATAATTTCGTCCGAAGTATGTAAATAGAGGTAACCGGGGGTCCAGGGGGCTTGCCCCCTGGCGAGGCGCGGAGCGCCGAGTTTTTTTTTAGATTTTCTTCAAAGTTAACTGTTATGATAGCGGTACGAAAAGGTGCAAAGGTTCAGAAAGTTGAAAAAATGATTGAATCTCCAAAAATCAAAAATTGTTGGAAATTGGCCGAAAAATGAGTTGCTAAGTGAATTTCCAAGTTATTTCTGCATTTTTATTCGTTTTATAAATATTCGAACGCTCCAACGAATTTTTGAGGGAAAAAAAAAAAATACGCTGCCAAGGAAATGGCACATGAGCTTCCTCGTGAACTTCACAGTACGTCACCATTAAATTCCAGAAAACTAGAAACGACCGGTTCTGGCATCAGGGAATTGATAAGGTGGGAAATTGGAAGCTGAATGGTACATATAATAAATGAAATTAATAAGGAAAAAAAATTGTGGAAATTACGGCTGTGGCAAGGACCGTAACAAGAATATTTCGTTCACGCATGCGCAGAGCGTACCGCTAATGCAATTATGATGATTGTCTTATGGGATCTCAAGGGACCTTACCCACATCATCCCTGAAAATCTGACCGAAATCCGTTCAACATTGACCGAGTTATGACCGTCACAAGGAATTCACGTTAGCGCCTGCGCAGAAGCTACCGTTGATTCGATCATGATGAAGTTGATAGGGGACCATTTAGAGCTTAACCCGCACGATCCCTGAAAATTTGGTTAAAATCGGATCAAAATTGTGGAAGTTATGGCTGTTACAAGGAAATGTGGACGGACAGACAGACAGACAGACAGACACACGGAACCAAATTTGTTCAGGAGGCTCTGAAACGCAAAATGCGAGTGGAAATTTTGATTTTGGAGCAAAAAAATTTTTTTCATTTCGAAAGTGAAAACAAAGCTTCCGCTGCCTTGCAGTCTCGGAAGCAAAACACGGGCGAATCGTTTACTAGGGGAAATTACAAATGGTTATATTTCCGAAACCAGGTGCGGTGCTACCTTGAATTTAGGACTGATTGTGCACAGATGCAGTACGAAGAGGTTCAGAGGTCCGAAAACACCCGGGCGCCAGTAGGGGCTCGGTGGTGGGGAGACCAATTTTTCTATCGCTAGATCTTATTTTTGATGAAAATGATAGAAAGAGGCCCGGTGGTGCCAACTTCAAAATTTTTACAAGTCCTACTCAAAATTATTTTTTCCCCCTCTCCTACGGGCTCCCAGGAAAATGCCTGCAAACGGTTAATTCTATTTGAATGAGGAAGTGGGTATGGGTATCGGTGAATTATTTAGAGAGAAGGAGCTATTTTGGAATTCCAATAAAGGGATAAGTGCAACCGTACCACACTTGCGTTTTCCAGCTTTTTAGCGAATTTTCTTAGATAATAAAGCTATTGCAATGGCTCCAAAAGTTTTAAAATAAAAATTTTCAAAAATTTTCTTCATCGAAATCTGTTTTGAGGCATTCTGAAATGATTCCTGGATTTTAACGCTTTAAAAATATATATAATGAATATAATAGCTCTCCTAGAGTATATATATATATATATATATATATAATATGTGTGTGTGTGTGTGTGTGTGTGTGTGTGTGTGTGTGTGTGTGTGTGTGTGTCATTCCAGACGATAACTCTCGATAGAATTGAGATAAAAACTTCGTTCTTTCTCCAAAAAATCAAGCATTTCAAAAGAAAGGATGAGTTCGTTGGACAACACTTTTTGAGCACATTAAATTGGTCAAATTTCAAAAAATGTGCTAAAAAAAAAAATCATCAGAATCGCTGAAAACGTCTAAAACCTGTTAAATTTATATTTTTATCAGAATCGTTTTAGTGGAAAGAAGTTTATTTCTTTGACGATGAACTAAAACATTCAAAAATGTATTCACAAAATTGTGGAGAAAAATGTACTTGAATTTCATCAAGATTTGCTGAAAAATCTATTGAAAAACTGAGAAATTGCTAAACATCCAAAATCTGGTTTTATTCGTAGAATATGATTTGGAACGAGTTTATTTGCCATAAAATTGGTGGTTAACAATTTCTTTGTACTCGGAATGCACAAATTTCAAAACAGTAATATAATATAATGTTACGATAATCTACTAAAATTCGCTCATACGATTATGCTGCATGACTGGAACTTTTTTTAATGGTCAAACGTGAAGAGGGCAAAGTGCTTTTTTCCTAGATCAGCTGCTGTGAATGTTGAAGAGGAGTAAGTGCAAAAACAGCGCATTCTGGCGGAATGCAGTTTTATTAAGTCTGTCAGGTTAGGGCTCCTGGGGGTTTTCCATTGAATTGTTACCCTCCCAAGGGTTACGTTTTAGCGTTTTTCGCGTTGAGGTAAAAATTAGAACATGTTCTAATTTTCCCAAGTGAGTTTAAAAATCCTCCGCCAGGATGCGCAATGGTCGGAAAAGCTGACCTTGAAAAAAAAGCAATTTGCCTTCTTCACGTTCGAGCATTAAAAATGTGAGAAAAAAATCAGAAAAAATGCAAGTGTGATACGGCCTTAAAGTGGCATTATGGTCAGTAACATTACTAGAACATTGACAGGATCTGCGAAGATTCAAAAGAAACAGTTCCATCTTGATGAAAATATGGTCCAAACATGATAATTTGTAGTGGGTGAGTTAATTAAGCTAGTAAAACCGTAGGAAGTTAGAAAATCAAGATAACTCGAAGCGATATCGTCCCTGTTAACATTGATAGATACCTACTCTTAGAAATGTCAATGTTTATATCTCCGCACAGAACCACATAATTCCATCTGAATATCGCGTCCAGTTCAACAACTAAGTTATTGATGAAAAATATTGAAGTTGGAATTGGAATACATTGAACGGGTGTGATGATACATTGGAGAGGGGGAGACGAGGCGTGGGTCTAAAGGGCAGGGCAAGTTTTAATGGTATCCTAATGAGAATCCTCCCGAAAATCGCTCTTCCCCTCTAATCGGACCACGAAGCCTTTCCACCAGGAATCATTACTCCCCGATGAACGAAAGATTTTTTCTCCCGAGCCGTGAAACCTTCTTAAAGGTGAGATGCATATAATGGTCGCCTTGATGCATCCATCATGTTTGGTTAAAAGGTGTTCCTTTATACAGAGTACGAAGTAGTTTGCCTTCAAATTAAATTCGTATTCGAGTCCGAATCGCAATTTGGGTCAACAAATAAAGTTTAAATTATGCGGTTCAAGTAGGAGTAGCAAAATATATTAGGTTGTAGATGTGGAGACAAAATGTGGGTAACAGCCCGAGCCGTAAAACCTCTAAAAGGTTACCGAGATCCTGGAGATCTTGATGAGATGCATATAATGGTCTTCTTCATTCATCCATCGTGATAAGTTAGAAGTTGTATCTTTGTATCTAGAATTATCCTCAGCGTGCGGAGTACGTGGAACTTATTGTTAAGTCCAAATTGCGATTTGCGTGAAATTCAAATCAAACTCATATCCTCTCGAAAATAGCTCTTCCGCTCTAATTTCCCAGTCCTTTTCCCCAGGAATCTTTACTTCTCGATGAACGAAAGATTTTTCTCGTTACATACATCCATCATGTTAGGTTCTAATGTGTCTTTGTAATAAGGATTTTTTCGAGCGGCGGAGTGCGATAGGCATACCTACCTACTTTAACTTAACACAACTCATATTTGAGTACTTATTGCGATTTGCCTCAATAAAAGAGTTCAATATGGGATTGAAGTTGTAATAGATTGACACTGAATTGGTTTGAAGGTACAATGAAGACGGGGAGACGAGGTGTGGGTGTAAAGTGCAAGGCAAGTTTCAATGGTGCCCTAATGGGAATCCTCCCAAAAATCGGTCTAATCGGGAACAGGAAGCCCCCCTGTAACCATTACTTCCCATTGAACGAACGATGTTTCACCTTACATAGATAAATCCATCATGATAGTTTAGAAGGTTTGCCTTTGTAACAAGGAATGTCCGAGTGGGAGACTACGATGTACCTACCCACTTAAATTTCGCACAACTTGTATTCGAGTATGTATTGCGATTTGCGTCAACAAAACAGTTTAATTTGCGATTGAAGTTGGAATGGAAATATATTGAATGGGTTTGATGATTTATTGAAGATGGGGAGACGAGGCATGGGTCCAAAGGGCAGGGCGAGTTTTAATGGTATCCTAATGAGAATCCTCCCGAAAATCGCTCTTCCGCTCTAATCGGACCACGAAGCCTTTCCACCAGCAATCATTACTCCCCGATAAATGAAAGATTTTTCTCCCGAGCTGTGAAACCTTCTTAAAGGATTGTAGAGGTCCTGGAGATCTTGATAAGATGCATATAATGGCCGTCTTGATGCATCCATCATGTTTGGTTAAAAGGTGTTCGAGTCCGAACCGCGATTTGGGTCAACAGTAAAGTTGAAATTATGCGAGCGATTCAAGTAGGAATAGCAAAAAATAATAGGTTGTAGATGTGGAGACAAGATGTGGGGAAAAGCCCGAGCCGTAAAACCTTCTAAAAGGTTGCCGAGATCCTGGAGATCTTGATGAGATGCATATAATGGTCTCCTTTATTCATCCATCGTGATAAGTAAGAAGTTGTAACTTTGTATCAAGAATTATCCTGAGCGGTAGAGTACGGAGTACGTGGAACTTATAGTTAAGTCCAAATTGCGATTTGCGTAAAAAAAAAAAAAAAAAAAATTCAAATTGAAATAACAGTGCAGTGGATATGTTGGACATGGAAAGAGGAGGTACCTAAAGGGCAGGGCAAGATTTAATAGCGCTCCAATGAGAATCCTCACAAAAACAGCTCTTCCGCTCAAATTCCCGAGGAATCATTCTTCCCGATGAACGAAAGATTTTTCTCCATACATAGATATATCTATCATGATAGGTTTTAGAACGAGTGTTTTTGTAATAAGGATTGTACCGAGCGGCAGAGTTTACACAACTCATATTAGAGTACTTATTGACTTATAGCGATTTGTGTAAACAAAATAGTTCAATATGGGATTGAAGTTGGAATGGAAATAATACATTGGAATGGTTTGAAGATACGTTGAAGATGGGGAGCCGAGGCGTGGGTCTAAAGGGCAGGGCAGGTTTTAATGGTGTCCTAATGAGAATCCTCCGAAAAATCGTTCTAATCGGGAGCACGAAGCCTTTCCCCCAGGAATCATTACTCCCCGATGAACGAGAGATTTTTCTCCATACATAGATACATCCATCATGAAAGGTTTTAGAACGTGTGTTTTTGTAACAAGGATTGTTCCGAGCGGCGGAGTATGATGTACCTACCAACTTAAACTTTACGCAACTCATATTACAGTACTTATTGACTTATTGCGATTTGCGTCAACAAAATAGTTCAATATGGGATCGAAGTTGGAATGGAAATAATAAATTAAAATGGTTTGAAGATACGTTGAAGATGGGGAGCCGAGGCTTGGGTCTAAAGGGCAGGGCAGGTTTTAATGGTGTCCTAATGAGAATCCTCCCAAAAATCGGTCTAATCGGGAGCACGAAGCCTTTTCCCCAGGAATCATTACTCCCCGATGAACGAGAGATTTTTCTCCATACATAGTTTACACAACTCATATTAGAGTACTTATTGACTTATAGCGATTTGTGTAAACAAAATAGTTCAATATGGGATTGAAGTTGGAATGGAAATAATACATTGGAATGGTTTGAAGATACGTTGAAGATGGGGAGCCGAGGTGTGGGTCTAAAGGGCAGGGCAGGTTTTAATGGTGTCCTAATGAGAATCCTCCGAAAAATCGTTCTAATCGGGAGCACGAAGCCTTTCCCCCAGGAATCATTACTCCCCGATGAACGAGAGATTTTTCTCCATACATCGGTACATCTATCATGATAGGTTTTAGAACGTGTGTTTTTGTAATAAGGATTGTCCCGAGAGGCAGAGTATGATGACCTACCGAATTTAACTTTACACAACTCATATTAGAGTACTTATTGACTTATAGCGATTTGCGTATACACAATAGTTCAATATGGGATTGAAGTTGGAATGGGAATAATACATTGAAATGGTTTAAAGAAACGTAGAAGATGGGGAGACGAGGCGTGGGTCTAAAGGGCAGGGCGAGTTTTAATGGTGTCCTAATGAGAATCCTCCCAAAAATCGGTCTAATCGGGAGCACGAAGCCTTTTCCCCCAGGAATCATTACTCCCCGATGAACGAGAGATTTTTCTCCCGAGCCTTCTGAGAGGTTTGCCGAGATCCTGGAGACCGTTTTGCCGGTCGAGGTTTCCTCAGGTCGAGCCGGCTTCGAGCTTATCTGCTGGGAGAGCCTTCACCCCCTTCGCCTCATCATCTTAGTTAGTTCGTGCCCTCTTGAGACTCGGAAATCGTGACTTCTCTCTCGCTGAGGTTTCAGCTCCAAACAGGTTCTCCGCTCCGACCATACCTAGTAAAGTAGCGATCTTCCGTGTCTCCTCCGGGCCTTTTTTTTCCTTCCTCCAACGCCATATCCTTCCACGGGATTCCTTGTTTTTCGAATCTTTGTTTCTTTTTCGACCTTGAATAGAATTTACAAGAAGTCACTCAATACCTTTCAGGTCCGTGTTCTTTTCCTTTCTAGACAATTAAAATTCCTAATAGGTACATACAAATTTGTACTTACTTAGTCTTTGCTACTGTAAAAGGCAATGCAACCGAAGTTTGGTTTCCAAGAGACAGGAGCCAACAGACCATCATGGGATTGTGAAGACTTCTTCACAAAGAACTTCAGAGGTGAATTAATACGACACATCCTTCATACTTCTCCTTGTATGTAATATTACGATAAAGACACGTTGAACACGACTTGATAGTTTTCAATGGTCATCCATCCAAGGCATTGCTAGGAATAGCTGCATTGCAATGAGACTTCATGCAAAATAATATAGTATTTATAGGAATCTACAGGTAAATATGCTCTTTACGCAAGATACAGACTATACATAAGAATAATGAAGAAATTCGAACCGATATAAAGTTCTACGAGGTCTAACGTAATGTAAGTCTAGCTTGTTCCTTCCTACCTTCTATTCGCTAGAATAAAGATAAAACTACCATCGTGTATTACCCTTGGAGAGACCGAAAATAGTGCGATAGGGAAGACATTCATCAACCACCTTTCACCTTAAAGAATGAACATAGCAACGTTATGAATCATAATGCACTTTTAGGTGAATGATACCACAGGTTCTGTACAGAAAATCAAATTCCAGTCATTTCTTACGAGCATAAAAGTGATTCTATGTCATAATTAGATCCACGAGATCTGGGCATAATTCATGTCTCGAAAGCTTGTGGGTAGGTAGATAAACACTGAAGACTAAGGACTACCTTGGTATTTCTTACATTCCATTCACTACACTTGTCAGCAAAACAACCGTAGCGTCGAAGGCAATGCGATCGAAGTTTGGTTTCCAAGAGTCAGGAGAACAACGGACCATCTGGGATTGTGAAGAATTCTTCACAAAAAATCCTTAGGCGAATTAATACGTCACATCCTTCATACTTCTCCTTGTACGTAATACTACGATAAAGGTACGCAGAACAAGACTTGATGGTTTTCCAAAGTCATCCATAAAACGCATTCCAGAAATAGCTGTTGTAAACGCCGTGTTTATATTGTTTTGGATCAGGACTCACCAATGCTCCTATGTATCCATGGATTCTGTCTATTTGCTTCACTATATAACTGTGTGGTAGTTGAGGATTGCATCAGTTATGGCTCATATTCACTCTCACACCCAAACCCAAAGTTGATCAAATAATATCAACTGAAAAACAGAATTTTGATTTGCCCAGTTTTGATAATACTGGTTGATAATTATTAGTGTACAATTTTGCCAACCTTATGTTGGTGATTGTTATTGTTGGTTTTCGTCATGTGCTATTTAACTAATAGGTTTCTATTTTGTTTGTCTGATGATGCACTAAAAAATATAATAATGTTGCTATTAAATAATAATATATGTTTATCTATAAGTTTTGTGAAAATTGTGGAGTTGGTGTCAAGTTGATGATCGAATCATACTGGCTACATCTTCTCTTCATGCATTCCTCCACGGATAAATTTATGGGAACAGCTGTTTGCATGGATTTGGGCTGCATTGGATTTCAGAAAAGGCAATTGTATCTGCGAGAATATTCTCTGTTGTATTATACTTATTCTCTTCATGCTCCCTGCCTTTATATCAGTATCAGCCTTCTTCAATCCATCTTTTAATCAAGTGTTCGCCGTGTTCAAGTATTCTGTGATTGATCGACTCCTTATTAATCTTTGATTGATAAACTCCGTGAAAAATTAGTTTTACCATTTCACTGTGTAAAGGCAATATATTTATCGCAACCTGTTGATTGGTTACCTACTTGTTACATGCTGCCACTACCACCTCTGAGGTACATGTTGCGGATTTTGTTCTGCCGGCCGGCTTTTTGGTGGAAAGGACGTATCACCATCATATAATAATAATGGAAGGGCAGCGTCTTTGGTATGACGAAGGATATAATTATACTTCATCAGTACAGTGAGTATCTAACCACAATAAACTTGGAATACATCCTGTAGTTGCACATATTCGTTCAGGCTCTGTCAGGTATCATTTTCCTTAGGTCAACTTGGATTCACTTCCATCATTTCTGGATTTTCAAATTGGTGCGTCACCACTTAATATGAACTGTAGTTGAACCTTAGTTCGGTTCTTCTACAAATTTTATAGGTACCTTTCAGCTGTATTACATGAAACTTCATGGTATGGTAGGGTAATTCTCTGAGTTGATATTTTGTCTAATTATTATTTTAAAAGAGCCTTATGACTTTTTCAAACCTCAACAAAGCCTAGTCGGGCTGGTATCTACAGATAAATGAACTCATCTATGTCAAATATATTTACAAACAATTCGCGCATGTGAATTTCCGGATAAACAATTTTCAATCTCTTTCCTACAAAAAATAAATAAGTAAATAAATGTTTAATATGTGATGTAAGAAGGAAATTATTGAATGGCTTGAATGATAAATTGAACGTGCTGAAAATTCGAGGATGCTGCTGCCATCACATTCGTACTTGCTACAGGTTGTATTATGTGATTAATAACAAAACTAATAATCACTAATAATAAATTCTCTAATACCTAAAGCAATTATTCGTTTCGAGTTGGTATCAATTCAGGTACTTACGTACGCATTAAGCATACTGCGCTTATATGGAGTTTTCACCGTACCTGAAATAAACGAAATACAAATTAGAATAAGATATTTAATAAAGCCAAGTAGGTACATCAATAGAGTTTTTGGCGACTTCAACTTAACGTCACCCGTTACCATAGTCTTGAGGGAGCAAATGAAGATGCTAACCCAAATGGCACGGTTTCCTTAATTTTAATGTCACGTTAACTTGGTTGGGCAACGCGATATTTTCTCCCAGCTGTCTTGTTGTCTACTGGTTGTCTAATCAACTTCTTTATTTCGATATGAAACGCCGATTTTCAATCCTGACTTCGAATTTCATGTTAGTTTCAGTACAAATATGGGCTAATTTCTCACTTTTAGATTTCAGTTCGTAATACGTGAATGGATTTAACGCAAAGGTAATTTGCCTCAAGTGTGGAACACCGCGGTTTAGTTGCACTTATAGGCTATTACTCGTTACGAACTTCATGTTTTTTGGTTTTCCGTTGGGTAAATTGTCAACAACAAGTATGAAAAAGTATTCATCTGTATGGCAATGAACCAGGATTTTACCTGATAATCATCAGTGGAGGCAGCACTTTACGCAATGTTCACGAGAAAACAGCTGAGAAATCAAGCAAACTAAGAACAATACTGCGAAGAAGTAGTGTCTTAAAACTCAGGTTTCTTATTTAAAATATGTAAAATAATAATAAACAAGGCTCTAATCGACCAAATCGAGCCTGTGCGCAAAAGAACGGATTGTTTTCTCGATCGAGTGGTAGGCTTGAAAAGCTAGACGGCGGAGGCGGACTTCTGATAGTCACCTATCCGCTAGTATTAGTCACATAAATACTAGTGGGTATAGTAATGTTTACGGTACGCTAGTATTTATGTGACGGTAATGAAAGTTACAGGAGACAGTGTAGAAGCTATGTTACTGTGTTACAGGAGACAGTCAAGAATAGTATAATATCGTAAAATAATAGTATAGGTACTAGTATACTATTATAAAGAATAGTATACTATACTAGTATACTACGTATACTAGAAGCTATGTATACTAGTATACTATGTATACTAGTATATAAGCTATGTTACAGGAGACAGTCTAGAAGATATGAATACTAGCGTAGGACCTACCCGCTAGTGTTAGTCACATAAATACTAGCGGGTAGGTAGATAGCACATTCGGTAGGATAATAAATTAGCGTCAGCGCATGCGCACAGGCTAGTATGTATGTGACGGTAATGAAAGTTACAGGAGACAGTCTAGAAGCTATCCCGCACAATCCCTGAAAATGTCATCAAAATCGTTCTATTAGACTCGGAGTTTTGCCTGTGTCAATCGATATTAGTTTCGCGCATGTGGATTGGTTATTACTTTACTAATCGCGATATAATTTATAAGGAATTTTTCTGGAACATATACCCAATTACCTACCGAGTTTGAACGAAATCCAACCAACAGATAATTGGAAATCGGCGATAGGAGAAATTCATATTTGCGCATGCGCACAGGCTACTGTTGATTCTATGCCAGTGAAAATTATACGGCACTGTCTAGGAGTTAACCCGCACAATCTCTGAAAATTTCATCGGAATTGGACTGAAACTTGGTATAGTTTTTGGCGTGACAAGGATTTACCACAGACAGGCAGACAAACAAACCAGACAGAAACGGAACCAAAATTGATCAGAAAGCACTGGAACGCAAAAAGCAAGTAAAAATTTTGATTTTGGCGAACAAAATTTTTTTTCGAATTAATCACGAACACAAAGCTTTCCTACCTTCGGTAGTGAGGAAGCAAAAGTATACCGCAGAAGTATACAAACATACAGTTATACGAATGAAAAACGTGTCTTTATTGATGAAGAAATACATTACCATTTTTGAGTTAAAGAACATGCAATAATCATGGTCTCTTCGGACGGTCTGATCTGAGCATGCCTTTAGATACAATAATATATTATTATATATTTACATATACATAAAAATGAAATGAATCGTGCAAAATTAAATTATTACGAATGCTAAAAATAAAATTAAAGAAAGCGTGATACAGGTAACTCTTGCAAAACTAATTTGAGTGAGATGTACCGAGATACGGCAGATTGACATAACATGTATGCTAACAGTACAATTATGTAGCACACAGCCTATATGTTCATATGAATGCTGTATGCTCATGGGATGAGACAAACATTAAGTATAAAATCCTGTAGTACTGGTAAATCGTGCGCATTACACCATATTAGTCGCCTTGGGGGTTGGCGTTTGTCCCTCGTGATGGCAGCAAATTCTTCAGAGCATCTTTGTTTGACCTTTGCGTGATCCCCGAGCCAAACTAAGTAGGTACCTATTTGGAGGATTGCGATCGGGGGAAGGTAACGCCTGGATGCATTTTCTCCGAGAAAAAGGGCACGTTGAACGCGTCGTGATTCCCCTGCATCCATTATCCTGACGAGAAGCGAGAGGAAAGAGCACGTTTGTGTTACTTTATACGAAGTTGAAGATCCTTAAGGAGGCACTCGGGAGGGGGGGGGGGGGGATGATCTCTCTGAGGTGAGTGTTTGAATCATCTTCATGGGAACACGGCCTCTCTCTCCCTCTCTCTATCTTTCCTGACCTTCTTACTTGTTACGATATCATCCATTCAACGTATGCGAGCGAGTGTTTACATAAGAGCCAGCCTGAAGAGGAACATCCGAGCACATGAGCTGCAACTTGGAATGGAGTCTGTTCCGTGAAGTTGTTGGAATCGGCTTGAGTGTTCAAGTATGTAGTCAGTCCCAGCTTGGAGAGGAGCTAACAAGTTAGTATTTCATTACATAATATGACTCTTCTGTACCCCCCCCCCCCCCCCCCCCACCTCTAAAATTCCCTGATTCAAATTCATTTTATACAAAATTCGCTGGATTTTTATTAGAGAGTTTTTGTACTTCTCGTATTCATTTTCTCGTATACGAAAATGGTCTTTCCGAAACGAGAAGAGGTTTTCGTAACGTGGAAACGCTTTTCGGAACGGGAAAAGTCAGCTTTACTCGTGCTCAGCTTTTTCGGAATCGTAATTACGAGACGACAACTTGACCTTTCTCTAGGATAACACTCTAGAATAACTTAGCAACTATCATGCAGTTGGCATGGACACACTCACACACACACACACCCACCAAAAACGCCTGAATTTTCCCCGTGCCGTCTATTGTTATTGGTTTAGCCCTTGCATTAGTCTTTCTTTCGTGTTTTTTCCCCGCACCTCAACCAGAACGGTCATTAGCGGCATTTCGTTCTTGATTTCGTAGTTTTATCGAAGATTTCAGCCTTTTCATTCTCACGATTTCGTTTCAAGGTTCGTTTCACACGTTTTAAAGATTCGTGCTCTTCACAGCTGAATCTTTTTTATATGATGTAGTGGTAAGTGGTCGTTGTCTCTTACTTCATGTTATATTTTGGAAATTGTCTACTTTGAGTTTTGAGCAGTGATTCACACAAGCGCAAACGTTAATTTCGTTTTTCTCCATTTTTCATCAATTTTCCCACTTTGTTCGCTCCATTTACTATTATTTTTTTGTAGCGAATTTACGTAAAAAATGAAGCTAATGCAATTGCTCGGAAATTTTTTAAATGAAAAATTTTGAGAAATTTCTTCATTGAAATCTGATTTGAGGCATTCTGAGAAGAATCTTAGAATTTATCGCTTTTTCATATATATATTATATATATAAGTCATTCCAGACGATAACTCTCCTTAGCATTATTCCGTTCTTGCGCCAAAAAATTAAGCTATCCAAACGAAAGAGGATTCGTTGGCCAACACCTTTTGAGCACATTAAATTGGTCAAATTTCAAAAAATGTGCTAAAAAATCACTAAAAATGACTAATAACGTCTAAGAATCATTGAATTTATATTTTTATCAGAATTTTAGTCAAAGGAAGTTTGTCAAGGATGAACTAGAGCAATAAAATTTATTTAAAAAATTATGGTAAAAAATGTACTTAAATTTCAGTAATATTTGGTGGAAAATCGATTAAAAGAGCTGAAAAATTGCTAAACATCCAAAATCTGTTTTTAATCAAAGGACATGATTAGGAATAACTTTATTTGCCATAAAATTTGTGGTTAACAATTTCTTTGCACTCAAAGTGCTCAAATTCCAAAACAAAGTAACATAATACAATACGATAATCTTGGAAAATTCGCTCACACGATCATGCTGCATGACTGTAACTTTTTGTGATTAACCAGACTTGAATTTTCCTTCGATTTATTGATGCTAAATTGGATAATTTATTGTAATGATAGAATATGTATTTTTTATTATTATATAAATAATAAATTAGTAAGACTGCAGGTTGATTAGAACTGATATTTTGGTTTATTCGTATTCCTAATACTAACCGTTTTGTTCAGTCAGGGAAATCGTTGGAACAGTCAACCCTCAGCCTCACCTCATGGAAAAGTCAGGGAATTTCGGAATGTTAGTTTGGCGGTCACCTTGGTGGTTAAGTGTAGGTTCAAGTTTTTGGTATTTCATCCACCTTGAACTAAGCAGAGTCACGGCACCTCTTGCGGTTTTTCGGAAACCCGCCGACACAACACAATACTGACAGGATATTCTTCTAGCTGAGTCGAGAAATGATGAACACCCTTCGTTAATCAAATCTCCTTAAATGCCGATTCTATGGGACGTGAAAAGCGACGGCAAAAGCACCGAGTCATTGGAAGACATGAGAGCCGGTAGGTAGACATACCTAACTATATTCCTAATTGGACGTCTGGTTCTGTACCCACCAGCAGAAGCTTGTGATTCACATGGATCGCATACTGATCAGACGGGTCCCAAGGCACATCTACTCGTTCGTACCTCCTTCTAGTCAAGAAGAAAGGCTTTTTTTTAACGTAGCCATGACGAGCTTATAATCAAAAGTCCCCATGAAAAGACATTTTCTTTTCATAACGATCTGAGAGCTGTCAATGTGTAGGTAGGTAGGTAGTTATCATATCCTTATTATAGTACATGTTTTATTGTATTCATTAGCGGGTCCTTAGCCCCATACGGCAGACGGAGATGCGTCCGGGTTAGTAAATAGGCTGGGTGTGCGAAGGTTAGATGCGACCCGCTAGGTGGAGAGGGGCAGTGGATTCATTACGAAATGAAAAAACTATGTGAATCTTAGGATGTATATCTCTTACAACAACACAACGCTTGATTGACGCATCAATTAACTCAACAACTGTATTGTGAACACAGGTCTTGACGGTCTGCGAAGTCCTTCACAACTTGACGGCGGATTACCGATTCTCCAAAGGGTCATGTAACGTAAAAAGTTCTTTGAGAAAATTCTTTTGTAAAATCATACCATGAGGAAACATCATAAGAAGTTCTAAAATCCCGTACCGTTTACAGATGGATACGTCATCATGTCGTTTTACGTGACTCTTAATTTTCTCGCAATTATCTCAACATCCACGGGGTCGTTCATGGTAGGTAAGTCTATAGGGGTAGTATTTTTATTTGTTTCATAGGTATCCCTTTTCGAAATTATCAGTTATTCGATGAGAAAAATCGCGTTTATGGTAAAGCACTAAACTGTAGTTACGACGGCTTTCATCTGGAAATATGTCGAGATAACCAATATTATCTCGTTATTCCTGAAGATAATTTTATATGTATTCATTCATATTAAGGTAATCCATATTCCTCGCGAATTGTTGGCGCTATTATGAACCAAGCTTGTAATCCAATTATTTTGAATTATCTTTAAAAAAAAGTTGAATTGTAACACCCAGTAATTTTATGCGAAGAATCCAATAAGACATTTTTGCGCATCACACATGCGCACAAATAAGCGAAACGCACGCCAACTTCGGTTATTTAAAAACCCCTATTTTTCATTGCAAATTCAGATTCTACGTCAAATTTCGTTTTAAAAAATCACCCCGTAGTAATTTTTGGTGAAATTGGCCATGACCGCCCATGTGTGGCACATAATTTCACACTATTATTTAACGCTGAATCGAGTGGTGATATTCGTTTTTCGATTAGCCCTATGTGAAATCCTTCTAACGACCTTAATTTCCACTGTTTTCATCCGATTTCGATTAAATTTTCAAAGAATGCGCGGGTTCGGTCGTAGATGGTCTCCTATCAGTTTCATTGTTGCCAAATCAATACTTCATCTGCGCAAGCGCAAACGTAAATTCCATTATGCTCCATTTTTTCACACTCTAGTCGTTCGATTTCGCTTACGTTTGGATGAGAGTTGGAAGAAGATGACTTGATTACTTTCATTTCATTGTTTTCAACTCATCATTTCATTCTGCCCTTGCACAAACGTAAATTACATTGAGTAACATTCTTTCGTTTCTTAATTAATGATGAAATGAAATGAAAAAAGTTGTATTTCGCAATTAAGTAAAAAAAGCATACACAATGTACAAATTCAAAACATACAATAGAAACTATTCCCTCACGTGGGCAAATGCCCGTGTTGGCGAGTCGCGCTGGCGAGCTATATATTCGCGAATCGAGAAATGAATAAATACAACTTGCGTTAGTTAAAATTCAAGAAATAAATAAGAACAATCAATAAATACACTCAAGATATAAATGGACACCAAATTGCGTTACCTATTTCCCTATTAATAAATTAATAGGTACAATGTTATTATTATAGGTCAAGATTGTTAATGAAGAACGATTTCAACAACTTATTAATTTGAAGAGGGTGATCAAATAATTTCTTTTTTAAATTCCACGGAAGCAAATTATATTCTTTTATGCCCTTGTACCTATAGATACTTGGCGCCGCAGTTGTGCGGTATTTAGGAAGTACCATGTGCCCCGACAGTTGAAATCGAGTAGGAGTCTGGTGTTGCGGGAAATAAAAAGAGCCCTCCTTCAAGATTTGTTTAATTGAAGCAAGTTTAATAAAATTGGGTAGGTTTAAATTGTTCATGCATGAGTGGAATCATATCATGAGGCTTGGAAAGATAGAATGGCAAATAAACTCTTTTTTTCAAATTGAGAGATTACTTATTAGCAATAACCCACGAATTCACGATCTGCAGACCTCTCCCAGCACGGGCTTAAGTAATCAATTATAACATTTCACGCTACTTCTTCATTTACTCCTTTCCGCTATGGAATTGTTCAAGATCATTCAAAACTTTTCATTTCAATGATCTATACATTCATGATAGGTAAACGAGGAAGCTATGTACCACACCAAACTTGGCAGACGATTTCATTTATTACCTAATTCTTTTTAGTTAATTCATTTATTTTCTTCTGGTTCCCAATCCGACCCCAATATCGAAGGATTGTGCGGCGGGTTAACTGAGCTAAAGGGGGCAGAGAGGCTCCACAAGATTAGCTGTGTCCGGCGGTCCAATCACTTCGGGAGAAAATTGCTTTTTCCGCGGGCGATAGGTCAACAGGCGCATCACATCTCATCCCATCGCATCACAACATCACTTGTGATGGCGGGGCCACTTCCTAATGAGACATTATCTTTTTACTGCAAATTGGAACCTTCCAGGTTTCCATCCTTTGAGCGTCTCGTCATTAACTTCTTCAATCCTTTTTGCTCCCTCGTGGAATTTGGAGTTTACGGCATCTTCCAGTAAACGGTGAGTACTGTACTATACACAAGTAAGTTCACAAGTCTATCGACGCGATAGACATCAAAGTACATCTAGGGCTAGTTCCACCTTAGGGGGTTAAAGGGTATATCTCCACCCGTCAGGAGGTACACCTTAAAAGTGATATTACAGGATTAACTCAGGATTAATTCGTGGCCCCCCTTGGTGGGAAACTTTGACAGGAAAAAAAATCAACAACATAGGATCAAATCATAACTGGTGGAGCATAGAATCGACTTAAAACTACGTCGTCCGTATCAGCTGATATAATTCCAATGCAATTTTTGCTTCACATAATAGTAGAAGGGCTGTAATGTAGAAGGGCTTCTGATGCATAGATAGGTGATTTTTTTTAAATATAGTAACTTATTTTTTCAGTTGGTGGTTCCGCTCTTGTTAAATATTAGGAAAGTTTAGGAGTGTTACCTATTTAGGGTGATGGGACCAGTGTTTGACACCTTAAGAGAAATTTTGACTTTGACAAGAAATTTAGTTATGTTTTTCGTTAGTTCAAACTTGAAGTTTACACCTATTGCTGCATCAGGATGTCCTCAAACTGCTTGGTATTGAAAAAATCCCTAGTTCAAGTCACATAACATCATAAATTCGTTTTTTCGAAGTCAATTTTATGACCCAGTATTTGACAGCCAAATTTTTGGCTGCACCTGTGATTAATACCCTATGATTGACACAACAGTTTTTCTGCAATAAATTATTCCGTCTACCAACAAAACGTTTATTTCAACATTTTATGAATGAATTGCGCATTCAAGCTTGATTTTATTAATCTAAATATTTAATTAATATGAGTATTCATAAAGACAAGTTGAAAATATCACCAGATGTTTCATAAAAAAATACGTACGATAGGTACCATAGGTACAATACGTTTCCAATGGTAAACTAGTAGCTTGTAATTGCTATATATTTATATAAAATAAAGAACAAATGGCAAGAAAGAATAGAGATCTATATTGACAGCAATGTCAATCACTGAGGGTAGCATTAGTTTGGGAACTAGTAATTGACATTTGCATTTTCACATGTTATTGTTCAGATTATTGCTATATCATTAATTGAATGTATTATTTTATGGTTTAGATTATTTCCAAAAAATGATAGCATAAATGCAATCTACACAAAAAACTGATTGAGAAAAACCATGGGAACAATCGAATGTGAAAAATTGGGTGGGCATGGTGAAGCAAAATAAAGCACACACCTCCTAAGCAAAATCACAAGAAACAGCACTAAAGAAATGACAACACGAGGTTCTGTTAGGTAACCTTCTCCATTTCACTAGAACCCGCATGAAACCTTTCCTCACCTTTATACTTCACTGAGAAGGTATTTTGTCTCAAAATTCAAAAGGATCAAGCCCGTAAAACACTTTAATGCCTAATTAATTAAACTTTTTCGTGAGATTTCAATCACTGGGTCCTTGTCAAACACCCCAATTTACTTAATTTCTCTTCAGTAAGCGTCTACACCTATGTAGTAGGTATATTTGGATACCTAATGTGTAATAGTCTTTGATTAATAATTATAGAAAGGTCTTATGCGTAGAATGACTATCGAATACAGAAATAACAAATCTTTGTGTAATAATTTACATCCATAGGGTTTATTACGTCATATACATAACTTAGCTTTGAAAAATCATCGAAAGAAAACTATTCATCGCAGGACAGTGCAGTTGGTGTCAAACTTCTTAGGATGAAATTGACATCTATTTAGTAAAAGTACATTTTTCACACCCATGGGTTTTGGTCATCCCAACAAATGAAAGTTGTATGTTACGTAATTATATCCAATCTAATTAAGACCATCTCGGATTCCACGAAATCTGATGAAAATTGAGGACATCGTACGTTTCGCAGTTAGGGCAGTGCTATTCTCAATATCATTCTTATCTTGATCACTAGTCACGTTATAAAGCAAGTAGTATGAGAATAGAAAGTAATTAAGACATTACATGTACAAGTTATACCGTATCTTTTTAATATTATTAATAATTAAAGGTTGGGAACTGGAAAAATAAGGGATTGAATCATTTTATTAATTAATTGGCACGTTCGGAATAGGAAGTCAGCCCTAAAAAACGCGTACGCAGCAGATATTTATGAGGTGAGGTTCCAGGGCATAGCCGGAAACACCGAGAAATCGAAAGAATTTTGCTAACGAAGACGCATTCGGCCACAATGGCATGTGAGAATGGGAAAGACTGAGCCAAGTCAGCTCGTCTGCAACGAGATAATGAAAGTAGGAATTTGGTTGATGAGAAGGGACGGGAGGGTTATCTGTTATCTCACCAGAAGGTTACGAATGTGTGAGATCTGTTGGTTTGAGGGGTTTATCTCAGTGAAAGGAACGGGAAACCATTTCGTTTCTTCAAAAGAGTCGGAATTTCTCAAAAGGGAGCACTTCTCACGGGGAACCGATTCGTAATCTGCCGTAATAGGAAAAACTCCCTCATCTCGCAAAATTACAACTTTTCAGGAGAGAGCTTCAATCCAAGGTTACATTGCTCCAACTTTCCTTCACTTTGTGGTGAATCCAAAATTCCGTCACTCCACGAATAATCGATGTTGAATAAAATTATTTATTTGTAAAGGTCTTCCGGCGTTACAAAATGAGTAATCGATGTTTATGTAATGGTTACTTCAGTTCCAAATTACCGGTAACATAATTGAGTAAAATGTCAAAACTGCCCAAATAAAGGCGTTTCATTGGATTTCAATACAGTGTTCTCCTCAGGTAAAAATGAAATAAATAAAAAATCAGCTGATATTGGCCTCATAGGCGTCGACTACTAAAGGCTCGATGGACACCACGCAGACCAGCGACCTCACCCTGCCATTGCTCATGCCAGATGGTAATGGCTTTATGTTGCATGTCTGAGATTTGATCTTCAATACGTATAGGTGACATATCATAACATAACATATAGGCAGCATATCGTTGGAGTTATCACCAATGACTCTCCTCGCGAGGGCATCAGCACACTCGTTGCCATGAATACCCACATGGCTTGGCACCCACATGAAAGTTATGGTTGAGCCCGATGTTGAGGCTTGGTGTAGCGATACACTTAGGCTTTGTATTAGAGGATCATCAAAATATGTGTCCCTAATCGCCTCAATGGTACTTGGTGAATCGCTACAGATCACATAATTCCCAACAACTGGCAGTGTCGAACAGCCAGCGTCACTGCCCACAGTTCTGCTGTGAACACAGACGCGACAGGTGGTAAGCGTCTAGTGACTTGGAAGTTGGGGCTCCATAGAGCAAGGCTAACACCATCAGGTGTCTGTTTTATCATATAATATGATTATTTGCGAAAATTCGCTCTTACGATCATGCTACATGGCTGGAACTTTCCTTTGGAAGTTCACCAAAAGAAGGAATAGGTAAATAACATATTATTATATTTTTTGGAGTTGGGAAAACTTATGGTTCAGTTGGGAATTTCATGATACCTCCCTCCTTACTATTTTTGTCTAGCGACGCCCTTGTCTGTCAAAAAAAACTGTTTCCTGAAAATGGACATTTTAAGCGAGTAAATGGCTTTCGCCGCCCCCCCAGGCATGAAAATTTAAGTAAGTTTATTCGCACATCTTCAGGGTTTTGTTATTTCAGAAGTTTAAATGCATAATTTCACTAAACGGTTTGCTATAAAATTCGCAGCCGTTGAAGTGTTGTGTATTAACACTTCAAAGGCACCTATGATGACATAAATGAAAATTACGAGAATGGTGACCTGGCACTGAAAGACAATGATGTTCTAATGGACCAAGAAGGTCTACTCAAGAGCTTTCAAAACAATGCTCACGTGATATTTATTGTAACAGACCTACTGATCCTAAACCCAACATCTCCCAGTTACTCAAGTTCAATTCATGAAGAAAAATGTCTGTCAACTACTAGGATCGTCAAGCCTCACTACAGTTTTTCAAGTCTTTCTCGAGTAGAGTAGACATGTGAACTATTGGAATTGGTCGTCACATAATATATTGCCTATTAGTTTCAAGAAAACATTACGTCATTTCATGAGAGGTTCGCGGATTAAAGGGTTAATCGAAATGGGGAGTTAATAAAATTTGCCCAAGTACCTATTGGATAAGATTGTGGAGAAAGACGAGTTCGCTGCTATCGTGGATAAGGAGGTATCACCGACTTACCAGAGCAGCGATACAAATTGAAGACTCTTCCCTATGGAATGTAGATAGTAGATAGGTACCTGCCTACCACATCACCAATCATGTCTCACTCACCTGGAACAAGATAAAAGCTCTAGTTAGGAATAATGATGAAGCAATCAAGGTTTCCATGATAATGTTATTGCTTCTGAATCAATAAATTCTGAGCGAATATTGTACGACTAATAGTCTCCCGTTAAGTACAGAAAAAACTGAAGTTCTAGTGTTCCATCGTAGGAGGATTAAGTATGGGAATCTAGTGCTTGATGTTGATGGGAGACCGATTGAGATAGTTAAGTATGCAAATTATGTAGGTGTAACCTTTAGCAGCCCATCTTTGTTTTGCGAAAATTCAAAAGTAATGTGTTGTTCAAAAACAAAAACGGTGTCAGGCGCAGTAATCTCATCATTTGTTAAATCCAAAGTGGCCTCGTGGAACACTGGAATCATGCTGTCCAATTCATTGTCTGTTCTACTATTCTCTACGGAGCGGAGATCTGGGCGCTGAGATATTGTCCTGACTTAGAAAGAGTCCAGGTAAAATTTTCCAAATGGCTTTTAGGCCTTCCCCTTAGTACACCCAGTGCATACGATGTTTGCACGCTCTTGAAAAAATGGGAAAGTCCAACAATAATTCTATAAGATTTAATTGGTTGACTCAACTTAAGGGACTTCTTATAAAATGTGGAGTGCAACAAGTACTAACTTTGGATTGTGAAAATCTCAAAATGCTCACTCATAAATGTGTAGAGGATGCTGAAATCTTTCTCAAAAATAACGATGTTGATGCGGTATTTTCTGGCTCCTATAATGATTACTATTGGCTTGCGCAGGATGGATTTAACGATTATTTGAATTACCATAATATCCCTTTTCAATTTAAAAAGTTATTTGCACAAATAAGAACGGTAAGTAAACACCATTTTACTATTAAAATTAGGAATTATAATTACAAAATTTCTCCAAATACTGTATGTACAGCCTGTGACACGGGTCTTCTTGAAAACTTATTTCATGTTCTATTTGAGTTTCCTAAGTATAACTGGATCACAAAAAGATATACCTCGGACTTCGTGGAGGTACCGGAAACTTGATAAATTTTGTATCAGTACCAAGTGAATTCGACATGAAAAGGCCATATTTCTTCTTAAGTGAAGTTTGCAAACTGAGAAATTTATGTTTGTTTGACTGAAGGATTAACTCGCTTATATAGACTGGTACTGCCTATGTTAAATGCTTGAATGATTTTTGAAATTATTTTTGAAGTTCATTGTGTGCTCTATTTTATTGCTGTTTCCAATATTTACAAAGTAAAGTGAATAAGCTGAATTAATCATGAATGTTATATTAATTTGTAATTTATAAAATATTTGAAATTTCTACTAATGCTGTAATACTGAATGGATTATCATTAATTGTGAGTAAATCGTGTAACTGGACACCACGATCAATTTCTGAATTTTTTACTCTTTTAGTTGATTCAACTGGGTATTGAAAACACTACGTTAATGATGTTTACACTACAACTGTTTCAATTATGTATTTTTGGAAAGCATACTCGAATGTAAGGAACATACATGTTCAAATACATTAAATAAATAAACGTTATCCCTCTATGATGTTTCACAATTTCGTGCGGAAATGTCAAAGCACTCCTTTCGCCTAGCAGGATCCCCTGCCAAGTGAGACGTCACCATCACCAACATTTTTAATTTTTCAAAAATATTGAAAAACAACTAGGAACTTTTAGGAAAGTGTAGTTTGGGTCAAACATCTTGGTGTGGAATCTGTTTTCATTTAAAAAAAAAACTTGTTTTGGTACAATATAGCAGGTTAGGACAAGGGTCATCAGCACATCGGTCTTCAGCTTCAGGTAAATGCAATTTTCTTTCCTTTAAGGAGTTATACAAAGCAACTTCCTGCTCCCAATGAAAAATATAACAACTTGCAATATTTGAAACATTTTAGAGGCAGCAGGGCGAAGAATCAAATCATGCATACGAGTCTGCAAGACATTTAATGTGTGGTGTTTAAGGTGTCTTCAACCCCCCCCCCCCCCCTCCTCCACCCCTCTGCACCCTTTTCTCGATGAGAGAATTTATCATGTATGAGTCTCTCTATCAAATTTCAACTTCCAAGTTTCTTTCCAGTGTAATAGTGATCGCAATCATGTTCACAAAATTAACTGAGAAGGGTCACCTGTATGAAAACAATTTTATTATTAAGACAACCACGCTCATACCTCAGATTGTTGGCTACGCACTGCGCGATGGTTAACATTATACGGTTAGGTAAATCGAGAGCTTTCCAACGACTGGCGAACGATTTTTGTACGATAATAAATGTCTACAGTTCCGTAGCAACGATTTGGTTGTAAGCGATAATCATCTGAAAAATAACGGGAATTTTGTCACATTTTTGGCAGGGTTGTGATGAAAAAAGCATGTTCCATGTTAAAAAGTAACACTTTACGGTAACGGTAACACTTTTCGATCCTATGTTCCAAAGTAAAGACATAACATTAGAAAAGTGAAACTCTTGCATACGAGTCTGCAACACATTGGGACATTTTATGTCTTTCATTAGTTGCAGACTCGTATGCAAGCTCTAAGAGCCACTCAGCTGATCCGGACCCTGGGCATCATCAAGTAAATGTCCTAAAGAGACATCATACGAAATTACAGCTACCTAGAGTGTAAAGTATAGAAATTACCTATTAAAATGATTTAACCACCGCTTCACAAATCAAATCGTTCTCGCAATATCCGGATCACCTGCTATGAATCAAATCATCGAAACACCAGCTCAATGAAATTGCCCGAAATCAACAAGCGGTTGCAATCATGTTCACAATATCTATTATTGAGAATGATCACCGGTGTGTAAACAATTATTCATGTAACCATGCTAATAACTCAGCTTGTTGACCACGCACTTCGCAGTAGTTAACATAATATGGTTGGATAAATCGAGAGCTTTCGAACGAATGGTCAACGAATTTTGTGGGATGAAAAACGACGAAGTATTTCCCTAGCAACAACTCGGTTGTAGGCGAAAATCATCAGAAAACCAACCGTAACGTTTTTTTTTACGCTTTTTTCGTTTATGTGCCAAAGTAAAAACATAAAATGTCAATATATTGCTTCTGAATCAACAGTACCGTTTGCGGTAGCTCCATATATAGCATTTCCAAACTTTTTACACCTCGGTCTTCACAGTCTCAGGTGGATAGTTTGGATTTATTAGGAAAGTTCAAGTCACGTAGCAAGATCGTATGATGAGCGAACTTTCGTAAATTATCGTATTATATAATATGTTACCTTGTTTTGAAATTGTTCGCACTTTTTAAAATTTGAGTACTTTGAGTGCAAAGAAATAGTTAACTTCCAATTTTATTGCAAAAATAATATTCTACTATCCAAATAAGATATAAAAATTTTAAGCTATTTTAGGGAGTTTTTATAGATTTTTCAGCAAATATTAATGAAATTTGAGTACATTAGCGAATTTTCGTAGAAAATTAAGCTACAGCAAGATTTGCAAAAACATTAATTTCAAAAATTTCAATTTTCAGCCATTATTAGTGATTTCTTGTGTAAATTTTTGAAATTTTACAACTTCAATGTGCTCATCACAACAACTCATCTTTTCGTTTGGAAAGCTTGATTTTTTTTTTTTTTTTTTTTTTTTTTTTTTTTTTTCGCAAGGAAGGAATTTTTATCTCAATTCTGAGAAGAGTTTTGAAATATATATTAATTGCTATGCAATTCTTAGGCCGACCCCCAACAATTTTTTTGGAACGTCCGTGACAAAAATCCAGCACCTCCAAGCAGCACGTTCATGCGCATCGTGGGTTCGAATCCCAGCCATGCTTGAAAATTTTGTATATCCAAATTTTTTTATATCAATTTTTTAATGTAAAATTAACGAATAAAAATGTACAAAAGAGAAAAAAATGACTTTATTTTTTGAGCGTTTTCAGGCTAAGAATTGCATAGCAAATTATCCTCGTTTTCTACGCAGTACAAAAGAGAAAAGATCCGGGGGGTCCAGGGGGGCGAAGCCCCCCGGCGAGGCGCGAAGCGCCGAGTATATATATATCCCCGGACGTTACAAAAAAAATTGTTGGGGGTCGGCCTAAGAATTGCATAGCAATTAATATATATATATATATATATATATATATGTACGGCGCCGATACGGCGAAATATTCTCTCAATTTTGTAAGTTATATTTATGTTTCCTATATTTTCCAACCATCTGTAATACCTCAAAATAATATTACACGCGAGTGTTTTCATCCTTCATCAAAACTATATATATAAGTATATATTATGAGTTAAACTCTAGGATTCGTTTCAGAAAGTCTCAAAATGGATTTCGATGAAGAAAATTTTCGAAAATTTTGATTTTAAAATTTTTGGAGCCATAGCAATAGCGAAAATCGGACTAGAATAGTTAAAACACCAAGATTTATCAGTATAACCCCCACCTTTCACCCCCCTCCCACGATAAAATTTGAATCTCCTGACATACGTTCTAAAACTATATTGAATTATTGATGGAACAAAATAAAAATCACGAAAATCACTTGAGAATTATAGCCTGGGGGGCGTCGACATCTGTCGAAAAAATCCACGTTTTTCGGCTTTACCCCCTCCATTCCACCTCTTCCATCCTGAAATTCAAATTTTTCGAGGTTCGTTGCACAACCAGACTAAAATTAGGATCGAACAAAGAAAGAATCTCAAAAATCGGTTGAGAATTGTGGGCTGGGCAGCGTCGACAAAATTAGTAACACACACAGACAGACTTGTATACCTACACCTGTGGTGTCTTCACGGATTCAGTCTTAGAATGGTCCGAAACGGATTAGAGTGAGGTTATTTATTCATTATATACATATTGATTTATTTAATTTATTCATTTTTTATCATTTTTTTCCTGCTTGGGTTGTCTCACACCCCCTGGATCAATTCCAATAGATCTTCCCTCTATTACCGAAGCCCAGCTTCGCAGAGGGACATCCTAAAAACTGGTAAAATGGAACCGAAACAGTTTGCCTCAAAACGGATTTCCATGAAGAAAATTTAGAATTTTTTTCAAATAAACCCTACAAAACATACACATCATCACACCAGCATCAACCGTTTCTTTTTCAATTTTAGAAAAATTTGCTAATAGTAAATCCAAATCTCATCAACATTTGTAAGAAACTTGTCTGGTCTTACAAACTTCTGAATGTTCTAGATTTCGCTCTCGACCACATGCCAAAACAAGTAAACCCGTTGCTATCAAGATCTTACGTATTTATTCACGAAACCTTTCGTTTCAAGATGGATTGCACTCGAACCTATTTTCGAAGAGTTTGGGGGAGCTGTGAAATTGACTGATTTGTTTCTCATTGTTTTGGGGATCTGAATCGAAATAAACGACCGCGTTACCCTCAACGTATTCCAGCCTATCTGATTCCCCGAAGGTAAACTACGTTAACGTCACACTCCCCAGATGGCCGGACCCATCGCTGCAAACCTTCTCCATCTGACAGCTCACCTATTTATAGCTCTGTATATACGCGTGAAGGTACATATGTGGACCCTGATAAAGAGTTGTTAACCTGAAAGGCATGATGGATGTCCTAGTTACGTTACATAAGCCTATTTGCTAAGCTAATTTTCCTTGTTGATTGAGAGCTGCAAATAATGCCTAACGTCCTAATAAGAGTGATCTTGGTTTTACCAAATGTATTCAGAATAGCAAAGTAGAGTGTGGTGTGATAACACTGGTGTAATTTGAGGAGGGGCTGTTGGGCCATTACAGGTTTCAGCACCACAAGTCGATTAAGAAACACATTAGGCTCTGACATTGAATTTTAGATATCCTAAAGGAACTCCATTTCATATTTCAGATCCGTAGGTTGATTAAGAAAGAAATTAGCTTCAAGGGTCCATTAGCAAACTTAGCGCTATGCTATTTTATGGTGGTCAAGCGAAATGCTGACTTGTCATCAACATGACTATGTACTCAGGTTGTCCCTGCTATTATGAACCAAGCTTGTAATCCAATTTAGAATTAGCTTTAAAAAAAAGGTTGGATTGTAGCACACAGTAATTTTTTTAACCAAGCTCATCATGTTCGTCCAGTATTATCTAAATAAATAAATAAATGAACCAAGCTTGTAATCCAATTTTAAATTTGCTTAAAAAATGGATGAATTGTAACAAACAGTACTTTTTTGCGAAGAATCCAATATGACACTTTTGCGCGTCGCGCATGCGCGCAAGTGCGAAACGCACACCAACTTCGGTTATTAAAAACCCCCTATTTTTCATGGCAAATTCAGATTCTACGTCAAATTTCATTTTAAAGAAATCAACCCCCACTCGATTTTTTGACAGCGCGCAACCCGTTCAACGCGTGAATAAATTCGCGCGCTGTGGTAATTTTTGTAAAATTGACCATGACCGCATGACATTTTTCACCATAAATTTGTGCATAAATTTTGCTTCCTAGTCTACCTAAAAGTTGCGGAAGCAATGTTTTCACTTTCGGGAGAAAAAAATTTTCGGTCTCCAAAATCGAAATTTCCATTCGTATTCTACGTTTTAGACCAGTCTGACCCACTTTGGTGCGTGTCTGTTTGTGTGTGTCCGCAAATCCTTGAAACAAGCTTATTTTCCACGGTTTTCATCCGATTTGGACGACATTTTCAGGGAATGTGCGGGCTGGGGGTAGACGGTCCCCTACCAGTTTCATCGTTGCCAAATCAATACTTCATTCTGCGCATGCGGAAACATAAATTCCATTATGCTCCATTTTTTCACGCCCTAGTCGTTTGATCTCGCTCAAATTTGGATGATAGTAGGGGAATGACAAATTGATCATCTTATATAAATTTCAACATGATTGTATCATTAATTGATTGATAATCGTTAAATTATATTGGAATTCGAGCTTTTTGAGTGCAAGGAGATTTTTAACTTAGGAGATTTTATGGCAAAACCCGTATGGTAAGTAATAATTTACTATTTAAATAGTGGTTTTGAATTTTCAGCTCAATTTGCAGTTTTTATCGATTTTTTATCAAATTTTGATGAATTTTAAGTACAGTATTCAGCATAAATTTTACATAAATTTTTGATTGTTCTATTTTATAGTTAATAAAATTTATTTCAGCGAAATTCTGCTAAGAGAAATTTAACGATTTTCAGCCACTTTTATCCATTTAAAGTAATTTTTTTTAGTACAAATTTTGAAATGTGACCAATTTAATGTGCTCAAAAAATCCTGGCCAACGAACTCATCCTTGCATTTGGAAAGCTCGATTTTTCGCACGCACGAACACACACACACACACACACACACACACACAATATATATATATATATATATCCTAATAGAGAGTTATCGTCTGGAATGACTATATATATATATATATATATATATATATACAGCTCAATATATGTATATATGTAATATATATATGAAAAAGCGTAAACTCTAGGATTCGTTTCAGAATGCCTCAAAACGGATTTCATTGGAGAAATTTTTCGAAATTTTTTATTTTAAAATTTTCAGAGCCATTGCAATAGTTTCAGTTTCTACTAAAATTCGCTAAAAATAAAAACAACAGGGTGCATCCCATCCCCATTAGAAACCTAATCATGAGATATAACGTGGACTTTGTCCGATTGATCTGCGGTCTTTGAAGTTTACAAGAATATGTGATCCCTTCATTCTTTTGAGGTGTGTATTTAGCCGGTTAAAGCCATTTTTGTAATTTGTTGGCAAATTTTGGAAATTTGACAGATTTAATGAGCTAAAAAAATGCTTGCCAACGAACTCATATTTATATTTGCTATATTCATACTTATATTTACATTATATATTTGGCCTCATTTATTGCTGTCTTGTAGCTTTTAATTATATGTGAAGTAATTGTCACCATCGTGCCTATATTCTGTTAAAATTATTTATATATTATCATGTTATTGTGCAGTTTTCTGAAATGATTTATACTTGTTGCATATTGGTGTATCTTTGTAATTTCTTGTAAATTGGTTATCGCCCGTGAAAATGAATCAAATAAACAAATACTTTAATTTGGAAACCTTTCTTTTTTTGGCTCATGAACGGAATTTTTACCTCAATCCTAAGGAGGGTTAACGTCTGGAATGACACATATATAAATAAATATATAAATAAATGCATGTGTATAAATACATATGAAAAAGTGTTAAACTCTAGGATTCGTTTCAGAATGCCACAAAGCGGATTTCAATAAAGATCATTTTCGAAAATTCTGATTTTAAAATTTTTGGAGCCATTGCAATAGCTTCATTTTCTACGAAAATTCGCTAAAATCCAAAATCTCTTTTGGAATAGCAGATTATTATTTAGAATATGTTTTTCGGCATAAAATTAAGTTGAAACATTAAACTGGATAAAATTATTAAATCATAAAATTAAACTGGAACATTAAAAAATTATTTGCACTAAAGTACACTGAAAAATGTACTTGAATTTCGTTATTTTTGCTGAAAAATCAATAAAAACTACAAAACAAAATATAATTAAAATTCCAAAATATTGTTTGTCTCGCAAA
This sequence comes from Adelphocoris suturalis, assembly GCA_030762985.1. Classification (NCBI taxonomy): domain Eukaryota; kingdom Metazoa; phylum Arthropoda; class Insecta; order Hemiptera; family Miridae; genus Adelphocoris; species Adelphocoris suturalis. The sequence goes on along the minus strand of CM061042.1, from coordinate 47,269,044 downwards.
ATATTACTCAGATTTTGGGTTTTTGCCATAAAAATGGCTGTTGATGGCCTTTGCACTCAAAAAGCTCGAATTTCAAAACAATTTATCATTATACAATAAGATAATTCACGAAAATTCGCTCATACGATCATGCCGTACATATGACTGGAATTTTGTTTTCAAATTGTAGTTTAATTTGGAATTTTTTATTTTAATTTTTATGCTATTAAATTGAATTGAAGAGTTGGTGTGTGTGTGTGGGTGAATTTATTTGAGAGGGTTTGGGGTACCTGATTGGACATGCCGACTTCCATCGTGTGCTGCGGCTGAATGTGAAGCTGCCCGGACGTCATGACACTTTTGCACCCGACCAGAACGCGAGTCGCCGACCAACTGGCGGTCCCAAGACGCGGGTCCTCCCGCCCGGCGGAGAGGAGGAGGAGGCGGAGGAGTCCTCGAGGTGGTGGAGGGATCCTCCAGGATCGGGAGTCTCGAGGATGAGGAGCCGCTGTTGGAGGGAGCCACGAGGATCGGGGGGATCCGTCCTCACGAGGGTGAGCTGAAGATCCCCTTTGGCGATTACCCGTCTAATAATTGAGGAGACGCCGTTGTCTAGGAAACCGGCCGTGCGGCATGACCATGTGAGCGAATCGACATCCATATATCATGAAATGTCTAATATTATCACGGGCTTAGTTGAGTTACGACACGTGCGGTGGTTCGGAACATGTTTTTAGCTCAAAAACTGTCGAAGTTTCAACTTAATCATTATTTTAAAAATATTTAAGGTTTCTTGAGGATTTGTCATGTGAAAAGTTTATTTTCTAGGCTTTTTCAACTTCAATTTCGCCCTCAATCAGTATAACTTATATAATGTTGTTCAGTAGGGTGCCCGCTATTTTGAGAAAGGTAGAATTTTGATGACCTCCACCCGAAATTTGGTTTAAAATATCAAAAAAATGACCCCAGAATTTTTTCAGATTTTTTGCATAACAAAAACCTAAGCCGGATTTTGGTTTTTGAAATACGCTTTTTTTTCCAATATCAGACTTTTGAATATAAATTTTACAAACTTCTTTTTAAAATTGTGAAACTTCGTATACTTACGTTTTTGGGGTCGGTGAACTCGAATATGCAGTCAAAACAAGTCGACAGCAACAACTTTTGACAGTTTGGAATCTCAAAATCGTCAAAATCATTTCAAAAAATGACAATTTTTCAAGATTCATGGTAAAATTATGAAAATTCGTATTCTTATGTTTTTTGAGTCGCTGATCTTGAATTTGCTATCAAAAAATCAAAATTCCAACTGAAATACGAATTTTCATAACTTTACAATGAATTTTGAAAAATTGTCGCTTTTTGACATGATTTTGAGGTTCCAAATTATCAAAAGTTGTTGCTGTCGACCTGGTTTGACTGCATATTCGAGTTCAACGACCCCAAAAACGAAAGTATACGAAGTTTCACAATTTTACAAAGAAGTTTGTAAAAGTTATATTCAAAAGTCTGATATTGGCAAAAAAAGCGTATTTCAAAAACCAAAATAGTTTTTGTTATGCAAAAAATCTGAAAAAATTCAGGGGTCATTTTAGCGAATTTTTGAAGAAAACTAAGCTATTCCTCTCGCCTCAAAAATTGTTAGAATGTGAATTTTTGAAAAAATTTTATGCAGAAATCCGTTTCAGGCTATTCTGAATCATATTCTGAAGTTTAACGCATTTTTTTTTTTTTTGTATGTATGTATGTATATGTATGTATATATGTATATGTATGTATGTATGTATGTGTCATTCCAGACGATAACTGTCCGTAGAATTGTGCTAGAAACTAACTACTTAACTTAAGGACACAAAACGAAAGTTCAAGTTCGTTGGCCAGCATGATCGGATTACATCTTCGGGTTGAAATTTTCGAAATTGAAGTCAAAAATTTCAAAATATTCTGTTTTTTGCGATTTGTTGTGCAAAATAATTGTTTCAACATACTAACATGTGGTATATTCGGAATCAGCGTAAAATTTCCAATAAGAATATGAATCAAGTTTTCAAAAATTTCAAAGTTGAAAAATCAGTCCAAAATCAAAAAAATGCCTTTCGCTAGTTGTAAAAATCGGTAATATTTGCATGAAACATTGCAGAATGAACTACTCTTATGGAAATATCCCTTTATAACCAATACTAGAAACATGCCGTTTAAAACGTAGGTAGTAGGTGCTTCTTAAAAAAAAAAAAAAAAAAAAAGGTAATCACAACTGATGAGTTAACTCTGAAATATTCCGTCCTCCGATTCTCTCGGTCGCTGTCTTTAAGGTTTTACGCTCAACTGTTTTAGGACTTGATTTAGCTTTAATACTGACTGTGGCTTAGAAAATATCAGCCATGAAATTATGAAGAAGTTCTATTTATGTACGTAATAGCACGCAGTCTCAAGGCCTCGCTCCGCTCGGCCGTCAGTAACGTTAACGTCAAACGCGATTATATGATGTTTTTCTAACCTCCTTCGACATTTTGAACTTGTTTTCGTACTTTTTCCGCACGTTTCCTTCTGTGATAATGGAGTTAGCTGATATAGAAACGGCCTTCTACATTTGTTACATTTATTATACACCTTTATCGGGAGATGCCCAGTTTCGAAGAAAATTACAATATATTGTTTAGTGTTCCAAGACAATCGTAAAAAGGTTTGAGTCATGCTCATGTGAGTAAATTTTATTAATTATTCAGAGTATATTTATCTATTGCAATTTTTCTGGAAATCTTTCTTGTATGTAGTTCCTATTATTCTGCCATACAAATAAACTTTTGGATTCTACCAAAAATTTGTTGTTATCCTTTTTTAAAATCATTGTACTCGTACTTAACGAATAAAAATTCTTGTTGAATATAAATGGTAAAATTCTTGCTTAATTTTGTTCACGATGTAATCGAAGGTTTTTACTGTGATTCTTGCATATGATTTAAAGTGTTATTCACTTTCCCACAATTTGGATTATAAGTAGGTTTTAGCATACAAAAAAGACCTTTAAATTATCACTGATCTAAATTAATCACTGAAATTAGTGGTAATTGAAAGGTCTTTTTTATATGTATGATAAAACCTCATTATCTAAGATTATCACACAAAATCTTCAGAAACTCTTCTGAGATTATTGGAGTATAAGCGATGAAATTCACCGAACCCGCTCCGGCTTTCATGTATTTCCTCGGTCGGTCTCCTTTTTTTCTATTATTTACAGCTAAATAATAGGAAAGAGCCGTTGAGCTGGTCAGCAGCTCAAACTTGTTGATCGACGGCATGAATGCAAAATCAAATTGAAAAAATGAACTTGAAAACACAAGTGATGAGAACAGAACAGGTTAACTTGCTAAACTACGAAGCGTTTTTGCGTTTCCACGTAGGACACCTTTTTTTTTCGCCGCGCGGCATGACGCGGCAACGCACTGACGCTCGTCTTTAACGCGCGGCGCCTAAGGTCTCGCTTTACCTACATTTTTGTCTTTAAATCTACAAGATTAGTTTAATAATAATAAAGTATGAGTACCTCCTAATTATTTTTAATAATTTGATTCCATGTTTGTCTATCAAAATCATAAACTAAAATTTCTCTACACCATCAATAGCGACTGAAATGTCGAAGATTTCTTCAAAAATTCGCTTATGGGGTCATGTTGCATGACTGGACTTTTTTTTTCCAGACCTCAAGAAACCCAAAACATTTTAGATTAAACTCAGTGGTCGAGAAAACCCAGCCGGTTTAATCATTATTGCTATTGCCAACGAATTGTTATCATCCGGAGAAATCAAATGTTTTTGTTGAAATTTGCAAATACCTACGAATTCGTGAACTGTTGGAGTGCGGACGGCTGATTTGGATGGTAATTACCTAATTAGCGTAGGTAGGTAATTACCTAATCACCTCATTGATTTTCAGTTGGTCAGCTCTGGTTAAATATAGAAGACTAGTTAAGTGTAGGTGTTGCATTTAATTTAATTAATGTCTCTTCGGAAGGAGCCTATACGGCAAAGCAGTTACGTTTATTTAGAGATTGTGTGAATAATAGATTTTGTTTAATGATTATGGACAGGATAGAGTTCTGCGTTCAGGATTCTACGCATCTTGGCTCGTAAACCAGCACCTAAAAATTGAAACAATACATTTGAAGACTGCCATGTGCAAAACAACCTAAGTGCCCTGAGAAATACGTTTTTTAACGGATTCGGACCTTATGTGCCATAAGACAACTGCTCATGAAGTTTCTGAGCGATAGTAGAGCTCCGAGCGGTTCGTTTATCAATGTCAAACTAAACAAACCTAAATGCCCATTCTGTTGCACTACGTTACCTGCGATGCTATGCTTCCTCCATGATCCCCCGATTGGTGTTTTTTTTACACGGGAACTATTAATAAAACAAGTGCAAAAAGAGTCCCTTCATTTCGTTTAAGTTAACTTTGCCCACATCCCAAATGTATTATAGCAGACACGTATCAACCTTGGGATTCATATCGACGATAGCGGTGAAGACGAGACAGGGGATTCGGAGATGTAACGAAATCGGCACCTGCATTCACTTGTGCAGCAAATCTTAAATCGCCCAAAACAAAAACAATCTTCTGGTCAGACAACGGCGGGGGGTGAAATAAAAAACAGGGAATTTTGGCCATGTTTGTGCTAAAGTCGGTAAACGGTTTTTACGACTGGATGACCATTGCGACAGACAGAAAATGGACTGCTGGGAAGATGAAAGGCGTTGAAATCATGATTCCATGGTTATCCCCAAAAATCAAGATTTTTATTAAAACCAGCCAGTTACCCGTGCATTGCATGGACGCACATCTGTGGGTCATTTTTACCTAGCAGCCCCCAAGATGCTTCAACTCAAATTTCAGCAATCAAGTTTCAAGTTGTACCTAATTAATTTTTCAACTAAATATCCCCTCAATATTACCAACTCATTATACCCTCAGTTACGTTAAAACTATTCCCGACCAACATTGCTGCAGCTAATAAGGCGTTTTGAATATCAGTTTTTGAACAGGTATCTTGCATATAAAAACTGCTTGGCTCAACCCACCAAAATCGTTTTGGTATCGTCGAATTCTTTATCAAAAGTTCTTTACCCGTAAACTCGCCCCATCCTAACTTGAAGTAAGTTTGACGCATGTCGGCTTTTTCGTTAATTACAAAGTTGTTTACGTTCTTACCGGCAAAGCCGTATTATGAAGGAGTATGTCTAGGTCTAGAGGATTGTAATATTATAGTTTTTGCGTTAACCAGGGACCCTACGAATGTCCATGCACGATTTCAACTCAATGGGTCCAAAAGTTTTTACGTAATTGAGTTTCACAAACATAGACACCATTAGATTTTAAAATAGGTACCTAATAGTATAGATTATATCAAAAATGAGAGAAATTGTATGTTTTTATTTTTTCAAACTGTTTTACGTCTCATGCTTTCCTTACATTTTAATTACTTCTTTTAAATACAGTTGGTGCAATAAAAGTTTCAATTACCTACCTACTTCATATTCAACCCTTTCTTCAACATTTTGTGATATAAGAATCAGAACACAGGCTGAAATGTATTCAATAAACTAAAATTTGACCTTCCTGGTTACCAAAATAAGTTATGCAAGGGGATGGGCACTTGAGGTGTTTTGGTTGGAATTCGCTAAAAATAGGATAATTAATTTTAGTTGTTGATTTATTTACTACTCAAACTATAATAAAATGTACAACAGACATGGGAAACTACAAATGACATTTAATCCTTTTTTTTTTTGCTCGACTATGAACAGTTTTTTGGGTCTTAAATGGCACTTAGGATGTTTTGCATATGGCGGTCTTCATTTACAAATTATGGAGGGACTCTGATCAGATGTGGGGCCCCTTAAGCAATTCCTTTTCTAATCCACTGACGGTGCTGAAATTTAAGATGGAGCTCCTTTGGAACACCTTGATAACAATTACTAGGCACGGAGGCTGAGGGCTTTTCTCCTGAGGGTCTAATTTTTTTCCAAAACGACCTACAATGCTGAAATTTGAAATGGAGAGCTTATGGAACATTTAGAATACATTTATGAATTATCGAGGTGGGAGGTGGGGTGTTCAGATGAGGGACCTTTCAGACTAAATTCTGTCCTGGTTCACTCCGGTGCTGAAATTCAGAATGGCTCGGAAACAGTGTAAAATACGAAAGACAACTTATCAGCTGAGTGTCCTCCAAGACTGATTGTTCCTCTGATCAACCTATTGAATTGAATTAATTGTAATTGAACGAACACATTTGAAAAGAACAAACATAGTTTCAAAACAATATGCAGTGTATTCCACGTCCCTTCCACTTGATGGGAAGATGACTTAGTCATAGGTCGTTTCGTTCCTCAACTTTACTAAAAATCATAAAATTATTGGGGTCCTGGTATTGTAATGCAGTGAATACGATAGGTAATTTAAGAAAATTCGCTCATTCGGTCGTGCTGCATGACTGGAACTTTTTTTTGTAGTACCTATTTTCATATGTAGGTATATTTTTGTACTGTATATTAGAGTATACAGGGTGTCTCAGCTGTGTTACTCCAGCGGCTTATCTCCGTCAACATACAAGTTAAAAAATTTTGTATCCCCCATGATTTTTTCAGACACGAACTAAACTAAAAAAACTTAAACTAAATCACTCGCGTCAAAGTTGTGGAAACCCATTTCAAAACGGAAGTTAGTGAAAAAACGTTGTCTATTTGCAAGAAAAATAAAGAGTTACAATGTTAAATCGATTTCGACCGTTTGTTACCGATGTTACCGACATGAGGTAATTTAAAATCTTCAATAACTCGATATTTCACATTTTATGCGCATGATTGTGCTCGGTAATGAGCACTCAAAAATTCAAGTGAATGGTCATTTTTCATAAGGTTTTGTGTAGAATTCAAATCTGCAACGAAAATGGGGGTTCCCTTTTGAAAAAAACAAAACTGGTGTTAATTGCGCATGGTTGCGCAATAGCGCGGTGCACAAAAATGTCATGGTTGTATTCGTCGCAGAAAATTATGGGGAGCACCATTCTATTGGTTTTATAACTCGTATATTGACGGAGATAAGCCCCGGACGCATAACTCGTGAAACACCATTTATACGTATTGTAGTAGATTAGAATAAAATAATCTTTATTGTACCTCTGACAACCAGTCCCCATAGCGTACAGGCAAATTTAACATGGGATAGCTGTAACATAGTATGCATAGAGTCTACACTGTGGATGTAAGAGTAACACAAAGTGTGCAAACAGAAAAAGGCGATTTAAAAATAAAATCTCGCCAAACTAATGGTATAGTATATATATATATATAAATATATATAACGAAACAAATTAATGAAAAAGAAAGAGAGGTTAAAACAACTTGAGTAAAAGGGGATCTGGTTTAATAAAAAGTTTGAAATTACGTTTTCATGTATTGGAGAACTGCGCTCCTGAATCGGCTGAGAAGAGGGATAAACCTGATCTTGACAGGGAGGCTATTCCATAGCCTCGCGGCCAATATAATGAACTCCAATCAAGAATAATCCCGGGAACGTATCTCAAAAATTAATTCTTATAAATTCGCCATCAATCACTGCACATTTGACTGCCCGCTATTTTGATAAAGGTGGAATTTTGATGACCTCCACCCGAAATTTGGTTTAAAATGTCAAAAAAATTACCCCTGAATTTTTTCAGATTTTTTGCATAACAAAACCCTACGCCGGTAGCTCGATTTTGGTGCTTGAAATACGCTTTTTAGCCAATATCAGACTTTTGAATATAACTTTTACAAACTTCTTTGTAAAATTGTGAAACTTCGTATACTTTTACGTTTTTGGGGTCGCTGAACTCGAATATGCAGTCAAAACAGGTCGACAGCAACAACTTTTGACAGTTTGGAATCTCAAAATCGTCTAAGTCCTGTCAAAAAATGACAATTTTTCAAGATTCATCGTAAAATTATGAAAATTTGTATTCTTATGTTTTTTGAGTCTCTGAGCAGGAAATTCGATTTCAGCGACTCAAAAAACATAAGAATACGAATTTTCATAATTTTACAATGTATTTTGTAAAAGTTATATTCAAAAGTCTGATATTGGCAAAAAAAGCGTATTTCAAAAACAAAATCGAGCTACCGGCGTAGGTTTTTGTTATGCGAAAAATCTGAAAAAATTCAGAGTTCCCAAGCAAAAATGGCCGACAGGTTTGTGTCAAGGGCACTAAGGAGCAGCATCTGAGCGGTGGAGCACCTTCTTCTCATGTACTCTTTGACGCTGATAACACTATTAGTGATAACGTGATAATCAAGGTGAACTGTGTTTTCTGCCTAACTGCTCCTGGGGCTGCGACAATTGAACAGCGATCACCAATCAAGTGTATTTCCTTGGTTACACATCTATTTGGGATTGGAAATCCGTCGAGAAATCCAAATTATCTCTTTAAGAAAAATTCCTGAAGCCAAAATTGTAAAAAATTAAGTTTTAGGTGGTGAAGATGGTACAGTCGTTTTCTTTGCTTACCTACGAGTAGGTATGTTGAAAAGACTGATTCGTACCATTTGAAGATACGTAGATACCGTTTTGTTGTTCCTGGGGAAGTTACCCAAAAATCCTTCAACTTGATCGAATTGTTTGCTCAATAAAGCCATTCAGTCATTTTTTGCTAAATAAAGGCCTTATGGTCATTTTTTGACATTTTAAAAGAAATCTCGGGTGGAGGTCATCAAAATAGCGGGCACCCTACTGCATATATTACAGAGCAAAGGTTTGTGCAGAGGATTTTCATTGTACAGAGCAACTCCGCAATTGTACAGAGATTACTCGAAAAACTGCAACTAGAAGAGTTCCCGTCGTTGCAGCCTGTGAATGCAGGCAAGGATGGTTAACGATGCAGCCAAATAGCCAGACTAAAGATGAAGAGGGCGCGGGAGAAATGTTGGTGAAAAAAAAAGTATCTCTGTCGTAAAAGAAACCGCTGAGCTCTCTCGAGCCGCTTGTTTACACAATACGCTCGAGTGATTGCAGAGAGGGTCCGGGGGCCCAGAAGTTATCCACTGCAGGGAACAGAGAAGAGATTGACTATATAGGTGGGTACCTGCATCCTGAGGAGATGGAAGAGAGCAGACAGGTGTCTGCTGAGCATGTAGGTAGGTAGGTAGGTTCCCTTCATATTTTCCTCCCTACCGCGCAGGCTTGGGAAGACAAAAATACGATGGGATCTCGATCAGGAGGGACTTGAGGCATTCGGACTTCACCTTCGCCACTCAACCAACAACTTGAGACGGGCCTCATAAATGTTTCTCACGCCTTCAACTTCAAGTAAACTTCAGGTCAGGGAGCCCGTGAGAGAGGAATAGGAAAATGTTGCCTTGAAAACAAACATAGCAAAACAAAGCATCTGCCAAGTTGAGTTGACGGTAGATGAGGTACACAGGGTGTTCCAGGAAAAAATTTCAATACTTGCAGGGTGGAAAGCTCATCAAGAATGTAGTTCAATGCCGTTAACCCTATTTTTCATCTCAATTTTTAGTCGATTTATCTCAGTTCCTTATATTTTCGGTCATAACCTGATATATATATATTTTTTTTTTTTTAGAATTTATTTTTTTATTTATTTTAAAGTTTAAGCCGCACCTCAACCATAAGGGTCATTAGCGGCATTGAAGAAGGTGTCTAAAGGGACACTGGAAGTGGCACGATTCTAAGGGGAGCCATGTTGCCATCCTTGACTAAAAAGGAGCGCCATCGTGGACTTCACAGCAACTTGGAGGGGAAAAAAATTAGGGGTACAGTGATGACCACTGTTTAGCCCCCAAAGTGGATTAAAAAAACCACACAAATAAAGTAATACAAGTAAGACTACATGTAAAATAGGCTAATAACTACATACATGCTATTATATACAATCAGCAAAGTGAAAAAAAACTACGACTAGATGTACATAAATATATCATAGATCACAGTATAAATATATCACAGTTGGTAGTAGAACTCAGCGGCTATCAGTTACAACAATAGGGATTGGACCTTGTCTGTTCTGGATAAAACCTCAACCCACTGAAGGGCCTGATGCTGGACTCGGAGGTCTGCAAGGGCTGGGCAGTCCTCTAGAAAGTGGCGGATAGACAGATCAATCCCACACCTCCCACACACAACATCTCGTGCTTCTGCACTAAGCAGGTGTCTGCAAGTGAGACGGATATGGCCAGTAGCTTTTGTTAGAAACATCAATATCTCTCCACTCTAACGCTTTCAAATTCACATCCGAAGAATTTCCTTTAAGGTGCCACCCAGTTTCTTTGGAAAATTATGCCTTTTTCCGTCGATCATAGTCACTAACACAAATTGTCCTATTAACATAGAATGTTACGTTGTTGCTGATAATTACGTTTCAGTACTTTGCCAAGTAAGTGATTGGTACCTAATATAAATGCTAAACTTTAAAAGCGAGTGAAGCAAATCGATGAAGAGCTAATAGGGCACAGTTAATAAAATCCCTAAAGACGTAGGTCAAAAGTTGGTTGCGTCAGATCCCACAGAAATATCTTAAAATTATAGAGTTTTGCTTGTTTAATTTATTGTAGTAGCAATGACCGACGAAAAAAGGCATAACTTTCCATCAAACTGGGTGACACTTTATAGGCAATTCATCGAAGATTCTTAAAGAGGGGTCAAAATGTGAATTTGAAAGGATACACGGTTTAAGGATTATTAGAGAAAAACTTTCAAATGGGCATATTAAGCCATGTTTATGAGGCCGACATGTTGTATTCCAACAATGCCGAGATGGAGAACAACGATTTTTTCACTCGGAATTGACTCAGTTTTCCGAATCTAATCTCAAACTTTCTCTTTAAATCACTATTTATTTTCGGTCTTGGCTCCTGGAATAATACCTACGTAGCTTTCGGACTTATTGAGACATGGACGTACAGGTAGAATTTGCAGAACAACAAATTACTAGTAAAAACGACTGGATGTAAAATAGAACAGTAATAATCAATTATCATCACAGATCATTCTGATTTACAGTCCAACTAATCTGTATTTTGCTGAAAGAATTGATTTCTAATATTTTCATTTATTTTTGAAATTCGAGCTTACGAGCAACTAGACTACCAAACTATACAAATCATTGGCCAAATCAGTGTGCATTTTGGAGGCAATAGCGCACTCCAAGTCTTCACCATTTCGACTCCGCTGGTGGGCTCAAACGGTGTTTCTATTGCAAATAGGTGATCAGGTGGGGGGGATAACGATTACGGAGAAGGCCCCATTTGAGAAGATAATGTTTTCGACAAGTATCGTGAAACATGAAACAATGAGAAACACTAAAAGAGCACAGACATGCGCTCTAAAAGAGAAAACATTTGAGTTGTAACCGGCGATACGTTAGGTATGTACTTTTTTTCTGGGGGTGATTGAGAAGGTGGAGCCTCACAAAAGCGTATCCGAGTCGACAGAACCGGTGAAGTGGGTTGTCCGAGTCTTCACTTCACTCTTAACCTTAAAAATACATAACATCAAGTAGTCGATTCATCAGTAAAAATTCAGATAAGTTGGACACACAGATAAGTGTGACTCAGTTCTTGATCACTATTGATACAGCTAAGAGAGATGTATTGTAACTATTTTTCCAGTTGGGTATACCTATTCATTTCGTGCAAATTCTTTAACCCTGATGAGGTTCTACAAATATAATGAAAAGTTGGCATGAAATGCTGCGTATTTTTCTTCCTAAGGCCGACTCACAAGAGCCCTACACCAAATTTCATTAGCATCATAGGGTGGTGGAACTATAACTTCAGGTAACCGGGAAGGGGTGCTGGCGGGCAGAGTCAGCCAATCCACGCGAAAATTGAGTGTGCAAGACTCACATTTTATGCCCCTACCGAGGGATATGGAATATCCCCATGTAAAAGGGAGGTCCAAGGCCCTCACCCGGAAAATCTTTGAAATTTAATGTCCAAAAACACAGTTGCTGTGCACTTTTGTGCCTTTTAGAACATTAAATTTATGTCTCTCAATTAAATTTATTGTTGATTGACTTGATAGGTTCAATACGGGCAGACGACTGATCTACTGACCTTGGTCAAGGGCATCAGACTACTGTATTTCAGAACTCATTGGGGTAGATCTTTGGTTTTATCTTGAAATTCAACTGCAGCAACTAAGACAAAGTTCCTTCTAGTTTTAATATTTCTGCCCAACATTTAAATCAATTCTCAAACAATTATTAAAAGAAAATACTCTGTCCCCTCCCGATCATCTATTAAACACGAGAGCAAAAGACAATTACGTGTCAAATTTACCAATCTATAGAACGACCCTCAGATGCATTACAGTTACAAGGCAATTAATATATTCAATGGATTAACACTGGATGATAAAAAACAAGTATTACGAGGAAGGTAGATGAACATTTTCAAACTCTTTAAATCTATTTCAGCAGTGGGGTTTTTCTTTCTACATACTTAATTAAAATTAGGTACCTAAAACTGCATTGTCACATGTTGTTATGAAAATTGGGTATGTACTTACTTTTTATATTCTTTGTACATCACACAATCCTGTGTTCTTCACATTATCGTGCTATATTCGAAAAATTTCACGTGTTGAATTTTTTAGAATGAATATTGGATAGCCATTTGTTTGTATATAGTACCTATATAGTTTTTTTTTTCCATCAACCAGTGACACTATTTCCCAACCAACTCGAGCAAATGTTGCTCATATGGTAAATCAATTTTCATCCTCAGATTTATGTATAAAGCAAACTTACTTTGTACCTTTTAATTGTATAGAATAATTGGATGTATGTGCATTATCTAGACTCTTTGTAATCAATGTGACTTAAATATATATTTAAATTTCAGAATTTTTCCAAATTAATTTTTTCAACCGAAATTGGCCAGTTATATGCCCCTCTAAAAGGCTCGGGTGTGGGGTGCATACGTCGCACACCCCTCAGGCCGGCCCTGCTGGCGGAAAGTAACGGAGGAGGCCCCATTTGAGAAGATAATGTTTTCGGCGAGTATCGTGAAACATGAAAAAATGCGGTTGACATGCGCAATAAAAGATAAATTAATTGAGTTGTAGCCTGCGATACGTTATGCAGTTTTTTTCTGGGAGGGATTGAGAAGGTGGAGCCCGACAAAAGAGTATCCATGTCAGCAGAAGCGGTGAAGTGGGTTGTGGGAGGCTTCACTTCACTCTTTGCCCTCACTCGAACTCGTTAAAGACCACAAAAACTGGAAGGGCCGGGGGAGCCGCTTCCCCAGCTATTATCCGCCCTCTAAAAGCCGTAATCGCAGGTTATGGGCCCTGCACCGATTTAGACGACTCATGTCTTGGACTCGCCCTCGCAGAAGTGTCTTCGAAAAACCGAGTCCGAAAATCTTGAGAGGGTTTTTACGGTCCGTCCTTAGGGCAAGTGGCCTTTTTCATGGGACCAAGGCGCGAAACTCGCCCGTTTCCAAGCAGTTAAGAGCGGAGATGAAGAGAGATAACTGTAGGGCACGAACCTCTTTTGGTTATGCTCGCCGTTTTTCTCATTTCGGTTCTTGTGCTCAACGTTGGGCGAGTAATGACTGACCACACCTAACACTGCTCACGGAACCCCTAAAAATGTAAGGGCACTTCTGTGTCGTTGATTTCGTTATGTTTTGCTATATGACGTTAATAAATTGAGGGTGATTCGGGTATGTTATTATGATATAACCACTCATATACTCATCACGTATATGACCACCATTTATCGTTGTTTATTTGAGTAAGAATATGTACAGATGTACCACCACAAACTTGGGAGACGTCTTTGAAGTTATAGATTTTTCGGTACTTTTCCGTAATAACCCCCCCGTCCCCCAGTCAATTTGTGTTCAACACGTCCGCTCGATGTTTCTAGGCATTACTTCTTACTTAGATTATGTTATGTATTTTTGAGATGCGAGCTTACGAGCATCCAGACCGCCAAAGTATACAAATCATTCTGACCTACATGTCCAACTAATCTGTTTTTTTTACCAAGGGATTGACTACTTGATGTTATGTAATTTTAAGATGCGAGCTTGGGAGCATCCAGACCACCAACCATTACACTGCATTCTGATCTATTTGTGCGAATTCATGTGGAGGCAATCAAACCACAACCACGCTAATTTGTTTCAGCCGACATCGGCAACTTCTGAAAACACGGTAATTCTTTTTTTTTCCTTCTTAAAAAAAAAAATAATAATAATTTCTTCCCACAGCTTGAAATTGTCACCAATTCTACGTAAATATATAATCTAAGTAAGAATGAATGCCTAGAAACATCGGGCGGGCATATTGAAGACATATTGAATGGGGGGGGGGGGGGGGGGTGTATAACGGAAAAGTACCGATTTTTCAATATTATTGAAATTTACTTATGTACGTTTCTCAGCATTCTTTAATGTCCTATTTAATTGTTGAAAACATTTGTTTACTAAAATGCCGCTAAAAATAATAAATTTAACAATTGTTGGCCGTATTTATCCATTTTATCGATTTTTTGAGACAATTTTTTGGAATTTGTCCAATTTAATGCGCTGAAAAAGTTCTGGCCAACAAACTCATCCTTTTTTTTTTTTTTTTTTTTTTTTTTTTTTTTTTTTTTTTTTTGGAAAGCTTGATTTTTTGGCGCAAGAATGGAATTTTTTTAATCACAATCTTAAGAGTTATCGTCTGGAATGACATGTACGATTTCGTATTCGCATACACATACATATGAAGGAGCGCGAACTTCAGGAATCATTTCACAATGCCTCAAAACGGATTTCAATGAAGAAATTTTTCAAAGCATTTGATTTCAAAATTTTCCCAGCCACTGCAATAGCTTCATTTTCTAAGAAAATTCGCTAAAAACGAATCTCCCGCTCCCGTGCAATCTCTCCCCATATCGTTATTCACTGCCTTTCGAATGAACAACCTTTGATCAACTATGGTTTTAAATGATCTGAGTTCAGTTGAAAATTCATTCCAAGCAACTCAGTTAGGTAAAACCAAAACGAATTCAAACTGATATCAATCCATCGTTTACAATGAACTTGGATCCTGATAAATGTTTTTCTAAGGGTTGAAAAACGTCTCCTATAAACGACTTTTTAAGTTTCTTTACGACAGTTCCTGTGTAACAATTACAGTTCATGAATCAATATAATTGAAATCCTCCCTATCGATCTATCCCATCACCCTTAGTAACTATCCCTCAACAGGTCAATAACCTCTGTGCGCAAACAGGTCATCTAAATCCAATTATTTTTTAACTAACCCTCCTCCACTATGGCTAGTGGAAGTGAACCAGTGACCTGCTGAGCTGAGCAGCATAAATGGGGATACGCAAATATCAATACGCGGAGGAGGGTAGGATTATCCACATTCGGACATTGACGGATGAACTGAGCGAGAACTGCGAGGCAGGCGATGAATAACACAATACACCAGCCCCAGCCTCCTCATAAACTCCCTTCTCCCCTTGCGCGCTTATCAATCAAACTGATAGGCCAATATGAGACAAGACCTCCAGACCCCCCAGCTCCTCTTACATAGTGATGTAGGTACCACCGTCCATCAACATCGCGACGATAAAGTTTATGATAACGAGTTATTAGAGAGTTCCTAGTAAAACACAATACGTCGTGCGGTATCGACAATCCGGTGCCGTAACTCTGACGCAATGAGTTATGGTGACGCATCCTTCCGTACAGATACGTAATCGTCTAAAATAACCTCCTTCCATGGACTCAAATAACCTCATAGGGATAATTTCCTCATTCTATGGATTTAGCGTTACAACTAGATCCGTTTACTTGATGTGACTTTAAGGTGAGGTAAATGTTTCTCGTTACAACCCGCCGTAATGAGACCGACGGATCTCTAGGAACTCTCTATTGTTATTGTATCCATGAATTCCTCCATTGTAATGGTTGTCATCGACGACAAAACGACTTTCCAGAATGTCGATGCAATATTTACTTATGTCAATATGTTGTACACTTCATCATTATCGAGTTAATGATAGTTCACCCATCCAGGTTAACTAAACTTCATACCGTGTCGATCTAGTTTTAAAGTCGTCTCTCTGAAGCTGGACTTCGTCAGCATAGGGGCGACCTGCTTGAATTAATCGAGGAGGTGTAGGGCAGCCTAACCATGAGAACAAAATAACCGTATCCAAATCCGTTTCAGACCTGCAACGAACTTAGATCGCCCCCAGAGGTGCAATGGGGCCTAAGCCCGCACTCATAGAGAGAGAGGGGGTGACAGTACCATAAGAGATACAACTCGTACTAATAGCATATGAGCTATGTTTGGAGAAGATGATTTTCCGGTTCTTGGATCCTCATCTATCGCCAAACGCAGCATTTCAAGAACTTGAGATTGACGCCCGGCGCAAGAGCGGCGGACGCGCATTCTCTTGGATCTCACGGGAACTGTCACAGACCATTTAAAGACAAGAATCCTCCGGATCGTGAAAACCCTGCTGGTACGAAGAATCGGAAACAAAATGAATTTTAGAAATCAGTTTTTAAAATTGAGAGAAAAACGAGTTTCTCTTACTCCTAACTTCCAAGCACCCGTTTCACATTGCTTCGATATTGGGATTGGGTTGGAAAAAATTATATTCTTGACGGATTCATAGAGGACATTTCACGCTGATTGAATATACCCACATGTTAGCGTCGCAAACTAGTCCATTAATGTTCAAATAACAAAACCCTGCAGATTATTACACAATGGTTTATTATTTCTGTTGTAGATAGCCCTCCTACGCAGATCATTGGTCTAAATATGATCAGAACATGGCGCATCGTGCCTCTGAGATGGATTCACACTTTTACAGTTCCAAGACCCCGCAATTTTACGCTTCACAGTAAATATGTTTAAAGAAACGGGGAAATGATGCTTGAAGTAATTTACGTTAGCGCACGCGCAGAATGGAGTAATGATTTGAGAACAATGAAATTGGTAGGGTACAATCTACAGCCTAACCCACAAAGTCCCAGAAAATTTAATCAAAATCTGATGAAAACTAGACCTTGTTCCTAGGAGTACACTTTCGCGCATGCGCAGGAGCTAATAATGATGCAATCATGTTGAAATTAACATGGAATAATTAAAACATTTTCCCACAAGTATACGCCAAATTTGAGTGGGATTGGGCGACTATGGCATAAAAAAATTATGCTTGAAAGAATTTACGTTTGCTCACGCGCAAAACGGAGTAATAATTTGAGAAGTATGGAAATAATAGTGGACCATTTACAGACTAACCCGCACATTCTCTGAAAATTTCACCAAAATCAGATGAAAACTGTTGAAATTAGGCTCGTTTAAAAAGGAATACATATTCGCGCATGCGCAATAGCTACTAATGATAGGATTATGTTGAAATTGCCAGGGAATGCTCAAATTAACCTCTTCCACCTATCCTCCGAATTCGAGCAAGATCGGACAACGGGGGCGTGAGGAAATGATGGTTGATGAATTTACGATTGCGCATGCGCCGAGTGAAGCATTGATTTGGGAACAACAAAACTCATAGGAGACCATCTTCACCATAACCTACACATTCCATGAAAATTCCATTAGAGCCGGTAGAATATTGTGGAAATTAAGCTTGTTACAAGGATTTGCGGACATACACCCACAGATACACACACAGAGATAGAGAGAGAAAGACTCGGAACGAAAGTTGTTCAAATAGTATAAACGTAAACTGCGAGTGCTATAAAAAAAACAACAGCTGTTTGATTTTAGAGGAGACCACAACTTTTAAATCTCTCGAAAGTGAAAACAATGCTTCCGCTACCTATATGTAGACTTGGGAGCAATTTAAGAGATGAAATTTAGCATTTTGGTACCAATACTCCACTAGTAGTTACATCGCACGGACAATAGTTAATAAACTCGATTTCGCAAAGTTATTATAAATTCTATTGGAACTATGTCACCTGATAATTACAATATTGGCATTAAATCAGATGATTTTTACAAGGAAATTTTTGAAATTTATATGGAACTACATGATGAATAACAAGTAATAATATACGGAAAGTAGGTAGTGTATACCTACCTCTCTAGTTACTTGCAGCTCCAAAGGCGATATACTGCACCTACCTAATATTCCCTTCTGGCAGAGCTCTCATGGCACGTCCTTCAACATGACCACTTGCAAAGGACTCTAAAGATTTTTAGTTTCTCAAATGAATCAAATAACGGTTCTGAAAACTGGATAATCTACAACATTTTTGCCGGTGGTGTTTGGAACTTCTAACACTTGTTTGTGAACTTCCCAACACAGATTTCATTGGGATCTCGACCGCACAAACTGAGCTTGCGTTCACAACGTGTCAGGTCGTAGCCGGATTACAGCTTGATATACTTCGCATAAAATTTATAACGTGGCATAATAAAATATACTGAACTAGGAACTAGGTAAATACTGAACCGTAAGATAAGTAGGTATGTAGTTGGTGACTTCTAATGGCACTTTTTCGTATAGTTCACTCATAACCATGACAACAAGGTGAAATTTAAAGAAATTTAAAGAACATTTTTTCATGGTTGATTTCCCGTGGAGTTGAAGATTGCTTAGATGCTCTTTCCAGCATTTATGTAAACTAATTGTGTATTGTCTACATTGTAAGCGTTAAAAGTTTGCTTTATTTTATTTTATTTTTTTTTTTTTTTCTGCTTTTCTAAATAGGTAAACTTATAGTCCCTGCTGAGTTAGCCCTCTGTGTTACACTTGTAAAAGAAGAATATAACTGCAATGTTATTCATAAGCAACTCCCCTTAGCCGCACAGGGCCTGCCCTATGGCTTAGGGGTATATTCCATTGAACTCATCAACCTCTAATAATTTGTATTTTAACTGTATTTGTATTGTACTATTTATTTACTTTTTGCTTAGCCTCGGAATAAATTCACTATTCATTCAAATAACTTCGAAAATTAGGTTTTTAGCCTTGCCTCGATGTAAGGGTGCGCTAGTGTCAAAGTCTCGAGATTAGAGAGTTTTTGGTGACCACTAACGTACCCTTAACGTCACCCTACCGTACCCAAGAGTACGTGACCGTTAGCAACGTCGTACGTTATAATGGCTCATTTAACGTCACCCGTTTGGGGACCTAAAGGCAGACGACACTAGCCTAACCTTCCTGTAAATGTAACACTACTGGGCACCTCAAAATTACTCGAATACTGGTGAAATAAATAATAGTAGTTTTTCTTTTCAAATCCTCATTACCAACCAATTTTGTTGATAGCGGGTAGGTTTTTGAACACCCCTCAAACTTGGTTATTTTTCGTTTCAAGTCGCGTAGATAGAAACCGAATGTGCCATCTGAAGTCCGCCTCCGCCGTCGCGCTTTACTAGCCTTTAACTCGATCGGAAAAAATCCGTTCTTTTGCGCACAGGCTCTATTTGGTCGATTAGAGCTTTGTTTTTATTATAATTTCACATATTTTAAAAGAGGAACCTGAGTTTTAAGACACTACTTCTTCGCAGTATTGTTCTTAGT